>CM046007.1:76702332-77327349 GCA_025175895.1 Wurfbainia villosa | reverse complement strand
TTCAGGCTATGCTGGTGATGGACGGATCTCGACCAATCATAGATCACTTTCTGATGGTCGAGAGGTACTACTTCTTTAGAACCCGGAGAGTTTCTATATTGTCTTCCCTGTAGAGATATGAGAACCAGCCAACGACTTGATTGTTTTTTACCTTCTATTTCACAGAAAAGTTATCATGCATATATGAGTGAAGCAGATGAAAACCTCCTTAGTCATGCAACTCTAAGGTTTATTACTTTTGTGTTGTAATGCCTATGCCAAATGCCACTCAAAATTTCAGAGGCAATTTGTTAACTGCACCAAGAGATATAAATGAACTTTGAGAACAAGGAATAAAGAGATTTAATTACGATTAAACTTCCTTTCCTTTCCTTTTCCATTATATGCCTTAGATAATCCTGCTTACAGCTCTTTACAATTAAACAAGATATCATTCCCTACTAGACAACCGACTGCACCATAATGCCACTTAGTTAACTGTAATCACAGGGCACATGGACATCATACTACATCCACATACACATCAAACCCATTAGATAAGATGCATAGTAAAAACAACCAGGTCATGACTCATGAGAAACATTGAACAAGTATAGCTCCATGAGCTACATGAAATGCTAAATCTGAGATTGTTTGTTTGCTTATGAAGAAATGATTTTGTAGACATAAACATGATGGCTGTTGCAATGTTAAAATAGGATAAGTACCAAGGAGATACCCGTGGGCTATCTATGACTCATTTCCGCTATCATCCATCAACAACAAATAAGTTGAAGGGAATGAGGGATCAGATAATAATGGCCAAGACATACTTGCAGTTTTCTTCACCAAATAGTAAATCTAAGCATTGCGGCAGCTAAAGCTTAGGATAAAAGACATACAAAGAATTCTAGATCAAGCTAACTATGATTCAGACCTATCCAGGAGGTATGCTATTCTCCTTGAAGAGAAAAAAATTCACTCAACGTTCTTGCAAATGGAAATATTTCTCTTTCCAAAACTTATTTAGGGAAGAGATGTTTCGGTGCAGTGTATACATCATTTTTGACTGAGAACACTGTTTCCCAGTGATTTGCGGAAAATGAAAGCCATGGATATTGTGTTGTCCAAAGCTGGTAAGGCTTATCCAGATTGCTTTGCTCTAGCATCAAAGTTACGTGCCCAGTTATACAATGCTGAAGAACAGGTTAGGGCTCAGCAGAATCAGGCTTCATATCTTGTTCAGGTTACCGCCAGAACATTCCCTAAGGGTCTTCACTGCCTATCCATGCATCTCACTACCGATTTTTTTGCACTAAAGCCCAAAGATCGAGAGTTGCCTAACATTGATAAAGTGCACAACTCTGATCTCTATCATTATGCTATTTTCTCTGACAATGTGCTGGCTTGTGCTGCAGCTGTGAACTCCACAATAACCACAGCTGCTGTAAGTACCATGTTCTCTGTTTGCATATCTTTCACCATTATGTTAATATGCATAAGTTTAAACAAAAACTTCTACATTTGTCGATTTAGGAGTCTTTGCTCATGAAAGTGATATGTTGCATTAATAAGTGCTTGCACTTTTATAGAATGTAAGGTTATTTGCAATGTAAATCATCATGGTGGTCAGTGATTCTGGAAAAGTTGTGCATGCAGACAATTATCTTTTTGGATTTCACTGATCAATTTCATTGTATCTTATGTGTAAATTAAATGTTTACAATTTATTAAAGTAAAAAATGATTTTTGAGCCAATGTGAATGAGCTGATTTCCATCTAGGTTTAGATTTCTGAAACTTGATTCAACTCTTAAATTCAAGCTCATGTTTACCTCATTCAAATTTCACCAAGCTTCTTGTCAACTCAGCCTATGCTTGTCAGTAACTAAGGAACAAGTTCAACCTCAGGCTAGAAGCTTATCAAAGTTGTAACTCAGTTCAAGTTACCATTGAAGCTCAATCTAAAAATAGATTACAATGCAATTAATCACTTGGTTAGTCTTATCAAAACAATACTACAAGGTTATAATACACTTCTATCAGCAATTGATTGAGTTTATGAATTTTTTGTGGGTTAAAACTGGTCTGCCTGACCTAACATGCCTCGAATTGCTCAGGTAAAGGAAAAGCAAGGAAGTTATTAACTTGAGGTTGACTCAAATCCATTTCCAGGGTGTCATTGCATGTAGTTTCTGATGATATTTTTTGCACAAAGCAGGCAATTAATCATGCATTGAGTTGTTGTATGCCAAGATTATTCTACAACTGATGCCTTATGACACTTGGTGGAAACATTTATTGTTCATTTCTTTTGCAGGAACCAGAGAAAATTGTTTTTCATGTGGTAACCGATTCAATTAATTTTCCAGCAATGGCGATGTGGTTTCTATCAAATCCAAGTGGAGGAGCCACTGTTCACATACAAAGCATGGACGATTTTCAATTCCTGCCTGCTGATTTCAGGGCCATGTTCATGCAGCCATCTTATGCTGATCCAAGATACACTTCGTTGCTGAACCACCTTCGGTTTTACTTGCCAGATATCTTCCCCTCCTTGAATAAGATTTTGCTTTTGGACCATGATGTAGTTGTCCAAAGAGATCTTAGAGAGTTGTGGGCTGTCGATATGAAAGGGAAAGTAAATGGTGCAGTGAGCACATGCAAGGAAGGCATGCCATCACATAGACTGGAAATGCTCGTCAACTTTTCAGATACTATTATAGCCAAAGCTTTTGATGCCAAGGCATGTGTTTGGGGATTTGGCATGAACATGTTTGACCTGCAGGAGTGGCGAAGACGAGGTTTAACAGGAATTTACCAAAAGTGGGTGCAACTTGTAAGTCACACAGTTTGTCAGTTCCCTAATTCTTTGTTCTTCTTTACTTCATTTGTGATTTTCTTACCACCATCATGGCAATTTCTTTCAAGAACATCTATTGATGAATTTTCTCGTCCATTTATTCGTGCTTCAGGGCAAAAGTAGGAAGCTATGGAGTGCAGGGACTCTTCCTCTGGGTCAGCTGCTCTTCTATAACCACACTGTGGCCCTGGATGGGCAGTGGCATGTTCCTGGACTCGGTCGTGAATCTGGCGTAGGGATGCCAGAGATTGAGAGGGCAGCTGTGGTCCACTATGACGGTAATATGAAGCCATGGCTGGACATTGCAATTCCAAAATACAAAAGATATTGGACCAGGTTCCTTGATTACAGCAACCCTTACTTCCAACAATGCAACATACATGAATAATATACAGGTTCCAACAATGCAATTCCAAAATTTACTGGTTTCTCAAGTTAGAAATTTGGGGTCAATTCTCCCCTTACATTTTTTTCTTTCTTTTTTAGTCTTCAGTCATGTATATCTACCCTCTAACAGTTTCAAATTTTTACGGAGCCTTGATTGTATGAATATACTTTGAGGAATAAAAACAATTCTGGAAAGATTCTGACCTGGAACTGGATAGTTTTATCATGGTGCATTGTTAGTGATGATGATGCAGTGTTGCCTATGCTGATGCCTGTCATAATTCTCTTATGTGGTATGAAATATTGCAGGTTCTTCAGCAATCCTTAGCCACTTGCAATCCAGAAAGACCAGTCTCGAGTAGATGAAATGGTGAGATGAGATTTACTTGGCTCTTCGGTCAGGTACTCCCCTCTGAACCAAATAAAACTTGTATATGTATGGAAGCTCGCCTCGGAGCCATCGTATCAAAGCATGAACCAATCTGGTCTGCTAACTAACTAATTGTTAAGATTGATTTGTACTTAGTCTTCTTGATCGGATGGCTCGAAAGGGGGCATGGTGTGTTAGTAACGGTGGAGTAGAGGCACCCATTCAATGAGGGTTCGATCCTCATGCTGTGCAAATATCCGTCAATGGTGTTCGAATCACTCGTAATGTTGGAGTCCATTGAAACTCAATTATGCTTTTCAAATTTACTTTCATGGGCGATGAAAAATTTCCATGGAACCATATCGATTATCTTCTGGATTAATCTGATTGCAATGTCTGAATAATTGAATTACTAAAAAGAAATTTAAGGGGCCTTCATTGAGTATCTTTGTATAGATCCTCTTTGTATAAGTTAGTTTAGTTCCTTTCATTTTTTTTATTAGTATCAAGTACTCAGGTCTTCGTCCTAATTAATTTTGGGAATGATTAGCTCGATTCTATGGAAGTTTTCCATCGGCCATCAGGATACATCTGAAAGTGCTCACACGGACAACTTTTGCAGTTTCAACATTCATGGTTTGTCATTCTATTTGGAGGAAAATTTTACAAATTTATTATAGTTGAAGATTAAATCACAGATATCTGAGAGTCAAACGGGACGCTCTGTCGGTGCACCATTATCCTGAGGACTAGTTTAGTGTCTTTCAATTTTTTTTGACCAGTATTAGATATCCAGACCTTCGTTCTGACTAATCCTGGAGATAATTGGTTCGACCCATAAAAGTTTTCCATTGGCCAGTAGAGTACATCGAGAAGTATTCGTGCGGACAACTTCAACAATTCCAATATCCATGTTTTGTCATTTCATTTATAAAAAAATCTTATAAATTCATTGTAGTTATAGATTGAATCATAGATATTTAAGAACTGAACTGGACGCTATGCCGCTGCAATATTATCTCGAGGGCTAATTTAGTTCCTTTCAAGCCGATAACTATTAAGTTAGTTTTGTTCCTGATGTTGTATCTAGCTCTAGGGTTTATTGTTCAAGTTTAAGCTGCTCTAGCACTAGTTATTGTTGAGGATCGTTTGGTGCGCTAGAGGAGGAGGTAGTAAATAACATTCTTCGATTCCTTCGTTGTCGTGCTTGGAAACAAAATAAATCATAAACAAAATACAACACAAGCACAACACAATATTTTAGATGGTTCGGAATCTACGGTTCCTACTCCACGATCGGACTTTAGTGTATGCTCCACTAAACCTTGTCTCCTTCTCAGTAACACACCGGAGGTAGAGAAAATCTCTTACAATAGAGTTTACAACAATAAACAATAACAAAATACAAGTAGATAAAAGAAATAAAGTTACAACACTTTACAAGTGAGTTTTTGAATGTTTGATCTTTTGGTTGTTTTGAGATGCTTGAGAGGTTTGGAACGCAACAGCAATTCCCTTCCAAGAGCTCCAAAGAATCGACAACTTCAACCCTCCATTGAAACCTCCTTTTATAACCTACATTGGGTTGATTTTTCGTCTGACAGTCGACTGTCAAAAGGCCTCAGTCGACTGTCCACCTATATGTTGTCTCACAACGGACTAATACACGTAGGATTCTACTCAACCAGTTGACTGTCCTTATCTAGCAGCCAATTGTCATAGCCATCAGTCGATTACGAGACATTCTATGTCATGTCCACTTAAGGTCAGTCAACTGTCAGTGGCTAATCGACTGATGCAAACTACCAGTTAACTGTCATAGCCACAAGTCAGCAGTCAAGCCTTAGTTGACTACTCGACCAATCGACTACTTGACTACTCGACTGAGTCATAACCCTAATCAACTACCCGAGCCAACTAGGCCTCCCGAGTGATGTGCGCTCGACCAATCAACTAGTCTAAAGCCCCAGTCGACTGTTAAACCTCAAAACTGAGATTTAACCCAAGTATGCTCCCCTCATACTTGATACTCACCCTATGCTTAAGCCTAAACCTTCTAGCCACTTTCATCAGCCTCACGCCCTCAAGGTCCATCCAAGTCCTCCATGGCTTCTTCACCCGTCGTGCTAGCCTTCAAAGGGGTCATATGAAGTATGATGTCATGACATGATATATGACAAATAAAATATGAGGGGAGCATACTTTATATATATATATATATATATATATATATATATATATATATATATATATATAGGAATACCTAAGTCTAAATTCCAATTGTCATTTTTTTAAATTTACCAACTTGCTATAATACTTTAATCTCCCTTAAGTGTGCCAAAGTCCTAACTTGGCACATTCTTGATTTTAACCTATTTGTGTCAATAATGATCAATTTTTAAACTTCATAATTTCTATTGGTATATTCTAAAATCTTTTAGGATCACTTTCTTATCTCATTTCCAAAGTATCACATTACCTTAAAAATATTCTAAAGTGTCAACTTTACTATAGTTAGGTTAGCTACCCATTCATTCAAGGTCGACACATTTTAAACCCATTTAGTGTGATGAAATCACACTCATAGGAACCCAAAATCTATTTGAGATATTTGAATTTACTAGATACTCACTAGGGATAACCTCCCTTAGTATCTTCCTAATAACCCTTCTAGGCTTGAAAGTCTTGATCATTTCAGTCTCTTTTAGGTTAACTCTAGGGATAACTTCTCTTGTAACCTTCCTAGTGAATTTTTTTATGCTTCTTCAAAGCTTTAATCACTTGTCTCTTGCCAAAGCCAACTTTAAGGATGACTTTTCTTATGACCTTGACTTTCCTAGACCTAGGATTAGTTCCATAACTATATGGAACACTATGATAGGTAAACTTATCTATCTTTGACTTAGACTTGTGACCCAAATCTTTCTTGTCCATAGATGCACCTTGCCTATAGACATTTAAATCTCATCCATTAGACCCCTTAAACATAGTTTCCATCCTTTTTAGGATTTTTTTTTTAATTTCTTAAGATTTGACCTCAAAATTTGATTTTTTACTTCTCGTTTTCCAATTTTTGATTGTCCATTATTCTTTTGGGGACTCCTGTTCCTAGGCATGTGTCTAATTCTCTTAGGATAAATGCCTAGGTTTTCATCTAACTTCTTATCCTTAGGTAAACATGGTCTAGTATTGTCCTTAAGCCTAAATTCATGAGATTTTGTACCTAAATAAAAATATTTGTTATTAGTATATTTTTATGATAAATTGTAAGTAAATTATTAACATGCTTTTCATCATTAATAATTGAAATTGTATTATTAAAAGTTACCTTAAATTTTGCCTTAGATCTCCCCCTACATTTGAACTCTCTATCTTATCCTTCTGAGAATGTCTTCCCCTTAGACATTAGCTCCTATAGTGACCCTTTTGTTGACACGCAAAACACACAATGTGCTCCTTGCCTTTGCAAATTTGGGCTTCGGTCTCCTTGGTCTTCACTTTGACCTTAGGTGCTTGAGCCGTCTGCTTGATTGTTTTTTAACATTTGCTCTTATAATATCCTATTTTCCTACACTTAAAATATATAATATATTTTTTTTTATTTTTAATAATTATGCTTGAGTTACCTTGAATGGTAAGGGAAGCTTGGTCGGATTCCTTATTACTCTCGGAGGTAGAAGGTTCCTCCTCTTACTCTAGCTTCAGTATTGGTTGTCTCTTCTCCTTCTCAATCCTAGAGGCGGAGGCTTCTTCAATCTCTTTCGACTCGGATGTTGAGCACCTCTCAACTTTCGAATCTTCACACTCTTGACCCGATAAGTATTCTTCCTCGACTTTCTCCTTATCGTCTTGGGCCAGTGAAGACTTTTCATAAAACTTGGCTAGCTTACTCCATAGATCCTTTGCGTCCTCAAATTTTACTATCTTACATAACAAGTCATTAGGAATTACATTAACTAAAGTTTTCGTTATCATTTCATTTGTATTTGATTTTTGAACTTGTTTCTCGGTCTATTTCCTTTTCTTGAGAATTCTCCCCTTCTTATCCATGAGAGCTTTAAAACCTTCTATCAAAACAAATCAATCTCTTGTATTCATCATGAAAATGGTCTCTATCCTCGTCTTTCATTAATCGAAACCTCCTTGTCCATATAATTCATACGGAATAGGAGTGTTGATATTGTATCTCAATCTATCATTTGACAACTCTAGTATCCTCTAGCTATTACTCCCTTAGCGGTTAGTCCTTAAAGAGCAACCTACTCTGATACCACTTGTTGGGGATTATTTGGTGTGCTAGAGGAGGGTGAATAATATTCTTCAATTCGTTCTTTGTCGTATTTATCTACAATTGTTAGTAATACACAGCGGAAATAAAATAAAGCATAAACAAAATACAACACAAGCACAATACAATATTTTACATGGTTCGAAATCTACGACTCCTACTCCACGATCGGACTTTAGTGTCTACTCCACTAAACCTTGTCTCCTTGGTAACACACCAAAGATGGAGAAAATCTCTTACAATGGAGTTTACAATAATAAACAACACCAAAATACAAGCAACTAAAAAAATGAAGTTACAACACTTTTGATTGTTTTGAGATGTTTGAGAGGTCTGTAAAGCAGCAATAATTCTCCTCTAAGAGCTCCAAGAATTGATAGATTCAATCCTCTATTGCAACCTTCTTTTATAACCTACATCGGATTAATTTTCCGCATGGTAGTCGACTGTCAAAATTTCCCAGTCGATTGCCCATCTATCCATTATCTCACAACAAAATAATCCACATAGGATTATGATCAACCAGTCGACTGTCTTTACCTAACAGTCGACTAGGAGACATTTTGTGTCTTGTCCACTTAAGGTCAATCGACTGTCATCCCTAGCAGTCAGTTGTCAGTAGACAGTTGACTGGTGGTGTCAGAACTATAGATCAACAATCGAGCCTCAATCGACTACTTGACTAGTCGATTGGGTCATAACCCCAGTCGACTGCTCGAGTCAACTAGGCCTCTTTAGTGTCGTGTCCTCGACCTGTCGACTGGTCAAAAGCTGCAGTCGATTATTAAACCTCAAATTTGAGGTTTAACCTATATGATTCCCTCATACTTGATACTCACCCAGGCCTAGATCTAAACCTTCTAGTCACTTCTATCAGTGTCACACCCTCAAGGTCTATCCGAGTCCTCCACAACTTCATCACTTTTCGTGCTAACCTTCAAGTGCTTCCATCAGCTTCGTCATACCATCGGATACCCTTAGCCTAGACCTATGTCTTCAAGTCACTCCCATCAACCTCACACCCCCAAGCTTGAGTTAACGACTCCTCACCCTTTGCACTAGCCTTCAAGTGCTTCCATTAACTATGTCATGCCATCAGATTTACCTTTGCCAAGAGATCTTGCCTCCGAGACTTCCATTGCCAAGTCTCCAAACCTGGACTTTCACCGCTAAGACTACATTCGTGGACCTATACGACCAAAACTATACTATTGGACTTTTTCTTTATCAAATATTCATACTTAGACTTCTCCATTGTCAAGTATCCATACTTGGACTTTTCCTTGTCAAGTATCCATACTTGGACTTCTCCATTGTCAAGTATTCATACTTGAACTTTTCCTTACCAAGTATCCATATTTGGACTTCTTCATTGTCAATACTTCAATCTTGGACTTTAACCTTGACTTGAGATCGATTGCTCTAATAATCTCCTCCATGATAATCTCTTTCATATGAGTTTGGATATTCTAATCATTCACTAGTCATATGATCAAACTCATATTATTAAATCCATTGTCAAATATTAAAATCCTACTCGAGTCTCATTTGAGTCTGATCAATCGTAACATAGGTCAATTGCACCAACATCTATTAGCATAAACGTCGGTAAAAGGTACTAAACTCAAAATTGCAATAGATATATGTAGTCACACAATTTGAGGCCAACACACTTTGATTTACAAAAAACTAAATCCATATTCAGATGACATTTGGTTTAAGGATTTGAGAACGAGGGATAATAGAAATATAAAGTGTTTGGTTAATGAGTTTGAGAATGTTAATTTTGAAATCATTCTTAATTATTTAGGAATGAATAAAATTCAAAGAGAAGTATGGATTTAGAATTCATTTCAATCGGTATTGAAATCTCTCGATTCCTTCGCTCTCTCTATTTGTTGCTCCTTCATCATCGTTGTCTTGTTGTTGGCTATCATCGCCCCAGCAGCGTCGTTCACCGCTGGCCGTCATCGACGCCAGCCACCACCCACTACCCCCGTCCCCATCGTCACATGTTGCCCCAACCACCCCCGTCACTCGGCGTAGTTGTCGTTGGTCAAACAACAATATTGACAATCATATGTCATCTCAATGTGTATCGTTTTTTTATAGTTTTATGTGATAGACGAAAGATTGAGGTATTATTTTTGAATTTCATACATTGAGTTAATTAGTTTAAAACATTTCTTATACTTTGATATCCATTTCATCATTCTATTATCCTGAAATAAATATATGATCTAGCAATATTTGAATTTTGAACTCGAACAGCATTTTTTTTTTCCTTTGCGAAGCCCTTTAGGCTTACCTCGAACACTTTAAAAGCTCATCTTGGAAATTTGTTATAATCGAAACCTTCGTATAGTATTAAAAAAAAATAGAGATCTTAATTTGCACATATAGAATTGCTCACGAATTCAATTTAAAAATCTTTGATGGCAAGCTCAATAACCATTTTGGCTTGCCTTTATTTTTTGGATTCAGCATGCCGATAATAAATGGAAGTATATAGATCTGTTTATTTGATACAGAACCGATTACATAAATCTGTCTTGAGACATGTTTGTTGCCCGACTGTTGGTTCCATCTCCTGTTTACTCGGAGAGAAACAAATTGCATGTAATAGAACAGAAACATCAAGAAACATGACACACAAAGCCCATACCCTAACATGGTTTACAAACAACCGCAGGTTTTTATAGCAAAGTAACATTCAGGTTGGGAGAAATCTGAATACATTATTAAATTGAGCAAACAGATTGATTCCATCATCCTGGCCATTGAAGATTTCTATACAATAAACTCTGTGAAAATTTAATAGTCAGTGGGTTTTAAAGATACATCTAATCAAAATGATATCTGAAGATTCAACATTCCCCCTAGATTTAGCTTGCAAGCTTCAAAATCAGAACACAAGGGATCCGTCGCGTAGTCGGTGTCTTAACAAAATGTCGTCACCTTAAGTAACCTTTAACAAACCATTAAAAAAAAAGTTTAGGACTTTCAATATCAAACCCAGATAAACCTGCAAGAGAGAAGTTATCACAAATGATAAAAAGTATAACAAGATGGAATAGAAGCAATGGTTATCTGAAAGAGAGTAAAAGACAGTCCTATCTGGAAAAGGATGGCAAAGGAAGCTGAGGCTTATAGGAATCGATATTATTAGAAGATTAAGACGGCTATCATCTGTTAACTAGCTAACTGCACCAGGATGGGCGCTTGCGTGGGATCAACATGTATCGTGATTTTGTAAACACGACTAAATTAGTTTCGATCTTGTTGATGATGTAGTTCATGGAAGAAGCACCACACTGATTGCCACTTCACGTGCAACAATAGTCGATAGATACAACTGACTACATGCACAGAACTGTCTAATTATGAACATTCGACTACAGACATATGGATTGAAATAACAATCAGATCTAGAACTGAATTAGTTGAGTGTGGATCATATGATGGTTTTTATTATACAAAAGCCAAATTATACTCAAAATTATCATTACAAGTAAACATTTATTTTACTCAGATGTAAGACCCATGCATTTGTGTGTTAAATGGCATTATTGTTGAATTTGCCATCAATTAACATTGTCAAAATACACTAATGAATTCTAGCAGATTCAAGTTACACAAAAGAAAAAAGAAAAATTGCAACTCCCTTGATAGTAGAATTAATTTAAGGTGGAAAGGGTGTATATAAATCCCATTTTTCTAGGAGAGGATGTCATCAAGATTAGTGAGTTATAGAACCTTAAAAACGATAAGTGATATATGCATGTGCCTTCTAATTGTACAAGTAATCTTTATGTCCAGTAATATAATGTCTTTGAAAATAATGAAAAGGATGTTTGTGAAGAAGCTAGGAAATCCGCTCGGTAAGAGCTCATTTATGCTCATTCAATATTTAAAAAATAAATAAAACAATCAAATTTGAACACTAGTGGCTTGTTAATGTTCATGAATGTTAATGTTCATGAACAAAGTTCGCGAATCATTTATGAATGAACTTGTATAAAGTCGATTATGCCCTTAATCTTTATATTTTATATTCACATATATAAACATATGATAAATATCTTATAAATTTATACTTTTATATTATTTTAATGTATCAAAAATAAGAAAATAATTTGCTTCATGTATTATAACAATGTTTGAGCCAAACTTGAGCTTTTTAATTTACAAGCTTGGCTAATTTACACCCCTAAATATTTGATAACAACATAACCAATTTTCTAATTGTATCATCTATTTGGGTTATAGATCTAATTGCTTGCAAATGAAGATACTTTTTAGTGCCTCCTGGTACCAACCCAACTGCCCATATTACTTGTCCTTGTCTTAGTGACAACTAACACGAGGAATGGAATATATGCTACACATTGATTTAAATTGGTAAAAGGTGAATCTACTAAATAGGAAATTGGGATGACATATTAAAATATCATGGCAATGTCAAAGTCTAAAAAAAAACTGATTTTTTTCTTAAAAAAATAATCTCAAGTAATTAAACATGACTATTGTCACATTCCATGTAAGCTTAACCTTGCAACAAGAACCACCCTAGAAAAGTAATGTAGTGAAGAAATATGTCATATGAAAGGTGAAAAGTGTGTGAATTTCATAGGTTATATAAGCAAGAAAAAAAAGTATGGTTAATTGCTTCTACAAAAGAAAGATCCTTCCGCAACAGAGGGAGAAGGTAAGGACTACCCTCTTATTTATTCTTCTAAATATGAGAGGGAGATTGAAGTAGGACAAAATTGGTGGACACACCAAGACATTTCCATCTAAACCCCCAAGATCAATAACCTTATTAATCTAATACTTCTAATAATTTTCATACCATGACATATATTTGGTGATATTTCTCAGTATTAGCCTCAACGTTCAACTTAGCATTTGTTTCACTACTATATTAACTTTGTTGTATGTATTGTTTCTTAACTCCCCAACTAAGATCTGCATATGTAGTTACCTAAAGCTAGACCTATTAACAAATATAAAAGATATATTAAGAAAGAAAGTAGAGCAAATAATCTAACAAATGAAATGTCTTAAACTTGCAAAGGAAGCTGAAACTCCTATTGCAAAAACAGCAAAGACGTTTGCGTGACTACCTTGAATTATATCATTAGGCTGTTGTCTGAAACTTCTGAAGCATGTCACAGTATGGCGACTGGTAAGACAGACCCCATTGTCGCCTCTGTAATTCAACGCGGCAGTTCTGTGCCAGAATCCCAACATAGTCTCTCTCTACCTGTTCTTCCAAAGCAGTACGTTTTTGACTCTGATAAGGATATTCTTCTTCAAAATTCACAGATTTGACGAAGTACTTCACCCCCCTAGATGTCTCAAGTTTATGCTCATAAGGGTAATTTCGGTTGAGTGTGTAGACAGGCTCATTGGATGGAAGGAAGTTCAGCAGGAGCAGAACAAGGATAGGCAACATTTGTATCAACATCCGAAGGTTAGGATTGAAAGATCCATGCATCTCATTCGCACTCGGCCTACCCATACCACCAGTTCTAAATTGAAAAGTGCCAAAAGGAGTAGCGACTGGAGGCCCTCCCCCGTAGAAGAAATTCCTAAAGATCTCATCAGCATCGAAATCCTCATCATAGAACCCATTAAACCCACGACTCCTACGGTATGCAGAGGGCCGTGTTAATGCAGGTTCATCAGAACCAGACACATCATACCTTTTCCTACTCTCTTCGTTGCTGAGACACTGGAAGGCCTTAGAGACTGCCTTGAAGGCTTCTTCTGCACCAGGCGCCTGATTTTTGTCAGGATGTACCTTCAAAGAGAGTTTCCTATAGGATTTTTTAATGTCTTCCACGGTGCAACTCCTTTCGAGCCCCAATATCTGATAGTAATCCTTTTGCTTTTTGATCTGCCGGATAATCGTAACTTGCTCCTCCGTGTACTCTCGGGCCGAACCAGACCCATCAGCGCAATTCTTAGCCTTAGAAGAAGCCGCCGAGGTACCAGAACGAGAAGAAGCATCACCAGAGGGTGGTCGATCGCGCTGGGGGGCGGCGTCCGACGACGCAGCAGAATCATCGGGACCTTCAGACTCTCCATCAACTGACGCTTCTGCGTCGGACAGAAGGCCCTCGATTGGCAGCGTGGGGTCAAGGCGGCGAGCCTTGGAGAGGAATTTGAGTGCACGGGCGCGGTCCCCCGCCTCCAAGGCATCCCTCCCGATCCGGAGGCACTTGAGAGCCTCATCCTTGTTCCCTTCCATCGCCGGATTCGATCAGATATCGGGCCTCCGAACCGATCGGTGGAACCCTAGAAGAAAAAGTAGATCCAAAATAAGGCAAAGGAGAGATAGAGATGCGATAGCGTGTGCTATAGATCTACCTTTACCTGCAGTTTGGGATCGGAAAGGCCTTCCGCTCCCGGAGCGGGAGGGCTCGAGCGGCAGAAATCCGGCTGAAACAGGGGGAAGGGGAGAAAGAAAGGGCGAAAGAGGAGGAAGGGGAAAAGGAAGGAAGGTGACGGAGACGACGGTGGGTGGGAGAGAGATTTGACCCTCGATGACGCAGCCCCGCACCGATTCAACGCGAGCTCGACTTGAGAATTCAGACGAAAGGGCCTATGACAAAATTTCGTTTTACCACCATAACTTTTAACTTTTTTCGAAATGCCTCTTTTTAGTTTTACAAATTTCCACTTTACCCTGAAATTTGAGATTTCCCTAGAGTTGAAAGTAAGGGAGAGCAAAAATTCAATTAAATCGAATAAATCGATTGAATTAAATTTTTCAATTTGATTTATTCGAAAAATCATTTTTTTTAAAAAAAATATTGATTTAATCGATTTATTCAGTTCGATTTCGATTTCAAAATAAAAATAACCGATTAAATCGAACTGGAGTCAATCAGTCGACTGATTGTCTCGAGTTCCATAATTTTTACCATCATCAGTCGACTGATATTTAATATCAATAGACTGATATGAAAATATTAGTCAATTGATAATAAAAAAAACTGATTTATTCGATTTTCTTGAAAAATTCCATTGATTAAAAAAAATAATTTATTTAATTTTAATTTTAATCGGTCGATTCCATTATTAATCAATTGATCCTATATATATTTTAGCTTGATTTTAGAAAATAATAATAATAATAATCAATTTCAATTGACCATCCATCTTTGGGCAATTCTACATTTAGAAAACCATAAATAATGTCGCCACTCCTTCAATTAGAAGTTAATTTATAAGGGAAAAAAAATATAAAAAAAATATCTTTAAAAAAAAAAAAAAAACATACCACTCAATTTTATTTTTTAGAAAAATCAAATTTATGCCTTTAAATCTACCAAAGAAACAAAACTAGAAGTACATTTGTCTATTCTGATAGAGTCGGTTGTGGACAGATCTATTGAGGCCGACGATTGCTCAGGGTCATAAATTCATACATTAGCTATATCATGAATTTAAGATTCAAAAAAAAAATTATATTAAAATTCATCATAGATAAGAATCCAATTAACAGATTCGCTCGAGAATTTAAAATAAAATGGATTGGCTCTTACTCTTGAAAACCAGTTTGATTCACATTATTATATTCTTGTTGCTTGTTGCATTTTATCAACGAGATTCTCGATGAGATTAAGCTACAAGGGACAGAATATAGTTAACGATTACCTTCCACATTTTATAGTTTAGGGTTTTAGAGTTTAAACATCATCTCGAGGAGTTCTAAGGCTTATCTTTTTCGCGTGCTTTGTTCAATTTTAGACTTTATTTTTTTTGGAACTTCTATTTTGATATCACTATTCAAGCCCTAGATGAGATAAACGTTATGTATATATTGTTTCTATGCAAAATGGACTCAAATTATATATATATATATATATATATATATATATATATATATATATATATATATATATATATAGCCGTCCGTGCCTCCGACTGGGGTGAAGCGTTAGGCGTACTGCTTGCCGTCGATATAGGCTCGACTTTTCGGTCGGATTGCGGCGGGCCGTCAAATCGGCCGCGATTCGGCAGATCGCGTGGCGCGATCGTGCCGCGCCTCGTCGGTCGTGATTCGGCCAGATCACGGCCGAATCCCAGTCGATTTGTGTCGGCTTCCGGCCGGAAGACGAGCTCGGTCGGACCATCGGCGAGGTGCGCTTCCAACGCACCCGGTCCGCCGGGCGGAGGTGGCCGGACGGCGAAGCGGCAGCGGCGAGGTGTCGGGCGCGGAGTCACTGTGCATTTCACAATCGCGGCGCTGATCGAACGGCTGGGAGCGCGTCGCGGACGGGCGCACAGTGATCGATCGCGCAGGCGATCAAAACTATATATATAATTATAATTTTTTTTTTTTTGGTTTTCTTCGTTTTTTTAGGTTTTCTTCGTGAGCCTCACCTCCCTAAATCTTCTACCAAGCCCCGGTATCTAGGATACTCTCCTACCAGCACAGGTCTTACAGGCAGTTTAGCAGAGTTATCTCTTAGAGAAGAGAACAAGGACTATGAAGAACAACTTAAAGAAACATGATAAACATGATATAATATTAATTGCAGGGATATAAGGATATTACACAAACTCTGGAAATGATATTACAAAGACTCTGGAAATTAACAGAAAGAAAAAGAAACAAACACACGAATAGAACTTACAATACGACGCTAGAAGAACTGAACTCTGGACTCTGGAAATTAAATTGCTCTGACACTCATAAACTACAAATTAGGGTGATAGTCTTCGAAGGGATACCCTGAATGTAGAGTGACTTCTCCTTTTATAGCCACGATTACTTCGGGGGGAAGTAAGTTGTTTGGTGCTTGTAATGCTGTAAAGTTTAACTGGTTTGTTTTCTTTTGGCAGATGCTTTTGAGGTGGCTTTGTACGAAGATTCTTTCCTGAGCTGTAAAGTCCTATAAAGTCTGCCAATTTCGTGATGGAATTAGCTTTCCATCATGTTGTCGAGGTTCCTTTCTTGTGATGAAGTGGAGCTTGGACCCGCTGTCTCTGGTGCTGGTGGGGTTCTCATCCTTCTTTGTTGTTCTGTTATCTGTTGTTCCGTCATTTGTTCTCTGTATTGTTTGGCCGTAATTTGGATGGATTTTTTTAACATCCATTTTAGCTGTCGTTGTTTGTAGTGTTCTACTAACTCTAGATTTTGTGTATTGTATTTGAATGGGAGAAAATGGGTTCCCATGTGTGATGGCCAGTATATTTTTTCTGTAAATGTTTCTGCTACTAACACGAAGTCGTAGCTATCTCTGGCATCATTCCATAGCCAATTTGTTCCCTGTAGAGAAGCTCTCCAATGTTTTGCTTGTTCTGGGAGAGGTACAACAGCTCCCCAATGTTCGTCTGGATCGCTTGGAAATATGGCTTCTATGGGTTCTGACTTGTAGATGATCTCTCGGGATCGTAGTTTGATGATGTGCCTGGCTGGCTCTATTTTGTGGTTTATCCATTCTGGTGGAGAACTTTCGATTGAGCATGAAACATAGCTTTCGAAAGTTTCTAATTCTATGAGTGTTCGGATGGCATTTCCAAGTTTGTATGGGAAAGCTTCTGTGATGTGGTCGGCTTGGACCCATAATTCATTAAGAATACCATGGTCAAGGAGTATAAAGGGATTTATTTCTACTCCTCTAAATTTCTGTATGTGGTAGGTACTCAAATCTATGCTGGCTTTTCTAATGGCATATTGTAATTGGCATTGGCAGTCATGTTTCTCTGTAATGCAGTCTTTAAATTTGTTCTGGCATCTTATTTTAAAATTGTATTCAGCTTCAAATAGTATTGTAATACCTGGTTGGGGATCAACCTGTGCCCATTGTAGTGCTTCTTGTAAGACTGCAAAGGTTTTCCATTCTGCTTCCTCTGCGGTTCGCCTCATATACACTGCTAGGTCTGTTGGTAGACTGTTGAATCTGCACATGTCTATCTGGTTAGCTCCAGTTCTTTTAGAGCTGGTGACTGGTTTTACAAATTTGCCTTTGTCTGCTACTGTTTGTGCATAAGTCTGTTGCGGACTTGTTTTCATGAGATGCTTATTTTTTATGGCTGAGCTCAAGAAGTAGTTTGGTCCTACTTCCTTTCTGATTGTTTTCAAGGCTTCCTCCAGTGAATCAAAGCCTCCTAGTTCTTCCCCTTGTGCATCTCCTAGGAGAAGGCTCTCAGCTTCTTCCCAGGTATATAACCCTGCATGAGGACCTGTCATGATACCGTAATAGGTGTATTTCCCTGTTTGTCTTGCTGTGTTGTGTATGTCTTTTAGGTGTAGGAAGTAATAGATGAGTGCATTTATTACTCCTATTTTGTAAGAAGCCACTCCTGGGACGGTCGGGATGTTCCATATGTTGTCAATTATTGTCGTCTGTATTGGCTCCATGTGTGGCCTGTGTTCTGTTCTGAATTGTTCCTCCATACGGGAGTGTACTCGTAGTTCTTGTGGTCCAATTTTTGTTGTCTTATATTGGCCCTATGTTCTGGTGGGTGTAATCATTGTTTTGGGATTTTGCCTTTCCATCTGCAAGAATATTATGTTAGCAATCTGGATAATGTATTGGCAAGGGAATTGTTAGTTCCCTTTATGTGTTCCCACTGTATTTTCATACCCTTGTTAATAATTGTATCTGCAAACTTCATCCATCTTTTTGCAGAAAGGGTTCTTTCTTTATTTTACTTTGCTCGTGGTATCGGACTATTGCTTCACAGTCTGGCCGTATTGTAATTTTTTTTTGTCGCATATGAATAAATAAAAGGCTTCAAGGCAGTAAATGACTGTTAATATTTCATAATCTAAAGACGTCAGATGTCCTTTTTCATGGAATTTCCCTGAGGCATACCTACATAGGCTTTCTTGTGCCTTTGTTTCATATTTATTGGATTTCTTAAGTAATACTCCTCCCCATCCAGTTTCGCAGTCGTCTGTTTCGAGAACTAAGTAATCTGTATCTAATGGTAAAGAGAGTGTCGGTAAATTTTTAACCTTTTCTTTTATAAGTTTAACTAACTCGATGTCTTGTTGGTTGAAATGTCTCTGGCCTTTAGGGCTTGTCTTGTTGTATAGAGGTCCACTGATTTTTCCAATGTCTTTGATATACTGCCTTGCGTAGTTGAGTAGTCCTAGAAAAGCTCTAAGATCTTTGGTATTTTCTATTTTGTCTGGAAAATTTATTATTTTTGTTGAGATGTGGGGTTGTAGTAATATGGTACCTTTTCCTATTTATGCTCCTAGAAATTCTATGTGTTTGGTTGCTAATTGTAATTTCTTTTTGGATATAATTAGTCCGTTATTTTCTATAATGGTAAAAACCATGTGGAGATGTGACATATGTTCTTGCTTTGTTTTTGAAAAAACCAGCACATCATCTATGTATACGCATGTAAAGTCTTTTGTATCATTGAATATGTCATCCATTTTTCGCTGGAATATCTGGGGTGCTACCTTTATGCCAAAAGACATTACTAGCCATTCAAAATGCCCTTCTGGGCAAGTGAATGTTGTCCATTCTATGGATTCTGGGTGCATTTTAACTTGTCAAAATCCAGATTTCATGTCAAATTTTGAGTATCATTCTGAGTTTTGTATTTTGTTGATTAAGGCTTCTTTGTCTGGGATCTTATATCCATCGTCATGACAATTATCATTTAGTCTCTTGTAATTAAATATCATTCTAGATTGTCCCCGTTTTTGTTCTGAACTTTTGTTTACTATAAAAGCTGGACTTCTATGTCTCGAGGTGGATCTTCTTATGATGTTCATCTTTAACATTTGTTTTATATGTAGTCTGCATTCTTCTGTCTCTCAATTTGTATATTTTAGTTCTTGTGCTTTAATAGTTATGTCTGGGTTGATTATACTTAATTTACATAGTGTTTTATTTTGGTCCTAGTATTTTGTAGGGTTGTCTCCTATGATTTCGATTTTTTCTAATTTAGATACTATTGTGTCTAGGTCATCAGAAGTGTTAATTTGTTTTAAATACATGTGCAGTCTAATTCGATTCGTTGTCTATTTCAAGTCCATTATCGGTGTCTTGACTACTTAGATAATTGTTTGTTGGTTGGTTTTTACAATTACATTTTTGTTTGTCATTTTCAGGGCATTCACACTTTCTTTCTAGAGCCCTGAAAGAAGCTGAGTATTCTGATAGGACGGGGGAAATTATAGGATTAGAAAGGAGGAATACATAGTCTGGTGACAGAAATAGGGCTCTGTCCTTTGCTAGAAGGAATTAGAGTCCTAAGATAGTATAGATGCAGGTGATTCAAAGGTCTTACCCAGATATGTGGTATGGATATAACATTGCTATATTGGCCACAGTTATTGTAAATCTTAATGTGGGCATTTTTTATAAAGGTGTGGCAGGCCAAGTGTTGTCCGTCAAATTGTGTGCTGACCATTGGTTCCGAGGTATATTTTATTACTTCTTTAGGAAGTATATTTTGTATTGCCTTAAGATCTAATGTTGAACTTGTTGCTCCTGTATCTAACAAGGCTTGGATCTTTATTTCATATCCCTGTATATTTAGGATACACTGTATTCTCAAGTCAACTGACCTTCCAGTATTGCACATACTTGGTATTTTTACAAAAACCATATTGGTTTCTGTTGGTTGGGCTATTACGTTTGTTTGTTCTTCCTCAAATCCTTCAAAGTCTCGTTGTTGTAGATTTTGTCTGAGTAATTCTATTTCATTTTCTAAGATATTTATCCTAGTTTCTAACACTGATATTCTGGTCTCTAGTAGGGTAGTCTTTAATGTGTCTTGTCTTGTAGATGGTTCAGGTATACTTATGTGGTGTTGTTCAAATAGACAGTAGTTACACAACTGCTGTCTACAGATTCTACAAGTTCCTCTTTTATCTAATGAGGGAAAATAACCACAGACTGAGCATGGTATATGGTCTGCTCCAGATCTTAGATCCCAAATGTGTGTACATGTTGATTGAACTGGAGTTTGTCTAAACATGTAATTGTTTTCAAATTTTTGTAATTGATCCCATTCTGTTTCGTCTGTTTCATGGTTTGTTTGGCTAAAATTTTGTTTAGTTTGATCTGCTTCTAAGAACAAATTTACTAAGGAATAATCTGTTGTCTGCGGGATTTCTTCTAGGTTAGCTACTTTCACTACTGAGTATATTGAGGATGTGTCTGATACGTCTGTCTGTACTTCTACTAAGTCTTCGTTTGTGCATGCTACTAAGGCAGCTTCTCTTGTAAATAGGTTTTTCCTATTTGGACATGCTGATGATAGGTGCCCTTGCTGGTTACAGGCATAACATGTTATTAGATTCGAGTATGTTTTATTTGGGTTAAATTTTCTGACATGTTTTTCTTTATTTAGATATGGTTTTCTGGCCTTACTCCTTCTTAGATAATATGTTTGTTTAGGTTTCTTTTTTGGTTTTGGGTTTATTCTTTCTCTTTGTGGATTGTTTCCATATTGCTGTGGAGTGTAGATTTGTTTACAGAATCCGTATTGTTGATTCTTGAGTTGTTTTTGTATCTGAATGTAAGTACATTTTTCTTTAAGTTTATTTATTATGTGTTGTATTCTAACACCTATGTTGTTGTATTCTTCTGGTACTTGCATTTCTGTCCATGATTTGTGTATTTCTTTTCCTAATTCCCCTGGTAATTTGCTAAACAGTCTCTCTCCTACGTCTGTACTATAATAATTTTCGGAAATGGATGCTAGGTGTAGGAAGTCATTACAAAATTTTTTTATCATAGACCAGTCAAAGAGTTGGATTTGTTCTAGGTCTCTCATAGCTTCCTTTTGTCTGATATCTAAGCCTGTATTAGCATCTCTTGCTGTAAGGATTCTGTGGATTGCATAACAGAAATTTAGTATGTTGTTGTCTCTACTTGCTAATTTTACGACTTCTTCTGGGAATTTCTTCTTATATGTCTCCCAGGATGATCTCGCTGTTTCTCCCAGGTAGTTTTCTCCTATTCTTAGCATAGCCTCTCCAGATTCTATGTCAAGTTCATGTTTTGCTAAATAGTCTCTTTGTACTGATACCATCCATTGTTTTAGATAGGTATTGTATAGTTGTGGATCACATTCAGTGATATTTAGTAGTACTGATCCTGTTCCGAAAAAGGTCTGTTCTGTTGGCCTTCTTCTCCCTAATGTTCTTAGGAGTGGATTGTTATTAGTATAAGGAGGAGCTGCTCTCCTAGGGGGATGTCCTTGTCCATAAACTAAAGTACCCATCGTACTTTCTAGATATGTATGGATCCTAGATGTGGCTGTTGATTCTGTGTTCATATAATTCATGTATTCATGTGCCGATTCCTCTAAGACTAAGATGTTTCCATCTTCATCTAGTGCTAATACTTCATTCGATTTCAGTATGCCTTTATTTTTTTCTTGTAGTTCTAACTGTTTTATTTCTTTAATGGTCATGTTGTTTTTATTGCTTGGTTGGTATACGTATCCTCCTAGATCGTCAAATATACCTCTAGTCTCTCTATTCATTAGGTTTGTTTCCTTTCTTTTTTTTATTTCATTCAAATGTTTTCTGCCTAATGTCCTAAGTATTTCGGAGTAGTTTACTTCTCTGTTCATTAGGTTTGTTTCAAGTTCAGGTTCTTCTTCGCCATCTTCTGTATTTGTTAGGTAACCTGAAAACCTGATACTTAGTTCTCCACGTCTATTTTTGTACATTATAGATTGTGTTGGTTTTGTTATTGGGGTTTCTTCTTCTAGCTTAAGATTCCATTCTAAACTAGCCAATTCTTCCGAACTATATTCTCTTGGTTTTAAGAAGTTTGTCCCCCTTGAGCTAAGAGTTCTATCATTCCATTTATCTGGATTTTGAAATGGTTGTTCATATAGTTCATTGTTTTTCCTAAAAAATACTATGTCTAACTGTATATTCTTGCCTTGGAAGTTCCCATAACCTTTTCCTTGGGCTATTATTTTAATGTGTTTAACAAAGTCTTTTATTGTCATGTTGAAATTTGGACATATGTAGATAATTCCACTGTTGTTGTTCATATCTACTTCTATTAATCCAATAATAGATTTTTCTTTGTCATCTGAAAATCTGGAATCATACAATACTAATAGTACTTTTGCTCCTATTTTCATCCTGGTTAGTCCTCTAATTCCAAAGACTATTAGTCCCAAATGTATGTAGTTGTGTTGTTTGTGTAGTAATTGTCTCCCTGCTTCTTCTGTCATAAGGGTAAGCCTTTCCTCCCCTCCGTCAGATAAATGTAAGGCTTCCACTCTATGGTGTCTATAGACAGAGTTTGTAAAAGACAACAAATTGCGTCCATATAATCTTCTGGGATTGAGAATGTTTAATTGTTCATTAGAAAATATTTCTATTGTTCGATTTATGTCTATGATTTCTTCTATCCTATGTTGATTTGTCATGTTGTTTTGTAGGTTATCCAGCCAAGATAGGCTCGATGGAGGTTCTGATAAAGATCTTCGTCCTCCAATTGTCCTGGAGGTTCCAGAAAATATATTGGCGGTTGTTCTATTCATTTTTTCTCTTGGTATGTTATGAATGAATATGTAGAGGGTCTTCTTCTGATTATCCCTCCTGTAGAGAGCTTTCCTAAATCTTTACTGAGAGTTTCTATGGATTGGTTCTAATTTCTTATGTTTCCTACTTCTACTGTATTTCTTTCAATATTAAGGATTTTTGTTTCTAATACTGTGATCCTATGATGTAATGAGGTTAGCAGTGCTATTATTGTATTATTTTGTTGTATTTGGATTTGATCTGCCTTTCCTGGTACTTCTACCTTGTTATATCCGTCTTCACGGGTTTTTGTATAAGCTTGTGCATATTCCAAAGCTTCTTCGTAGTAGGTATTTTCGAAATTCAATCTGTTCATTTAAGGAGGAGATCTCCTATTTGTCCTTGTAATTCCTTGAACTGACACTCTATTGTCTTTAGGAATTTTTCTACCTTTGCTAAAAGGTCCTTGTTTTCAATTTCGAAATTTCTAGGTTGGTTTTGATTTAAAACCCTAGTGAGATTTATCAGGTCACTTCTCTTAGGTAGGTTTATAAAATTAACTTGGCTAATCCTTCTGTTCAGGCTTTCTTGGCAAACCTTAAGGTATTCAATGTTTTGACTTATTTCGTTGAGTCCTACTGTTTGTTAAGAGTGTTTATTATTATATCAGAAACGTGATGTAGATCTTGAAGATTTGTTGTTGTCGATAGACTTCCTCCAATGATAAGGTCTGTTATGGTGTTTAGTTGGAAATGTTCTGAGTGTATTTGATGTGAGGTTTGTCTAGATCTATGATAGCAGTGATGTGTTGATAGGTCTACTGTTTGTATTTTTCTTCCAGATGTTGTGGCTAGATCTAAATATTCTAGTTTACTGTTCATTCATCCCTAGGTTCGAAGGCTCTGATACCATTAATTATATTATAATTAACAGAAAGAAAAAGAAACAAACACACGAATAGAACTTACAATACGATGCTAGAAGAACTGAACTCTGGACTCTGGAAATTAAATTGCTCTGACACTCATAAACTACAAACTAGGGTGATAGTCTTCGAAGGGATACCCTGAATGTAGAGTGACTTCTCCTTTTATAGCCACGATTACTTCGGGGGGAAGTAAGTTGTTTGGTGCTTGTAATGCTGTAAAGTTTAACTGGTTTGTTTTCTTTTGGCAGATGCTTTTGAGGTGGCTTTGTACAAAGATTCTTTCCTGAGCTGTAAAGTCCTGTAAAGTCTGTCAATTTCGTGAAGGAATTAGCTTTCCATCATGTTGTCGAGGTTCCTTTCTTATGATGAAGTGGAGCTTAGACCCGCTGTCTCTGGTGCTGGTGGGGTTCTCATCCTTCTTTGTTGTTCTGTTATCTGTTGTTCCACCATTTGTTCTATGTATTGTTTGGCCGTAATTTGGGTGGATTTTTTTAACATCCATTTTAGCTGTCGCTGTCTGTAGTGTTCTACTAACTCTGGATTTTGTGTATTGTATTTGAACGGGAGAAAATGGGTTCCCATGTGTGATGACCAATATATTTTTTCTGTAAATGTTTCTGCTACTAACACGAAGTCGTAGCTATCTCTGGCATCATCCCATAGCCAATTTGTTCCCTGTAGAGAAGCTCTCCAATGTTTTGCTTGTTCTGGGAGAGGTACAACAGCTCCCCAATGTTCGTCTGGATCGCTTGGAAATATGGCTTCTGACTTGTAGATGATCTCTCGGGATCGTAGTTTGATGACGTGCCTGGCTGGCTCTATTTTGTAGTTTATCCATTCTGGTGGAGAACTTTCAATTGAGCATGAAACATAGCTTTCGAAAGTTTCTAATTCTATGAGTGTTCGGATGGCATTTCCAAGTTTGTATGGGAAAGCTTCTATGATGTGGTCGGCTTGGACCCATAATTCATTAAGAATACCATGGTCAAGGAGTATAAAGGGATTTATTTCTACTCCTCTAAATTTTTGTATGTGGTAGGTGCTCAAATCTATGCTGGCTTTTCTAATGGCATATTGTAATTGACATTGGCAGCCATGTTTCTCTATAATGCAGTCTTTAAATTTGTTCTGGCATCTTATTTTAAAATTGTATTCAGCTTCAAATAGTATTGTAATACCTGGTTGGGGATCAACCTGTGCCCATTGTAGTGCTTCTTGTAAGACTGTAAAGGTTTTCCATTCTGCTTCCTCTGCGGTTCGCCTCATATACACCGCTAGGTCTGTTGATAGACTATTGAATCTGCACATGTCTATCTGGTTAGCTCCAGTTTTTTTGGAGCTGGTGGTTTTCTGATTTGCCTTTATGCTCACTCGTTGTGCATAAGTCTGTTGCGGACTTGTTTTCATGAGATGCTTATTTTTTATGGCTGAGCTCAAGAAGTAGTTTGATCCTACTTCCTTTCTGATTGTTTTCAAGGCTTCCTCCAGTGAATCAAAGCCTCCTAGTTCTTCCCCTTGTGCATCTCCTAGGAGAAGGCTCTCAGCTTCTTTCCAGGTATATAACCCTGCATGAGGACCTGTCATGATACCGTAATAGGTGTATTTCCCTGTTTGTCTTGCTGTGCTGTGTATGTCTTTTAGGTGTAGGAAGTAATAGATGAGTGCATTTATTACTCCTATTTTGTAAGAAGCCACTCCTGGGACGGTCGGGATGTTCCATATGTTGTCAATTATTGTATTGGCTCCATGTGTGGCTGTGATACGAATTGTTCCTCCACGGAGTGTACTCGTAGTTCTTGTGGTTCGATTTTTGTTGTCTTATATTGGCCCGTATTGCAGTGGGTGTAATCATTGTTTTGGGATATTGGCATCGACTCGATGGCGATTCGGCCATGATTGGCGCGAAGCGTAGTCTGAGATAATGCGTCGCGCTGTCGGTCTCCGGCGGATTATGCGCGTCGTCCGACGGTTTCGCGCGGCCGATTCGCCACGCCTTCGTGAGCCGTCGTTCCGAACATGCCGGCGGAAGCGATCGCGTCGGACCTTGAGTCGGGCATCGATCGCGCCGGTCGGCGATGGCCGACGAGGAGCGGCGGTGGCGGCGATGGCAATGATGGTGGCTCGGCGTCGCGACGGCGCGGATGGTTGATCGTAGCGGCGGAGAAGAAAATCCTATATATATATATATATAAACAAAAGATATAGGATTTCTGTGCATGTTTATGCGTAAAAATAAAGAATGCATAATAATTCCGTCTTCATTGCACGTGCTAAGAATGTGACATCGTCGGATTTCAATTGCAATTCGATTAGAATTCATTTGCAATTCAACTGGAATATATTGAATTGAGATCCGATCGAATCGTGGTCGGAATTCAAAGTGATTGCAATTACAATTGAGTCAAATTTCAATGCACAATTCAATCCGATCGCTACCATAATACTAGAATACATCGTGGCAATAATATAATCGAATTTCAATCACGATCCAATCAGAATATCAAGTTAGCATTGACGGTGAAGGAATTGAATGCTGAAAGGCCAAGTCGGAAGGGATAAAAGTCCACTATAAACAAAATTGTTCTCAAACGTATTGTTGCCTAGCTAGGCACTGATTACTGCTTCGTAATTTATTTTTCTCGTAATGATCATGGAATAGATTGATCGAGACCGTTAAATTGAGGATTCCAATCGAAGATATAATATAAAAAACAAAAAAAAAAAAAACTTGCTTGATGCTGAAATCCAACGATATCTGCCTCATTTCCTAAGGATTAGTTCTTCAAACAGATTTACTCGTCCACAGAAACGAATTGCTGCTTGCTTCAACACACATCGAATTAAGTAAGCATTAATGATTTTTCCAAGCACTAGTTAATTTTGGAAGATCAATCAATTAGACGCCTCTGGCGAGCATCTGGTTGTAGTTCTCGATAGACTGGAGCCGCTGCAGCTGGAGCTGCTCCCTGAAACGCTTGATGAACGCCTCCGCCACGTCGTTGATGTCGTCCTCCTCCTCCTCCTTCTCCTCCGTCACCTTCAGTACTGCCGCAGCGGGCCGTCGTCGTCGCCGCGGCCGTGATCGACCAGTATCTCCTCCTCCTCCACGTACCACAACAGCATCGCCATCTTCTGCAGTTCTGCCGCCGTCGGTGAGGACCACGACCCGCGGCGGCGAAGACGAAATTTTCTTCTCGGTCGTCGTAGCCATCTTAATTTTGACGGAGATCTATGAAAGGTCGATCGATCGATCGATCGGAAGGCCTGAAGGATCGACGATGGATCCCGATCGATGTCTCGTAGATTTATATATAGCGAGGTCGATCGATCGCCGAAAGCGGTGAGTTGGAGATGCGGTGTAAAGCTAAAGGTCGCGTGGAAGGCTGCTTTAGTTTCCGCACGAGCAACGGAGTTCACCCGGTCGGTGATTGGAGGAGACGCGTGGGTCGGCTCCGTCGCTGTCGTCCGGAAAGGAGGATTCCAGTCGGGAAGGGAGGCGTTTACCGAGGAAGGAAGCGTGTGGCCGGAGGAAGGGATCGGAATATTGGTGGCCGTGAACCACACAAGCCACGACTGAAATTAACTGAAAAAAGAAATTGTGAGCAATTTCATTTAACTTTTCCAATTCAAAAAAAAGTAATAAATGACATCTTACGATAATTCTCACTCGAATAACAACTCAATTAATACATCCATAAAAACAGAATAAATGATATATTTGGCTTCCACGTAAATGAGATACAAGTACTACTGCTTGATAATGAAATAAAATTGATATTAATTATTCAATTTTTCAAATCAATATTAATTCTAAAAACAATCGATTTAATTTTATAAAAAAAATTCATTGATAAATTAGTAACGTCACTAAAAAATTATTTTCCATTTTCACGTCATGAGAAAGAAAACGAAAAAAAAAAAAGTTTGTTGATCTTTTCTATCTTTGTTTTTAAAAAAATGAGAGGATGTTTTCTCGAAAACTAAAAAAATATAAAAAAAGTCAATTTTTTTGAAAAATAAAAAAATATAGAAAATGGAAAAGAAAACTAAAACAAATACCGCCTAATTTTTTATTTCATCTAAATTTTTTATTGATTATTAGAATAAATTCAAAAAATATCGATAATAAATAGTCTAACAATTTAATATTTTAAATTTTTTATTTCATCCGAAAAAATATTTTAGAATACATTATAATTGACAATCAAAATATAAATACTTACAAAATTACATCAACACTGACTGCACCACTATAATCAGAGCCAAAATATAAAAAATTTGCTGGTGTAAATACTTTCCTTCATTAGTTGCAATTAAAAATACTTGTTCTTGTGTGACTTGCTCCCTCGGTCAAGTTCATAACAAATGGAATCCAATCCTTCCCCGAAAGAGAAAAAAAAAGGTACCGTGCCACGGCCGGCCGTATTGACATGTCTACCTGCTCTTTTTAACAGCGAAAAGCGATTATGAGTCCCGATGTAATTAAGATACGATGAAATTTATGGATAAGATAAAGATCGAAGAGATTTATTTATTTTTTAATTCAGATCACTCTAACGTGTCTTGATTATTATGTTAAAATATATAGAATTTTCTATAATTAATTATAGGACAGATCGATAGAGACCGTTAAATTATCAAATTTCAATCTTTTATAGAAAAGTGATTGCGATCTTCATTTAAAAATTAAATTTTAAAATTCTGAATGAAATTTAAAAATTAAATTCTATTTTTATTATACAATTAAAATAGTAGATTCTAAAATTTAAATATTCGATGCTAAAATTTTTTGATCTTGGACGACTCTAATAGCCCTCCCGAAAGAGGATTATGCTTTAATATTTTTCACCGTCGATTCTCCGATAATAAAAAAATATATCACAAATGACTATATTTTTTATCTATTGATAAAAAAATAATAATTAATTTTTAAATTTGAATGAAAATTTTAAATCTCTATCCATTTTAACTACATCTGTACCGTTTTTATCAAGTGACCGTTCCGAAGGGATGACATGCCTACCCTACTCGTATAATTGTTTAGTTACCTCGCTCAATGACGACCGCTTGACTCGATCAATCCATGTTGACTTAGTGAAGTGTGACGTCATGTCAAATGGTTTGACGGGAGAAACAACTGGATTGGTCCGCTGACGCAACTAAAATTGCAACGCAGTTCTCTCCTTTCACAAACTCTTCTTTCCGCATTGATCAAATTAAGCTAGCTTCTTCCTCTCGCATCACATTCCGATCGCTCATCCGAATTCAGTCGTACAGGAGTTGGAGTCGATGATGCAGAGAAGGATCAGCAACTTCAGACCTTCCATTTTCCTTCTCCATCTCCTGCACCTCGCCGCTCTCATCTCCCCTTGCACCATTGAAGCCGGCAACCTCTCGATCCTAGAACAACCTCTTTACGACGATGGAACAACTTCGATCTCCTCCGGTGGCGGTTTCGAACTGGGATTCTGCATCCCTGCGGACTCCGGCGGCAACTACATCTCACAAACGACGATCGATGGTCGATATGGAGGACGCCAGCTTTGGCACTCTGGCGAAGGTATACTCCCGCGTCATCTCCATTAATGATAACTCGACCGTCATCTGGTCCCCGTCGACTGTTGCAGGACTCACAGACCCCGAGGCGACGCTCTTCGACTTCGACAGCTTTGCATGGCAGAGCTTCGACTTTCCGACCGACACGCTCCTCCCCGGCACGGACGATCTAAATATTCCCAACGCAACGTCGTCGGCGGCTGCCCCTCACCGAGTCATGTTCAACCTTTCCCGCTCCTTCGCCCATCTCGAGGAATCGAACCTAACTCAGTCGAGGGAATCATGCTCGAAGACTTGCGCTCGTAAAGCCAACGCAAGCTCCGACATGGGTGAAACCCAGAGCGAATGCATCACAGTTTACAACGATACCAGTCGAGTACAAGATTTGAATCTCGCCATGGCGCCTTCTTATAAGATTTACATTAAAGTTTCAGGTACGTTAAAGCTTTATAATTACCTTAAAGTTTCAGGTACGTTAAAGCTTTATAATTATTTATACATTGTAAAATTTACATTAATTATATCTGATATTTGAAAATAATCATGATATATATATCTTATATTTACATATCCAAAATATTTCCAAGTTGATTTATTGCTTTAAAAATTGTGCATCCCAGATGTATCAAAATGGACAACACCAAATGAATCATCTGGACGGATTCACTTAGCTGTGATGGTTGCTGTGCCTGCTCTGGCCATTTTTATCCTAGTTTGCATTGCATACATTTGCAAACGTTGGAAGAGAAGTATCATTAATTAATCACCTTCTCATTGCTCCTTCAATGCCATTGCCATGAAGAATTAATCTTGTCATTTCCTGCAGAGAACGACTGCGTCGACGTTGTTAAAGAAATAGATGAAAAGGATTTGGACTTGCCTTTATTTGACTTGGACACAGTTTCAGCTGCGACAAGCAATTTTGCAGCAGAGAACAAGCTGGGTCGAGGTGGATTTGGTCCAGTGTACAAGGTATATATATATAACTGCATGTAAGAATGAAAATCAACTTAGAACACAGACAAAACAAAAATGTGAAATTTGGTGATATATATTTCAGGGGAAGTTGGTCGATGGCCAAGAGATAGCTGTAAAAAGACTATCCAAAACATCCACACAAGGCGTCCGTGAGTTCAAAAATGAAGCACTGATAATTCCTAAGCTACAACATCAAAACCTCATTCGACTTCTTGGTTGTTGCATTCAAGAGGGGGAGAGGATGTTAATCTACGAGTATATGCCCAATGGAAGTTTAGATGCCCTATTCTTATTGGGTCAGTTGGTCTTTTTTTAATCACACGATGTTACTTTTTAACATTAATTATCTATCATCCCTATCTTAATTAGTCATCTTTTCAAAATTCTAATTAGATGAGGCAAAGCGAATATTATTTGATTGGAAAACACGATATAATATCATCGTCGGAATTGCTCGAGGCCTTCTTTATCTCCATCACGACTCGAGACTCAAAATCATTCATAGGGATTTGAAGACCAGTAATATCCTTCTCGACAAAGATAGCATTCCTAAAATATCAGATTTTGGTTTAGCGAGAGTATTCAGAGGTGATGAAACAGAAATAAATACAAGAAGAATCGTTGGAACATAGTGAGTATTATTTTATTTTTTTTAATGATTTAAATTCATTATAAAAATATTCAATTTTATCGTGGATAATGATAATGCAGCGGATATATGTCTCCTGAATATGCAATGAATGGATTTTTCTCGATAAAATCAGACGTATTTAGTTTCGGCGTATTAATACTTGAGATCGTGAGTGGAAAAAAGAATAGGGAAGTTTGTAATTCAAGCTACCTAAATCTATTAGGCTATGTAAGTTTGAAAATAATACCATTTTTCGTTTAAGATTTATGCTTATCAGTAACTATGATAATTAATTATATTATAATTGCAGATATGGAGCCTATGGAAAGAAGGTAAAAGCTTACAAATAGTTGATGAATCGATTGGCCATTCTTTCTCGGTAGTCGAGGTCATGCGGTGTATAAAGATAGGCCTTTTATGCGTTCAAGAACGACCACAAGAAAGACCAAAAATGCCTTTGATAGTTATTATGCTGGATAGTGATCATATCTCTATACCAGAACCTACACAACCAGGTTTTGTTGCTGCTTTAGACTCATCTCAATATTTGCTATCCATCAACGATGTGTCCAACACAACATTAGACGGTAGGTAATGCATATATGAAAAGTAGAATGCAATATAAAGTGGTACGATCTAAATAGACATCTTTTGTCAAAAATTGTGAAACACTACTCGCCCCTAGCCATTTAGGAGAGTTAACGTTGGCTGTGCAAGAATAGTTGTAAGCTGAATGTTTCAGGTTTGAGTCATGCATGCAATGAGATTTATAGAAATTTGTAATGTCGTTTATGACTTTGAGGATAATATTATTGTTGTTTCGGTTGAGATATGAATGCAGGGATTTCCACCAGTGATGATGGTTCGATACTTGATAAATTAGATGATCCGTGTAGAATAGAGGAAGATAATGAAAATAATTTGTCTCTTCTATTTTCAAAGATAGAGATATAATGTATATATATACAAGAGTACTTATCTGTACTTGATAAATCTGCTCCTACAATTCAGTGATTCTATAATTAATCTATTCTTAATATGAATATACCTATGATATTTACAACAAGAATCATGGGATACGATAGAGCAAGAATCATGAGATATGATTGACTTTCCTAACACTCCCCCTCAAGTTGGAGAGTGAATATCAAGAACTCCCAACTTGCGCTTCATTATGGAAAAAAGTTCCTTTCCTAATGGTTTAGTGAATACATTGGCAAGTTGTTCTGCTGAAGGAATATATTTAGTTGTAACAGAACTATCTTGAATCTTGTCACGGATAAAATGACAGTCTATTTCAATGTGTCGGGTTCTTTCATGAAATACTGGGTTTGCTGCAATGTGAAGTGCTGCTTGGTTGTCACAGTACAATAATGCTGGCTTTAGGTGCAATATATGTAAATCTTTCAACAATGATCGTAGCCAAGATAACTCACAACATGCACTAGTCATAGCTCTGCATTCAGCCTCTGCTAAGGATAGAGAAACTATTTTTTGTCTCTTTGTTCGCCAAGAAATTAGAGAAGATCCAAAAAAAATACAATAATCTGAAGTTGATTTTTTAGATATTGGACAACCTCCCCAATCTGAATCACAAAAAGCATGTAAAGATAATTCATTTTGGGAAGGAAAAAATAAACCTTGACCTGGGTTGCTCTTTAAATACCGTAATACACGCATGACAACTTCCAAGTGAGGTTTGCATGGAGCATGCATGAATATGCTTAATATATGCACTGAATAAGTGATATCTGGACGAGTAATGGTCAAATAAATTAGGCGTCCCACAAGCCGCTTATATAAGGATGGATCTTTTAACAACTCTTCTTCATTAGATAATTTTGCATTTTGCTCCATTGGAAAATACATGGGTTTAGCTCCCAAATATCCTCCATCTTTTAGAATTTCCGAAGCGTATTTTCTTTGTGAAATGAAAATACCTTTCTTTGAACGAGAGACCTCCATAGGGCTGTAAACGAACTGCCGCTCATGAACGAGTTTGGTGTTTGATTCGGTAAGAGCTCATTTACGTTCGTTCAATATGCATCAAAGTCAATTAATAAACAAGCTTGAACAGCTTGATAAATTAAATAAACAAGCTTGAACACGTATATGTTCGGCTTGTTAATGTTCGTGAACAGCGTTCGTGAACAATGTTCGTGAACAGTATTCGTGAACAGTGTTCGTGAACAATATTCGTGAACAATGTTCATGAACATTAACAAGCCGATTTATGATTATACTCTTTTAAAAATTATTTTTGAATTTATTTATACTCATTTATAAATCAGGATTAAATTAATAAAATTTTAAATAAACAAACAAGTTTGACTTAAGAGCTTGATAACATTTAAATAAATCAAATTTAAACAAGCTTTAATCAAGTTTGATTCAAGCTTGATACTCATTAAACAAGCCAAGCTCAATTCAAGCTCAAGCCAAGCTCAAGCTCAAAAAAAAAATACCAAGCCAAGCTTGAACAAGTTTTTCAGTAGCTTGGTTAATTTTAAGTTTGGCTCTCAAATAAGTATGAATACTACAAAGCTTGGCTTGGCTTGACTCGTTTACATCACTTCACCTCCATACCCAAAAAATACTTTACGTCACCCAAATCTTTAATCCGAAAATGATTATGCAGAAATTGTTTAAGAACTTTTATGGCAATGAGATAATTACCGGTATGAGGATATCATCAACTAGATCAATAAGGTAGTAAATGATTTCCCTCTCTTACATGTAAACAAAGAGTAATCTGCTTTGAATTGAACAAATCCAGCATCTTGAATAGTTGTAGAGAACTTGGCAAACCATTGACGAGAGATTTGTTTTAATCCATATAAGGACTTGTTGAGGCGACACACAAGGTTCTCCCCCTATCGCTGAAAACCCGGAGGAAGAGTCATATAAATTTCTTCTGAAAGGTCTCCATGAAGAAATGCATTATGAATATCAAGTTGAGAAAGAGACCAATTTTGAGCAGCTGCCAAAGCTATTAAACAACGTACTGTAACCATTTTAGCAGTGGGTGAAAAAGTATCATGATAATCAACACCTTCAAGTTGTGTGTAACCTTTTGCTACGAGCCTCGCTTTATAGCGTTCAAGGGAACCATCTGATTTACGCTTGATTTTGTACACCCAACGACAACCAATAGCTTGCTTTCCAGGAGGAAGATGTATGAGAGACCAAGTATTGTTGGCCTCTAAAGCAGCCAATTCAGATTGCATTGTTGTTTGCCAATGAGATTGGGAGGCAGCTTGTTCATAACATGTAGACTCAACATCATTAGTAATAGTAGCAATAAAAGACCTTTGCTGTGATGATTACCGATCATAAGAGATAAAATCACAGAGAGGATAATGTGTACCTTTACTTGGAAAAGATGACGAGGATGACAATGATATAGGAGAACTTACTTGATTACAAATATAATCACGCAAGGCTACAGGAGGGACATGAGGTCATTGAGAACGATGCAAGGGGATTGTTGGTGAAGTAGAAGAAGCGATAGGGATGTATTCTGCAGGTGTTGGTTGAATGGAGGAGGAATTTGAGATTGCAATAGGTATGACAGAATCAGTTTGAGGTGATGGGGGGAAATGAATTCATAGGGAAAAACATCCTCATGAAAAATAACATCACGACTAGTGAAGACTTGATGAGTTTCAATATCATATAATTTGTAAGCTTTTTGACCAACGGGATAGCCAAGAAAAACACATTTGGTGGCATGAGGAGCAAACTTATGGGGAACATGAACATTAGTAGCATAGGCTAGACAACCAAAAACTCTAAGGTGAGAATAAGAAGGAATGTTCCCATAAAGTTTCTCAAATGGAGTTTAATGAGAAAGTATTGGTGTGGGCAGCCTATTAATTATATGAACAGCGGTGGAAACACATTCTGCCTAAAATTGTAAAGGAAGATTAGTTTGAAAATGAAAAGCTCGAGCTGATGTAAGGATATGTCTATGTTTACGCTCGACCACTCCATTTTGTTGAGATGTGTAAATGCAAGTATGTTGGTAAGTGGTGCCTTGTTGTTGAAAAAAATCTCGCATGGAGAAAAACTCTCCTCCATTATCAACTCGAATATTTGCTATAGGAGTATTGAATTGGGTTTTCACAAAAGAGAAGAAATTGATTAGGAAATTTTTCGTCTCATTTTTATGATGCATAAAAAAAACCCAAGTAAAATGAGAAAAATCATCCACGATAGTTAAAAAATATTTAGCACCAGAAAGGGAAGGAATTTTGAAAGGTCCCCAAATATCACAATGGATTAATTCAAACGGTTTAATAGAGGAAATAGAACTAGTTGAAAAAGGGAGCCTTGTTTGTTTTGCAAGAGCACAAACATTACAATTGTTATGTGGCTCCAAAGGGAAATGCAGTAAAGTTTTGGAGAAGAGGAAGCTTTGATGGTATGGACAAATTGGGTAGGATGGCGTGACTTATTTGTTTCCATTGTAACCAAGTAATAGAGTCCGTCTTGTTGTTTACCCAAACCAATCGTCATCCCCGTCTTTAAATCTTGCAAAGTACACCAATAAGGAAAGAATGTTACTGAACAATTTAAATCTCTTGTGATCCGACTCACAGATATTAAATTCACTTTGCAAGATGGCACCCCAACCACATTCTTTAAATAAATATTATGACTCAAAGGTAAATTTCCAGTAGAGGTAATTGGAGTCTGGTCTCCATTTGGCAAAATAACGGGTGGTAAAGAAGTCTCTTTACTGTTGACAAGCAAAGCTGGAGAAGAAGTAATGTGATCCGTTGCACCACTATCGATTATCAATTTAGATGGGGACAAACCTGAAGAAGTAATGATGTTTGCCTTGGGAGTGGTTGATTGAGATGACTTGTTACCTTGCATAATAGACAAAATTTGTTATAGTTGTAATTCAGTTAATCCAGCCATAAGAGGTTGAACTTGTTACGTCGTCGGAGTCTCTCTAATATTATTAATTGAAGATTGATTGTTGTCATTTGACTTGAAGTGATTGTTTTTTGTTGTTGTATGCTTGGAATGTCCATGTGGATAACCATGTAATTTCCAACATGTCTCTCTTGTATGATGATCTCTGTCACAATAAGAACAATGCAGTGGCTTACGGTTATTGAAATTAGGATGAGAGGAAGTGCTGGATTTGTGTCGAACAGCAAGGGCTACTGGTTCATCTTTTCGAACAATCATAGCAGAAGCTTCTATTGTCTCCCATCTTGTACCTAAATTTCGTTGTTTTTCTTCTTGAATAATGGAAGAATAAGCTTGTGAAACATCAGGCAATGGATTCATGAGAAGGAGTTGACCATGAATAGCACTATAAGACTCATTCAAGCCCATGAGAAATTGCATCAACTTGTGTCTTTTATTGTTTACACCGCAAGTGCAAACAACATCATTGTAGGATCCTAACTCATCCCATAATTTTTTTAACTTCGTATAATAAGCTGCAACTGTCATCTGATCTTGAGCAAGACAAGCAATCTCTTTCTCGATCTGGAAAATCCGTGGTGCATTGCTTTGAGGAAAATGATTTTGAAGATCTTCCCAAACTTCATGAGCAGTGTCATAAAAAATAACACTATATGCAATATCAGGTGTCAAAGAGTTAAGAATCCATGATAATACTATGTCATTGCATTTTTTTCCATGTTGCATAATCCTCTGGTTTGCTTCTGGCAAATGGTGCCTCGAGACTTCCATCAACAAAATTAAATTTGGATTTTGCATTTAAAGAGATGGTCATCACTCTACGCCAAGTTGAATAGTTGTCACCATCAAGAGATTTAGAAACAAGAATCATTCTGAGATGATCAGAATGATGAAGAGAATAAGCATCGTTGGCCATAATAACGTTTAGAAAAAAGAAGAAAATAGAGTAGATCGTTACTGCTCTGATACCATGTAGAATAGAGGAAGATAATGAAAATAATTTGTCTCTTCTATTCTCAAAGATAGAGATACAATGTATATATATACAAGAGTACATATCTGTACTTGATAAATCTGCACCTACAATTCAGCGATTCTATAATTAATCTATTCTTAATATGAATATAGCTACCATATTTACAACAAAAATCATGGGATACGATAGAGCAAGAATCATGGGATATGATTGACTTTCCTAACAATCCGTTGACTCGGCTGGATCAACAACTTATCTCGGGCGAGGTCGATTGATGTATCGGCCGGGTGAGAGAGAGATCTGAAAAAGAAACACCGTTAAAAATCAGGGATCGACAAGAAAAGGAGCAAGATATGCAATGCAAGGAGAAGTAGATTAGAGAAATTCGAACCTCGTATGATATAGACAAATCAATCTCCACGGAATGGTATGGAATGTATAGGAGACATGAGCTATTTAAGATGGTGGTCTACCATATTTAAGAATGATAGAGGACATTATCTCCATAAATACAACAGACGCATAGGACATATCTCAATAAATGCAACAATAGACCGATAATGTCTTCGGTAGTTATTATGCTAGGTAGTGACAGTCCTATACCAGAACCTAAACAACCTTATTTCATTGCTTTAGACTCATCTGATTCTGCAATCAGAGAGCAATATTAATTCGCTATCCAACACAACATTGGAAGGTAGATAAGGCATGAAAAGTAGAATATTATATGGTAAAATTCAAATCCACATTTTAATTTGTTAGAGTTGTTTAATTGTCAAGTGTTATATACTTGTCTAACCATTGATAGAGTTGGTCGTGTGCATAAATAGAGGCAAACTGAACTTGGGGTTGGATCAAATTTAATAATAGAAAAAAAAATATGAAAAAGGAAAAAAAAAATGATTTATAGAAACTTATAATGTTTATCGCTTTAGGAGAAAACGACGATGCTCTACCATCATGTGATAATGTTCTGTCATGTGGATCAAAATCTAGCAAGGATATCATGGGATACTTAGGCAAAGCTAGGGATGATGATGTTCTACCCTGCGATATAGTAAAACTCTCTTTCTCTCTTTTATTATATTAATAGTATCGCAATCCCATCCCCACGGAGAACAGAGTTGCACCAATAAATAAGGATTAATTTTTGAGGGCTACAAGTCTTTCGAGATGTCTGTTCTCATATTGCACTAGCCCTTGGTTGGATAATATACTCTCTATAATTTATCTTCTTCATATTAATTATGGGACTGACTGACAAAGATATTAAAAATGAATAAATCACTTTTTGCACCAACTGTATCACAATCCCACATAATCCATCTGAAATAGATATCAACCAAACAAGTCAGATGCTCACTTAACAAATTTCAAAAACTACTACACTAAAAGGTATTTTGGAAGACATGGATCGCTCCAGTGCTGGAAAATAGAACAAAAAAAGGCGTAGAAATACAAATCATAGCTCACAAATAGACGTCTCATATCGAAACATGGATGTTTGGGCGACTGTAATCCTCGGGCGACCGTAAAATGAGATGCTTAGGAGGCTCGTGAAAAAGCAGTAGACTGTTGTGGATGGACAATCGACTGATTGAAGTAAAGAGCGAACAGAAACGTTGTAAGTCAACTACTCACACTGCAAGGAAAATTCATATTAGAGACCGATTTATAGATCAATTTTCGGTCTCTAAATTCATTAGAGACCGTTTTAGAGATCAAATATTTCAGTCTCTAATATTCGGGTTGCTAGATTTAGAGACTGATTTCTAAAACAATCTCTAATTTACAGATCGATCTCTAAATTTAGAGACTTAAATTTTTAAAAAATTTGATTATTCTTTTAATAATCAATATTAATCTCAATTTTTATTTATAACATCTAAACACACGTAATTACAATATAAAACTAAACAAATTTAATTTTATTAATATTCAAATGTACACCATTGCAATTCAAAACCTAATCAAATTTAATTTTATTAATATTCAAATGTACACAGTTAAACAAATATGATTACAAGATACTTGAATAATATTAAACAACCTTCCACATATTATCGCTAGTAAGGATAAGCATAACTAGATTTTCGGAATGCATCCAGTGAAGTTTATAATCGTGGTGAGCTTATGGTTAGATAGCGAATCTGTTGCACCCCTATCATATCAAGCACCACCTGAAAATAAAATTTCATAGTCTAAGTTCATGAACAAAGTTAACATGAAAGAAACTTTTCATGTAAACTAAAAAAATATCTTAAGAGTAATCATTAACCATTTGATAACAGCTTAAACAAGACTGTTAAAACAAAAACAACACTTGTAACTTCGCAAAAATTGAATGGAAGAAATAATAATACACCTGTGTCATAAAACCTTTAATTAAGCAATAGAAGAATAATCTCTTGTAGTGCAAGACTTTCTTAGTCAACGATTTCATATTCATTTCATCTGTAAATTAGAATGCATCTCTATTAGTATATGATTGACAGGGTAAATTTAATGTAAAAAAAAACTAAGACAATTAAAAGAAGAACTCCTAAATACAATCTCACAAAGGGAAATTAAGGGTGTTTCAATCACCTACAAAAGACAGATCTCTGTCAGATGCACACAAACAAGTTGGTAGCAATAATGTACACAAATACATGCTTCATGTGCAGCTGCAAATGATACGATATCAGAAATTACTACTTAACTAAGATATCCTATCAGACTGCAAATGCTCAATATAAAGATCAAAACTTACTTCAGCAAGAAGCCTTCAGTTCCAACTATCCAGTATTCTGTTTCTCTCTCTAAAATGTGGCACTTAAAAAAATTGAAGGGAATTTAATTCCTCCGGACAAAGAGGCGAATGAACTAGTAGGCTTGTGCACAAATTATTTCACTTGCCTCGCCTTGTCCGCATTCAACTGCTATCTATAGGAGAAAGTTCATCAGATGCAAAATATAAGCTTTTGTTTTACTACTTTGAGCAGTAAATTTTATGCAATGAAACTCAAAACATTGTATCTGAGAAAATCATCAAGTGTTAAGTAGCTACAAATAAATAACAAATAAGAATACATAGCATATGTCTAATGCAAAAAAAGTGAACTATCCATTAAAATATACTAGAAGGAAAAAAAGAAACATAAGGGACACTAATACATTAACACCAACTGACTTCCGTTTACCTTTAGGCTTAAAGAATTAAATTATATATGATGTAAAAGGTTGAAATCTGTCAACCTAACGACTCCTACCAGTTCGCTTCCAGATCATCATAAGAGAAATAAATAATGATAGGTCTTTGACCCTTGAGGCTAGTAACTAACGCATCTATTGTCTTATGATATAATATCTGTATGCACTAACCATTAGGCTCTTCCTGTAGAGACTAGAATTAAACCATATATGATTAAGATCTTAGGGGAGTAAGGTGTGTATCTAACTCTTCCCGAACAACTCAATGAAAAGATCCTTGGAACACGGATTATTATTTTACTAGAAGGTGTAAGCACGCCGTACAACATTTCGTAATGAAATTCACAAACCATATTAGAACTACTTAAGTTAGAACATCGTCGGAAATTTTAAGATTACTAAAACAACAAAAAAAAATTATATGAAATTTAATTTCAGAGCAAGAAAAGAAGTGATAAAATAATTAACATGAATTAAAATGAAATCTTGAATTTTAGATAACTTGCATCTATTACTTATCGAGATAATAATATTGATAAAGTTATTATGCTAAAAGTTGGGAATCTGTCCAACTAACAGTCCTCTGCCATCCGTCTCAGGGCTGCGACGGGAGGGAGGTAAATCACGGGGGAGACTATGTCCCTTGACATGGTGGCAAAGCAGTGGGAGGGGGGAGGAGTTATCCAACTGTGGAGATTTTAGACCCACCGAATCGACCTTAGCTCATATACTAAACAATTACCACTACAAAAAAAACAGAAATTTGGGACGAATTTAGCGACGAATTTGAAAAAAAAATTCGTTGCAAAAAAAATTTACGATGAATTTCGCGACAAAAATTTTTTTGTTGGGAATAAAGCGTCGCAAATATTAGCGACAAAAATAGCGATTTAATTTTATGCGATTTAATTTTAGCGATTTAAAAATTAGGGACGAATTTTAAAATTCGTCCCTAATTTTGTTGCAAAAGTTACCCCGATTTCCAAAATTCGTCGCAGAATTCGTCGCAAAATTTTGCAATGAATTACAAATTCGTCGCAAATTTGCGATGAATTTGTAATTCGTTGCAAAATTTCGCGACGAATTAATTTTTTCGTCGGAAATTTTAACAACGAAATAAGGAATTCGTTGGTAAATTTGCGACTGATACAAATTCATCGCAAAATTCGTCGCAAAAAACAATTTTTCGCATTTAATAAATTTTTCTGGTAATTTTCGTGAAAAAAGGAATTGCTGGTAAATTGATGTTTCCAAATTCGTCCGCAAAATTTTTTAGACGATTTAATTCGCTCGTTAGAATATTTATGACGAAATAATTTTCGAAAATTGCAAATTTCGTTGCAAAATTTGTCGCAGATTGATTCGCTATAATTAATTATAAATTTGCGATTTAAATTGAAATTCGTCCGCAAAGTTCATCGCAGATTTATCGGGATTTAGCAACGAATCGGGATATTTACGCTAAATTTGTCAAAAATAAAAAAATTTGATGATTTATTCCGTTTCGATATTCTATCGTATATACAAATTATCACACACACACAACAAAACACAATAAATTCTAATATCCAAATAAATACATTTAATACAAACAAAACACATACACATTCAATACAACAAAATAATAAGCAACATTCCAACAAAAGATATCCAAATAAAAAGTTATATTCTACAAAATTCAAACATCAACATAGTTATGATATCCAAATAACAATGTCACAAAAGATCTCTGGGAAAAAAAAAGAGAACTGTAAGCAATCACAATACATTCTTCTACCTGCATTAGAAAAGAAATAAACAGCAAAAAGTAGCATACATTAAAAAAAACTATATACTAACATGAAAATAAATATGCAATGACTTACAATGATGTGAAATTTCAACCGCCATAAGGATTGACTTCATAGATCATTCCTGTTTAATGCAAAATAAAAAGTACTAATAAAAAATGTAAAAAATGAAGGAGTAACAAACTAAATAAACTAAACAATTTTAAAGGTACTAATTAAAAACATGTATACAATATCATCATCGTCGCCACCATCATCATCTTGACTCGGAGGAATATGACTTGGACCAGAAGTAAATTGCTAAAACTGGCGCATAAGAAAGGCTTGTTGTCGTCGCATCTCTATCATTTCCTGATCCCTTTGTGAGTTTTGATGTTGTATTGCTAAAATTTGCTGATCTCTTTCATGTATTATGCCCTTCAAATTGCTAACCTCCTCCAAGTTGTGTATACGTGCGCCATCACGGTGGAGTAGAAGAAATAGATCTACGAGGAGCATTATGCATTCTGCTCAGAGAACCCATACCTAGTATCCTTCCCCCTTTGGATCCTCCAGTCGCCTCAAGCCATAAATCCATATCATTACTAACAGATGGCTCGATCCTCAAGATCACCGCTATCTCTCAAATTCTCTCGAGATGAGGATAACTGATCATATCTCTCCTACACAAAATTAAAAATTTAATCAGAGCATTTACATAACTAATGTAATTAAAGTTATAAAGTAAGTTTAAAGATTATTTCAAACCTTAATAGTTAGCTCTATCTCCACTCCAAGTCTTATCTTTTTTTGGAAAGTGAACGAAAGTATCTATAAATTCGGCTCCTTTCCCAATTCCTTAGACTAAATATAAGAATGTTAGAAATAAAATAATAATCTGAAATAAATTTAAAAACTAATTGTAGAATTAAAAATTACCAATCTACGTGAATGCTCCTCGATATTTATAGATCCGCCGCGTATATTTGCGAGATAAGTCTCGAATTACTGAGCTTGATTTAATTTATTCATTGACTTCTTTTTGCTCTCATCCGATTGCCAATAATTGGAGATTTTACTCCAATTTTCGACGTGACACAAAGTGGGTTTTTTCGAGAGATTTGGCATGACTCAATACATGCTTGGATATGATCGCCACATTTTTTTAAATTCTTTTAACTTCCAAGTCTTGACTAGGGTCCCAAATAAATCTCACGAGATGGAAATAAAACAATTGATTATATAATTACTTATTTAATATATAAAATGAATCAATTATACCTGAAACTCGCACCACCATAATTCTTTTGTAGGTCCTGGCGTGCTCGAGTATGACAAAGAATCTCCTCTCCAATAGTTATTCACGATTTTATTGATCTCGCGAATAACAGGTACAGAATTTTCAAACCTACGATCAAGTGAAAAAAATTTGAATAAATAATTAAGATAGTTTAAAAATTATAATACTTATATTACTTAATCTCCCATAGGAAATATATATGGTCGACTTTCGATATTTGTGAATCGAGAATAGGAAGGTCGTGCCGGCGAATGAGATGGTACTGGCGACTGATCATGTGAAGGTCCAGAAAGATCAGGAGGGCAAGTAGGTATAGTGCTGGCAGGCGGTGGATCACTCTGGCCACTACTACTACTCTGTCGTCTTTGTCCACCACGTCGAAACTATCAACCAAAAACAAAATTAGAATAAAGAAAATAAAACTTTTATGCTTAATGAAGAACATGAAAAACTTACAATATGCATAATGAAAATATGAGAGATCACACCGCGCTAAGCTACGATGATTTCACCACTGATAACCTATAAGAACAAATTATACAAAACATACAGAGACAAAAGATATAAATTTAACAATGAGACATTATATAAACAAATAATTGAGCTAAGAAAATTTGTAAAATTATAGTTTAAAACTAAAATTATATATATAAAAACTTACCCTAGACGTCAAATTTCAAAGTCCTCATTATCATCTTCCTCATCCTCATCAGTATCCTCATCCTCGGTCTCCTCCTCCTCTTCCTCCTCGTCCCCCTCCTCCTCTTCATCATTATCATCAATTTCAGTTGCATCCACGTTTATCACTACTCCGCTGGGATCTCGTAACGTTGGAATTATATATTCCTCGGTATGAAACATATTTGTAACTTTGTCTTGTTGATAGCTTCAATTTTTTTCCGTGCTTTTGTTTTACAAACATTCACCATTCATTTTTGTCACGCCTCAAACTAGGATATGGAGCATAGAAAACTTGAATCGCTTGTTGTGCCAAAATAAATGGTTCATATCTCTTATAAAATCTTTTATGATTTATTTCAACCAAATTATACTGTGGATGTACCTTCATCCCCCTGACGGGGTCAAACCAGCGACACATAAATAAGATAACTCGCATTTCTGGACCAGGATAATCAATCTCTATAATTTCATCCAAAGAAACCATAAAATTCATTGCTTGCACCTCCATCATCGTTGGAAGATCGAACACATACTCCACTATTCATTGTACTCTTTCCATTTCCATATTCTTGAGTGTGGAAATTATATCCGTTTATGAAATATGCTGGCCAAGTGCGTACCATTGATTTTGGACCCCATGATAGATGGATTAGAAATTCTTGCTGAACGTGAGTTTGATTATCATAAACCTATACTCAAATGAAAATGATATTTATTTAAAAGTTAAGATATGTCTAAACAAAAATGAGGTAATTAAAACTGCTTACATATGATTTGAACCAAGGTGCAAATTCCTCGATCGCAAGTATGATCAAAGTCACGCGTCGGGATTTGAGTATAAGTTTTGGAAAATCCTATAATAAAAAATTGTATTATAACATAAACAAATTAACACTTGACGAAGAAATAGGAAATATATACTAACTCAAATATGGTGATACTTCCGACAATTAAGTAAAACATATGTCCGGCCGCCGCCATTCTTGATCGATTAAGTATCGTTGCTTACTCACCACTTGGTCGACCAAGATAATTAAAATTTGAGAAAGAATTTAAATTGGGATCGAGGGACCTTCATCATTCCTTCCTGATTTCCGTCTTTTGGTCCGAACGTGAGGCTCAAAATAATATGATGCAAAAGTTGTTACTTCTTCCACAATATATGATTCACAATAGAGGCTTCAACATGTGCCTTATTTTTCACTTTTTCTTCAAATGATATAAGAATCGATTGTAATATAACAAATTGTATTAGAAATGAATATATAAAAAATTAAACATTTTTATGCAATTTTAACGAAATATAGAATATGCGAATCATACCTTTCAAAAGGATACATCCATCGATAATGAATCGGTCCTCCAACTTTGGCTTATACGGCAAGTGAACCAAAAGATGTTCCATCAATCAAAAACGCAGCGGAAAAATCCTTTCTAAATTGCACAAAATAATTGGAATGTCTCTCTCTAACTTCTCCATGTGTGAATATCCCAAAAGCTGAGCGTATATCATGAAGAAAATACTTAACTCTCATGACACCCTGCATAAAATTCTAAGAAGAGTTCTTTAAAGGCAATAGGAATAAGTCTTTCCATGAATATATGACAATCATGACTTTTCAAACCCATCAATTTGCATTCCTTCATATCGACACATCTCCCAAGATTAGAAACATACCCATCAGGAAATCTCAATGACTTCAACCATTCACAAACAACACGTCTCTGTTCCTTATTCAATGTATAAACTGCCTTTGGTTTTGGTCCTCTACTATTTTCATCAACATCAAGGCTGGGTCGTTTGCAAATGAGTCGCATATCTTTTCTTGTATTCAGATTATCTTTTGTTTTTCCGGTGATATCCATCACTGTATTTATCAGATTATTAAAAACATTCTTCTCAATATGCATAACATCAAGATTATGATGAATTAAATTACTAAACCAATACGGTAACTCCCAAAATATACTTCGTTTGGTCCATTTATGGTTGCTTCCATATTCATAAGTTGTATCATGTGGCTCTTCAATAACAGATGGAAAGTGAAGAACTCTGTACCAAATATCTTGACCAGTCAATCTCAATGGCGGAGGTGTTCTTTCAATTCGATTCCTAGTGAATTCATCTTTATTCCTTCTGAAATTATGATTTAGTGGTAAAAATTGTCTGTGACAATCAAAATAACTCGGCTTCTTACCATGCTTCAATCTAATCGACTTTGATCTCTCTATACATATTGGGCATCCTAAGATCCCTGCAGTACTCCAACCTGATAGTATACCATAAGCCGGAAAGTCATTTATGGTCCAAAGAAGAGCAGCCTTCATTACAAACATCTGATTAGTATGAACGTCGTATGTAGGAAAACCTTCATCCCATAGTTGTTTTAGCTCTGCAATCAATGGTTGCATATAAACATCTATTAACTTCTTCGGATTTTTTGGGCCAGGCACAACCAATGTTAAAAACATATACGGTGGTTTCATGCACATCCCAGGCGGAAGATTATACGGAGTTAATATAACTGGCCAACAAGAATAGTGTCTTCCTGATTTACCAAATGGAGCAAATCCGTCAGCACAGAGACCTAACCTAATATTTCGAGTCTCCTTCGCAAAATCAGGATATGTTCTATCAAAATTTTTCCACGCATCTGATGGATGACACATTAGTCCCTCTTCTGGTCGATGATTTGCATGCCAAGTCATGTGTTCAGCAATTGTCTTTGATGCATAAAGCCTTTGTAACCTAGGAGTTAAAGGCAAATAAAACAACTGACTATATGATTTACGTCGTTGCTGCCTCCTACTAGTGCTCTTGTACCTATCTTGATTATAGATTTTACAAACATCCACATCTGCATCATCTCCCCAATATAACATACAACCATCTCTCGCACACATCAATTCTTTCCACCGGGAGACCTAATTCTTTCATCGCTTTTTCAAATCTGCATAAATCATTGGGAAGTATATTATCACGCTGCAATGCCTCTTCAAAAGCTTGAACAAAATTATTAAAACACTCTTGGACACATTGTGCTCGCCTTGACATTCAACATTCTTGCGGTGAACGATAGTTTAGTGTAGTCTCACAACCGACCCATAAAGGTGCATCTGCAAAGACTCAACACCTCTGAAATTTGAGATATGCTTCATTATTCATATTCGACCGATATTCACGTGCACCTCTTCCAAGGGTGATGCATTAGTAAACATTTGCTCAATCGTTGGAGGACAACTTGAAGTTGCACCTTGTGATCGGGGAATCAAATTCGGGCCCGCTACATCATATATATCATCCTCCGATATGGATTTAATTGATTATAATCACTTTGATCCCTAGAGACTTGTGTGTTGTGTCTATCATAAACTTCATCGATATAAATGGTTCACCATGACATGTCCATATAGTAATTTGCAACGAATCCAAATCTACAAAGATGCTCAAACTTTGCTAGGTAAAAATCTACCATTGTGACACTTTCTCGACGGACACCTTATCCGATTACCATCCATAAACTCAACATTACTAGTCGAAATTTAAAAACTCTTGCAACCCACTCATAAATTCATTAAACCCCGACGCTGTGTAAATTCCTATTATACATCCAACTCCTTTCATATTGCATTTTGCTGCTTTCAATCAATTATATTAATATCAACTCCTAGAAATTACAATAATACGAATATACGCTTAGTTCACATATGAATTCACTATGTTTAACAATCTTTAAACATAACCAAAAAGGACAACAAATTGTATAGAAAGCTCATCGTTAATTTATGTTTAAACATTTTGGGATGTTTAAACAAAATGTTAAACAACTTAAGTTGATTGTGACAATTAATATCACAATTGAACACATCAAAGGTAATGTGTTGGAGTTTCGGTCTTAACGAGGACAACATGACTTAAAATGGGGTGATTGTGAAAACCCGAATTTAGTGTCAAATTGTGAATTGCTAATAATATAGAGAAGCTTTATAAGCTTAGATGAGAGAGTTATTATTAACATAGGTCTAGAAGTTTTGTTAATCAATTCTCTCATCTACAAGCAAAGGACAATAAACTAATCAAATTTATTGAACATGAAAGATACTCATTGCAATTATGTCATTTAAGTGAAATTATTATTGTAGATGTATAACAATCGCAAATGAGATGATCAAAATGTATCATCACAAGTTAATACTAATCTAATAAGCCTTAAACACTAGCTCCCCCACCACCACTGACTTTAAGATGCTTGTAATTTCTCAGGTAGATGTGCATGATTTGTTCATCTAAGTCTTATAAATTGCTTGTTTTATCCCATAACTTCCTATATGTGACTAAACAAAATCATAAAATATTCCAACTTAGTACTTAGCATTATTTGGTATGTGAACCCAAATGGCAAATTAGCAGCTTATAAGCTTCTGTAGTTTTACAGTTAACTATATATAGTTACAGAATAAATAGCATAACAACATAAAGCTTTTGTAGTTAATTATCGAGTTAAATATAGGAAAAAATTAGGCGCGTCGGGCGCCGTCGGCGGCCGTCAAGCAGCACGCGGCGTACCAGGGCGCGCTAAGGTGGCGAAGCCGGGCCGGCCGCCGGCGGTGCGGCTGGCGCTGGTCGGCAGGCGCGCACGGGCGCCGGCGGTGGGGCACGCGGCCGGCGCAGGCGGCCGGGGCAGGGCGCCGGCGTCGCGGCCGGCGATGGGCGGCGGCGGCGCGGCGTCGGCGACCTAGCTATCGCGGGCATGGCCGGCGCGGCGCCGGCCGGATAAGACGCGGCAGAAGCCGGACGCGTCGCGAGCTGCACTCGCAGCGCCGAAGGCGACGGGAAGACGCGGCGAAAAGACGGCGCCGCGGAGAAGGCGCCGGCAAGACGGCGCCGGCGGAAGGGAAGACGACGAGAGAGGAGAAGAAGCTAGCTCGTGCGGCGCGAAGGGGAAAGTTAGGGCACGATAAAATAATTCACTTTTGCAACGAATCCACGGATTCGTTGCAAATAAAAAAAATGTTTAATTGGTTTTTTTTTTAAAATTTGCAACGAATCTCGATTCGCTGCATAATTTATTTTTATTTGCAACGAATCGGATTTAATTGCATAATTTGCAACGAATCCACGGATTCGTTGCAAATTAAAAAAAAAGAAACTTGACGTTTTAAAAAATTATAATTTTAATTTTAATTTTTTATTTTGCAACGAATCCTGGATTCGTTGCAAATTTGCAACGAATCCGTGGATTCGTTGCAAAATTGCAACGAATCCGTGGATTCGTTGCAAAAAATTGCAACGAATCCAGGATTTGTTGCAAAATATCCGACGAAAATTTATTTCGTTCCAAATCTGCGACGAAACCTAAAATTCGTTGCTATATTTGTTGCAAATTTGCAACGAAAATAATTCGTTGCTAAATTTCGTCGCAATAAAACTGTTTTTTTGTAGTGTACACTGTCTTATCATCGTGTCATCCCCGTAAAAACTTGATAAAGCTATCATGAATCATATGTGATCATCATATCCCTCAGCAAAATAATAAAATAACACCACATAGGCCGGCTACAAGAAAGCAACACAACAAATTAATATGGAAAATGATATGGAAAAAATATTGATCCATAAAGTGAAATGAAAAAAACTAAAAAAATAGTGGTCGCTGCCTCACGCAATAGTGGTCATTGCCTTGCGGGGTCACTGCCTCGCGCAGTTGCGAGCTCACGTGACAGCGGCTGCTGCTTCATGCGGTCATGGGCTCGTGCGACTGCGATTGTTGCCATGCACGACTGCGGACTTGCGCAACAATGGTCGTTGCCTCGTGCATTCAGCCGCTGGCTTGCCTGACAGCAGCCGTGTGCAGCCTCCTCGCTCGACCAAGGGAGGCAGTGAATTCACACGACGGAGATGGGAGAGGAAGGGAAGCGAGGAAACAGCGTGGAAAGAAAAAAAAATCTCAAAATTTAGAGTTCGAATCATTAGAGATCCAACGAAGGATTCGATCTCTTAAATAAATAAATAAATAAATAAATTAGAAATTAATTTTGAAATCGGTCTAGAGATCGATCAAAAATTAATTTTTAAATTAGAGGTCGATTTTGAAATTGATTTTTAATTTAGAGATAAATATTTAAATCGATTTCTAATTAGAGATCGATTATAAATCGATCTTTAAATTAGAGATCGATTTCAAAATCGGTCTTAAATTTAGAGACTGATTTCTATAAATCGGTCTTTAAATAAGGATTTTCTTTTTTTGTAGTGTAGGAAAGGAAGAAAAAATTAATCTTAATCAAAGATCGAATAGAGATCAAGTTCACGACTGCGGCCTCGACCTCGCGTGACCTAGGTCGTGGTTGTAGACTCGACCTCGCACGACCTAGGTCGAGGCTGCATGCACAAGCATGGCCTCTTGTGATCCGGATCACAATCGCGGCTACACACGACATTGGTCATCAATGCGGTGTGGCCACACGCGATGGAGGTCACGGGCACGATCATAACCATATGCGACGGAGGTTGGGTCCCAGGTTGATGCATGGAGGTGGGAGCGAGAGCAAGAGAGAGCCAAAAGAAGAGAGATTGGGAGAAAAAATGGACGCATGAAAATTGAGGAGAAAGGTGGTGAAGAAAAAAATTAAGATAGAAAAATATAGATCAAATTTGAAATCGGTCTCTAATTCAATCGCTAAAAGTGAAGTTTTCTTATAATGTCAGTCGATTGGTGCTCGAACAGCCATGATGTTGAGGCAATATAGAAATTGGATGCATAGGAGATCCGTGACACAACAGTCGATTATTGTGATAGAGCAGTCAACTAGTTGCGTTGTTAAAGCGAACAAAACGAGCTAGAATCGACTGCTATATTGTGAAGCAGTCAACTCATGTCACTGTAGCAAGTCAACGAGAGTTCTGGAGTAGATTGATCAGTTGACTGTGACTTAGCAATCGACTGTGGCTCAGGATAGTCGATTGTTTGATTGAAATCTAACGTGCATCAAACCATTATTAGACAATATCGAGTGACCAATCGATTGAGGGTAATTGATTAATAGAGATCAATCGATGTGGAGCTTATAAAAGGAGGACTTCAAGAAGTCTTTTGGTGCCGATCCTTGGGATTTTTTTGAATGGAAACGTTGTTGCATTCTAAATCTTCAAAAGGATTCCAAAGCAATTAAACAGCGATCGAGCAAACAATCTTGTGTAAAGTGTTTTATTACTATATTCACTTTGTTTTCTTTCTATTTGTTGTTGCGATTGCATTTATTGTAAGCTCTAGACATTGTAAGATGTTTTTCTATCTCCGAAAGATTTTCGAGGAGAAAGTGATAGTTGGATTATCGTAGGAGTTAGATCATGGAATAGAAATTTGGAATTCTGAACTATATAAAATTTCAGATGTTACGATTGTATTTGTTTATTTTGTTATGATTTTTATTTCCATTCTATATAATCTCTATAGACAAACACGACTTAATCGAGAGATCAAGATTAAATTATGATCAGTATTCATCCCTTTAAAGCAACTCACAGTCCCAACGTGATGGGCCCTTACAATGCCCAGATCTGATCCGACTTAAACCCCAGAATCTAGAATGGGTAGAAGACGAAGAAGAAGAAGCAAAACCTTATAATAATGATGAGCCAGAACACTGTACCTGCCAAACCACAGTATGCTCCTGCTTATTACAAGCAGAAGAAGACAATAGCAGAGAATTAGAATGGGAAGATTTAGAAACAGAAATTCCACGGGATATAGTAAACCCTAGTTACATTCTAAACCTGCTTTACACGCAGGAAGAATTAGAAACACTAGTTTCTAAATTATTCTTAGAAAAAACAATGAGCCACGTTAGTCGCGCACGTGCAGTTTTTGAAACTCAGGACCCTGAGTTTTCAAAACTTCGACGGCGCTAACAGTCATGATTGATCAAATTTTGATCGAAATTCAATCGTATTTCAATCGATTGGACGGTGACAGTGATGATGATAGTGACCCCGATGAATTCAAGGGTTGACTATAATGTTCATTGATAAAGAGAGATTGCGAGTGGAGCATTGGGCATTATTTATAACTGTGCAATCCCATGAGAAATTAGACGATGAAGATGCAGTCGCGCATGAGTGTGTATTGATTGGGCGCGCACCATATCAGAGCACGCAAGAGCACTTCTATTATCCATCGTCCGATCATTTGTGTACTATAATTTAATCTTTGAATTTTAGGATCGGACGATAGATAATCGAGATGTCCATGATCATCGTCGGATTCTAAGCGATTTGTGATCGGAATCCGGCCTCCCATCGACGAGTGCGAGCGATATCGGACGTGTGATTATTGTGCATTTGCATCCGTCGCGCATGGACCGTGCAAAAATAGACGCTCAATGTATGTATATATATATATATATATATAAATAAAGAGAAATGATCCTCTATCCAATTCATTTGTGAGCACCAATGAATTCCTCGGTTATCTATATCGTTCAATTGAATATGTATTATCCTTAAACCCTAAGTGATCGGACGGTGGATAATAGAGGTGCTCATGGATGAGTTTTATAGGGTTATATATACACACACACGAGTTTGATATCTTGAGCGATGCTCGCTACGCGACTCGTGCACAACAAGATCTCAACTGTCCGATCGATCACGATTGTAGAGTAAATGAAAAATGTACAGTGCTTTTTTCGTCGTGATTTCTTTCGCCCGTAGCTCGATTTCATCAGCAGTCCGCCGACCATCGCCAACGATTTCCATTGATATTACGAAATGATTACTGTTCATTTTCATTCGTGGCTCACAAACGTGCATTCGTAGGTATATATATATATTTCCTTCGCCATAAAGGTCAACTGGGCCCCACGTAGCGGCGTTTTGCCGGCCGCCTGGATTGGCATTCCCTACCTTTTGCCTTATTATCCGTTCTGCTGCTTCTGTGTTGACATGCCTACCTTGCTCATATTATCGTTGGGTTGCATCCCACCATCACGACGACTTGACTTGCTCAGTTCATGTTGACTTACTAGTGCGACATCGTGTCAAAAGTTTTGACGGGACAAATAACTCGATTGCTCCCATGACACTACTAAATAGCAACGCAGTTCGCTTCTTTCACCATGACACTACTAAATAGCAACGCAGTTCGCTTCTTTCACAAACTCTTCTTTCCGCTTTGATCTAGCTTCTCGCATCACATTCCGATAACTCATTCGAATTCAGTCATACCGGAGTTGGAGTTGATGATGCAGAGAAGGATCAGCAGCTTCAGACCTTCCATTTTCCTTTTCCATCTCCTCCTGCACCTCGCCGCTCTTATTTCCCCCACCATTGAAGCCGGCACCTTCTCGATCCCAGAACCACCTCTTTACGACGATGGAACGACTTTGGTCTCCTTCGGTGGCGGCTTCGAAATGGGCATTTGCAGCCCTGCCGACTCCGGCCGCCGCTACATCTCACAAACAACGATCGATGGGCGATCTGCAGGACGCCTTTCGCACTCTGGGGAAGGTATATATACTCCCGTTAGCGCCATTAATGATAACTCGACCGTCATCGGGTCCTCGTCGACTGTTGCAGGACTCACAGACCCCGAGACGACGCTCTTCGACGACGGGAACTTCGCCGGCAGGGAGGTGGGCAACGATGACCTCGACAGCTTTGCATGGCAGAGCTTCGACTTTCCGACCGACACTCTCCTCCCCGGCATGAAAGATCTAAACCTTCCCAACGCGACGTCTGTGGTTGCCCCTCACCGAGTCATGTTCGAGTCTTTCAGCTCCGCCCATCTCGAGGAATCGAACATGACTCAGTCGAGGGAATTATGCTGGAGGACTTGCGATGGTAAAGCCAATGCAAGCTCCAACATGGGTGAAACCAAGAGCCAATCCATCACGATTTACAGCGGTACTACTCGAGGACAAGATTTTAATCTCGCCGTGGTGATAGACTGTCGGAACTCTCACGTTAGTGGTTTTTCACCGTTGCCCCTTCAACATATGGAGAGAGATAAATTAGATATCAAATGGTTAGTCCAGAAATATAGAGTCATCGATAGTTTAGTTATTACCTCTAAAAATCGATTCTTTATCTTTTCAAATCTTAACACGATTGTACTAGTCATCTGTAAGATTTACCCTGGGAGCTACCTTTCAGGTATGTTAAAGCTTTATGATTATTTATACATTCTAAAACTCGAATTTGATACGTTGCGCATTTTCGTATGCAGTAGTCGTGAGCGACTGCAATGAATGCAGAGCAATTAAGAAAGTACGGTGTTTCTTCTCCGTGCACTCTCCACTCGGCATCATCGGCAGACGACAAATTTTTTCTCCGTACTCTCTCCATTCGAATTCTTACCTTGATCCGGTCGAAATCGAAATCCGGTTGGATCATGGTCACAATTTGATCGAAATCCAACCACAATACTATAGTGCGGACCGCAGCTCGACGGTGAAAAAATCAGACGGCAAATTGACGAAATGCAGAGAGGATCGGGCAATTTGTCACGGAGAAGGTGCTCAGCATATGAACACTTCTAAAATTTTCATTATATCTGATATTTGAAAATCATCATATCTAATATTTACTTTCAATCAGGTACACTGAACAGTGCAGTAGAATTCAAAATTGTGATATATTTGTGAAACTATAAAAATTTATATATATAGCTATATAGGCCGGTAAGGCTTAAGTATATTGTTGCATATGTGATTATATAAAAGTAAAACTATAATATGCCATGTATTTATAATATTTTGAAAACAAAATATTTTTCATTGGATAGGCGATTTGATTGCTCATAAAAATTGTGCATCTCAGATGTACCAAATTGGACGACGCCAAATGAATCATCTGGACGGAGTCACTTAGCTGTGATGGCTGCAGTCCCTGCTGCTCTAGCCATTTTTCTCCTAGTTTGCATTGCATACGTTTGCAAACGATGGAAGAGAAGTATCATTGATACTCTTTATCTTCTCATTGCTTCTTCAATGCCATGACGAATCTTGTCATTTCCTGCAGAGAACTGCGTCGTCGTTAAAGAAATAGAAGAAGAGGATCTGGATTTGCCTTTATTTGACTCGGACGCAGTTTTAACTGCGACAAGAAATTTTGCAGCAGAGAACAAGCTGGGTCAAGGTGGATTTGGTCCAGTATACAAGGTATAGCCAAGTCTCTGTAAGAATGAAAACTTAGAACACTGACAAAATAATATTAATGTAAAATTTGGTGATATATATTTCAGGGGAAGTTGGTCGATGGCCAAGAGATAGCTGTAAAAAGACTATCCAAAGCATCCACACAAGGCGTCCGTGAGTTCAAAAATGAAGCACTGATAATTCCTAAGCTACAACATCAAAACCTCATTCGACTTCTTGGTTGTTGCATTCGAGGAGAGGAGAGGATGTTAATCTACGAGTATATGCCCAAAGGAAGTTTGGATGCCTTCTTATTCGGTTAGTTGGTCTTTTTTTAATCACACAATATTACTTTTTAACATTATCGATGCCGAATCTCCTTCTAAAAATGCTACTCTTTTAGTCATAATTTTCGCTTGAAAATTGCAAAATTCTCACTAATATGCTTTTGATTAGATGAAGCAAAGCGGATATTATTGGACTGGAAAATACGATACAATATCATAGTCGGAATCGCTCGAGGCCTTCTTTATCTCCATCACGATTCAAGACTCAAAATCATTCATATGGATTTGAAGATCAGTAATATCCTTCTCGACGAAGACAACGTTCCTAAAATATCAGATTTTGGTCTAGCGAGGATATTTAGAGGTGATGAAATGGAATTAAATACAAGAAGAATCGTTGGAACATAGTGAGTATTATTTTATTTTCTTTTTATGATTTAAATTCATTATAAAAATATTTAATTTTATCGTCGATAATACAGCGGATACATGTCTCCTGAATATGCGATGGATGGATTATTCTCAATAAAATCAGACGTATTTAGTTTCGGTGTATTAATACTTGAGATCGTAAGTGGAAAAAAGAATAGGGAAGCTTATAATTCAAGCTACCTAAATCTATTAGGCTATGTAAGTTTGAAAATAATACCATTTTTCGTTTAAGATTTATGCTTATTAGTAACTATGATAATTAATTATATTATAATTGCAGATATGGAGCCTATGGAAAGAAGGTAAAAGCTTACAAATAGTTGATGAATCGATTGGCCATTCTTTCTCGGTAGTCGAGGTCATGCGGTGTATAAAGATAGGCCTTTTATGCGTTCAAGAACGACCACAAGAAAGACCAACAATGCCTTTGATAGTCATTATGCTGGATAGTGATCATATCTCTATACCAGAACCTAAACAACCAGGTTTTGTTGCTGCTTTAGACTCATCTCAATATTTGCTATCCATCAACGATGTGTCCAACACAACATTAGACGGTAGGTAATGCATATATGAAAAGTAGAATGCAATATAATGTGGTACGATCTAAATAGACATCTATTGTCAAAAATTGTGAGACACTCGCTCTAGCCATTTAGGAGATCGAGTTGGTTGTGCAGGAATAATTGTAAGCTGAATGTTTCAGGTTGAGTCATGCAAGTGGATAACACATGCAATGAGATTTATAGAACTTGTAATGTTGTTTATGATCTTTGAGGAGAACATGCATGATAATGTTGTATATATCATGTGGATCAGAATTTAGCAAGGAACTCATTTGGTGGAAAGCAAATATTGCTTTTGATTGAAGAATCAGATGAGTCGTCTAAAGCAGCAACAGATTGAAATCAGATTAGTTAGGTTTTGATACAGCTAGCTAGATGTGCTCCGATCCTTCAGGGGAAGTTGGTCGATAAACGAGAGATGGCTGTAAAAATACTATCCAAAATAGTGGTGAACTGAATTTGGGGTTGAGTCCTGCAAGCGTGGATCAAATTGAATAATAGAGAAAATATTGAAAACAAAAAAAAAAAAGATTTATAGATACTTATAATGTTTATCGCTTTAGGAGAAAACGATGATGCTCTACCATCATGTAGATCAAAATCTAGAAAGGATATCATGGGATAATTATATTAGGCAAAGCCAAGGTTGATGATGTTCTACCATATATGTTATAGTCTTATTGTTATACATACTGATGCGGTGAGGAAGATTCGTTCGCTTCCTTTTGATGCGATGAAGCGCGAAGGGAGCTTTGGGGGTTCTCTCCGGCCGCAACAGTAAAGATGAAAGAGTAAAACAGAGAAACGCAAACCAACACAGGCAACGAAACCAAGACACAGGATATAACGTGGTTCGGAATAAGGATTCCTACTCCACGGAGGTGAGCTCTCTCACCGGATGCAGTGCCAAAGCACTTTCACTATGAACATCCTCTTTCGCAGAAAGAAAACTTCCGGAGGTGGAGGAGAAGACCTCTTACAGTCAGATCACGATACAAGAAAGAGTACACGAAAAGCGAAGATCACTGTTCTCCTTCTCCGACGAAGTGGTAGCTCTCCTTCTTCCGATCCGTCTTCGTTTCTTGTTGGTTGGAATAATGCGGATCCCTTCCTTCTCTCCTCTTCCTCCCTTTTATCCTTCTCCTCTGATCCAGCGTTACCTCGCAAGCTGTCCCCATCATATACGTGGCCACCACGTTCACCGGGAGAATAATTCTGTTACAGATACGAGGAGCGAAGGCTCCTCGGAATATTGTGTGGGGACCCCCCCTTTCTGTTACATAACACCTCTTCATCTATATTTCGGGAACTAGGTTAGCCTGTCTCTCTCAACTCTTTGCTTTTGGTGAAACTAACTTAGGCCTATAGCTCACGTGTGGCATAACCCTTGGGTTCTTCACCAGCCCGAACCAACTCCCCTTCTTTCCCCACCGAACTACCTCCGGACTGACTAGGCCGAGTCGATTCTTATCCGTCCCATCTGCTTCTAGGCCTATCTAACCGAACCGATTCTTGCTTATTTCCTAGCGAAGCGCCCTCCACCTCCGCTTTGTCGTGTCGATTACCTCCACTAGCTCTCCCGTGCCAATTGTCTCAGGCGCTTGCGCCCGAACCGCTCCTCCCCTCTTTCTCCGCCAAACCAATCATTTGGTTCGAGTAATGCCTTACATGCGAGCCCTCCTATCCGGTTCATAGAGAAGAGGTAACAGCAGTATCATTAGTCAACCCAAAAAATAGTCAAGCGAAATTATAAGCTTGACTTTCCAACTATATAAAGCCCCTTCTCCATCCTTTGCTCATTAATTCAAATTCACTCTTCTCTTATTATTGTCATGGAATTCAGACCATTTCTCTCATAGTTACTGTATCAGTGACTTTTCACCTACTGTCTTTACGCTTTCCCTTCTTTACTAGCATTTATTATCTTTATTTCTTCTGCGAATAAATGCACCTTCCTCCTTTATCGTTATAAGGACCTCTAACCATCGCGACACGACATCATCTTCTTTTTTCTCTTCTCTTCGCCATGGACAAAACGTCTGACTAGAACAGCAGTTCTCCTCCTTCTGAAGAAAAGGCCGACGAGCAGCGTTATATCGCTAATTTGGAGGAACATGTGAGATACCTGCAGCGGCGATTGAGGGAAACTTCTGCTAAGAACTACTCTTTGCGCCAACAACTAGCCGGGTCTCAGAAGGAACTATCTAAGTAAATCTTCCTGCAACAATCTTACCTTCGACAACTATTGTGCCAACCCCAGCCACGCAGAGAAACTCCGTCAGTTCCTCCCAACAAAGAACTGTAATGCCATATATATAAGGGTCTCTTTTGCTATCCTCTTCTCGTGAAGGAGCTGTAATATGTAATCTTTCTGAAATAATGAACTTTCTGTAAAACAAGCCTTCACCCGTACTTTTCCCGCTTATCTTCTTCTTCTAACATATCTCAAGCTATGTCAAATTCTTTTTCTTCGTATGAAAATCAGATAGATACACCGCCTCTTCACCTTTCTAGTGCACAGGGATCACATATATACATCCTGCATTTAAAATAGAATGATATATAGATTAGGGAATACTCTCCTTCCGTTCCGCCATCATACGGGGATAATATATTGTTGAGGAATGACTCAACTCTTCCATTTCACGGGGATAAGGATAATATATAGTTGAGAAATAAGCTCAACTCTTCCATTCCGCCACCGCACGGGGATAATATATAGTCGAGGAATGACTCAACTCTTCCGTTTCATGGGGATAAAGATAATAGAAATGCATAACCGAACGAAAGCTCGGTTCTCCCATTCCGTCATCACACGGGGATATAATAATGTTCAGCTGAAGAAAGGTTCAGCTCTTCCGATCCACCACCATACGGGGATAAAATAATATATAGTTGAGGAATAAGCTCAACTCTTCCGTTTCGCGGGGATAAAAATAATAGAAATGCATAACCGAACGAAAGTTCGATTCTTCCGTTCCGCCATCACACGGGGATAGAATAATGTTCAGCTGAAGAAAGGTTCAGCTCTTCCGATCCGCTACTATACGGGGATAAAATAATATATAGTTGAAGAATAAGCTCAACTCTTCCGCTTCGCGAGCATAAAAATAATATGCAGTTGAGAAATAAACTCAACTCTTCCGTTCCACCACCGCACGGGGATAAAATAATATATAGTTGAGAAATAAGCTCAACTCTTCCGTTCTGCCACCGCACGGGGATAAAATATAGTTGAGGAATGACTCAACTCTTCCATTTCACGAGGATAAAGATAATATATAGTTGAGAAATAAGCTCAACTCTTCCGTTCCGCCACCGCACGAGGATAGAATAATGTTCAGCTGAAGAAAGGTTCAGCTCTTCCGATCCACCACTATACGGGGATAAAATAATATATAGTTGAGGAATAAGCTCAACTCTTCCGCTTCGCGGGGATAAAAATAATATGCAGTTGAGAAATAAACTCAACTCTTTCGTTCCACCACCGCACGGGGATAAAATAATATATAATTGAGAAATAAGCTTGACTCTTCCATTCCGCCACCTCACGGGGATAAAATATAGTTGAGGAATGACTCAACTCTTCCGTTTCACGGGGATAAAGATAATATATAGTTGAGAAATAAGCTCAACTCTTCCGTTCTGCCACCGTATGGGGATAGAATAATGTTCAGCTGAAGAAAGGTTCAACTCTTCCGATCCACCACCATACGGGGATAAAATAATATATAGTTGAGGAATAAGCTCAACTCTTCCGTCTCGCGGGGATAAAAATAATAGAAATGCATAACCGAATGAAAGCTCGGTTCTTCCGTTCCGCCATCATACGGGGATAGAATAATGTTCAGCTGAAGAAAGGTTCAGCTCTTCCGATCCATTACCATACGGGGATAAAATAATATATAGTTGAGGAATAAGCTCAACTCTTCCGCTTCGCGGGGATAAAAATAATAGAAATGCATAACCGAACGAAAGTTCAGTTCTTCCGTTCCGCCATCACATAGGGATAGAATAATGTTCAGCTGAAGAAAGGTTCAGCTCTTCCGATCCGCCACCACACGGGGATAAAATAATATATAATGACCAATGCCTTCTGTATAAAGGGTGTTTGGCTTTCGTACTGCTATTCTTCCTTCCTTCAACTCGAAGATGAACACCTTCATCCTTCCCCTCCTACAAAAACAAGGGTTTTAGTACATAACGGGTCATCAGAGAAATAAATCATCATTTCCCTTCTGCTTAGGGTCTCCTTTTCTATAAACTAGGAGCCCAATAGCCGTTACAAGCTCATTCCCCCCTCCTTTTATAGGGAATGCTTCGTCTTCCTTTCTTCTGTTACCGTCATTCCTTCCGTCTTTTCGTCTCCTTTTTCTTCGTCTGTTCTTTTTTTCACCGCCATCCTCTGGTGCCCCAGAAGGCTTGAGGATCAGGACTACATTGGAGACCCACTAGGGAAATTGGATTTCTTTTACAAGACCCGCTTTTAATAATTTATCTACTTCCTCGGCTATGACCTTGTCCTTCTCAGGTCCAAAGTGTCGTCGCTTCTGTTGGACGGGGCGAACTCCTTTGGTTATGTTGAGACGGTGTTCAGTAACACGAGGGTCGATCCCCGTGAGGTCATGCACATCTCCTGCGAAGATGTCTTCGTTCTTCTTCAGGCAGGACACCAACTCCTCCTTGGCCTCTAGCTGCTGCGCCACCCATGTGGTCTTTCCCGGAGCTATTTCCACCAGCTCCCCTTCCTCTATCTTGTCTGCTTTGGGGGGAGATTCTTTCAAGACGCAGACATCAGAAATGACGATGACCTTTCCTTTGAGATCATCAGTTCGGGTCTTCTTCTGATCATCCTGAACCATCTACACATAACAGCTCCTAGCGGCTTTCTGTTCGCCTCGGACTTCTCCCACCAACTGTCTTACTGGGAATTTCACCTTCTGATGGTACTGGGGAAGTCACTGCCTGAAAAATGGCAAGGAAAGGGCGACGAAGAATGACATTATAAGTGTACGGAGCGTCCACAATGAGGAAAGGGACTATACTGGTTTTTTGGCTGGGCTTTGCGCCCAAAGTCAAGGGCAATGAAATCTACCCTATGGGATAAACCACATGTCCCGCGAACCCGAAGAGAGGTGTGGCCACATCTTCTAGCTGGGCATTTCCCAGCTGCATTTGTCCAAAGGCCTCCTGGAAGAGGATGTTGATAGAGCTTCCCGAGTCAACCAGTACCCTGGCCACTTCGTAGTTGGCTAAGGATATGCGGATAACTAAGGCGTCCATGTGGGGTAGTAGGATGCCTCGGAGATCTTCCGGCTCAAACGAAACCGGCGGCGCGGTTTGGACAGTCTGGTCGGTGATGATGGTCAGACTTTCCATGAGGCGGGCGTATGACTTCCGCGCTCGATTGGAGTCTCCGTCAGTGGGTCCTGCTGCAATGACATGAATAACCCCCCGTGTGGGGGCGTTATTTGGATTAGATGAGGGGCCCTCACCTGATGAGCCTCCTTGAGAAACAACCTCCTGGGACGGCGTTTGAGGGTAAGGGGGAAAGTAACTTGCGGTGGTTGGTTATACGGCCCTGGGCGAGCCACATTGGATCGTTGCCCTCACCGTGTTGGCCCTCCCGTCTAAAGCTGCAATTGCGGGTAGGCGGCTCGGAGGCGCTCCAGCTCCTCCTGTAGCTTGAAACATCGACTACTGGCGTGGTCGTACTTCATATGGTATTGGCAGAAAAATGGGGGGGGGGGGTTACGTGGTACTCCCCGATATCCTGAGAGTCGCTGTAGTAGACCCTGCTGATCATAGAATTCCATCTCCTTATCCTTCCAAGTCCTCGCGGGAGGAAGTGCATCAGCGGCCATAATCTGTAATGGTTGCACAGGGCGAGCGTCCTGTAGCAATAACCGAGGCCTGGGAGCCTCCAGTAGAAGAGGTCACGCATATCCCGACGAGGTGGTGCTTGAGGGGCGGCGGGGCGATTTCGCTCGGCTGGGACTGCTGCGGCAGCTCGTTCGACTCTCCTCACTTTCAGTCCTTCTTCCTCGTTGATGAATTTTTCCGCACGACTTAACAGCTCCTCGTAGCTATTAGCTAGCTTCCTCAAAAGAGAACTGAGGAAGGGGCCCTCCTTCAGCCCGTGCGGGATAACGACTCTGAAAGCTTCAGACCATACGGAAGGGATACTCCTGGCTGCGAAGGTGAACCGATGAAGATACCTTCTGAGTGATTCTGAGGGCCCCTGCGTAATGTGAAGCAGGATAGAGGCGTCATGCTTATACGCCTTACAGCTGGTGAACTCCTGGCGGAACATCCCCTGAAAATCAGCAAAACAGATGATAGACCCCGGGGGTAGGGTGTTGAACCATTTTTGTGCCGAACTGGTTAAGGCGGTCAGGAAGACTCGACACTTGAGGGCGTCGGTATAGCAGTGGAGCGAGGTCGCTCCCGCAAATTGTGATAGATGTTCTTCTGGATCCGTTGAGCCATCGTACTTTTCTACTTGGGGATTCCGAAAGTATGATGGTGGGACTTCTGAAAGAATATCCATGGTAAAAGGGCTGGGCTCGTAAACCTCCGGAGCCCTGGTTGACCTACTTTCACCTTGTTCTTCTCGTCGAGTCTGGGTTAATGGTATAGTATTCTGATGTGCTCGCCCTCCAGGCCCCTCTCCAGGCACTACTTCAATGTTAATGGCTGCACAAGGTGGAGGAGACACTTTTAGGGGTGGGCCTCGAGAAGAAGGTTCACCAGAGTGAGGATGAAGGTATTCTGTCCTTCTTCTTTCTCTAGCGAGGGTCTCAAGCATGTCCATCAACTAGATCCCTGGGCCAGATGGAAGTATGGTAATGGGGTTTTCCTCCGCTGTGGAGGCAACTGGGTGTTGTATATCTTCTGGCTGCATCTCTACGTCTAGCTCAAATGTTCCCACAGACGACGCCAACTGATGCGGCGAGGAAGATTCGTTCGCTTCCTTTCGATGCGATGAAGCGCGAAGGGAGCTTTGGGGTTCTCTCCGGCCGCAACAGTAAAGATGAAAGAGTAAAACAGAGAAACGCAAACCAACACAGACAACGAAACCAAGACACAGGATGTAACGTGGTTCGGAATAATGATTCCTACTCCACGGAGGTGAGCTCTCTCACCGGATGCAGTGCCAAAGCACTTTCACTATGATCGTCCTCCTTCGCGGAAAGAAAACTTCCAGAGGTGGAGGAGAAAACCTCTTACAGTCAGATCACGATACAAGAAAGAGTACACGAAAAGCGAAGATCACTACTCTCCTTCTCCGGCGAAGTGGTAGCTCTCCATCTCCCGATCCATCTTCGTTTCTTGTTGGTTGGAATAATGCGGATCCCTTCCTTCTCTCCTCTTCCTCCCTTTTATCCTCCTCCTCTGATCCAAATACATACGCAAGTCAGTTTCCATCATATACGTGGCCACCACGTCCACCTGGAGAATAATTCTGTTACAGATACGAGGAGCGAAGGCTCCTCAGAATATTGTGTGGGGACCCCCCTCTTCTGTTACATAACACCTCTTCATCTACATTTCGGGAAACTAGGTTAGTCTATTCCTCTCAACCCTTTGCTTTTGATGAAACTAACTTAGGTCTATAGCTCACGTGTAGCATAGCCCTTGGGCTCTTCACTAGCCCGAACCAACTCCCCTTCTTTCCCCACCGAACTACCTCCGGACTGACTAGGCCGAGTCGATTCTTATTCGTCCCATCTGCTTCTAGGCCTATCTAGCCAAACCAATTCTTGCTTATTTCCTAGCGAAGCGCCCTCCGTCTCCGCTTTGCCGTGTCGATTACCTCCACTAGTTCTCCCGTGCCAATTGTCTCAGGCGCTTGCGTCCGAACCGCTCCTCTCCTCTTTCTCCGCCGAACTAATCATTTGGTTCGGGTAATGCCTTACATGCGAGCTCTCCTATCCGGTTCATAGAGAAGAGGTAACAGCAGTATCATTAGTCAACCCAAAAAATAGTCAAACGAAATTATAAGCTTGACTTTCCAACTATATAAAGCCCCTTCTCCATCCTTTGCTCATTAATTCAAATTCACTCTTCTCTTATTATTGTCATGGAATTCAGACCATTTCTCTCATAATTACTGTATCAATGACTTTTCATCTACTGTCTTTATGCTTCCCCTTCTTTACTAGCATTTATTATCTTTATTTCTTCTGCGAATCCAAACTCTGAAAACCACTTGAAACACTCATGTGGACTTCGGCTAGTGCATCTTCAAAGTCGCACATTGTGATGACTAGATCTCCTCTTTTGCCATCTTCTTGATCTGATCATCCTTTTGTTTCATACCATTCGACGATATGCAGCACGACAAACTTTTGTGAGATCATCATCTTTGCGTATCAACGATGCGAAAGATAATTTATTATATAATAAATTTAAATATTATTATTGATAGCCTCCCATAGAATAAACTAGCGAAACTTTTTCTTAAAAAATGCTTATTTAATTTATATCTAAATTTTACTACGTGACCCTACACTCATAATTGTCTAGTTACCTCCCTTCAAACATGACGGCTTGACTAACTACTAAGATGTTGACTTGAAAAAGTCTGGCGTTGCGTTAAGAGGTCAAAAGGTTTGACGGAAGAAACAACTAGATTGGTTCGCTGAGACAACTAAATTCCACTCGACTGGCTTATTTTGCAAACTTTTCTTTCCCCTTTGATCAAAGTTAGCTCCTTGCAACACATACTGATAATCTAGGAATTGGAATAATTGATGATGCAGAGAAGGATCAGCAGCTGCTGCAAACCTTCCATTTTCCTTCTCCATCTCCTCCTCGTTGGTCTTATCTCCCCCACCATTGAAGCCGGCAACTTCTTGATTCCAGAACAACCTCTTTACGACAATGGAACAACTTTGATCTCCTCCGGCGGTCGCTTCGAACTGGGCTTTTTCAGCCCTGCTGGCTCCATCCGCCGCTACATCGGAATATGGTACCGCAACATCTCACAGACAGTTGTGTGGGTGGCCAACCGTTCGCGCCCGATCGGTGGTCGATCAGCAGGACGCCTTTCGCTCTCTGTGGAAGGTCTGCTCGTCGTCGCCATTGATAACTCGACCGTCATCTGGACCTCGTCGACTGTAACTCGCCTCACGAACCCCGAGGCGACGCTCTTCGACGACGGGAACTTCGCCGTCAGGGAGGCGGGCAACGACGATCCCAACAGCTTCGCATGGCAGAGCTTCGACTTCCCGACCGACACGCTCCTCCCCGGTATGAAGCTGGGCTGGGACCTCACCGCCAGACTCAACCGCGAACTAACAGCGTGGGCGAGCGCCGACGACCCGTCACCAGGCGACTCCACCTTAGGCATTGACCTTCAAGGTGACCCCCAACTGTTCCTACGGTCTGGAACACAGCAGGTTTGGCGAGGGGGGCCATGGAATGGCCTCCATTTTAGTGGCGCACCAGATATGGACGATCCAAATTTTTTCAACGCGACGTTCGTGGGTGACCTTCAACGAGCCATCTACTCATTCAACCTGCTCGATCCCTCGACCACCATCTCAGTGTTGGTGGTGAACCAAACGGCCGGTGTCTTGCAACGTCGTGTCTGGGTGAGTGGCACAGGGTCGTGGAATGTTACCTGGTACGCGCCAAACGATCCGTGCGACTCGATGTCTGCCTGCGGTGCCAATGCCGTCTGCGATCCCAATGCTCAGCAGATGTGCCAATGTCTTGCAGGCTTTCTCGTGAACAACTCCAATACTTGGAACCCAGGGAGTAGGCCGTACGGCTGTTCGAGAAGGAGTGCATTGGATTGTAGGAATCTGACAGATGGGTTCATTATAATCGCCAGCACGAAGCTACCGGACACATCAACATCGGCGGTGGAAAGCAGATTGAGCCTCGACGACTGCCGCGCATTATGCATAAGGAATTGCTCTTGCACAGCCTTTGCAAGCTCCGACGTCGACGGTGAAAGTGAGAGCGGATGCATCACGTGGACGGGCGACATCGCGGATCTCAAATTGAATCACAATACTGGAGAAGGACAAGATTTGTATGTCAGGCTGGCGGCTTTTTACTTGACTGCAGGTATATCGATCATTTTTTGAAAAATATTTTTCAACAAACAACAATCTAGTTTAATGCTCCTGAAAGTTGTGTGTCCCAACAGCATATGATCAGTCATCTGGAAGGAGTCACTTAGCTGTGATGATTGCGGTCCCTGCTTTGGTCATTTTTCTCCTAGTTTGCATTATTACATGCTGTGTTTGCAGAAGCAGGAAGAGAAGTATTAATTATTGATACTTTCTACCTTCTTATTACTTCTTCAGTGTCATAACAGATCTTGTCATTTCCTGTAGAGAACTGCAATGTTAAAGAAACAGAAGAAGAGGATCTGGGCTTGCCTTTATTTGACTTGGACACAATTTTAGCTGCGACAAGCAACTTTGCAGCACAGAACAAGCTCGGTCAAGGTGGATTTGGTCCAGTGTACAAGGTATAATTAACCGAGTCTCTGTAAGAATTTAAACTTGGAAAACCAAGAAAACAATTGTGAAATATGAAGATGTATTTCAGGGGAAGCTGGTCGATGAACGAGAGATAGCTGTAAAAAGGCTATCCAAAACATCCACACAAGGGATCCATGAGTTCAAAAATGAAGTAGTGATCATTGCTAAGCTACAACATCAAAACCTCGTTCGCCTTCTTGGCTGTTGCATTCAAGGAGGGGAGAGGATGTTAATCTACGAGTATATGCCCAACGGAAGTTTAGATGCCGCCTTGTTCGGTTAGTTTTCCTTTTTTTAATCACTCAATATTGCCTCTTTTTATCATTATCGATACATAATCTCCCTCTAAAATTGCCTCTCTCTTTTTTTAAATTGAAGTACAAAATGTTACCATCTTTTCATTTGAAATTTGTAAAATTCTCACCGATGTGCTTATAATCAGGTGAAGCAAAGCGTATGTGGTTGGATTGGAAAACACGATACGATATCATAGTCGGAATTGCTCGAGGCCTTCTTTATCTCCATCACGATTCAAGACTCAAAATCATTCATAGGGATTTGAAGACCAGTAATATCCTTCTCGACAAAGACAACATTCCTAAAATATCAGATTTTGGCCTAGCAAGAATATTTAGAGGCGATGAAATGGAAATAAATACAAGAAGAATAGTTGGAACATAGTAAGTATTATTTTACTTTTCATAATTTAAATTCACTATCAAAATATCTAATGTTGTCGTCAATGATGCAGCGGATACATGTCTCCAGAATATGCGATGAATGGATTTTTCTCAATAAAGTCAGACGTATTTAGTTTCGGCGTATTAATACTTGAGATCGTCAGTGGCAAAAAGAATAGGGAAGTTTATAATTCAAACTACCTAAATCTTTTAGGGCATGTAAGTTTGTAAATAATACAGTTTATATTTAAGATTTGTGCTTATTAGTAACCATGATAATTGTAATTGCAGATATGGAACATGTGGAAAGAAGATAAAAGCTCACAGATCGTTGATGAATCAATTGGCCATTCTTTCTCGGCAGTTGGGGTCATGCGGTGTATAAAGATAGCCCTTTTATGCGTTCAAGAGCGACCACAAGATAGACCAACAATGCCTTTGGTAGTTATTATGTTGGGCAGTGACAGTCCTATACCAGAACCTAAACAACCTGGTTTCGTCGCTGCTTTCGACTCATCTGATTCTGCAATTAGAGAGCAATATTTGCTATCCATCAACCATGTATCCAACTCAACATTAGAAGGTAGGTAAGGTAAGGCATGAAAAATAGAATGTAATGTAGTGTGACATTCTTTTCTTTTGTCAAAATTGTTCGCTGATTGTGCAAGAATAAGTGTGGATAAAATTTACAAAAGCTTGTGATGTTTATGACTTCGAGGTGATAATGATAATGTTAATTGTATATATCATGTGGATCAGAATTTAGCAAGGAACTCATTTGGTTGAAGAACTTTGCAATAAGATAGATCTTTTTTTATGCGTTCAAGCGCAACCATAAGATAGATTGTAAAAGATTGGATTCGTCAATTTAACGGCTTTTATTAGTTTGTTCCATTATTATTATTAGAGAGATAAATTATAAAGACTTATAAATTTTGACATAATAATCAAAACATATAAAGAAGAGCATATTATTTAAACATAGAGCCCATTGCAACAATAGGCAAGAGATAGACTGATAATGCCCTTGGGAGTTGTGATGTCCAATAATGAGAGACAGCGCTATACTATAACCCAGACAACCTGATGAATTTGTTGCTGCTTTAGACTCATTTGATCCTTCAATATTGCTGCAATGGCATGTCCAATACGGTATGAAAAACTAAATGTTACATGGTTCAATTCAAATAGACGTTTCTGTTAGAGTTGTTTTTACCAGTGTGTGATATACTTATCTAAATCAGAGCTGGTCCTAATTTAAAAATTAAATCTAAAGTTTTTGAACGAAATTGAAAAATTAAGTCTTATTTCCACAATTTAATTATTGAATCCTAATAATATATTAAAATTTTTAAACCCTAGACCAGAACTCTGATAACCCTTTCAAGGAGTCGGCTCTGATCTGAACATTCGAGAGAGTTAGTTGTGCATCAAAATTGTATTTTAAATTTGTCTGACAAGGCCGGGGCCTGTGCCTAAAGCCCTTAGTTCATTAACTATGGGCTCAAAAAATTAAGTCATTTTTCTCTCTACCTCCATTATTGCCCCTATTCTTTTCGAATATCCTCTTTTCCATCGTGCTATGGAGCATGGTGATACCTTTGATAGACCCGAACTTCTCCGACTAAAGCCCCAAGATTTGGATTACATAGACCAGGAAGAGGAACTTAACAATAATTCCTCCTCACACCCACCTCAAATTTGTTCCTGTCAAACACAAGATTGTTCTTGCACCTGTACAGACTCAGACGAATCCGAAATAGACATAAGAAATGAGTATGACTTCCCTACCGATACTATATCCCCTCGGAGTATACTAAATTTAATTAACACCCAAGAGAATTTAGAAGATATAATTTAAAAACTAGAAAAATGGAAATCTTAGGAGATAATCCTATTAAATATTGGGAACTGGATAAAATATATTATAAATTAGATATTATAAATCCAGATTTAACAATTAAAGCTCCAGACTTGAAATATACAAATTGAGAAGCACAAGAGTGCAAAATACATATTAAACAACTTTTAGATTACAAACTAATACAACGATCTACTTCTAGACATAGAAGCCCAATTTTCATAGTAAACAAGGGATCAGAACAAAAGCGTGGTCAGTCAAGAATAGTGTTTAATTATAAACGCCTAAATGACAATTGTAATGAGGATGGTTATAAGATTCCTGACAAAGAACAATTAATTAATAAAATACAAGATTCACAATGATATTCAAAATTTAATCTTAAATCTGGTTTCTGGCAAGTCCGGATGCACCTAGAATCCATAACCTGGACAACATTCTCTTGCCCTGAAGGACATTTTGAATGGTTAGTTATGTCATTTGGCCTAAAAATAGCACCACAAATATTTCAAAGAAAGATGGATATAATTTTTAAAGACACAATAAATTTTACATGTATATATATTGACGACATTTTAGTTTTCTCTAAAATCAAATCAGAACATACAACTCATCTACATATAATTTTTAACCTATTTGAAAAGCACGGATTAATAATTTCCAGAAAAAAGATGCAACTTATGAAAAAGCATATTGAATTTTTAGGAGCTGAAATGGGCCAAGGGAAAATAACTTTGCAACCATATATTGCTAGTAAGATACTTGAATTTTTCGACAAAATTGAAAATACTAGATCTTTCAGAGCCTTTCTAGGACTTTTAAACTATGCAAGACCATATTTAAAAGATATAGGAAAAATGGTGGCCCATGCAGGTTTTGATAGACCCGAACTTCTCCGACTAAAGCCCCAAGATTTGGATTACATAGACCAGGAAGAGGAACTTAACAATAATTCCTCCTCACACCCACCTCAAACTTGTTCCTGTCAAACACAAGATTGTTCTTGCACCTGTACAGACTAAGATGAATCCGAAATAGACACAGGAAATGAGTATGACTTCCCTACCAATATTATATCCCCTCGGAGTATACTAAATTTAATTAACACCCAAGAGAATTTAGAAAATATAATTTCAAAACTAGAAAAAATAGAAATCTTAGGAGATAATCCTATTAAATACTAGAAACTGGATAAAATATATTGTAAATTAGATATTATAAATCCAGGTTTAACAATTAAAGCCCAAGACTTGAAATATACAAATTGGGAAGCACAAGAGTGCAAAATACATATTAAACAACTTTTAGATTACAAACTAATATAACGATCTACTTCTAGACATAGAAGCCTAGCTTTCATAGTAAACAAGGGATCAGAACAAAAGCGTGGTCAATCAAGAATGATGTTTAATTATAAATGCCTAAATGACAATTGTAATGAGGATGATTATAAGATTCCTGACAAAGAACAATTAATTAATAAAATACAAGATTCACAATGGTATTCAAAATTTAATCTTAAATCTGATTTCTGGCAAGTCCGGATGCACCCAGAATCCATAACCTGGACAACATTCTCTTGCCTTGAAGGACATTTTGAATGGTTAGTTATGCCATTTGGCCTAAAAATAGCACCACAAATATTTTAAAGAAAGATGGATATAATTTTTAAAGACACAACAAATTTTACATGTATATATATTGACGACATTTTAGTTTTCTCTAAAATCAAATCAGAACATACAACTCATTTACATATGATTTTTAACCTATTTGAAAAGCATGGATTAATAATTTCCAGAAAAAAATGCAACTTATGAAAAAGCATATTGAATTTTTAGGAGCTGAAATAGGCCAAGGGAAAATAACTGCAACCACATATTGCTAGTAAGATACTTGAATTTCCTGACAAAATTGAAAATATTAGATCTTTCAGAGCCTTTCTAAGACTTTTAAACTATGCAAGACCATATTTTAAAGATATAGGAAAAATGGTGGCCCATGCAGGTTTTGATAGATCCGAACTTCTCCGACTAAAGCCCCAAGATTTGGATTACATAGACCAGGAAGAGGAACTTAACAATAATTCCTCCTCACTCCCACCTCAAACTTGTTCCTGTCAAACACAAGATTGTTCTTGCACTTGTACAGACAGACGAATCCGAAATAGACACAGGAAATGAGTATGACTTCCCTACCGATACTATATCCCCTCGGAGTATACTAAATTTAATTAACACCTAAGAGAATTTGGAAGATATAATTTTCAAAACTAGAAAAAATAGAAATCTTAGGAGATAATCCTATTAAATACTGGGAATTGGATAAAATATATTGTAAATTAGATATTATAAATCCAGATTTAACAATTAAAGCCCAAGACTTGAAATATACAAATTGGGAAACACAAGAGTGCAAAATGCACATTAAACAACTTTTAGATTACAAACTAATACAATGATCTACTTCTAGACATAGAAGCCCGGCTTTCATAGTAAACAAGGGATCAGAATAAAAGCGTGGTTAGTCAAGAATGGTGTTTAATTATAAACGCCTAAATGACAATTGTAATGAGGATGGTTATAAGATTCCTGACAAAGAACAATTAATTAATAAAATACAAGATTCACAATGGTATTCAAAATTTGATCTTAAATCTGGTTTCTGGCAAGTCCGGATGCACCCAGAATCCATAACCTGGACATCATTCTCTTGCCCTGAAGGACATTTTGAATGGTTAGTTATGCGATTTGGCCTAAAAATAGCACCACAAATATTCCAAAGAAAGATGGATACAATTTTTAAAGACACAACAAATTTTACATGTATATATATTGACGACATTTTAGTTTTTTCTAAAACCAAATCAGAACATACAACTCATCTACATATGATTTTTAACCTATTTGAAAAGCACGGTATAGAGAGAGGAGAAAATTTAGTCCGAGGATAAGGTGCACATTAGCAATATTAAGGTTGGTAACCCATAAATGGGTAAGAGTTAGAGGGATACTATTGTTGTCGCGGTTGGTATAAAAAGAAACAGTACAACTTGGCAAATAAGTAGAGCAAGCATTTTTAGTTCCATCAAACTGGGTATTGATCTGGGGTTGATTTGTTTGTCGCAAAAAAGAAGAGGGAATAATAGAAAGTAGTCTTTCTTTATCGATAGAAGAGCTAGAGGCGCCACTATCTATTAGGGCTTGCAAAGTTAATGTATGACCTTTGACTGTTAAGGTGCATTAGACACGCACGTCAGTGGCTCTTTCAGTATTATACATACTTGGAGTTTTAACAAAAATCAGATTAGTGTCATTTGGAATTCTAGAAGAATGTAACTGTTGAGGATCTCGAAAATCCTCATAGTCTTGGTTAGCTTCTTGATTCTGTAGCTGTCTAAGTTCAGTTTCAACGAGATTAAGTCGGGTTTCGAGCACAGAAAGATATGTCTCTAGTAAGTGTGTCCGAGAGGAAATTAGCCTAGGTGTGTCAGGAATGTCAATATTAAAATTTTCTTTAAGACAGGTATTACAAATTTGTTGCCTACATTTTTTACAAATTCCTCGTTTGTTGACTGCGGGGTAAAACCCACAAGAGGAACAAGGAGTATGTGCAGTTCCCTCTTTAAGTTGCCACTCATGTCGCAGGTGACTGGTTGTTTTCCTTTGGAGCGATCGTCTAGACGGTACATTAAATTAATTTCTTCTTCTTCTGTCTCATTATTTAGAAATCCTAATTCGTCAAAATCTTTATTTAAATATGTCGGCATTTGAATGTCATATTTTTTGGCATAACTACCAAGTGGTGTAGTGAGTGAATTTATTAATGAGTAGTCAGTTGTAGATTGGATTTCTTCCATATCATCTACAGAGATAATTGAGTATATGGAGGAGGTATCTGAAATATCTGATTGTATTTCCAGAAGATCTAAATTAGTACATTGGACCAAAGTGGATTCCTTAGTGTATAGATTTTTTCTATTGGGATAGGCTGAAGATAAATGTCATGTTTTGTTACATGCGAAACAAGTAATGATATTAGCATAAGTCTCTTTTGGATTAAATCTTCTAACATGTTTATTTTTGTTTAGGTAAGGTTTTCGGGATGTGCTCTTTCTTAGATAGTATGTTCGTCTAGGTTTTCTTTTTGGTTTTGATGTAAATTTTCTGTGTCTAGTATTGGCCCCATATTGTTGTGGCGTATATATGTGTTTACAGAATCCATATTGCTGGTGTTTCAAATGTTTTTGTATCTGTATAAACATACATTTTTCTTTTAATTTTGCTATAATATGTTGAATTCGTACTCCTATGTTATTGTGAATGGGTGATATAGTCATGGCACTCCAGTCCTTATGTATTTCTCTTCCTAATTCTCCAGGTAGCTTACTAAAAAGTCTTTCTCCCAGCTCATTGCTATAGTAGTTCCCAGAGATGGCTGTAAGTGCAAAGAAATCATTGCAAAATTCTTTCACTCTACTCCAATCTAATAATTGTAATTGCTCTAGATCTCTCATTGCTTCTTGTTGTATTATATTTAGTCCTGTATTAGAGTCTCTAGCGGTAATCATTGTATGCACCGCATAACAAAAATTGTGTATATTATTTCCTTGGTCGGCTATCCTGGCTACTTCTTCAGGGAAATTTTGTTTGAAAGATTCCCAGGAGGCTCGTGCCACGTCTTCTAAATAGTTTTCTATCACTCTAAGCATAGTCGCTCCAGTTTCTATATCCATTTCATGCTTAGTCACGTAGTCTCTTGCTACAGAGACTTTCCACTGTTCAAGGTATAGGTCATGTAATTGTGGGTCGCATTCTGTTATATTTAGTAATACGACATCTTTTCCAAAGAATGTTAGTTCTGGGGGTCCTCTACGGCCAATGGTTTTTAGTAGTGGGTTATTGTTAGTATATGAGTCGACTGTAGTTCTAGGGGGGATGTCCTTGACTATGGTCTAATGTTCTCATAGTACTTTCTGGGTATATGATCTGGAATGGTCTTGAAGCAGAGGATTCTGTTGTATTCATTAAATCTACCTCTTTGTTTATGTTATTTAAGTTATTTGTCTTAGTATCCAGAGGCGTGTAGCCGGTGGAGTATTCTTTTGCTATAATATTATTTTCTTCGTCTTTATACAACTTTACATTTTTCGGGAGGCCTTTGTGTATTTTATCAAACCTTTCTAGTTCTTGTATTTCTGTTTCGTTTAGGTGAGAGGCCATTTCTGCTAGCAAATAGACATATTCATTTAAGTCATCAAATGCTCCTCCTATATTTACCAAGTTGATATTATGTCTTCTTTTATGTGTTTCTACTAATCGGAGATGATTCCGTCCAAATTCTCTTAGTTGTTGTTGAGCAATCAGTAAGGGGTCTTGTTCCTCTAAAAACACAAGGTTGTGTTCTTGGTTTTCAGTGTCTTCTTCCGCAATTAACCTATTGGGTGTATAGTTTGTAAATCTTACACTTAGCTGTCCATTCCTATCTTTATACATTAATGATTCTGTAGGTTGTAGAAGAGTTGGTTGTTCCTCTTCTAAGTTAATTGTCCATTCTAGATTGGCTAGTTGTTCTGAACTATACTGTCTGAGTCTTTGAAATTGAATTCCCCTTGTACTAAGAGTCTCTATTATTCTATCTATTTGAATTTTAAAATTATTGTGTATATGATTCATAGTTTTTCCCAGAAATATCATTTCGAGTTGGATATTCTTTCCTTGAAAATTTCCATATCCTTTCGCCTGTATCACTATTTTAATATGGTTAGTAAAGTCTTTAATAGTCATGTTGAAATTAGGACAAATGTAAGTTATTCCTAAATTATCATTCATGTCTACTTCGGCTAAGCCAATAATGGCTTTTTCTTTATCTGAAAATCTAGAGTCATATAAGACTATAAGGACCTTTCCAAAAACTATTAAGCCTAGATGTATATAGTGGTGTTTCAAGGTTGCTAATTGTCTTCATGACTGGTTAGTTATTAAATCTAAATGTTGTTCTACCAATACAAATGCTTTAAATCTGTGATGTCTTTCTTCATGTTGTTCCACCAATACAAATACTTTAAATCTCGATACATGCGGGTTCCGCCTGGGTGGATCACAAATCGAGAGCGATGAGCCTTCTGAAGTAACTCCTCCATGACCGGGTGAGACTGAGGTACGCATAATCTGCCCCAGAAATAAATTATACCTTCGTCATCTCGGGTGAACTCAGTCTGCTGTCCAGAGGTTATCTAGCTGCCAATAAACTGTAAATGTTGATCACTGGCCTGAGCCTCCCGGACTCTCGTCCGGATAGACGACTGAGCAACCATGGTAACCAGAACGCCCTGCTCTGTCGGTCCCTACTCCTCAAGGCCCAACTCAGAGAAACTCTGAATCAAATCCGTGACTAAAACTCGGAAGGAAGCTAAAGTCCCTCGGGACTTTCGGCTAAGTGCATCGACAACCACATTGGCTTTCCCTGGGTGGTAACTAATGGTACAGTCATAATCCTTCAGGAACTCCATCCATCTCCTTTGTCTGAGATTGAGTTCCTTCTACATAAATAGATATTTGAGACTCTTATGATCAGTGAGAATCTCAAACGTAATACCATACAGATGATGCCTCCAAATCTTCAAGGCAAAGACAATAGCAGCTAACTCTAAATCATGTACTGGGTAGTTTTTCTCATGCTCCTTCAATTGGCGAGAAGCATAAGAGACCACCCCGCCAGGCCGCATCAAGATCGCGCTTAAACCCGAGAGATGCACGCAGATAAAGGACGAAACCGTCGTCCCTTGATGGCAATACCAGAATCGGTGCTGACACCAATCTCTTCTTCAACTCCTAGAAACTAGTCTCGCACGCCTCTGACCACGTGAACTTCACGCCCTTCCTGGTAAGGCGTGTCAATGGCATAGCTATGCTCGAGAAACCCTCAACGAACCGTCTGTAATAACCATCCAAGCCTAAGAAATCCGAACCTCCCGAATCGATTTCGCTTCCTAATCGTGATGCCTCGATTTTCTGGGGGTCCACTGAAATGCCTCTACTAGAAACCACATGTCCCAGAAAACCGACTGAGGATAACCAGAATGCGCACTTATTGAACTTCACATATAGTCCCTTCTGTCGAAGCCTATCCAAAACAAGACGAAGATGTTGTATGTGTTCCTCTTCAGAACGAGAATAGACCAGAATGTCATCAATAAATACAATGACGAACCGATCCAGGAAATCCATAAATTCACGATTCATCAAATCCATGAATACCGCTGGAGCATTGGTAAGCCCAAATGACATTACCAAAAACTCATAGTGTCCATATCTGGTGTTAGTGCCTATAAGATTCATATATCTCCACAATGATATGATATTGTCCACTTTGGGCCCAAGCCCTCATGGTTTTATTTTTGGGCTTTACCCAAAAGGTCTTATTCCAATGGAGATATCTTTTTCATCTTATAAGCACATGATCTTTTCCATGTCTTACCAATGTGGGACTTTGATTGTATTCCCAATACTCCAACAATCCCCCTCTCAAACGAAGGACCACATTGACCCCCCCTCAAGCCTATCCGTCCTTGAAGGACATCCTCTGCTTGATGTCCGATCTCAACCCACCAAGACTTCCTGCCAACTGTCTGGTCCTCCTGACCCATCTGGACTTCCTGCCAGTTGTCCAGCCCTTCTGGCCCAACTGGACTTCCTGCAAGTTGTTCGGTCCTCCTGACCCAACTAGACTTCCTGCTTGGTATCTGATTCTCTTGATCCGGACATGGGAGCTCAACTTCCTTCGTTCGAGGTTCATGGCTTGACATGAACCATGACTCTGATACCAATTGTTAGTGCCTATAAGATTCATATATCTCCACAATGATATGATATTGTCCACTTTGGGCACAAGCCCTCATGGTTTTGTTTTTGGGCTTTACCCAAAAGGCTTCATTCCAATGGAGATATCTTTTTCATCTTATAAGCACATGATCTTTTCCATGTCTTACCAATGTGAGACTTTGATTGTATTCCCAATACTCCAACATCTGGTACAAAATGTTGTCTTCTGAATGTCTGAGTCTCTAACCCTTAGTTGATGATATCCGGACCACAGATCAATCTTAGAATACACTGATATACCTCTGAGCTGATCAAACAAGTCCTCAATACATGGCAGGGGATATTTATTCTTAATAGTGACGGTGTTCAACTGCCTGTAGTCGATGCATAATCTCATCGAACCGTCTTTCTTCTTCACAAAAAGAACCGGAGAACCTCAGGGTGATACACTAGGGCGGATAAAATCTCTGTCCAAAAGCTCCTGGAGCTGAACCTTTAACTCGTCCAACTCCCTCGGGGCCATACGATAAGGAACTTTCGATGCCGGCGACGTCCCAGGAATTAACTCAATCGTGAACTCCACTTGCCTTCTGGGAGGCAGGCCCGGTAACTCCTCTGGAAAGACATCCGGATATTCTTGGACAATAAGAATGTCAGCGATCTGAGAGTCACCATTGTCTTCTACATTGATCAATGATAATAGAAAACCCTGGCAACCGTGCAATAAAAGCTTCTGAGCCTGAATCGCAGAAATGGTCGATATGTCATCGTCCTAAATGCCAGTGAAATCCCACGAGGGTTGGTTTGGAGGTCGGAATGTGACCACCCTCGTCTGACAATCAACTGTGGCATGATATGCTGACAGCCAATCCATGCCAAGGATAATGTCGAACTCAACCATGTCCAGTACCAATAAATCTATAGTAAGTATGATGTTACCGAAATCTAAGGGACAACCTTGGACCTCCTGGGTAACATCCAACGTATCACCGGACGGTAGGGAGACGGTTAATCGCTGTGATATAATAGTAGGTAGTCTACTAATCTCTCTCATAAATGCACGAGAAATAAATGAATGCGAACTGCCAGTATCAATTAGCATAATAGCTAAAAATGTATAAAGTGAAACCGTACCGCAGAAAATAGATTCGTTGGCTCACTGCGCATCCTCTATAGTAATCGCATGAATCCGCCCAGTCTCCGGTGGAGGTGGAGGTGGTAGCACTGCCAGAGGTGGCTGTGTCTGGGCTTGAGACTGATACAAAGGCTGATACGAAGGCTAATATAAAGGCTGATACGAAGGCTGCGAGCTGTGGCTATTCCTGAACCAGTGGTTGGGGCTGCAGCTAATACTGAATCAATGGCTGAGGCTGCGATTGGTACTGTACTAGTGGCTGGGGCTGCATCTGATACTGTGGTCCTGAAACTGAACCCTGTGACATCGTACGGGCACTGGAGTACTCCTGCCCTTGCATGTCATATGCGACTCCTGTAGGGGGAGCTGTCCTCTGCTTGCGTTGTGAAGGTCTGGTTGTTTGCCCCCTCTCTGTGTCCCAGACTGACGCAACTGTCCTCCCTGGATAGAAACCCCGGAAGCCACATGTTGAGCCTTCAATGAACAATCTCGGCTCAGGTGTCCAGGCAGTTTGCAATAATAGCAAACTGACTGTCCCAAGGTTCAGGCTGAGATGGTATGCTCTCTCGATCCACAACGAGTATAGTAGGTGTCACTAGTGGGTGGCCTCCGACTCTGCTGAGAAGACCGGGAGGGTCCAGCTGAAGATTGTCTTGACTTCTAAGGCCGGCTAGATGCCCTGTATCGACTCGACCCGATGATCGGCCGCGACAACTTTCTGTTGTCCAAGGTCGGTGGCTACCGGTCTTTCCCGTGATTCGCTCATCTGCTTCCTCTTCATGTCAAGATAGCTCTGTTGAGCCGACTCGATCAACAAAGCTCTATCCAATGCCTCTCGGTAGGAAGAACTGCCAAATCCTGTCATCTTGATCTGAAGATGCCCATCTAGTCCCTGAACAAATTGCATCATGCGTGACCTATCCTCAGCGACTAACTCTGGACAAAACCTGGTTAACCGATTAAATTCTGCATTATACTCCATCACTAAGCGATTATTCTGTCGAAGACTCAGAAAATCATGACGGCGCATCATCTGATATGATCGTGGAAAGTACTGACTCTTAAATGCCTCTCTAAATCTCACTGTAATCATCGCCACGATGATCGAGCGCCGCGTGTCCCACTGCACCTCACCGCCGTAAATGGAAGGCCGCCAACTCTACCATCTCCCACTCGGAGCGAACCATATAGTAGAAAGTATGCTCCATAGTCTCGATCCAAGACTGAGGCACGCTCGGATCAGTCTCTCTGCTGAATAAGGTGAACCGGCTTTTCATCGACTTTGCTAAACCGGGAATCCGAGCTCGTGCCGCAGCCACATCAGTAGGATGAGTAGGGGTCGTCGCAGGAGCTGGCGAAACAACTGTAGATGGTGTCGCTGCATACGCAGGGGCAGATACCGAGTGAGGGTCGACCGGCTCCACTGATGGGCCTGTCGGGTCTGTAGTAGCAGGCCCTACTGGCGGGGGTGTCTGGTGTGTAGCAGCAGGATCTCCCGCTGGTACATCGGATACCCTAGAAGTGGGTATCTCTGGAGGAGGAACCATCGAGGACTGAGGATCCACGACTCCCGCAGCACCATGCGGAATCTGACCCTGGTCAACATGCTCACCCTCAGTAGATCTTTCTGACAACTCCGTCGCCAAAGATCTCAATGTCCTCTGGCGTGGCCGCCCCACACCACGTCTCGGCGCAGGAGCACGCCCACCTTGTCTCATATCTGTTAAATTATTATAGATGTTACTACAAGTAAAAACATATAAAATTAATCATTATACCTATTTTGCCGCTAGGAGAGGTCCCGTCACCGCCAAATCCCCAAATTGACCTCGTCAATAATACCTCGAATTTTCGAAACATAACAATCGTCGAAAATCCATACAAATCCAAAAATCACCAGATTGACTCGCAAAACCTGCCAAACATGGCGAACTCCGAAAAAAATCCAAAAACCCCTAGGAACTCGAAAACCTAGGCGCTCGAATACCAAATAAATTATCACGCCCCAGGGGAGTCCCCGCCAGACAAAAATCCGACAGCATCTCCCCTGTACGAGTGACAATACCAATCTTGTATACAAGGCCTACACGACCACTATACATCGGTCAACACGATCGAAATCTAAACAACACACGCAGGTCATATATAGGCCTCAGGCCAACAATCAAAGGAAATAACAAACAGCCTATCACATCTAGACTTACCCCTTCTGCCATCTGGGCAGGAATATACTACCAAATCCAATTGAATAAAAATTCGAATAAAGATCCATAAGGGCATACCAAATATCCACGAGTACATAAATCAAACTCCAGACCTAAAACATATCTTCTAGTCAAAATCCAAAAGCATAAATCAAATAACTAATAAACTATCGCGACGAGGGGGGGTTTGGCAGCTGGACTCTCCTGACAGCTTTATCGTAAAATAGATATAAAATAATGGGGTAAGTTTAAAGAACTCAGTAGATAATAATCGATATGCATAGTTAGATATAACTAACAATAACAATCATGTCAGTACAGTCTCATATATAGGATATGCAAAAAAGAAAATACGAAAGGACTGTACTAACCTGAATCTCCTATCCTGATATAGGATCATGTGCCATACAAGAAGAAATAAAGTCGTCAGACCAAATACAAATATGTATTTTGTATGCATGACAATCATATGCAACATCCAAGGCAGCAATAAAAATGCAGCAAACACAATACAAATGTTATTCATGCAAAATGCATGCGGTGCAAATGACATGGTCACCCCTGACGCTAGTCAGCCGCCTCACACGCGATGGTGAAGCCGAGTGGGTAGGGTTATGATAACTGTGCACTCTGTCATCACTGCTCCTGAGTGACCGAGTGGACAGGATGCTGTCGGAGTACACCTATCCTCCTGCCCCAAACAGAGTGGGGGAGCAAAGCTCTCATCTCCCGGTGTCGTAGACCAGAGGAGGGATCTCTGCTCGCTACCACGTTACCTCATTGCTACCCATGAGCGGACCAGCGGAGCTTGACAGAGCTACTGCATACACCCTCCTGATGTACCACTAACCCATGAGTGGCTGTGCGGAGATTATGTAATCGGGCTCTCAACTACAAAGGAACCCCGTCCAGCTAGCATGCAATTATGCAAGATGGTGCATGATACTAAAGCATGTAATACCAACTAAAATACGTATCCGAATAATATGCATAACCAATAAGTACATATCAATGATCCAAGTAAAACAGGGAAGGTATAACTATAAACTGATCAAATGCATGTATCAAGTAGGCACAAAAACATACAAGGCAGATAAACATGAAAATTATTGCAAGCTATAACTAACTAGCATATCAACATGACTATATCAAAAAGACAAGTCAAAATACCCGCCTGATTAAATGCTCGAGAAAACAACGAAATCGTCATGCCCGTGGACCTGCCTCGTGACCGAAACCTGTATACAACATAAATATTGTTAAGCACAAAAATGAAATCCACCGTCAAATCGAATACTTAATCGATTTCTTACATAACCAATTAACCCAAAGGCTTAATAAAATCTCAATCACCTTCCACCTAATATAACCATCTTTTCGTCCAATCACTCGAATATGATTTCACAACCCCTATCATCATGTGTACAACATCCAAACAAAACCTCACAACTAACTCACTCAAAGTAGATCCATCCCACATATCAAAATACATTCTGAACCATTTATCGCTCATTTAACATACCATTTATGGGCGTACAGCCGACAACAACCCAATCACAACCGGCCAAAACCCCAAAATCAGCCCAAATCGACCACAACTCTGGCCCACAGCCACGCACTGTCCACCCCCAACTGTTCGCAGCCTTTACAGGAGACTCAATCCCTGTTTCACAGCCGACCCCTTCCCATGTCTCACCACCCGACACCAACACACACACTGGAGCGCAAAGGAAAATAAAAACAAGGTAATTACCATAAACTTCCACTTCACCAGCGACACTTCCCTCCCAGCCGCTCGATTCACTGGAGAAGAGGCCCTACCGATGCCCTAATAGCCTGCTTCGGCAACCACCGGAGAGACCACAACCCCCAATGGAGGCGGCGACAGCACGGTGCTGACTCCTTCTTGTCGCGTCGCACGTCGGGATGTAGCAGAGGTGTCGGAGGTCGGACGCAAGGCCGGCGGCATCGGGCTGTTGGCTGCGGACGCGAGGAAGAGAAGGCTCGTGGGAGAAAGGAGGGTTGCGGGAGGAGGTCGGCGGCGATCTTGTGGCCGCGGAGGACGGCGCGTGCAGCTATGGACGGCGAGCGCGCAATGCACCGGGCAGGGGTGCTCGCGGGAATAAGAGAAGCGCGACGCGCGACGATCAAAGGCGAGGAGGGCGGCGTCGGCTGCTGGTTGCGATGGGAAGAAGATTTTCGCGAGAGAGAAACCGCAAGGTCGCGAGAGGAAGAGGCGTTGGGCGCTGCGGGGAAAAGAAAAGGAGAAATAGAAAAACTTAAGGTGCGTTTGGTAGAGAGAAAATTTTCTATTTTCTGTTTTCATTTTCTGAGAAAACGAGAAAACGCGTTTAGTTGGCGTTTTCCATCTCCATTTTCTGAGAGAGAATTTTTTGGAAAACTGAAAAACAGAAAAAAAAAAAAACTATTTTCTGTTTTCCAGAAAACAGAAAATGAGAATGCTGCTAAACGCCCCCTTAGGTTTTCTATTTAAAACTTTAGGTTAATTAAATTTATTAACCCCTCAATACAGATAAACCAAACAGGCCTTGTAAAAGCATGTTAACTCTTTCCATATATAACATCATAAGAATTCCGTTTAAATTCGGAAAAATTCCTAAAAATCTCGAAAAATTTTAGGATTATTTTCTTAATTATTTGTCCATTTAATTTTAGTATTTTAAAATTTTCATATTTAACAAACTGCCCTGGACGAAACTACCCTAGAAGGGTGGTTTCAACGATTGACGGGATAGTTTGATCCCTGCCATGGCAGTTTGAGCCTCGCCAGGGTGGTTTTGATCCCTGCCAGGGCAGTTTGAGCTTAGGTAGGGTGGTTTTGAGCCTTGCCAAGGCAGTTTAAGCCTCAGCATGGTGGTTTTGAGCCTTGCCAGGGCAGTTTGAGCCTAGGCAGGCAGTTTTGAGCCTTGCCCGGGCAGTTTGAGCCTAGACAGGGTGGTTTTGAGCCTTGCCAGGGCAGTTTAAGCCTCGACAGGGAGGTTTTGAGCCTTGCCAGGGCAGTTTGAGCCTCGGCAGGGTGGTTTTGAGCCTTGTCAGGGCAGTTTAAGCCTCGGCAGGGTGGTTTTGAGCCTTGCCAGGGCAGTTTGAGCCTAGGCAGGGTGGTTTTGAGCCTTGCCAGAGCAGTTTATATCTGCCAGGGCGGTTTGAGTAATCGGGGCGGTTTTTGACCGCCAAGATAGCGTTTATATCCGCTGCGGGCGGTTTGAGCATCTAGGCGATTTGACCACCGACGAAGCGGTTTAAATCGCTAGGGCGGTTTGAGCCCGCTAGGCGATTTAGATCGCCGGCGAGCAGCTTTAAATCTACCAGTGGTCGTTTGAGCATCGCTAGGCGGTTTCACCGCGCGAGCGATTTATCACCGCCAGAGCGGTTTACCGCTACTAGAGCGATTTTTTAAAGTAAAGTAATAATTTAATCGGGTCGCCATGATTTTAACTCGCTTAATTTAATGGGCCAAATTAAATGGGCTCTAATCAATTTTTTAATCACGGATTTCTAATTGGGCTGTCAATTAGAGAGGTATGATTGAATAAATTGGACTTAGGCTTTAATTTGAGATTCAAATTAATTTGGGCAGAGGTTAAATTAATTGGATTTCAACGAAAGCTAGATGCCCAATTAGCTCGAACAAGTGTTGTGCTAAGTTGACTGTGGTCAACTCAACTCATGACTAAATAATCAAGTAATTATTTGGAACAATTGTGACTTGATATAAACAACTTAGAGATAGACCAAATGAACTAGAATTGATGCCTAAGAACGATGAAAAAAAATATTATTCATATTGCTCGAGTGCCTGGGGTACTCAGAGCAAATTGAGTGGTGTTTGGACTCTCACGGTCAAAATTGAGTCTTCATGGTACTAGTCGACTAAGCTTAGATGATAATCAATTGGTAAAAGTATCAATTGACTAATCTAAGTAAGTCTGTCGATAGTCCTCTATAAAATCAAGGAAATTTGTTCTTGATTTATTTTGATGGATTCATGCCTATATATAAATTGAATTAAGCCGGTATATGTACTGGTTTGTCAGTTTTGAGCTGACTTAATTAATTTTAATTTTTTCAGATGACACAGATGATTACCACTATGACTAGACGCGATGTGTTGCGTAATCGACTGAGAGAGGCTATCCAGGGGATAGAGTATGACTCAGCTCATGGAGTTGAGTGGCACATCGGGAGGCTTGATAGATTGTTCTGGAGACTCGAGATGCAGGAGTTTGCGATTCTGGAGAATTACAGAATTTGAGCTCTAGTCCGTTCACTGCCGCAACACCTGAGTGATATTACGCATCAGATCTGGGGGCACTATGAGGGACGCGTCTCATATACCCAGTTATGCGCTGAGCTACTTCACTACGAGGACTGTGAGGTGCGTCATGATGATCCAGAGGATGATTCAGAAGAGGACCTTGATGGAATCTTTCCTTTTGGATCGCTCCAAAGGTGTCCTACGGAAGATTCTGCATCCTGGCATCATCTTGAGAGCATCTCGATGGGAGACGTCCTAGTTCAGCCCAAGAAGATTGGGCATATTTGGATCATTACTGCACTAGTGTTTGTCCTAGTGGGAGTAATGATTATCTATCTAGTCATTTAGTTTATTTTTCAGTTATGAGTAGGAGGAATGTTATATGTAACATTCTTAGTAGAGTTATCTTTGTTATGTGTTGACAATGTACAACAAGTTTAATTTAATGATATATTCATTTTATGTTGTTAACTCTATATGATGCATGATATTTTTACTCTTTGATTTGTTCATATTGAGTACAATTTAAATGAAATGTTCATTTAATAATATCATGTTAAGATGAGATGTATGTAATATAATTGATCAAAGTCAATTCGATTGGAACATACAAATGATGAGTGGGAATTGGATTCTCACTTGATTTTGTAAACCAAATCGAATTCACATTGAGTCAATTTATAGATTATATACATAAAATCATACACTGAATAACTAAATAATGTGTTTATTTATGTTAGGTTATGACAACTAAAAATATCATAGCTGAACTCAATAAGGGTGAAAAACTCAATGGGGATAACTACAAGATCTGGCACCTTAAGATATAGTATGTACTTGAGGAACAAGAAATTCTAGAGGCTGTAAATCAGGTCATGGTAGAACCTGTTGATGGTCCCACTGTACAAAACAGACGAGATATTGATGTCTGCAAGGCATGAAAGAAGAAAGACTCCACTGCTAAGGGCATCTTGATTAGTTCAATGATAGATGACCTAGTTTTTGAGTATGAGTCGTATCCTTCAGCTCATACTGTCTGGGTTGCCCTTAAGGACAAGTACAGTGGAATCAGTCTGAGCAAGCTTCGACAGCTAACGATCAAGTTCGATAGCTACAAGAAGCGCCCGAATGTCACTATTGTTCAACATCTCAGGGAGATGTCGAATATGATTCGGCTGGCACTTAGTCGGCTGCAGATGAACAACAAAGTTCAGTACTATTCGATCCCTTCCAGATTCTTGGGAGACCATGAAGCAGACCCTTACTCATAGCAAGAGTATTAAGACTTTCGATGATGTCTCGCGCCATGTTGAACTAGAGGCGAAGAGAGTAGAATCCGCGAGGATTTCTGGCCAAGCCTATTTGGCTATCGGTTCTGCTAGATCATCTGGATCCAAGAAAAAGAGATGGTTCAAGAAGGGGAAGGGAAAGAAGAAAAAAGGTGATGCTGTAGGTGGGACAGGCTCAATCAAGAAGAAGAAGAGCAAGAAGACAAGGAAGAAATCTAAAAGCAAGGTAACTTGCTTTAATTGTGACAAGAAGGGTCACTATGCTCGGGAGTGTACCGAGCCAAGAAAGGTAACTTCTAGTCTGTCTTCTGAGCATTTTGTTGCTAGTTCTGTGTTGTTGGCTGATTCTTATCTTTTGTGGATTATAAATTCGGGAGAAACCAACCATGTAGCTCGGGAGCGAGTTACATATGTGGAGTACCGCCGGGTACCAACTGGCAACAAATGGATATATGTAGAAAACAATGCAAGAGTCGAAGTCAAAGGAGTCGACACTTATAAACTTAACCTTCGGGGTGGAAAAACATTGTTTCTACATGATGTTTTGTATGCTCCTGAGATTCGGAGGAATATTATTTTTGTTACTTGTCTTCTTGATCTAGGGTATTATATAAATTTTTACAGTCGGTGTGTTGAACTCAAGATTGACTCAGTGTCAATTGGTTATGGTTTTTTAACGAATGGTTTTATGATTCTTGATGTGGAACCAAATGACAATTGTGCGATTGATAATTGTTTTTCAAATATTGCTCTTACTAGTGATGTAGAAATAACTGATGATATTTGGCATGCTAGATTAGAACATATAGGACAAGATCGCATGAATCGGTTAGCTAAAAAGGGCTTATTGGGCTCTCGAGCTAAGATTAACCTGTCTATATGTGAGCATTGTCTTGTTGGAAAAGCAATTAGAAAACCATTCGGTAAGGCTATTAGGGTAGAGTCACCGTTGCAATTGATTCATTCGGATATTTGTGGTCCAATGAATGTGAGGGCTAGACATGGAGCTTCCTATTTCATTACATTTATTGATGATTTCTCTCATTTTGGTCATGTGTATTTGATTTCTCACAAATCTAAAGCATTGGATTGCTTTATTCGTTATATGAACGAAGTTGAGAATCAAACGGAACGTAAGGTTAAGACTTTACGCACTGACCATGGTAGAGAATATTTGTCTGATATGTTCAAGACAATATGTAATGATAAAGGGATTATTAGATAGCTGACGATCCCTGGAACTCCACAGCAAAATGGGGTTACTAAGAGAAGAAATAGGACTCTTTTCGAAATGGTTAGGTCTATGATGGCGCAAGCCAATTTGCCGATCTCCTATTGGGGAGATGCATTGTTAGATGCAGCCTATATACTTAACAAAGTGTCCTCATTATATGAACGTTGACAGTGAAAATCGATTTGGGAAATCTAAGACCTCGGGGCTACGCCACGTTCATGAGCTTTCTTACAAGTATGGAAAACTAGGACCTCGAGGTAAGAAGTGTATCTTTATAAGATATTCTGATACTTCAAAAGGTTATGTTTTCATAGGTGAGCAATCAGATGGAACAATCTCTGAATTGGATTCAAGAGATGCTACTTTTCTCGAAACTGAGTTCCCAGTTAGAGGTAAAGTTGATAAGACAGTTCCTCTATTTGAGGAGGAAGAGTCGTTATCAACTAGAAATGTGTCTAGTGGGATACCTGGAACTAGTCAACCCAGTGGGAGTATTTTGCCTAGTCACATGGTGACTTCTCATCAGCCCAACTTACGAAAAAGTGTTCGTAAGATCAAACCTAAGAAGAGGTTTGATATTGAGAATGAGGCAATGATTACACTCCTGTCGATTGACGATGAAGAACCTCAACAAGAAGGAAGCTCTGGGCTCTAGAGATGGAGAAAAGTGGAAAGTTGCAATGGTTGAGGAAATGGAGTCAATGATTAAGAATCATGTTTGGGAGTTAGTCGATCTTCCTCTTAGTCGAAGGGCTATTGGGAATAAATGGATTCTCAAAATAAAGAGGAAAACTGATGGATCGATTAACCGATACAAAGCTCATCTAGTTGCAAAAGGATTTACCCAATTGGAGGGTATTGACTTTGAGGAGATATTTTCTCCCGTAGTAAAGTTTGTGTCAATCCGAGTCATTTTGACTTTAGTGGTGCATTATGACTTGGAGTTACATCAGATGGATGTAAAAATCGTTTTCCTTAACGGTGAGCTTGATGAGGAAATCTATATGGTTCAACCAGAAGGTTTCATTGCTGAAGGCTAAGAAGATAAAGTATGCAGATTAAAGAAATCTATATATGAGCTAAAACAAGCATCAAGATAGTGGAACATAAGATTTAACGAAGTGGTTTTATCTTATGGTTTCGAAATGATCAATGAGGATCATTGCGTTTTCCTAAAGAAGGATAAAAGAAAGTATGTCATTTTATCATTATATGTTGATGATATGCTGATTGCAGGAAATGACATAGGTTTTATGATAGAAGTCAAAAAGTGGATTTCATCGCAATTTGACACAATAGATATGGGAGAAGCTGAATACATCTTAAGAGTAAAGATCATCAGGGATCGATCTAAGAGACTTTTGGGTTTGTCTCAAGAGTCTTATATAAATAAGATGTTACAACATTTCAGCATGTCTAATTGTAACAGTGAACAGACACCTATTGTGAAAGGTATTGTTCTGAGCAAGAGTATGAGTCCCAAAACTCCAAATGAAATAACCGAGATGAATAAAAAACCATATGTCAGTGTTATTAGTAGTTTAATGTACACTATGTTGTGTACTCGTCCCGATATCAGCTATGTTGTTGACTTAGTCAGTCGTTTCCAGTCAAACCCAGAACCGAGACACTGGAAGGCAGTGAAAAGGATATTCAGATATCTGAAAGCGACAATGATTCAGATCCTACATTATCAAGGATCAGATATGAGACTGAAGGGATATTCAGATGCAGATTGGGCTGGGGACCTGGATGATAGAAAATCTACATCAGGCTATGCGTTCTTGTTGAATGGTGGCGTTATCTCTTGGAACAGCAAGAAACAGGCATGTGTGGCCTTATCAACCATGGAAGCTGAATATGTGGCATGTTCGGCAGCTGTATAAGAAGCGGTCTGGTTAAGGAGGTTCCTGAAGCATCTGAAGATTATTGAAGACAGTGGGAGTCCAGTGATCGCTCATCATGATCAAGTGCGATAGCTTTTTCCAAGGATCCCAAATATCACAGCAAGGGCAAACATATTGCTATAAAGTACAACTTTAGCAGGGATATTTTTGCTAAGAAGAAGGTTATTCTTGAGTATATCCCTACTCAAGCTATGCTTGCAGGTCCTTTTACTAAGCTAATGACTAGAGAGTCATTTAATGAGCATGTAAAGTCTATGGGACTTTGTAGAATGTAACAGTTTTGTAATAACAATCGGATATTGTAATTTGATTGTTCTTTAATAACAACCATAATTTATTCAGTGTATGTGATGTTACATTCTGATAAGATCTCGGTGAGCATGTTAACAGATAGTGATTGGTCCTCTCACATGGACAATCATCTCTATTTGTTATGTACAAATAGGGGTAAGACTATTGCTTATAGGATAGCTTTGGAAGCTATATGTATGGGATACATACCTATAAGTCGGGGTCGTCTTGATATATGTATCAAGATAAGATCATTTAAGAAAAGTGATCGAAGTAAATGTTCCTAATATTTATTATACTTGTTTATGAGCCAGATTAGAATTCATATGTTGAATCCAGGATTAGACATTTGGAATGTCTGGATCAAAATCTGTACGATGTTGAGGTTAACATGCGCTCTTTATTGATAAAGAGAATAACATCGTAGCATGTGATTCATACCACGTGTGCTAAGGCGACAATAAGAGTAGTAGGAGAATGGATCCCTGCTTCTCTACTATGTGAGACCTTGAGATTATATGTTAATCTCAGCATTTGTCCTTTGTAACTATTTAGGTGTTTGCTTGAAGTTTTAATCGGGGTTTACTACTTTAGCATGTAAACCTATTGACTATGGATGATTCGGTCTATGGAACATGACTAGGAAAGTGACTGATTAAAATGAATGAATTCACACTAAAAAGAAAGATTAAATATGTTTACATCCTTTGAAAATTATTCACTGGTCGACACATTTCTGTTATGTATGGAAATGTTTGTGAATATTGAGAATATAGAACATGCTCTTGACTTGATGGTCATTATGAGGGATTAGAGATATTCATATTGATGTAAGTGGAGATTATTTAATCTGGGCAAATAACAAGACATTATATCTAGGAAAACGGTTAAGTACCACCAGGAGAAAGGTTCAGTACCACCTGAAAAATGGCTGGGAGCCACCTGGAGGATGACAATGGGTCATCAGGCGAGTGACTACGTGTCATTCAGAGAATGGTTATACACCGTTTGTGGAGCGGCTAAGTTAGGCGTAATAACTTTTCTTAGCATTGATCGCTCTATGAGCAGCTATGTAAGGTGTAACAACTTTCATAGCATTGGATTGTTCAGTGTGTTTGTTGTTGCACGAGCCATTTTCCTAAGTATGAATTGGTTGTTCTGATGGTCTTTGTGACTATTGATCTCTATTCTATTAGTCTTTTAGGACTATGATCTCCGACATGATTCTGGTCTATGTGACTGGATACTTCTATTAGTCATTTGGGACTAATGACTCCGGCTATATTTAGTCTATGTGACTAAATATCTCTTATTGGTCTATGTGACCATTTTATCTATGTGACATACTTTGGACGAGTGAGAGATGTAATTGCATATGCAGCGCAGCAGATGAAGACCCCCCTTTTATAAGGGGGTGCGTCCAAAGAGAGAAGAGAGGTAGAGAGCAGTGAGTCACGCCGAAAAGCTATTCGGGAGATAAACGGAGTGAATAGAAACACCAAGGCACTGTCGGAATTTATCTCGTGGAAGAGAGGATCTTTCCGGTGTGATCGATCCTTAGATCGCAAGCAGAATTTTCGTACAAATCAGTACCAGAAAGCGAGAAGATTTCTGACGATTACTGTAAGTTTCATTATAGGTTTTATGTTTCGTTCTTTCTTTTATATTTACTTAGATAATCTCAATTAGATGCTAAAACTATCAACATGAATAATAGAGAAAATATTGAAAAGAAAAAAAAAAGATTTATAGATACTTATAATGTTTATCGCTTTAGGAGAAAACGATGATGCTCTACCATCATGTGGATCAAAATCTAGAAAGGATATCATGCGATAATTATATTAGGCAAAGCCGCAAAGCCAAGGATGATGATGTTCTACCATATATGTTATAGTCTTATTGTTATACATACCTTTCAAAGAATATTATTTGCTAAACCATGAAAACTCTCTCTCTCTGTTATTATATTATATAACAGTATGGCAATCCCACACAATCCATCTGGAATATATATCAGCCAAACAAATCAGATGCTCACTTAACAAATTAAATTTCACAGATTACTACCCTAGAGGTGTTTTGGATCGGAAAACATCGTTCTATCTAGCTAGTGCTGGAAAATACAACAAAAAAAGGCGTAGAAATACAAATCATAGCTCACAAATAGACGTCTCATATAGAAACATATGGATTATGCTCGAGAAAGATTTAACACAGCATCCGTGCCACAAATTAATCAGCTAATAATTTACGTACGCACGTCAGTACGGAACTATAGAGCAGATTTATAAGCCACCATTTCCAGTAGCAATACTTCAAAACCGATGAGCCTGAAGGATCAAAAGCAGTTATGATGTCTTTCAGTATTGGCACAAGACACACCAATGCGAATCCAAACTCTGAAAACCACTTCTCATGGCGTTCGATATCAGCACTGGAAATTAAACACTCCTCTGGACTTCGGCTAGTGCATCTTCAAAGTCGCACATTGCGACGACTAGATCGATCTCCTCTTTTACCATGTTGTTGATCTGATCATCCTTTTGTTTCATACCATTCGACGATATGCAGCACGACGAACGTTTGTGGTGAGATCATCATCTCCCCTGCCTATCAACGATGCGAAAGAAAATTTATTATATAATAAATTTAAATATTATTATTGATAGTCTCCCATAGAATAAACTAGCGAAACTTTTTCTTAAAAAATGCTTATTTAATTTATATCTAAATTTTACTACGTGACCCCACACTCATAATTGTCTAGTTACCTCCCTTCAAACATGACGGCTTGACAAACTACCAAGATGTTGACTTGAAAAAGTCTGGCGTTGAGTTCAGAGGTCAAAAGGTTTGACGGGAGAAACAACTAGATTGGTTCGCTGAGACAACTAAATTCCACTCGACTGGCTTATTTTGCAAACTTTTCTTTCCCCTTTGATCAAAGTTAGCTCCTTGCAACACATACTGATAATCTAGGAATTGGAATAATTGATGATGCAGAGAAGGATCAGCAGCTGCTGCAAACCTTCCATTTTCCTTCTCCATCTCCTCCTCGTTGGTCTTATCTCCCCCACCATTGAAGCCGGCAACTTCTTGATTCCAGAACAACCTCTTTACGACAATGGAACAACTTTGATCTCCTCCGGCGGTCGCTTCGAACTGGGCTTTTTCAGCCCTGCTGGCTCCAGCCGCCGCTACATCGGAATATGGTACCGCAACATCTCACAGACAGTTGTGTGGGTGGCCAACCGTTCGCGCCCGATCGGTGGTCGATCAGCAGGACGCCTTTCGCTCTCTGTGGAAGGTGTGCTCGTCGTCGCCATTGATAACTCGACCGTCATCTGGACCTCGTCGACTGTAACTAGCCTCACGAACCCCGAGGCGACGCTCTTCGACGACGGGAACTTCGCCGTCAGGGAGGCGGGCAACGACGATCCCAACAGCTTCGCATGGCAGAGCTTCGACTTCCCGACCGACACTCTCCTCCCCGGTATGAAGCTAGGCTGGGACCTCACCGCCAGACTCAACCGCGAACTAACATCGTGGGCGAGCGCCGACGACCCGTCCCCAGGCGACTCCAGCTTGGGCATTCACCTGCAAGGTGACCCCCAACTGTTCCTACGGTCTGGAACACAGCAGGTTTGGCGAGGGGGGCCATGGAATGGCCTCCATTTTAGTGGCGCACCAGACATGGACGATCCAAATTTTTTCAACGCGACGTTCGTGGATGACCTTCAACGAGCCATCTACTCATTCAACCTGCTCGATCCCTCGACCACCATCTCAGTGTTGGTGGTGAACCAAACGGCCGGTGTCTTGCAACGTCGTGCCTGGGCGAGTGGCACAGGGGCGTGGAATGTTACCTGGTACGCGCCAAACGATCCGTGCGACCCGATGTCTGCCTGCGGTGCCAATGCCGTCTGCGATCCCAATGCTCAGCAGATGTGCCAATGTCTAGCAGGCTTTCTCGTGAACAACTCCAATACTTGGAACCCAGGGAGTAGGCCGTACGGCTGTTCGAGAAGGAATGCATTGGATTGTAGGAATCTGACAGATGGGTTCATTAGAATCGTCAGTACGAAGCTACCGGACACATCAACATCGGCGGTGGAAAGCAGATTGAGCTTCGACGAGTGCCGCGCATTATGCATAAGGAATTGCTCTTGCACAGCCTTTGCAAGCTCCGACGTCGACGGTGAAAGTGAGAGCGGATGCATCACGTGGACGGGCGACATCGCGGATCTCAAATTGTACCACAATTCTGGAGAAGGACAAGATTTGTATGTCAGGCTGGCGGCTTTTGACTTGATTGTAGGTATATCGATCATTTTTTGAAAAATATTTTTCAACAAGCAACAATCTATTTTAATGCTCATGAAAGTTGTGTGTCCCAACAGCATATGATCAGTCATCTGGAAGGAGTCACTTAGCTGTGATGATTGGGGTCCCTGCTTTGGTCATTTTTCTCCTAGTTTGCATTATTACATGCTGTGTTTGCAGAAGCAGGAAGAGAAGTATTAATTATTGATACTTTCTACCTTCTTATTACTTCTTCAGTATCATAACAGATCTCGTCATTTCCTGTAGAGAACTGCAATGTTAAAGAAATAGAAGAAGGGGATCTGGGCTTGCCTTTATTTGACTTGGACACAATTTTAGCTGCGACAAGCAACTTTGCAACAAAGAACAAGCTCGGTCAAGGTGGATTTGGTCCAGTGTACAAGGTATAATTAACCGAGTCTCTGTAAGAATTTAAACTTGGAAAACCAAGAAAACAATTGTGAAATACGAAGATGTATTTCAGGGGAAGCTGGTCGATGAACGAGAGATAGCTGTAAAAAGACTATCCAAAACATCCACGCAAGGGATCCATGAGTTCAAAAATGAAGTAGTGATCATTGCTAAGCTACAACATCAAAACCTCGTTCGCCTTCTGGGCTGTTGCATTCAAGGAGGGGAGAGGATGTTAATCTACGAGTATATGCCCAACGGAAGTTTAGATGGCGGCTTGTTCGGTTAGTTTTTCTTTTTTTAATCACCCGATATTGCTTCTTTTTATCATTATCTATATATAATCTCCTTCCAAAAATTGCCTCTTTTTTTTTAAATTGAACTACAAAATGTTACCATCTTTTCATTTGAAATTTGTAAAATTCTCACCGATGTGCTTATAATCAGGTGAAGCAAAGCGTATGTTGTTGGATTGGAAAACACGATACGACATAATAGTCGGAATTGCTCGAGGCCTTCTTTATCTCCATCAAGATTCAAGGCTCAAAATCATTCATAGGGATTTGAAGACTGGTAATATCCTTCTAGACAAAGACAACATTCCTAAAATATCAGATTTTGGCTTAGCAAGAATATTTAAAGGCGATGAAATGGAAATAAATACAAGAAGAATCGTTGGAACATAGTGAGTATTATTTTACTTTTTATGATTTAAATTCATTATCAAAATATCTTAATTTTCTCACCAATAATGCAGCGGATACATGTCTCCTGAATATGCGATGAATGGATTTTTCTCAATAAAGTCAGACGTATTTAGTTTCGGCGTATTAATACTTGAGATCGTCAGTGGCAAAAAGAATAGGGAAGTTTATAATTCAAACTACCTAAATCTTTTAGGGCATGTAAGTTTGTAAATAATACAGTTTATATTTAAGATTTGTCCTTATTAGTAACCATGATAATTGTAATTGCAGATATGGAACATGTGGAAAGAAGATAAAAGCTCACAGATCGTTGATGAATCAATTGGCCATTCTTTCTCGGCAGTTGAGGTCATGCGGTGTATAAAGATAGGCCTTTTATGCGTTCAAGAGCGACCACAAGATAGACCAACAATGCCTTTGGTAGTTATTATGTTGGGCAGTGACAGTCCTATACCAGAACCTAAACAACCTGGTTTCGTCGCTGCTTTAGACTCATCTGATTCTGCAATTAGAGAGCAATATTTGCTATCCATCAACCATGTATCCAACTCAACATTAGAAGGTAGGTAAGGTAAGGCATGAAAAATAGAATGTAATGTAGTGTGACATTCTTTTTTTTTTGTCAAAATTATTCGCTGATTGTGCAAGAATAAGTGTGGATAAAATGTACAAAAGCTGGTGATGTTTATGACTTCGAGGTGATAATGATAATGTTAATTGTATATATCATGTGGATCAGAATTTAGCAAGTAACTCATTTGGTTGAAAAACTTTGCAAAAAGATAGATTTTTTTTATGCGTTCAAGTGCAATCGTAAAAGATTAAAATCGTCAATTTAATTATTCTCATTGATTTGTTCTATATAATCATTACGAGAAAGTAAATTACAAAAGACCCTTATAAAAATTAACATAATGGTGAAGAGATCAGCATATTATTCAAACATAGAGGTCATCACAACAATAGGCAAGTTAAGAGCATCCACAATGGAAGCTCCTTTGATCTCCTATTGTGATGATTTGACATCTCTCCTGAAAAGAGATATTTGAAAGAGCACTCCTTATTTTTTTTATTTTTTTATAATAAAATATTAAGACAGGAGCTCTGCTCCAACCGTTGGAGATGCTCTAAGTGCAGCGAGATAGACTGATAATGCCCTTGGGAGTTGTGATGTCGAATAATGACAGACAGCGCTATACTATAACCCAGACAACCTGATGAATTTGTTGCTGCTTTAGACTCATTTGATCCTTCAATATTGCTGCAATGACATGTCCAACACGGTATGGAAAACGAAATATTACATGGTTCAATTCAAATAGACGTTGCTGTTAGAGTTGTTTGACCAGTTTGTGACATACTTATCTAAATCAGAGTCGATCCTAATTTAAAAATTAAATCTAAAGATTCTGAATGATACTGAAAATTTGAGTCTTATTTTTACAATTTAAATATTGAACTCTAATGATATATTAAAATTTTGAAATCTAGATGAGAGCTCCGATAGTCCTTCCAAAGTGAGACTCTGATATAAACATTCGAGAGAGTTAGTTGCACATAAAAATTGTATTTTAAATTTGTCTGACAAGACCGGGACCTGTGCCTAAAGCCCTTAGTTTATTAACTCTGGGCTCTAAAAAATTATTTTTTTTCTGATATATATATATATATATATATATATATATATATAGATATATATATATATATATATATATATATATATATATATATCCTTGGCAACAATCGATGCACGTCCATGAACGATACATTGTGAGCCATCCGATTGACGGAATTGCATAGTAAAAAAAAAATACATAGTGCTTTCGCTTACGATATTCTTTTTCGATGAGCATTATAATCAACCTCTGAACACGTCAGGATCGTCGTCCAACCATTCGGACGATCAAACCATTATCGGATTTCGATCGGTCGAATTGTGGTCGTCAGCATCGTTGACAGCCATAATCACAGTCGATTTCAACTGTAATCTTGTCAAAATTCAATTGTGACTTGGACGGACTCTGGTATCAGTCAGACCACGATTGAATTCCGATCGAAATCCGATCAAAATCTGATCAAATTGTGGCCACTAGCGGTTGAAATCTGATCAGACTTTGGTATCGATCAAATCACGATCGGATTTCAACCGGAATTGCTTGTGATTGCGATCGCCATTGCAGCACCCACTGGTGACCGCAATTTAATCAGAATCCGACTACAACTTGACTGATACTAGAGTCCAATCAAATCTTGGCCTAATTGGGGCTGCCAGAGGCTGCGGTGTTGGGGCGGTCACAATTCAATGGATTTCGATCGGAATCCAATCGCATTTCAGTCGCTTCGACGCTGATCGGACCATGAGCATATTCCAACCAGATAGTAACTCTGCTTGACACTGCAACCGCATCGTTCGACATCGCCACTAAGCGGTGGATTTCGATTGAATAGCGATTGAAATCCGACTCGATCGCAACCACGATCGGGTCAAATTCCAGCATCGATCGGATCACAATTATTGGCGATCATGATCACAGTCGATTTTGATCGTGATTCAGTCAAAATCCGATCGCAATTCGATGTCGACTGGACTACGGTTGGATTTCGATCAAAATTGACTGCGATTGTGGCCTCCAACGAGTGCAGCATTGTGGCTATAATTCGGCAAGATTCCTACAACAATTTGATTAGAAACCGATAGCAGTTCCATCGGTTGAACGGCGGCAACGACTCTAATTGACGGTTCAAAGATTGAACTATAGTGTCAATTGACTCCAACGACGTCCGATGTTGACGAGATTGTACGAGGAAGGAACACCATGTATTCCTTATTATTGTACAATCTTGTATAATTAAACGACTGAAATTCAATCGCGCGCGGACGTATACTAATGGACAACGTATCAAGCCTGTGTATATTTATACTTTATAGAATTTATTTATATATTTAAATTTAAAATTCAAATAGAAAATTATATTACATACTTGACCAAAACTACTCTGTAAGTTATATACTTAGATTAAAAAATTTATTAAACATAATCATATAGTAGCTTTATACGTGGAGCAAATTTGGAAATAGCATATACAATAATACAAAGGATATACAGAGGAATGATCCGTATATAATTTATTCGTGAATATTTATGAATATTTCTATTATCTATTGTCCAATCGAATATATACTATAATTCAATCATTGAATCTTAGGAGATCGGATGATGAATAATAGATGTATTCACGAGTATTCATGGATGAATTGTGTAGAGTATTATATATATTATCCTACATAACTCATCGATAAGCACCAATGAACATTTCAATTATCTATCGTCCGATCGGATGAACACTATAGTCTAATATTTAAATCATAAGGGATCGATGAGCACTATATACATATATATAAGACTGCATCTCCTGCATGCTGATGAAATACGTGACTATGTGCGAATGAATTTACATGTGAACAGTAAATTCGCTATGCACAACACGATGAAACCACTGTAAAGAGAAATGTGAAACAACCATACATTTCACAACGTACACGATAGAGAGAGAGAGAGAGAGAGTTGTGATCTGATGCGCATGTTATGCTACATGACTCGTACACGACAGTGTCTTCGTCGTCCGATCAAAATCATGATTGCACAATAATAGGGAATTCACAGTATTTCTTTCGTATGATTTCACCGACTGTGGATGTCGATTCACTGTCGGTCGGTCGGATTCCGATCAAATTTCGACCGTGATCCGACCGGCACCAGAGTCCAATCGGATCGCGACCGAAATTCGGTCATATTGCAGTCGCAATCTGAGCGGATTGAGATTGGAATCCGACCTTCTGTTGGCAAGATCGACGGCGTCGAGTGCACGATTGTTGTGCATTTCTTCGTCGCGCAGAGTCAAGTAGCGAAACGATGCTCAGCAGATTAATTCTCTATATAGAGAGAGATTTGATCTGCTGAGCATCGCTCAGTGCACGACTCGTGTACGACTAGTTCTCATTCGTCCGATCGATCGCGATTGAAAAATACACGATATTTTTTCTCGCATGCGATTTCATTGCTACGGATGCCGATTCACCGACAACCGTCTATTTTTCCATGTATCTATACGAATTTACACTTATGATACTTTATAGATATATGGAAAAATAGATGGCTTGTCAGATTTATACTAGTCATAAGTATACAAATTTATACTTAAAATTTGACTATATAGTCTGTGATGCTAGTCATAATTGTCTAGTTACTTCCCTTCCAACGTGACGGCTTGATTAGTTCACTGTCCATTGGCTTTGACTAAAGTTTTTGCGTGTCAAAAGTCTCATGGAAGAAACAGATCGATTGGTCCTCGAACACAACTAAATGGCAACGCAGTTCGCACCTTTCGCAAACTTTTCTTTCCCGGCTTCTTTGATCAAAGCTATCTTTAAAAGAGACTTAATCAAATAAACTTTGTCAAATTAGATAGGATAACTTTTCTTATCTAATTTATTTATTTTAATTGATTTGGTCTTGTAACATATCTATAAATATCCTGTCTAGGTACAAAACAAAATATGAAAGATATCTTTTAATTCTTTCCCGACTCTTGTTATTCTAACATGGTATCAGAGCCAGCCCTTTCCCGTGCCTAGCTTTCGCTTCATCGCGCAACAAACATGAGCCGCATCTTCTTTCGCTTGATCGACATCAGCATCACCTAAGTTTCCCACAATTTCGTCGTCCCGGCATCACCTAAGAAGAAGCATTCCTGGTTTGGCCTCAGCACCGGCAGCTTCTTGCTGCGCAATTGCAAGTGGAGTCTGGAATTGCTGGATGCGTGGACGCCCAGGAGTCTGGATTTGATTGTTCTTCCCTTCGCTGAGCACGCTTTCTTGCTTCAGGAGAGATTGTTCCTTGATATTGCCGCCGCTCCCAGTTTATTTATTGCCGCCGCTCCTTCCACCTCGAGGGAGCTGCTGTGGAACGACGATCCAGAGTCCAAGTCGCCAATTTCCAGCCCTAAAGCCGACTGAGCTCCTTCTCTCCTTGCTTGGTCGCCGTCTTGGTTGACCGCCTCGAGCGCTCGAGACTTCTTTATTAACAGAAATTTTTCTAGTTTGGTTATCTACAGTTAAAATCAGATGTCGGAATCTTCTTCATCCATGGAAACGAGTCAAACAGCGCAACTCTCCTCCTTACCTATAAACGCCATATCCTATCTTCCTATTAAACTTACAACAGATAATTATTTACTTTGGAAGATGCAGTTTCAATCGTTACTTCGTGCTCATGATCTATTTGGAATTGTAGATGGCACTTCTCCTAAACTTCAAGAAGACGATCCTAATTATACAGCTTGGAGCAAGAAGGATCAATTAATTATGATGTGGATAATTTCTTCGCTTAGCGAGCCTATACTTCCTATTATTGTAGGGCTCGACACCTCTCAACAAATATGGGAAACTCTTGCTCGTACTTTTGCATCACATTCTCAAGCGCGAGTACTTCAACTTCGCATGCAATTACAATCGGTGCAACGAGGAGATAAATCGATCCATGAATATATTCAGTCAATCAAAACCATTGCAAACAATCTAAGAGCAATTGGGCATCCAGTTTCTGAACCAGATTTGCTAATTCATGTTCTTGCCGGTTTAGGACCTCAATATGACAATTTTATTCCCAGTGTAACTACACGTATGGAGCAAGTGTCACTTGATGCTCTTCATGGCATGCTGACTTCTCATGAAATACTCTTACAATTACAATCTCAGAGGATGTCAGATTCTATTGTTCTCTCTGCGCATACAACCAACACATCAGATACAACGATCCATCAACAATACAATCAACGAAATCAAGGTGAAAGAAATACAGGACGAGGACGAGGACGAGGCCGAGGACGAGGCCGAGGACGGTGTCAGATTTGTTTTGGCAATGGTCACTTTGCACATCAATGTTATAAACGATTTGATTCAAACTTTCCTGGAGGATTTGCATCATCAAATCAACCTTCATCCTCAACTTCATCTCATCCGGGAGCATATTCTCTTGCAAGCAATTCTCATATGACTGTGACAAAGTCTTCAACTTCAGGATGGCATCCAGATTCTGGGGCAACTCATCATGTTACACCGGATTATGACATTCTCACAGAAGCCTCCCCCTATTATGGACCTGACATGGTACAAGTAGGCAACGGCTCAGGTTTGGAAATTGCTAACCTTGGAAACACAATTTTTCATTCATCTGGTCGAACCTTTCGCATGCGCAACACTCTTCATGTTCCTTCAATCACTAAAAATTTACTTTCAGTTCGTCAATTTGCTATTGACAATAATGTGGTTTTTGAATTTCATCCTCATCATTGTCTTGTGAAGGATCCTGCAACAGGAACGACTCTACTCAAAGGAGAAATTAGAGATGGTCTTTATTACCTTCAACCCACATCCACCAAGGCCTTCATTGGAGAACGCACCAGTAAATCCTCGTGGCATGCACGACTTGGTCATCCATCTCTTCGTCTAGTTCAAGATATCATCAATAAGTTCAACTTACCAACTTCTTTGACGTCTCCTTCTTATTCTTGTGAAGCATGCATGAAAGCGAAGAGTCATAAATTACCTTTTTCTACTTCCTCTCATGTATCTAGGTTTCCTTTAGAATTAATTCACTCTGATGTGTGGGGACCTGCTCCTATTCTGTCAAATCAGGGTTTTCTTTATTATGTGATTTTTATTGATGATTTCAGTAAATTTACTTGGGTCTTTCACATGAAAAGAAAATCTGATCTTCTTGATATTTTTTGTCGATTTCAAAGACATGTTGAACGTTATTTTACCCGTAAAATACTCTCTCTCCACTCCGATTGGGGTGGAGAATATCAAGCGCTTCATCGCTATCTCGACTCCTCAGGTATTCTTCATCGAGTATCATGTCCTCACACTCCCGAACAAAATGGTTCGGCAGAAAGGAAACATCGTCATATAATTGAAACTGCCTTAGCCCTCCTCAATCATGCATCGATTCCACTTAAATTTTGGGATGATGCTGTTCATACAACAGTTTATCTTATCAAATCGCTTACCTACCCATTGCTTCACCACAAATCTCCTATGGAAAAACTCTTAATCAACCTCCTAACTTTAGGTTCTTACGTATCTTTGGTTGCGCATGTTATCCGTGGTTATGACCCTACTCTAAACACAAACTTAATCCTCGTTCCCAACAATGTGTTTTCCTTGGTTATAGTAATTTGCACCATGGATATCGTTGTCTACATATACCGACAGGACGCATATATATATCTCGGCATGTTATCTTTGATGAATCTATTTTTCCATTTACAGTCATATCAGAAGCTCCATCCTCAGGAAATGGTGGTACCTTTATAATACCACCCAATATAACATCAAAGGTTCCACAGTCATTTTTCCAACAAGACATGTTGAATCTACAAAAGAGATGGAATCTTAGGTCCCGCTTCCGAGCTCTCGGAAACTCTTCTATACCATTGATTCATCCCAAGGATCTACTCCCACGAGAGATACGTATGATGATGATATTAGAAGAGACAATAGTCAAGAACCTATTCGGTCCAATCTCCAATCCTGCCATCAAAGATAATACACCTTCTAACTCGATCCTCGATAATGTAAGTCCATCTACTTCATCATCCCGACAAAGAGTGATTCAAGATGATGCACCTCGTCGCATACTCCTTGAGCGATATTTACACGATGTCCACCAAGACAACCCAACATCCTCTTCCTCGTGCTGCTCGTGATCTCCTCAAAATCGCCGAGCCAACTTGTTTTTCTCAAGCAAACAAGGATTCAAATTGGCGTAATGCAATGGCTACAGAATTTGATGCGCTTACTGCAATGGTACATGGAGTCTAGTTCGCGCACTCCTCCATGAATGTAGTGGGTTCTAAATGGATATTTCGCCTAAACATCGTCGATGGTTCTCTTGAACGATACAAAGCGATCGTTATAAAGGATTTAGTCAACAACTGTGTATTGACTTTAATGACACCTTTAGTCCAGCTTATCAAAATCACATCCGTCCGATTATTATTATCAATAGTGAGTTCGTGACCGCCTATTCGACAACTAGATGTTTCTAATGCGTTTCTTCATGGTCATCTTGAGGAAACTATATTTATGGAGCAACCGCCTGGGTTTAGTCATCCACAATTTCCAACTCATGTGTGTCAACTCAAGAAATCTATATATGGTCTTCGGCAAGCTCCTCGTGCATGGTTTCATCGCTTATCTAATTGGTTACAAGGACAAGGATTTTCTGGATCAAAAACTGACTCTTCTTTATTTTATAAATATAAGGATAGATCCATGATATTTTTCCTTATTTATGTGGATGACATCTTAATAACTGGAAATGATCAAAAGGGTATCACAACTTTATTAAGTCTTCTCGATCAAGAATTTCCTATTCGAGATTTGGGCAATGCACGTTTTTTTTCTTGGCATTGAACTTCTACCACATGATGAAGGTCGCTTCTCTCTCAAAGTAAATATATCACGACTTCTTCAAAGAGCTAAGATGGATGGAGCACCGATATCCACACCAATTGCTATATATACCAACACCGCACTTCATCCTCACCGCTATGTCCGATCCTCGATTTATCGAAGTATTGTTGGTGCTTTACAAGATGTTACTATCACACGACCCGATATTACGTTGTCAGAATCGCGGCTTGTCGGTTTATGCATACTCCAACGTAACAAAATTGGGAATGTGTGAAAAGAATTCTGCGTTATCTCAAAGGCACTATACTGCACGGTCTTCTTATATATCGTCATTCATCGCGAGATTTACACGCCTATAGTGATGCTGATTGGGCAAGTTCTCCTGAAGATAGGCGCTCTACTAGTGGATATGCAATATTTCTTGGACGAAATCTTATCTCATGGAATTCAAAAAGCAACCTACTTGCCGCTTCAAGTACCGAGGTGAATATAAAGCTATAGCCAATGCAACATCCGAGATTATTTGGCTTCACCACTTCTTTCTGAATTACATCTTGTGTCAAATACCACACCGAAAATTTGGTGTGACAATATTGGAGCAACATATCTTACGGCAAATTCGATCTTTCATGCTCGTACAAAACACGTGGAAATTGATTTTCATTTTGTTCGGGAGCGAGTTGCAACCAAACAATTAGCTGTCTCCTATATTTCTGCAGAAGATCAAGTCGCTGATATCTTTACCAAGCCATTATCCAAACATCGTTTCAATAAGTTGGCAGTCAAACTAAACGTGAAAGATCTCCCGTTGAATTTGCAGGGGGATAAAAGAGACTTAATCAAATAAGCTTTGTCAAATTAGATAGGGTTAATTAAAAGAGATTTAATCGAGTAGGCTTTGTCAAATTATATAGGATAACTTTTCTTATCTAATTTATTTATTTCAATTGATTTGGTCTTGTAACATATCTATAAATACCCTGTCTAGGTACAAAACAAAATATGAAAGATATCTTTTAATTCTTTCCGACTCTTGTTATTCTAACAATCTTAGCCTCTTGCATCACATTCCGATCTCTCATCCGAATTCAGTGATATAAGAGTTGAAGTTGATGATGCAGAGAAGGATCGGCAGCTGCAGACCTTCCGTTTTCCTTCTTCATCTACTCGTCGCCGGTGTCATCTCCCTCGCCATTGAAGCCGGCGACTCCGTGATTCCAGGCCAACCTCTTCACGACGATGGAACAACTTTGATCTCCGCTGGAGGCCGCTTCGAACTGGGATTTTTCAGTCCTGCCGGCTCCGGCGGTCGCTATATAGGAATATGGTACCGCAACATCTCACAAACAATTGTGTGGGTCGCCAACAGCTGGCATCCGATCGGCGGTGGATCAGGGCGCCTTTCGCTCTCCGGAGAAGGCACGCTCGTCATCACCGATAATAGCTCGACCATCATCTGGTCCTCGTCAAACGTAACCAGACTCACGAACCCCGAGGCGACGCTTTTCGACGACGGGAACTTCGCCGTCAGAGAGGCGGGCAACGATGACCCCGACAGCTTTGCATGGCAGAGCTTCGACTTTCCGACCAACACGCTCCTCCCCGGCATGAAGTTGGGCTGGGACATGGCCTCCGGACTCAACCGCAAACTCACATCGTGGGTCAGCCCCGACAACCCGACGCCAGGGAACTCCACCTTAGGCATTGACCTGCAAGGTGACCCCCAACTGTTCCTATGGTTTGGAACACAGCAGCTCTGGCGAAGGGGGCCATGGAATGGCCTTCGTTTTAGTGCCGCACCAGATATGGACGATCCAGTTCTGTTCTACGGAACGTTCGTGGTCGACCCTCACCAAGTCATCTACTCATTCGGCCTTCTTGTTCCTTCTACCATTTCAGTGTTGGTCGTGGACCAAGCGGGTTTCTTGCAACGTCTGGTTTGGAACGGTGGCACAGGAGCGTGGGATGTTGTCTGGTACGCGCCAAAGGATCCGTGCGACGTGGTGTCTGCCTGCGGCGTCAATGCCGTCTGCACCTCCAATGGTCCACAGATGTGTAGCTGTCTATCAGGCTTGCTTGGGAGTAACTCGTTCACTTGGGATCCATCGAATAGGTCGCCCTTTGGCTGTTCGAGGGCGTCTCCAGTGAATTGCAGGACAGATGGGTTCCATCTATTCACAGGTGCGAAGCTACCGGACACATCGAGGTCAGTGGTACAGGAGGTGGGAAGCTTGGATCCAGGAGGCCAGTGCCGCGAATTATGCTTGAGAAATTGCTCCTGTACAGCTTATGCAAGTATCGGTGAAACTGACACCGGTTGCATAATGTGGATGGGTGATATCGCTGATCTCAGTTTGTACAGTGATACTGGAGGAGGGCGAGATTTGTATGTCAGGCTAGCGGCTTTTAAGCTTACAGCAGGTACGTTAAAAGTTTTTTTACCTTTAAATTGTGTACACAAGTTCTAGGGATGTTAAATTGTTTAAGGATGCTCAGCAAACACGCAATTTTAATTAGTGCTCATAAAAGCTGTGTATACATCGCAGATCAATCGAATGAGATGCCAAATGAATCATCTGGACGGAATTACTTAGCTGTGATGATTGCGGTCCCTGCTGTCGCCATTTTTCTCCTAGTTTGCACTGCATGCTACTTTTGCAGACGCAGACACAGGAAGAGAAGTAGTATTGATACTTACCTTCTGATAGCTTCTTCAATGTCAATATGTCATGACAGATTTTGTTGTTTCCTGCAGAGAACTACGATGTTAAAGAATTAGAAGAAAAGGATCTGGACTTGCCTTTATTTGACTTGGACACAGTTTTAGCTGCGACAAACAATTTTGCAGCAGAGAACAAGCTCGGTCAAGGTGGATTTGGTCCGGTGTACAAGGTATTTTACAAAGTCTCTGTAAGAATCAAAATATAGAACACTGTGAAATATGGTGATACATATTTCAGGGGAAGTTGGTCGATGAACGAGAGATAGCTGTAAAAAGACTATCCAAAACATCCACACAAGGCATCAATGAGTTCAAAAATGAAGTAGTGATAATTGCTAAGCTACAACACCAAAACCTCGTTCGCCTTCTTGGATGTTGCATTCAAGAGGGGGAGAGGATGTTAATCTACGAGTATATGCCCAATGGAAGTTTAGATGCCTTCTTATTTGGTTAGTTATTGTTCTCTTACCATACAATGCTTGCTTTCTGTGATGACTTAGTTAATTAGATCTATAAAATGCCTAACTATGAAATATAACCAGATAAAGGGAAGCCTGTGTTACTAAATTGGAGAACACGATTCAATATCATCATCGGAGTTTCTCGTGGTCTTCTTTATCTTCATCACGACTCAAGACTCAAAATCATTCATCGGGATATGAAAACCAGTAATATTCTTCTCGACAAGGACACCACTCCTAAAATATCAGATTTTGGTTTGGCAAGGATACTTAGAGATGGCCAACTCGAAATAAATACAAGAAGAGTTGTTGGAACATAGTAATTAAGTATTATTTTATTTCATAAATGATTTAAATTCATTATAAAAATATCTAATTTTGTCGTTCACAATTCAGCGGATATATGTCTCCTGAATATGCAATGAATGGATTTTTCTCAATAAAGTCAGACGTATTTAGTTTCGGTGTATTGATACTCGAGATTATCAGCGGCAAAAAGAACAGAGAATTTTATCAATCGGACTGTATAAATCTTCTAGGGCATGTAAGTTTGCAGATAATATCATTTTTCTCAATATTAGATTTATTGCTTATTAGTAATTAACTACAACAACTGCAATTGCAGGTATGGAGTTTGTGGGAAGAAGGTAAAAGCTTGGAAATCGTCGATAAATCAATTGACTCTTTCTCAGTAGATGAGGTTATGCGGTGCATAAAGATAGGTCTTTTATGCGTTCAAGAGCGGCCACAAGATAGACCGACAATGTCTATGGTAGTTACAATGTTAGTTAGTGACGATGCTATGCCAGAACCTAAACAACCTGGCTTTGTTGCTGCTTTAAACTCATCTGATTCTTCAATCGGAAATCAGTATCCAGTATCCATTAACAATGTATCCAACACAACACTAGAAGGCAGGTAAGATACCAAAAGGCATGAAATGTAATTAACGCAGTACAATTCAAATAGTTTTTTTTTTCAAGGTTAATTGTTTATTAATTGTGATATATACTTTCCTAATCATTCATGAATAATTGTATACTGAACGGTTGATCAAATTCAATAACAAGAAAATATGAATGAGATTTATAGAAACTTGTAGTGTTTATCACTTTGAGGAGAAAATGATGATGTTTTATCACGTGGATAAGAATTTAGCAATGATATCATTCGGTTGAAAAACTTTGCAAGGCAATTGTTATGCTTCTTTTAAAAAAATATTATTTACTATAGATCATTGAACTTCCTGCAACGTGATAAAATCAAATCAACGGTCAAACTGACTGAGATGAACTTAAATTTAAATTTGATCAAATAAAATGAGAGAACTTAAGTTCATTCGAAGCGCATTCGAGATCGGTTCGGTAATTACATCGGCACAGTCTCTTGCGTTCAATTCGGCATTTAAATCAACCTGATCTCTTAAGTTCATATCAGTCTAATCTCCTACCCCAAGCTCAATTCGATCGTTGGATCTCCCAAACTCATATGACCACTTGAGCTCAATTTGACAGACGATCATCCGAGATCAATTCAACAGTTAGATCAGTATGCCTTCACGATCTTTTTCAGGAAGCTACGTCTCCACGATATTCTCTAAGAAGTCGTGTCTCTACGATATTTTCCAAGAAGTCACGTCCCCAAAATCTTCTCCAAGAAGTCATTTCTCCATGATTTTCTTTATGTCACACTTCCATGTCACGTCTCCCTAAAAAAATACCTTCTTCTCTTTTTATATAAAGTTAAGAGGAGGGAAACGTAAGAATAAAGTAATCTCTAATTTTCTACTTTTACTCTCTATTTTACATTTTTTCCTTCATTTTTTTTTTAGTTTCTGACTTGAACATCAGAAGAGTTTTGTCAAGATACTCAATTTCCTTTTCATTCGTTTTCAAGTCCTCTCAAATTCGAAGTACTTTTCGTTCTGACAATCGCTCTGAGAAAGGTCGACCTACGAATACATGACCTTTGATTTCTCAAAGTCACGCATACTCCCTATCTAACAGAGCTTTAAAGACCGATCTAACTAACTCAACACACCGAAGACAAATTGAATTTGTACTTAATCGATCGAAAGAGTTTGACCATGTATACTTTGTTAAGTCCTCTCATCTACTGATCTCAGGCTGAATGACTCGCCTTGCAAAAATTGTTTTCAAAGTCCGAATACATTATATCATTTCTGGGGATGGAAAATACAACAACAACAAAAAAAAGGCCTATAAATAAAAATCACAGGTCACAAACAGACCTCATATTGAAACATAACCTCCTGACAAAGCTTCAACAGAGCTCCCAACTCTACGCGATGATCATTGAAGACCATGACATCAACTCATCGCATTGGACAAGTCAAGGTTTATGAAATTCAGAGGTAACAATTAAGATTTATATGTTCAACAAATTAAAGAGTCATTTATTCAACTAGTAGCTTTAATTGGAATTGGTAGCAACTACCAATTAATTATATATCAATTTGATAGACTTAGTCAAGGATAAATGGATAACACTTGGAAAAGTGGTACCTTAGTCGACTAAAAATGTTGAAAAGTTTTTCAATGTATCTAGAGGCCATTAAAAACATTTTAAGAGTGGTAGGAGAAGAAAATAAAAATAAAATTTATTTTGTAGAACCTTGACTCATTCAATTTTATTAATTTTGTGGCTGATCAAATGGATGGTCCCGTTTTAAATGCCATATTAACAATATTATGAAGCTTTCAATTGAAATTCAAAATTTGACATGAAAATATATCAGTAATTTCATAATCTTGTCAGTAATATGCAATGGATTTTTTTGGGCTTTCATTGATGTAAAAATATTTTGAAACAACTAACGAGTGAACATTTTTTTTTTTAAAGTTCATATCTAGTTTATACCTAAAATCTTTTGTCTTGCCCTCCCTTCAGACATGACGGCTGGACTAGGCCCATGCACTTCGACTTGAGTGAAGTGTGGCGTTGCATGCGTTACGAGGTCAAAAGGTTTGACGGAAGAAACAACTCGATCGGTCCACTGTGGCAACTAAATTCCAACGCAACTGGCTTAATTGCAAACTTTTCTTTCCTCTTTGATCAGCAACACATTCTGATAACGTAGGAATTGGAATTGATGATGCAGAGAAGGGTCAGCTGCAAACTTTCCACTTTCCTTCTCCATCTCCTCCTCCTCCTCGCTGCTCTTAGCTCCCCTACCATTGAAGCCGGTGACGTCTTGATTCCAGGCCAACCTCTTTACGACGATGGAACGACTTTGATCTCCTCCGGCAGCCGCTTCGAACTCGGCTTTTTCAGCCCTGGCGACTCCGGCCGCCGCTATATCGGAATATGGTACTTCAACATCTCGCAGAGAATTGTGTGGGTGGCCAACCGTTCGTCCCCGATCGATGATCGATCGGGACGTCTTTTGCTCTCCCGGGGAGGTATGCTCGTTATCACCAGTAATAATTCGGCCATCATCTGGTCCTCGTCAAATGTAACCAGACTCACGAACCCCGAGGCGACGCTCTTCGACGACGGGAACTTCGCCGTCAGGGAGGCGGGCAACGATGACCCCAACAGCTTTACATGGCAGAGCTTCGACTTTCCGACCGACACGCTCCTCCCCGGCATGAAGCTGGGTTGGGACGCGACCTCCGGACGCAATCGCACACTCACATCGTGGGTGAGCGCCGGCGAACCGATGCCAGGTGACTACACCTTGGGCATTGACCTGCAAGGCGACCCCCAACTGTTCCTTTGGTCCGGAGAGCAGCCTCGTTGGCGAGGGGGCCCATGGAATGGCCATCATTTTAGTGGTGCACCAGCAATGGGCGATGCAATACTTTTCAACGCAACGTTTGTGGTTGACCCGCACCGAGCCGTCTACTCATTCAACCTTCTAGATCCTTCGAGCATGTCAGTGTTGGTCGTTGACCAGTCGGGTTTCTTACAACTTTTTGTTAGGACCGGTATGTCAGGGGAGTGGATGGTTATGTCGTCCTCGCCAATGGATTCGTGCGACACGATGTCTGTCTGCGGCGACAACGCTGTCTGCAATCCCGATGCTCCACGACGGTGTACATGTCTAGCAGGCTTTCTTGTAAATAACGAATTGGCTTGGGATCCTTCGAATCCGGATGGTTGTTCGAGAATGTCTCCGCTGAATTGTGGGAATGGGACAGATGCGTTTCTTCTATTCTCCGGGTCGAAGCTACCGGACACATCAGTATCGGTGGTGGACAGAAGATCGATGAGCCTAGACCGGTGCAGGGAATCATGCATGAAGAATTGCTCTTGTAAAGCCTATGCAAGATCCAACATCAGTGACAGTGAGAGCGGATGCATAATGTGGATGGGTAATATAACCGATCTCAAGTCGTACGGCGACAGTGGACGAGGAGGACAAGATTTGTATATTAGGATGGCGGCTTTCAACTCTTCCAAAGGTAAAAATTTATTAAAGTATACCCTTAAATTTGGCTTTGATCACTCTGTCTAAAATAATTTAAACATATTTAATAGTCCTAAATGACTCAATTTTTTTTTTAAATATATATGAGCATTGAGCCACATTCAAGACACAGTATCGTGGTATATGTTGTTTGCAGATGATATTGTTTTGGTAGATGAGACACGTGAAGGAGTAAGTGCTAAACTAGAATCTTGACGGGAAATACTAGAAGTAAAAGGTTTTAAGTTTAGTATAGTAAAGACAGAATATATGGAATTTAAATTTTGCAATATTAGACGTAATGAGGCAAGTATTAAGATATGAGATGATGAGTTATCTGGAACTGAGAGTTTTAAATATTTGAAATCATTTTTACAAAAAGATGGAGGGATTGAGAGAGATATCTTACATAGAATACAAGCAGGATGGTTGAAATGGAGGAAAGCGTCGGGTGTTTTATGTGATCATAAAGTATCTCTAAAACTTAAAGAAAAGTTCTACAAAACGGCGATTAGAACTGCTATGTTATATGAAGCTGAATGTTGGGCTACGACTCGAGCACATGAGCAAAAGATGAGAATGTTAAGGTGGATGTGCGGACATACGAGGATGAACAGGATAAGAAATGAGAGCATTAGAAAAAAAGTTGTGTTGCATCTATTGAAGGAAAACTTCGAGAGATACGTTTAAGGTGGTACAAATATATACTTAGACGGTCAATAAATGCTTCAGTTAGGCGATATGAAATGATGTTAAATATACACATCAAACGAGGAAGAGGAAGACCAAAAAAGACTTGGTTAGCAATAATAAAACAAGATAAAATTTATTTAAATATTGATGATGATATAGTAGGGGACAGAGTTCAATGGCGTAGAAAGATCCATATAGCCGACCTCATCTAGTGGGATAAAACTTTGTTGTTGTTATTGTTGTTGTTGTATATATGAGCATTGAGCGAAGTGTAACTGTTACAACTGTTGTGTTCGGTAGTCATGAATATAAGACCTTTAGAGATCGGTTGAGCAGACCAATCTTTGGTCAGTTTGGCATAAATCCAAGCAATCTCTTGGCATAAATCTGCACTTTTTTATAAGTTTGTTGTAATTGCTCAAAGTTTGTGATGGCATAAGAATTTATTTTTTCATTAACTATAATTTTACGTCATACTTAATACTAAAAGATTTCACTAATTTATTTTTAATGAACAAGCGATTTCAGTGCTTATAAAAATTGTGTATTTCGACAGTTGAGACATCAAATCGACCATTCAGACGAAGTCATTTAGCTGTGATGATTGCAGTCCCTTCTCTGGCCATTTTTCTCCTAGTTTGCATTGCATACGTTTGCAAACGTTGGAAGAGAAGTATCATTAATTAATTACCTTCTCATTGCTTCTTCAATGCCATTGCCATGACGAATCTTGCCATTTCCTGCAGAGAACTGCGTCGTTGTTAAAGAAATAGAAGAAGAGGATCTGGACTTGCCTTTATTTGACTTGGACACAGTTTTAGCTGCGACAAGCAATTTTGCAGCAGAAAACAAGCTCGGCCAAGGTGGATTTGGTCCAGTGTACAAGGTATAACCAAGTCATTAAGAATGAAATATGATTCCTCGATCGAGCAATAATCATGTAATTATCTAATAAATCTTGTTCTGAGATGAAATGTGGTGAGTACTTCAGGGAAAGTTGGTCGATGAACGAGAGATGGCTGTAAAAAGACTATCCAATACATCCACTCAAGGCATCAATGAGTTCAAAAATGAAGTGGTGATCATTGCTAAACTACAACATCAAAACCTCGTTCGCCTTCTTGGTTGCTGCATTCAAGGAGGAGAGAGGATGTTAATCTACGAGTATATGCCCAACGGAAGTTTAGATGCATTTTTGTTCGGTTAGTTCTTTTCTAATCACCCAATATTGCTTTTTTTGAAATTTAAATACAAAATGTTACCTCTTTAGCCATCTTCTCGCTTGGTAATGTTATGAATTCAATAGTATAAAATGTGTGATGATACAATGTGCTTAACATTAGATGAAGCAAAGCGGATGTTGTTGGATTGGACGACACGATACAATATAATCGTCGGAATTGCTCGGGGACTTCTTTATCTCCATCACGACTCGAGACTCAAAATCATTCATAGGGATTTGAAGACTAGTAATATCCTTCTCGACGAAAACAACACTCCTAAAATATCAGATTTTGGCTTGGCAAAGATATTTAGAGGTGATGAAATGGAAATAAATACAAGAAGAGTCGTCGGAACATAGTAAGTATTATTTTATTTTTTTATGATCTAAATTTGTTATAAAAATATTTAATTTTGTCGTCAATAATACAGCGGATACATGTCTCCCGAATATGCGATGAATGGAGTTTTTTCAATAAAATCAGATGTATTTAGTTTTGGTGTATTAATACTAGAGATCATCAGTGGCAAAAAGAACAGAGAAGTTTACAATTCAGACTACTTAAATCTCATGGGACATGTAAGTTTCAAAATAATACTGTTTAAATATGAAGTATGTGCTTATTAGTAACTATAATAACTGCAATTGCAGATGTGGAACTTGTGGCAAGAAGGTAAAAGCTTGCAAATGGTTGATAAATCAATTGGTCATGCTTTCTCAACAGTCGAAGTCATGCGGTGTATAAGGATAGGCCTTTTATGCGTTCAAGAGCGACCACAAGACAGACCGACCATATCCTTGGTGCTTATTATGTTGGGCAGTGATAGCCCTATACCAGAACCTAAACAGCCTGGTTTTGTTGCTGCTTTAGATTCATCTGATTCTTCAATAAGAAAGCAATATCTGTTATCCATCAATGAGGTAACCAACACAACATTAGAAGGCCGGTAATTAAGACATCAAAAGTGGATTCTTATGTGGTAAAATTCCATTTTCTGTCGAGAGTTTGTTAGAGTTGTTTGTTGAGTGCGATGTACTTGTCTAACCATTCAAGAGAGATAGTTGTGCATATATGATACCGGGTCAAAAGACTTTATAATTATTCGTACAAAATATAAGTATCAAACGGTTCCAAGTTATCAAGTCTCGATCTCGATGAAAGGTGTAGACATACCAGTTCAGTACATTCGAGCTGCATAAAGAGATCATTTTGGTCATATTATATTCCAGACGCTCCGCGTCTCGGCCAGTATTTTTCATCTCAATCGTATTATATTCCAGACGCCCCGCATCTAAGCCAGTATTCTTCATCTCAGTCATATTATATTTCAGACGCCCCGCGTCTCGGCTAATATTCTTCATCTCGGTCATATTATATTCCAGACGTCTCGCGTCTCAGCCAGTATTCTTCACCTCGACCTCGCTTCTCGGCAGTTGCGCATCATTTCGGCTGTATGGTTTTCTATAGTATGCTCTAGCTAGTTAAGTGACGTGGCGGGTATTCCTGTTCAGAAGGCCAACGAGGCAGTCCTTATCAGCGATTCTCTCTGACAGAGGAACAGATGCTCATGCTGGCCTCCAAAAGTCTGTCCACCGCATTAAGGAGGAGTTGTCTCCCATCAACCACGCGACGAGCATTAATCACAACCCACGCGTCTGCGACATTTATGAGGGTAATGATCTCTGTTACCTCTGAGAGTAGGCGTGATTACGTTATGAAGTCATAACGTCTATACTAGGAGGACTCGCTTCTATATAGTCCTCCTGGAGGAGGAGAAAGTAGGTGTGGGCATTCTAAAACTCTCTTCACCGTTTTCTCTTTCTTTCTACTAATCTCTGCCTTGAGCGTCGGAGCAGCCTCGCTGAGATCTCTCTCGGCGCCCTTAACCACATTCTCCTTGCAGAATACGTCATTCGGTCGTTTCACGCTACTCGTCTCGGCTCGTGCTCGATACGTCGGCTCTTCCGTCTTGATTTTTCCTCCGCATCAACCGTACTTCCGTCCGAGTCACTGATTCTTTGCCGCCTTCGCCACCAAATACCTCATCGTCCCTGTCTCGATAGGCAACATAATTGGCGCCATCTGTAGGAACATTCAGTAAATACGCCTGAGACAAGGATGAGAGACCAAGGAGCGAATTCCGACAACCATAATTCTACTGAAGGAAACATGACCAGAGAACGTATCATCGCCCTCGTCAAGAATATCATGGAAGATGTTCTCAGTGACCTCTTCCCCCGGGGTTCTACTCCTATGCAGGCATCTCCCAGCCTAGTTCAAGGTCCAGCACGAACATCTATCCCTTCAACTCCAACTCCACCAAGAGCAATTCTTATAGTCTCAATGCCAGTCGAGTCGTCTGCAATAGCATCTCTGCAGAAGTCTTTCGAGGAGGCACCTTCTTACACGCCACAAGAAAGAGATCCTAAGAAGGATAAGACTCTGCTAGTCAGCACAGATTCTCCCCTTGCCCCCAACATCATGGCCGAGAGAATGCTCAAATCTTTCAAACAAATATCTATAGGAGAGTACAGTGACTCGGCCGATCCGGAAGAATATTTGGAAAGATTTAAAAAGACGACCTTGATACATAATTATTTTGACGGAGTCAAATGCAAAATCTTTTCTCTCAATTTAATAGGCTCCGTACAAAGATAGTTTGAGAGATCATTAGTTCCTTTGATGTGATAAAATTCTATTTTCTGTCGAGACTTTGTTAGAGTTGTTTGTTGAATGCGATGCACTTGTCTAACCATTCAAGAGAGATAGTTGTGCATATATATAATTGTCAACTGAACTAATAAAGAACTCTATCCCTACGTTCAAGAGAGAAAATTGAACGTGGATAAAATTGAATAATAAAGAAAATGTACAAAAAGGAAACAAAAAAGTTTATTGGAACTGTTCGATTGAGATAATGTCTTCTTGTCACATGGAGCTCTTGAAAGTTCAAGAGAGAGCCTTGACACGATCCGTAAATAGTAATCCGTGATTAGGAGGGAATCGAGGTGTATGTCGGTGAATCCCTTTTGACATTTAAATCAGAATTGAGACGATTCGAATAGAATTGTTTCGGGAAGAGAGAGAAAAAACAGTTAGCACACCTCCTGCCTCCATAACGTCGGGATCACGGGATAGTACCTCGAAGAGAAAAAGAAGTCGGGTAGATGGTGCTGGTGACTCCTGAAATGCAGGAGAGAATGGTGGATATGGGGGTTCGTGGTCCCCTGGAGTGGATACTCATTCCAGATCATTCGGAGGGTCACGATGGACCGTATCCTTGATATTTAGATGGAAGGATCGAGGTCACATATTTTAGTCAGGAGATCGACCATAAATTTTATATCGCCTAGTGATTCGTCAAGTACAACGAGGCATGTTCCATCCATCTCCCGAATTCCACAGAATTGGTTGTCTTTTTTCCAAGTCCCACGGGATCGGCTACGCCTTTCTCCTGAGTCCCATAAGACTAGCTACGCTTTTTTTCTCGAGTCCTACAGGATTGACTATGCCTTTCTCCTGAATTCCACAGGATAAATCTTTTTTTCAAGTCCTGCATGGCTCGCGCTGCGCACTTTAAGATTGAGCCGAGTTCACTAATACTTTCAGGATCTCTCGCCTAAGTGGTTTATTGTTCGACCATGACTCTGACTTCTCCTACGTACGTCACGTGGCCCATCTAGCTTGTCCACAAATCATAGGTCTCTCCCCTGAGTCCTGAGTCTAATCGAATGAGTGACAATCGACTGACTAGAATCTAATCGTTATCGGATCAAGAATTATCGGTATACATCTATCGGTGAAAATCCCTCGATGTCCTCCGTTGTTTCTTGCGTATGTACTGCTTCTAACCATAGGGTTCACGTCGCCTCCTCCGCATCCGTTTTCTTCGTGCTCTCTGTTAGACATTACACCATGGATGACTCCCCGTGGTTCACCTCCACCTCCACCCTTTACATGGAAATCAATGACTCCGCCCTTCGAACGGTGTTCCATATTCCAGAAGATCATTTCATCTTCATCCCGTCTGTTAATCAAAGGCCTCAACAATTCCCTGAAGGTTTTGTCACTTTTTTCTATGGTCAATTAGCCGGAGGCTTACGCCTCTCTTTTCTCGGAGAGATTTCTCAATACTTTGGCATATTTCCATACAGTAGTTAGCTCCAAATTCATTTTGCTTATTGTACGGATTCTTCATCATTTTTTTTTTTTTTCTCATTACCATCTGTCTATTACTCCGGTAATCTTCCATTATTTATTTTATCCAAAAAGTAATGAAGTGGGAGTTTTCTTCTTCACTGCTCTTCCACGCACTCAGATTTTTTTGAAGAAATACCCTTCATCTAATAAATTCCAGAAGACCCATTACTTTTCTGTTGGTCCTTCCTCAACTTATGATTGGCCTACTTGCTTAGAGATCAACCTCCCCTCACAATCACCCTTAGACCACTTTACAAACAACACGGTCTATGCCTAGAGTTCTTGGAGGAACGCTCTTTTGACGTTAACTGTCTGATAAGAAGGACCTCTTGCATAGTATAGACTGAGTCCTATGAAGACACCTCTGGATTGTCCTCTAGATAATCTACGAGTGTTTTGGTTCCTTTGTCACCCATTGATTTTATAACCTGATCGTATTTGCAGAGACGGAGAGGTGAGGGCTTCCATGAGCAAAAGTCATAAGTCATAATGCTACCACACATAATATTTAGGCCCTGCCGACCCGAACTCTGACTCACTCCTCCCTCCCAGGCCTTCTCTGCTCCCTTTAGAGGGTGGCAAATCTACACCGCCCATTAATGTATCGGAGGGCATCTTCCACTCGTCCCTCTCTATCTCTCTCTCTCAATGTCGATATTGATCCTCCTACTCCTTCTCCTTCTAAAACCACATCAATTACAAAAAAATTAGAATCGTCAATCTAATAAGAAAAATAAATCACGGAGAACTTTATGAACATTGACATGGTAGATAAGACATGTGGAGATCATCTGAATCCATGAAAAAATTTTAAACCTCCTTCAAATTCGATTCATACCACTTTTGTAAATACTGTCGTGTCTTATCCATCATGTCATTTCCTTGGAGCCACATCAACACCTTTACAAACCAAGGATTAATAAATAAGAGTACTTGCATATTTATATACAAAACTTAATTCAAAAATTACTCTTATTTATATACAAATCTATATTTATACTTGGTAAATTCAACAAATTAGGGATTAATAAATAAGGAAATATACAACTATAATATTTATGTAAGATATGGGAAAATAAATAAATAAATAAATAAAATAATAGCCCTTGCTAATTGAGGATTAGATCATGGAATTTTTAGAAATTTTTTCGAATTCAAAAGGAGTCCATACGAGGAAGATTTAAGTGTAAATGGGGAGTTGAGTCGACTTGAGTTAACTCGGACTTAACCTAGGTTAGAGTTGGGTCAAGCTTGAGCCAACCCAACTGAACCGGGTAGCTTTAAGAACCCGATCCCGATTATCCCGATCTCATTTCTCCGCCTCCCTTCCTTGCGCGAGCTCGGCGGTGTCGATGTCGTGTCGATCGCCACCATCTTCATCGCGAACGATAGCAGCGCCGCCGCCCTGGGTCGTCGGAGCTCTCCATTATCGCCCCGAACAACCCGATCAACTCATTTCCATCGCGATCTCATCCTCGCGATTTCTCTGTTCCTTTTTCCTTCGCGCACTAGCCGCTTCCAACGCACATGGGATCGCCTCGCTGGAAGACCTCCGATCACGGGTTTCCAAGAAAGAGTTCCAGCGAAGAGTCTTTGCTGGGAGCTGAGGGTCGACGGTGGAACTATCGGGTCTCCGATCGTGGGTGGGACTTCATGATTTCTGCCGAGGATAGTGTTCGGAGCTCAGATTTCGTCGGTGGATAGAGGATGAGGAAGGGGTGCTGCCGGGGGAGAGCTAAGCTCGGTAAGTTTCGAGTTCTCTTGGTTCCTATGGTAAATTGTTATTGACCAGCTGGTTGGATGGTGTCGCGGAGGTGGGTTCTATTGTATTGATGTGTTGTGGGTTGAGAGCTCACTGCTGAATCAACATTTGATGGAGTTGAGCAGGGAACCTGAATTTGGTAAGCCTTGTTACCCTTTCTGTTCAATGATAATTGATGTATTTTCATGGTGTCTATGCCTATGGTATTCGATGGTTTTCTGTTAAGGGCTGATGGATTTGAAGTTGTGCCGGTGAGGGTAAGCAAGATCTAATACCTATACTTGGAATTCAGCATGGATTAAGTATGATGATTTTTATGTAGGATGTGTGTTGTATATGATGTTAGAATTGATTCATGAAGTATGCAATGAATTGATTTGGAGGATTGATGTTGTATGCAGTAGGTATTGAAGTGGAGCTGAGAAGGCTGGTTTGGTATCAACAGTATAAGGTAACTATCAATTTGGTTGTGTTATAGCTATGCAATCAATTGTGCATGGATATTACTCTTGGATTTAATAATGGAATGGATTAATTGATGTGGATACTTGTTTAGGATAATTGGATAAATAGCTAAGGCAGTAGCGATGTGGTAATTGATTTGGTAACTAGGCTCATAATAGAACTTAGTTGTGTTCCATGTTCTTTCTTGCGGGACTTTGATTAGTGATGGATGCTCGTACGTGTGGATAGTCATCATGTCAGGTGGGTAATATCTACCCTAGTCAGGTAGTTTTGATCTGAATCTGGTGCATGATTTGGATTTATGCTGAATTCTTTTACCTTAAATCCACTCTTATTTAATCATATGCTTGTACTGTCTTGTCTTTTGAGATATATGGTTGTTACTTTATTGATTATCTAGCTCGGATATGAACTATAAACTCTATTATGTGTTAGATGATAGATGTTCAGTAAGTACAGATGGTTAGGATTATCTTTGTGACCTCAGGTTGGGTTACTGTGTTACATCACTAGGGTTAGGTGATGAATTAGATTATGGAGTCGATTGTAGTTTCGTATACTTATTAGTTGTGCATCTATGTTGGATCTAATTGTCTGTGCATAGATAAGTGTGTGGTTGTCAGTATGTGGCTATGGACTAGGGGTCCTAGCATGATGGTATATCCATTATGGATTGTGTGTCTGTGTATAGTTATATGGACGGTCGATAGTATCTCGCTACTGACTAGAGGTCTTAGCGTGGTTGACTGTCAGATGCGTATGACTCTTTATGCGATAGAGAGAGTCTTGTGGATTGTAGTCCTTGCATAGTTGACTTTTGGTTAACCAGGACTCCCTGTGGGATAGGGAGTGTGGCGAGGATACATGTATAGAGCTATGCATCATTACATTGTATGCATGCCGGCGATTAGGTCTCCCTTGTGGTTGAGACGGGTCGTCAGTCATCCTGCCTCCCCCGCCACTCGGGGTAGTGGTAGCAGGGTTTAGGGCAGAGCATTGGATATGTCACGTTCGGCCACTATAGACGGTGGTAGCTTGAGATGCGCACTTGGCCACTGTACAGAGTGGTAGTTAGCACACTCGCCCACTATAGATGGTAGTTGCGTGTTGTGCAGTTGTCCTATGTGCGGCGTTTGTCTACTCATAGGTAGGGACGGCGTGGCTAGCAGCAGAGACCCCTAGGAGTAGTTAGCTCTTTACACTTATATGTTACTCAATCATACTACCCAACTCGGTCACTCGAGAGTAGTGGTAGCTAGAGTCGGAATAGTTGTTATGTCGTGCCACCCTGACCACTCTGGGGGCGTGGTTGGATGGGTCCGCAAACAATGACCATACATATGCATTGCTGATATATATGTATGCATGTATTTGATATATGTTTTACATATGCGTGTGAGATGCTGCATTTGATTGAGCTATGATTGCTGCATATGGTTATTCATCATGTTACATGTCATTTGCATATTATATACTACTATGTGTTGAGCATGATACATGCGTTGGTCCAGACCGTTGTATGCATTTGATTAACATCATGTCATAGTGTGGTATGGACCGGGATATTATTACATGTAATTATATATTGTTCATATGTCTGAGAGTTGGTCAGGTATGAGATTGACTTTGTACGTTATATGAGTTATGTTATTGTATATCTGTTCAGGATGATATAGCTTATGGGATTACAGACCGTCAGGTACGTTGGTACATTACTTCATGTTCAGTTGATCAGTTTAGTATATACATTGAGTATGACTATACTGTGGTTACTTGTTATTAGATTTGGATAGGATTGTATGTCTATTGGACTCATGCTGTATACTTGTAGATCTTCACATGTATACTTGTAGATCTCGTTATCCTATATGTTGTTCGTGCACTTTCTATATATTACCCCTGAGTTTATACTCATCACCCCGGACCCTAGGTTTCTTGTCGCCCAGGTAACAGGTAGAAGATTCCTTGGACGTTCGAAGCTCCGCTAGCTGATCTCATCTCACACCGAACGGATGGATTATTCCGTATTGTTGTATTTTGTGGATTGTCGTGTTGGGATTTTTACCCTGTATTATTTCCGTATTAGTGATATACGGATGTGTTGTATGTATTTTGCCTTTGATGTGGTTTCTATTATATTTCTTGTCGTGTCAAGTCACTCCGGAGTGCACAGTTGGGTCTTTGTATCTTGTTTTATCTGTCAGTATGTTTCCACTGTGTTTGGTATGTTGATATCTTTATATTATATTGTTGTTGTGTGCCTACAGGCCTTGTATTAACCCGAAATATTGTCACATACAGGGGAGATGTCGTCCGTTTGCTTTTCGACATGACATTCTCTCGGAGCGTGACAATTTTATTGGTATCAGAGCCCTAGGTTGCGAAGTCCATTTTCGAATTTTATTTCGTTCGGACATCGAGTTTTACTTTACTCAATTTTGGTTTTGTGAGTTCTGGGATCTGGTTGTTGCGGACATCTCTGATCTACAACGATTAAGGTATGTCAGTTGTTATCATATATCCTTCTATTGGTTATGCATTTAGTTGTTTATAACAGGGATGATTTGTAGGGTGTTAGTTACTATTCGTAACCATGGTTTGACTTGACCACGGGAACGACATGTTGAAATTATTAGACATGTACCTGCTATCGAAAAGGTAATTACCTTTGAGAGCCGACTGATACCGAGTCGAAAAGCAGGGGTTAGGTAATCACATTTCTTGTGGAGATCAAAGATTACAATCCTAAGGATTTTCACTAATTATACTTGTCAGATTGTTACCTGAGGGGTAATGGACTAAGCGAGTATACTATTGCTGATGCAGATAGTAGAAAATTAGTGGATAATATACATGGGGATTTTGACCCCTGAGATGGTCATTTTAGGTTATATAACTTTGAAAGTACTTAACTTGTGTTATACAAAGAAAGTAGTGTTAGTTGCATACCATTATCGGAATCAAGCCGATACTTGGTGGAAGATGTAGGAAATAACCTACGGGAAATAACACATCACTTGGTTACGGTGTAGTGATGTTGTGAGAGAGTATTTTCCCACGTCATCTTCTTTGACTCATTATCAGGGAATTCTTGGGCATCAAGTAGGGTGATCGTTTGGTAATGGGAGTACCAAGCAAAGTCGTTAGACTTGTGAAGGTTACGACCACCTAATAACTCAAGAATGTGATTAGGTTGATTTCGGCCACTCACGGTTTATTGGCTGACATCTTGATCATGATATTTGGATCTTCTATTAGATCCTACCAGAAGGCGTTAGACCGAGTCATGTGTATAGAAATGACTCTATAGCAAGTGTTTTAAGAGTTGGAGATTTGATAAGCATATATATTGCAAGTCAAATTATTGGAATCAGAAGTCTCCGAATGTTTGACAAAAGGAGCAAGATTAGAGTCATGGGTCACGAGCGACTATTGGAGAGTTTTCCAACTATAGAAGACCGACTGCAGATCGTCAACACCTTCTTATGTTTATCAGCGAACTCAGAAGAAAGACTCCGAAGAGATTATGTGCGTGAAGTGCAGGTCACGACGAGACGCAGAGTCAGATTATCCGATGGATCATTTTATCCGTTTATACTATAAGCAGCCAGTATCTACGAGGAGAATATGTACCTTGAAGACTCAGTTGAAGATTATAGTTGATGCTTTCGAGAGGACGATCCACAACCTCGAAAGTCGAGATCATCACAGAAGAATGGATTATCACACGGCGATCTATTACCTCGAGCATATAGTTGGAGCTCTTTAGATGTTTCCCTCCGGAAGCGAGTTATTAGCCTTGGCGAAGACATCTCAGAAGATTCATACATCCAGACGACAACAATTGTTACCTCCCCAGACGTAGTTATGCTTTGTACAAAGGAGAGAGTTTATGACGATGGTCATATCTATGTTGTATTCTCCAGTTGCAGCTATACCGGTTGCAGAGTTGGAGCGTGCTATGATGTTGGCAATTCTTCAGTACTTTACAGTCGGATGTGTACCTTTTTGCCAGTACAATAATGTTTACCATCTCCGTTGCAGTTGTTTCAGTTTGTACCTCAATTTCAGCAGTTGACTTCAGTTCCTCCATGGTAGTCCTTTGCACTTACAGGAGCTCAGCCGTCAAGAACAGATGTTGGGCGAGTTTATATGGTTACTTGAGAAGAGGCATAGAAGACCGATGAATTGGTCATTCGGGGTATTACTTTAGGTTCCCTATTTGCGGATGTACCGAGAGATACTGGTAGTTTATAGGTAGCTAGGTCTAGAATATTCTTAGATATGATTAGAAGGGTTCCTATCGACTTGAGGGTTGGTGGTATCTCTACCGTCAGGTGAGATATTGACCAACGATCACGAAGTCAAGGGATACCCTTAGACTTTGATGGGCATACCTTCACTATAAACATATCCTTACGGATAGTTAAATGGTTGGAATGTTGGTATAATATGTATCTCGGATGTGCATATAATTCGAGAGTATTCGGATGTAGTTTCAGAGGAACTCCCGGGCTTCCCACTGCATGGGCAAGTGGGAATATGCGATTGGGATGATTTCGGGAATAGTTTCGATATTGAAGACCTCATACCGGGAGATATTTTTACGGGTATCAGTGTTGCTAAACACTACGGGAGATTTATTTGTCTTAGGGTTTCTTCTCGAGAAGATCCAGAACTTCTTGTTAGAAGAGAGACGAACCTTTGAGGTTATGCATCGATTATAGATGATAGAATGCAGTAGTTGCTGTGAATGAATATCCTTCGTTGTGGATAGATGATCTGTTTAGATCAGTTAAAGGACACCTAAGTTTACTCTAGGGTTGATTATAACTGGTGTGTAAATACAATTATCATGGTCGGTGTGAAGTTTGAGATATCATCAACTTAGAGTAAAGCAGGATGCGGGTGTGTAGAAGACGACATTTCATACTTGGTATGAATTTTATGAGCTGTTGATGATGGTGTTAGACTTATCGACGATTTAGTTGTTCATGAAGTGATTGAATCAGTAGGTGGTTGTCCTCTTAGACGATATTTTTGGATATACTCACAATCTTAAGGGAAGTTGTGATTTCTTTAGATTGAATTAGTTATTACCGTAGATGTGGATAGGATTGCTTTTAGCATTACTATACCACCGATTTTTTTGACTAAGAAGGTGATGGAAACCACCTGGTTAGAAGCTTGTGAAACTGGTTTTCAGGGCTTATACAGTGGCTGACTTTTGCACCAGTGGGAGTTAGTCCTTCCATTGTGGATGGAAGGGTACTGCACACAGATGCATCATTTTAGGGAATGAAACGATTCTGATGCAGTTTTATGAGACATGTCTTATGCTTACATTAGTTGAGGAACTGCGAGATAGGATGTCATACACATGATGTGGACTTAGCAGTTATTATCTTGATTAGTAGATGTATAGAGCAGGAATGCTCATGGAGTTTTGACTGGCTACTAGGTAGTTACTATAGAGTTGTTAGAACACGGATAGATGCAACTAGTGAGTATTGAGACGTTCCTATTGGTGGAACGATATATGGGACATGGTTGATTTCGTAGGTTTGATGTTGGTGTGCCAACATGTAAAAGTGGAATATTAGTGACCAGTAGGGTTGCGTACCGAGATAAAAGTGGTAGCTTAGTACGATGGACTGCTTTGGGAGATTATCTATAATTCGGAAAGGACTTGATGTGATTTGGGTAATCGATGATCGATTAGCCAAGTTTGCTCATTTTCTTCTGAGTCGTAAGATGAATTTCGTTGGATCACTTGATGGAATTATATCCATAGAGTGTCCTTGAGTATCATTTCTGATAGTGATTCATGATTTATCTTACGATTCTGGCAAAGTCTCCAACAGGTCATGGATTTAGAGCTCCACTCTGGTTCAATTATCTATCTTTTGATAGATAGTCAATATGAAGGTGTTATTCAAACTTTCAAAGGGTCTGTTGAGAGTATCCATGATAGATTTTAGAGACTATCAGTACCCCACTTAGTCACTTGAGGTGTGTGACTTTTCTCCAGATATTTGAGATGGTTGTTGTGACATCTCATATTCGTACATGAGTCGAAAATTTAGGGACCAAATTTTTATTAGTGGGGGAGAATATAAGATATGGAAAAAATAAAAAAAATAAAATAAAATAATAGCCCTTGCTAATTGAGAATTAGCTCATGGAATTTTTAGAAATTTTTTCGAATTCAAAAGAAGTCCATACGAGGAAGATTTAAGTGTAAATGGGGAGTTGGGTCGACTTGAGTTAACTCAGACTTAACCTAGGTTAGAGTTGGGTCAAGCTTGAGCCAACCCAACCGAACCGGGTAGCTTTAAGAACCCGATCCCGATTATCCCGATCTCATTTCTCTGCCTCCCTTCCTTGTGCGAGCTCGGCGGTGTCGATGTCGTGCCGATCGCCACCATCTTCATCGCGAATGACTGCAGCGCCACCGCCCTGGGTCGCCGGAGCTCTCCATTGTCGCCCCGAACAACCCGATCATCTCATTTCCATCGTGATTTCTCCGTTCTTTTTTCCTCCGCGCGCTAGCCGTTGCCGACGCACACGGGATCGCCTCGCTGGAAGACCTCCGATCACGGGTTTCCAAGCAAGAGTTCCGACGAAGAGTCTTTGCTAGGAGCCGAGGGTCGGTGGTGGAACTGTCGGGTCTCCGATCGTGAGTGGGACTTCACGATTTATGCCGAGGATAGTGTTCGAAGCTCAGATTTCGTCGGTGGACAGAGGATGAAAAAGGGGTGCTACCAAGGGAGAGCTAAGCTCGGTAAGTTTCGAGTTCTCTTGGTTCCTATGGTAAATTGTTATTGACCAACTGGTTGGATGGTGTCGCAGAGGTGGGTTCTATTGTATTGATGTGTTGTGGGTTGAGAGCTCACTGTTGAATCGACATTTGATGGAGTTGAGCAGGGAACCTGAATTTGGTAAGCCTTGTTACCCTTTCTATTCAATGATAATTGTTGTATTTTCATGGTGTCTATGCCTATGGTATTCGATGATTTTCTGTTAAGGGCTTATGGATTTGAAGCTGTGTTGGTGAGGGTAAGCAAGATCTAATACCTATTCTTGGAATTCAGCATGGATTAAGTATGGTGATTTTTATGTAGGATGTGTGTTGTATATGATGTTAGAATTGATTCATGAAGTATGCAATGAATTGATTTGGAGGATTGATGTTGTATGCAGTAGGTATTGAAGTGGAGCTGAGAAGGCTGGTTTGGTATCAACAGTATAAGGTAACTATCAATTTGGTCGTGTTATAGCTATGCAATCAATTGTGCATGGATATTACTCTTGGATTTAATAATGGAATGGATTAATCGATGTAGATACTTGTTTAGGATAATTGGATAAATAGCTAAGGCAGTAGCGATGTGGTAATTGATTTGGTAACTAGGTTCATGATAGAACTTAGTTGTGTTCCATGTTCTTTCTTGCAGAACTTTGATTAGTGATGGATGCTCGTACGTGTGGATAGTCATCATGTCAGGTGGGTAATATCTACCCTGGTCAGATAGTTTTGATCTGAATCTGGTGCATGATTTGGATTTATGCTGAATTCTTTTACCTTAAATCCACTCTTATTTAATCATATACTTGTACTGCCTTGACCTTTGAGATATATAGTTGTTACTTCATTGATTATCTAGCACGGATATGAACTATAAACCCTATTATGTGTTAGCTGATGTATGTTCAGTAAGTACAGACGGTTAGGGTTATCTTTGTGACCTCAGGTTAGGTTACTGTGTTACATCACTAGGGTTAGGTGATGAATTAGATTATGGAGTCGATTGTAGTATCGTATACTTATTAGTTGTGCATCTATATTGGATCTAATTGTTTGTGCATAGATAAGTGTGTGGTACCAGTATGTGGCTATGAACTAGGGGTCCTAGCGTGATGGTATATCCATTATGGATTGTGTGTCTGTGTATGGTTATATGGACGGTCGATAGTATCTCGCTACTGACTAGAGGTCTTAGTGTGATTGACTGTCAGATGTGTATGACTCTTTGTGCGATAGAGAGAGTCTTGTGGATTGTAGTCCTTGCATAGTTGACTTTTGGTTGACTAGGACTTCCCGTGGGATAGGGAGTGTGGCGAGGATACATGTATAGAGCTATGCATTATTACATTGCATGCATGCTGGCGATTAGGTCTCCCTTGTGGTTGAGATGAGTCGTCAGTCATCCTGCCTCCCCGGCCACTCGGGGTAGTGGTAGCAGGGTTGAGGGCAGAGCATTGGATGTGTCGCGCTCAGCCACTATAGACGGTGGTAGCTGGAGATGCGCACTTGGCCACTATGCAGAGTGGTAGTTAGCGCACTTGTCCACTATAGACGGTGGTTGCGTGTTGTGCAGTTGTCCTATGTGCGGTGTTTGTCTACTCATGGGTAGGGACGACGTGGCTAACAGCAGAGACCCCTAGGAGTAGTTAGCTCTTTACGCTTATATGCTACTCAGTCATACTACCCAACTTGGCCACTCGAGAGTAGTGGTAGTTGGAGTCGGGATAGTTGTCATGTCGTGCCACCCTGGCCACTCTGGGGTTGTGGTTGGACGGGTCCGCAGACAGTGACCATACATATGCATTGCTGATATATATGTATGCATGTATTTCATATATGTTTTACATATGTCTGTGAGATGCTGCATTTGATTGAGCTATGATTGCTGCATATGGTTGTTCATCATGTTATATGTCATTTGCATATTATATACTACTGTGTGTTGAGCATGATACATGCGTTGGTCCAGACCGTTGTATGCATTTAATTAGCATCATGTCATAGTGTGGTATGGACCGGGATGTTATTACATGTGATTATATATTGTTCATATGTCTGAGTGTTGGTCAGGTATGAGATTGACTTTATACGTTATATGAGTTATGTTATTGTATATCTGTTCAGGATGATATAGCTTATGGGGTTGCAGACCGTCAGGTACGTTGGTACATTACTTCATGTTCAGTTGATCAGTTTAGTATATACATTGAGTATGACTATACTATGGTTACTTGTTATTAAATTTGGATAGGATTGTATGTCTATTGGACTCATATTGTATACATATAGATCTTCACATGTATACTTGTAGATTGCGTTATCCTATATGTTATTCGTGCACTTTCTATATATTACCCCTGAGTTTATACTCATCACCCCGGACCCTGGGTTTCTTGTCGCTCAGGTAACAGTTAGAAGATTCCTTGGACGTTCGGAGCTCCGCCAGCTGATCCCATCTCACACCAAATAGATGGATTATTCCGTATTGTTGTATTTTGTGGATTGTCGTGTTGGAATTTTTACCCTGTATTGTTTCTGTATTAGTGATATACGGATGTGTTATATGTATTTTGCCTTTGATGTGGTTTCTATTATGTTTCTTGTTGTGTCAAGTCACTCCGGAGTGCACAGTTGAATCTTTGTATCTTGTTTTATCTGTCAGTATGTTTCCGCTGTGTTTGGTATGTTGATATTTTTATATTATATTGTTGTTGTGGGCCTACGGGCCTTGTATTAACCCGAAGTATTGTCACGTACAGAGAATATGTTGTTCATTTGCTTTTCGACATGACATACTCTCCGGACGTAATAATTTAATTATAATCCCAGTGATATTGATAAAATCTTTTCCATTTGCTATTGTTTTCCTTAATTTCAGTTTGACACTAATAATTAACCAAATAAAGGGAATAAGTCAGTGTTACTAAATGGAAAACTCGATACTCAAAATTAGGAGTTGCTCATGGTCTTCTTTATCTTTACCATGACTCAAGACTCAAAATCATTCATCCGAATATGAAGATCGATAATATTCTTCTTGACAAGGACAACACTTCTAAAATATCAAATTTTGATTTGGCCAGGATATTGAGAGACGTTGAACTGAAAATAAATACATGGATATCGTAAGTATTATTTTATTTCATAAATTGTTTAAATTTATTATGGAAATATCTCATTTTATTCGACAATTTATTAAAGGACGCATCTCAAATTTAAAATTGTTCAAATATAGTCTCATAATTTCATATTTACCAAAGAGCATATCTCATTCCTTTTTCACCTCTCGCTAAACGTGAATATCAAGCTGATTGAAAAAAATATGATACTGAGAATTATATTCCCATAAACATAGTGGTCTTGAGATTTGAATTTCTAGCACCACGTAAAATATCAAACTCGTCTAAAAAAAGATGGTGCTAAAAATTATATTCTCAGGAACACAGTGATCATGAGATTTAAATTTCCAGGAATACAGTGATTTTAGAATTTAAATTTCTAGCACCACATATAATATCAAGCTGTCCAGGAAAAAGATGATGCTGAGAATTATCTTCTCAGGAGAATTATATTCTCAAGAACACAGTGGTGTTAGAATTTAAATTCTCAATATCACGTACAATATCAACTGACTGAAAAAAAAAGATAGTGTTGAAAATTATATTCTCAGGAACACAGTGAACTTGAGATTTAAATTTCCAGTACTATCTTTTTTTCAACCAGCTTAGTATTCACGTTTGACGGAAGAAGTAAAAAAAGAATAAAATATGTCTTTTAATAAATATGAAATTATGAAATTGTATTTAAGCAATTCCAAATTTAAAATGTGCCCTTTGATAAATTACCAAATTTTGTTATCAATATATGTCTCCTGCGAATATGCCACGAATGATTTTTTTTTAATAAACTAAGATATATAACATATTTAGTTTCAATGTATTGAATTATTGATATTCGAGATTATCAGTGGCAAAAAGAAGAGAAAATTTTATCGATTAGACCATATAAATCTTCTAGTACATGTAAGTTAATTTGCAGATAATATCGATAAAACGATTGAGATTTGTGTTTATTAATAACTACAACAATTGCAAATGTAGATGTACATGTATATGGAGTCCGTGGGAAGAAGGTAAAAGGTTCGAAATAGTTGATAAATCAACTAACTCTTTTTTAAAGCAAAAGATGATTACGTTCGTTTTGACATTCTTCATTAATGATAATAAAAAATAAATAAATTATGAAAGATTATACATTTTGATCCGTTGATAAAAAATAATAGAGAATTTAATCCGGATGAAAATTTTAAATCTCACGTCGAGATTCGACTCCTGTTCACTTTATAATAATATCTACACTGTTTTAACCAATGGATCATTCCGAGAGAACCAACTAACTCTTTCCCATGAAATTGATATGGTAAGGATTCAAGTCAAATCAATAGTAAATCAAGTCGACAATCATGTCAAGTTGGAGGTCAAAATAATCACGACCTGAGTTCGATGGAAACCAAATCTATCTTCATCGGAAGCTCGTCCAAAATAATCCGAACTCATTCGAATAAGTTCGAACTCATCCAAGTCGATCAGAATTCATCCGAATTATGATCCAAGAAGTCCGACTGATACATTAGCTGATAATGACAATTGTCTTCTCCATGTCTCCATAACGTTTCTCCACATTTCTATGATCTCACATCTCCACGTGGTCCCTTTCACATTTTTATATTTTCGTATCTACACGATCCTTCTTCAAATATAAATATTTATTCTCTCGCTGATACTGTACTTTTTTTATCTGAGCATGTTTGAGGTTTTCGCAGAGGTTTATAAAGATAGGTCATGTGGTGAGAAAGATAGCTCTTTCTTGATAGTTGAGGCCACGTGGTGCATAAAGAATAAAGATGATTTTTTTTATTGATATAAAAAGTGATTCGTTCGTTCTCACTATTTTGATCAATTAATTTTATAATCAATATAAAAAAAACAAATTACAAATAATATATTTTCTAACTCATAATCAATACGTACGATAAGAAGAATAGATATTTTGAAAAATTTATAGCATATATAAGAATTATATCAGTAAATAAGCATATATAAGAGACCTATCTTTTCGTCTCATAATCAATACGATGGAGTCTATAAATTTTTACGGACCTATATAAGGACAATGGTCTTCTCATGAGATTTTTACGGATTAATACGACGTATTAAAATCAATACGACAAGAGAATAGATATTGAAAGCATATATAAAAGACCTATCTTCGTCTCCAGAGAATCTCATGACTAATAGAATTATATTAATAAATAATGAGTTAGGTCAATTATATATCATTATTTATTGATATAATTCTATTAGTCATGAGATTCTCTGGAGACAAAGATAGGTCTTGTATATATGCTTTCAAAAGCGGCCACAGATCTGTGATAGTTACGATGTTAATTAAGTAGCGACCATGATGATATGCCAGAATCTAAAAATCTTAAATTTTGTTGCTGTTTTAATTAAAACTCATCTGATTCTTAATTTAATGAAAAAGAAATATCCAACGCAACACTAAAAGTTAGGTAAGATATGAAAAATTAAATGTAACGTGGTACGATCCAAATAGATAGATATTCTATAAAAATTAGGAATATGTTCAACTAGCAACTCTTTGTCATCCATCTCAGAACTGCAGCGAGAGGAAGGATAAATCGTGAGGGGGGACAGGGTCCCTTGACACGGTGACAAAATAGAGGAGGACCATATGAAACCAGGGGGATTTTAGATCCCTTTCCGGGATCGATCCCTGTTCATTCTGCAAATAATCTCTTGTCTTATCATCGTACCATCCCCATGAAAACTTGGGTAGATAGATATTCTTTGGAGCGGAGAGTTGCCGTCCATGAATAATTGTCTACTGAACACTACTCCTATCGTGTAAGTGTTTGATCAAATTCAATAACATAAAAAAAAACAAATAAGAATAAGATTTATAGAAACTTGTAATGTTTATCACTTCGAGAAGAAAATGATAATATTTTATCATAATTTACATTTGATAATAAAGCTAATATTTTATTTATAGAATGGATAAATTATAAATTAACAAAATTTCTATCTAACAAATTTTGGATTGTAGATGATTTTTTTTTCTCTAATTCACCTACTAAATAAATTTAAAGCATGGATGCTCGTAAACAAAATTAATTTTTATATTGTATTTTTTTAATATAAGATTACTCATTTTAATAAATTAGTCAATGAAACAGTTGCCTAAATGATGCTAAAGATAATTTATTATATAATTCATTTAAACATTATGTGTCCCATAGAATAAAGCACTTTTTACTAAAAAAAAATGCTTATCTAAATTTTTTGCTACGTGATCTTACTCAAAAATTGCTAGTGATTAACGTATACAAACGTTCCATAATAAGATAATAAATTGGGACAGAACGATACTTACGAAATAAGTACAGATCGATTTTGAATTTATTTTTTAAATTTCTCTTTGATATCAAATGATCTTTCTATGTTCTGATCAATCATGTCAAGGTGAAAAAAATCTCTATAATTTATCTCTCATAATTATCGTAGTACAGACCGATAGAGACTATTAGATTGATGATGATGCAGCTAAGAATATTTGTCTGCTTCCATCTGATGCGATGACACCCGAAAGGAGCTTTGGGGGTTCTCTCTTAGCCACAACAGTAAAGATGAGAAGACGATGCAAAGAAACGCAAAACCAACGCAGGCAATGGAAACTCAAACACAGGATGTAACGTGGGTCGGAATAAGTATTCCTACTCCACGGAGGTGAGCTCTCTCACCGGGGACGATGCCCAAACACTTTCCACTATGAGTGTCCTCCTTTACGGAAAGAGAACTTTCCGAGGTGGAGGAGAAAACCTCTGTACAATTTAACTCCAATACAAGAGAGAGTACACGCAAAGTAATAGCGGAGGTCGCTGTTCTCCTTCTCCGGCGAAGTAGTGATAGCTCTCCTCCTCCTCCTGCGTCTCCATTTCTTGCTGGTTGGAAAAAGTGTGGATCCCCTACTTTTGTCCTCTTCTTCCCTTTTATCCTCTTCCTCTGATCCATCGTTACCTCGTGGGTTGTCTCCACCGTACACGTGGCCACCACCTCCACCTGGAGAATAATTCTGTTACAGATATGAGGGGCGAAGGCTCCTCGGAATATTATGTGGGGATCTCTCCTTCTGTTACATAACATCTCCTCATCTACATTCTAGGGAACTAGGTTAGCCTATCCCCCTCAGCCACCCACTTCTAGTGAAGCTAACTTAGGTCTATAGCTCACGGATGGTATAACCTTTGGGCTCATCTGGTCGAACCGATGCTTATTTGCCCCGTCTGCTTCTAGGCTTATCTGGTCGAACCGATTCTTATTTGCCCCGTCTGCTTCTAGGCTTATCTGGTCGAACCGATTCTTATCTGCCCCGTCTGCTTCTAGACTTATCTGGCCGAACTGATCCTGGCTTATTTTCCAGCGGAGTATCTCCTTCCGCCTTTGTTTTACCGTGTCGATTATCTTCACTAGCTTTCCCGTGCCAATTATTTCAGGCGCTTGCGCCCGAACTATTCTTTTTCTTTTTCTTTGCTAAATCCGCTAATTGGTTCGAATAACTCTTTCGTCTGTGAGCTTTCCTATCTAGTTCGTAGAGAAGAGGTAACAACAATATCAAATGATTTCAATATTTACGAAATAATTAGATAACGAATCAATATCTCATAAATATGAATGTGTCATTCATTCATATGCAATTTAGCTCTCTTATGATGATCTAGTGAATAAAAATGACTAGATATTCTAATCTTTTACACCATAATTAACTCCCTCCCAACATGCTAGCTCCATCCTAGACGTTGACTGGCGTTGCGTTATAAGGTCAACACGTTGTTCTGAGACAACTAGATTCCACGCAATTGGCTTATTTTACGAACTTCGCATTCCCCTTTGTCCTTTGATCAAGGTAGCTTCTTGCAGCACAAGCATACTGATGATGTAGGAATTGGAATTGATGATGCAGAGAAGGATCGGCATTTTCCTTCTCCATCTCCTCCTCGTGGATCTTAGCTCCCCCACCATTGAAGCCGGCAACTTCTTGATTCCAGGCCAACCTCTTTACGACGATGGAAGAACAACTTTGATCTCCTCCGGCGGCCGCTTCGAACTGGGCTTTTTCAGCCCTGCCGGCTCCGGCCGCCGCTACATCGGAATATGGTACCGCAACATCTCACAAACAATCGTGTGGGTGGCCAACCGTTCGCGCCCGATCGATGGTCGATCGGGACGCCTTGTGCTCTCTCGGGAAGGTACGCTCGTCGTCGTCACCAGTGATAACTCGACCATCATCTGGTCCTCGATAACTGTAACCAGACTCGCGAACCCCGAGGCGACGCTCTTCGACGACGGGAACTTCGCCGTCAGGGAGGCGGGCAACGATGACCCCGACAGCTTTGCATGGCAGAGCTTCGACTTTCCGACCGACACGCTCCTCCCCAGCATGAAGTTTGGCTGGGACTTGACCTCCGGACTCAACCGCAAACTCACATCGTGGGCGAGCGGCGACGACCCATCGCCGGGCAACCACACCCTGGGCATTGTCCTTCAAGCTGACCCCCAACTGTTCCTACGGTCCGGAACGCAGCAGCTTTGGCGAGGGGGGCCATGGAATGGCCTTCATTTTAGCGGCGCACCAGATATGGACGATCCAATTCTGTTCGAGGGAACGTTTGAGGGCGACCTTCATCAAATCTTCTACTCATTCGGCCTTCGCGATCCTTCGACCATCTCGGCGTTGGTCGTGGACCAAGCAGGTCACGTACGACGTCTGGTTTGGAACGGTGGCAGAGGGGCGTGGGATGTTAACTGGTACGTCCCAGAGAACTCCTGCGACGCGATGTCCGTTTGCGGCGCCAACGCCCTCTGCAATCCCCACGCCACGCCGATCTGTACATGTCTATCAGACTTTCTTGTAAACAGCTTTTTGGGTTGGAACCCAGGGAATACGTACGCCGTATGGTTGTTCGAGAAACTCTCAGTGGAATTGTGGGAACGGAGCAGATGATGAGTTCCGTCGAATCGCCGGTACGAAGCTACCCGACACATCGACATCGGTGGTGGACAGAAGATTGAACCTAAGCGAATGCAGAGAATCATGCATGAGAAATTGCCACTGCACGGCCTTTGCCAGCTCCAACGTCAGTGAAAATGGCAGAGGATGCATAACGTGGATGGGCGACATGGTTGATCTCAGATTGTACAACGATACTGAACGAGGACAAGATTTGTATGTCAGGGCGAGGGTGTTTGACCCTACAGGTATGTCAATCGTTTTTGCAAGCTAAATTTCAAAAAAAGATGCTCATAAAACTTGTGTATCCCAACAGATGGGAGTTCAAATCGATCATTCGGACGGAGTCACTCAGCTCTGGTGATTGCGGTTCCTGCTCTCGCCATTTTTCTCCTAGTTTGTTGCATTGCATGCTTTTTTTGCAGACGCAGACGCAGGAAGAGAAGTATACTTGATATACTCTACCTTACCTTCTCATTAATTGCTTCTTCAATGCCATTGCCATGACGAAGCTTGTCATTTCTTGCAGAGAACGACTGCGTCGTCGTTAAAGAAATAGAAGAAAAGGATTTGGACTTGCCTGTATTTGACTTGGACACAGTTTTAGCTGCGACGAGCAATTTTGCAGCAGAGAACAAGCTCGGTCAAGGTGGTTTTGGTCCGGTGTACAAGGTATAATAAAGTCTAAAAACATAGAACACTGATATATAAAACAATGTGAAAAATGGAAATATAATATTTCAGGGGAAATTGGTCGATGATCGAGAGATAGCTGTAAAAAGACTATCCAAAACATCGACGCAATTCAAAAATGAAGTAGTGATCATTGCTAAGCTACAACATCAAAACCTCGTTCGCCTTCTTGGCTGTTGCATTCAAGGAGGGGAGAGGATGTTAATCTACGAGTATATGCCCAACGGAAGTTTAGATGCTTTCTTATTCGGTCAGTTGATTTTCTTTTTTTTTTTCACTTGAAATTTGTAAAATTCTCACCTTGTGCTTATGATCAGATGAAGCAAAGCGTGTGTTGTTGGATTGGAAGACACGATACAATATCGTAGCAGGAATTGCTCGAGGCCTTCTTTATCTCCATCACGATTCAAGACTCAAAATCATTCATAGAGATTTGAAGACTAGCAATATCCTTCTCGACGAAGATAACATTCCTAAAATATCAGATTTTGGCTTGGCAAAGATATTTAGAGGCGACGAAATGGAAATAAACACGAGAAGAGTCGTCGGAACATAGTGAATATTATTTTACTTGTTTTATATATGATTTAAATTCATTACGAAAAATATCTAATTTCCTCTTCGATAACATGCAGCGGATACATGTCTCCTGAATATGCGATGAATGGATTTTTCTCAATAAAGTCAGACGTATTTAGTTTCGGCGTATTGATACTCGAGATCGTCAGCGGCAAAAAGAACAGGAAAGTTTATAATTCAAACTACCAAAATTATATAGGGCATGTAAGTTTGAAAATAAGTAATATCATTTATATTTAAGATTCGTGCTTGTTATTAATTAACCATGATATATAATTGTAATTGCAGATATGGAGCATGTGGAAAGAAGATAAAAGCTCACAGATCGTTGATGAATCAATTGGTCATTCTTTCTCGGCGGTTGAGGTCATGCGGTGTATAAAGAATTAAAGATAGGCCTTTTATGCGTTCGAGAGCTACCACAAGATAGACCGACAATGCCTTTGGTAGTTATAATGCTGGGAAGTGAGTGTCCTATACCAGAACCTAAACAGCCTGGTTTCGTCGTCGCTGCTTTAGACTCGTCTGATTCTGCAATTAGAGAGCAATATTTGCTATCCATGAACGATTTGTCCAACACAATATTAGAAGGTAGATAAGGCATGAAAAACGTAGAATATTATGTGGTAAAATTTATTGGTGCAAAAGACGATTTATTCGTCTTCAGTGTCCCTGTTAATCAATTTCACAGTCGACACGAAAGAAATAAATCACGAAGATAATATATTGTTCAATTCAAAATTAATGCGGTAATAGTAAATTATCATGATATACGTACGTTGGTCATAAACAGTGGTAAACTGAACTTGGGGTTGAGTCCTTCGAGTGTGTATCAAATTGAATAATAGAGAAAATATGAAAGAAACCAAAAAAAAAAAAAAAAAAAAACTTTATAGAAACTTATCATGTGTTTCACTTTAGGAGAAAATCATAATGTTGTAATGTTTTGTATCAAAATCTTGTTTTATCACGTGGAGCAGAATTTAGCAAGGATATCATTTGGTTGAAAAACTTCGCAGGACAATTGGTTAAGTTTGAATTGAACTTAATGTTTAATAGTATCAATCTTTTAATCAAATTTGATTTAAATTTATTTAATTTTGATTTATTTAGACGTTATTAAACTCTTTAAGTCAAGTTTATCTGTTTGTTTAAATTTTTAATATTTTAATTCTTATTTATAAATGAGTATAAATAAATTAATAAATAAATTTTAAATAAATTTAATCATAAATATTAATAAACGGAACACATATTGTTAAGTTTGTTTATTTAATTTATTCAACTATTTATTTAAGTTTATTTTATTAATTAATTTTGATGCATATTGAATGAATATAAATAAACTCTTACCAAATCGAACATCAAATTTATTTATAAATACTTAATTCGTTTATCACTCTAGTTACAAACATGACCTCTTGAGATTGCATCAGCAGAGCTTCCAACTCTACGCGATGATCATTGAAGACCATAATGCATGACTTCAACTCATCTCATTGGATAAGTCAAGGTTTATGAAATTTACAGGCAACGATTAAGATTCATATGTTCAACAAGAGCCATTTATTCAACTAGTAGTTTTAATTGGAATTGAAATTGGAATTGGAATTGGAATCGGTAGCAACGATCTACCTAATTAATCATGTATCAATTTGTTTCCAGGGGCATGATACAGTAATTAATCACGAGACTTTCTTTTTTATTTTCAGAAGTTGATTTCGTTCATCAACAGTGTGCGTTGTGCGGATGACGGTGCTTGATGCCTTCCTCTGTCTCAGCATGGTCGATCTCTTGGTGTAGTATAAATTCTCAACGTATAATTGACTTTGTGCTATTATAATTCAGCTTTGTTAATTGATAGCGCTTGCTGTAGGACCGAATTGATTGATCATCAAAATTAGTAGGAAAGAAAAATCGTACTTGATATTCGATGTAAATTAAAAAAAAAAATTATGTATCAATTTGATAGATTTAGCCAGGTATAACACTCGGAAAGGTGGTACCTTAGTGCAGAAATTTTTCAATCTATCTATAGATAGACGGTATTAAAAACATTTTAAGAGTCGTAGGAGAAGAAAATAAAATTAAAATTTATTTTGTAGAACCTTGACTCATTCAATTTATTAATTTAATTTTGTGGCTCCTTCGTCGTTGATCAAATGGATGGTCCCGTTTTAAATGCCGTATATATTAACAATATTCGGTTTTCAATTGAAATTCAATATTTAACATGAAAACATATCAGTAAATTCTATGGAGTAATTTCATAATCTTGTTAGTAATATGCAATGGATTTTTTTTTTTGACCTTTCATAGATGTAAAAAATATTTTGAAACTTTTTTTTTAAAAAAAATCATATTTAATTTTTTTTTTCCCCTAAAAATGGAATACCTCCCTTCAGACATGACGGCTGGAGGCAGGAGTAGCTCCCCGGACTTTGACTCGAGTGAAGTGTGGCGTTGCATGCGTTAAAAGGTCAAAAGGTTTGACGGGAGAAACAACTAAATTCCAACGCAACTGGCTTATTTGCAAATTTTTCTTTTCCCTTTGATCGAGGTTAGCTTCTTGCAACACATGCATACTGATAATGTCGGAATTGGAATTGATGATGCAGAGAAGGATCAGTATTTTCCTTCTCCATCTCCTCCTCGCTGGTCTTAGCTCCCCCACCATTGAAGCCGGCAACTTCTTGATTCCAGGCCAACCTCTTTACGACGATGGAAGAACAACTTTGATCTCCTCCGGCGGCCGCTTCGAACTTGGCTTTTTCAGCCCTGCCGGCTCCGGCCGCCGCTACATCGGAATATGGTACCGCAACATCACGCAAAAAATTGTGTGGGTGGCTAACCGTTCGCGCCCCGTCGATGGTCGATCAGGTCGCCTTTCGCTCTCTGGGGAAGGTTCGCTCGTCATCGCCACTGATAACTCGACCTTTTTCTGGTCCTCGATAACTGCAACCAGACTGGCGAACCCCGAGGCGACGCTCTTCGACGACGGGAACTTCGCCGTCAGGGAGGCTGGCAACGATGACCCCGGCAGCTTTGCATGGCAGAGCTTCGACTCTCCGACCGACACGCTCCTCCCCGGTATGAAGCTAGGCTGGGACCTCGACTCCAGCGTCAACCGCCAACTAACATCGTGGGCGAGCGCCGACGACCCGTCGCCAGGTAACTACACCTTGGGCATTGACCTTCAAGTTGACCCCCAACTGTCCCTACGGTCCGGAACGCAGCAGCTTTGGCGAGGGGGGCCATGGAATGGCCTTCATTTTAGCGGCGCACCAGATATGGACGATCCAATTCTGTTCGAGGGAACGTTTGTGGCTGACCCTCATCAAATCTTCTACTCATTCGGCCTTCGCGATCCTTCGACCATCTCTGTGTTGGTCGTGAACCAAGCGGGTGTCTCAGAACGTCTGGTTTGGAACGGTAGCAGAGGGGCGTGGGATGTTAATTGGTACGTCCTACAGAATGCGTGCGACATGATGTCTGCTTGCGGCGCCAACGCCCTCTGCAATATCAACACCTGGCCGATGTGTACATGTCTAGCAGGCTTTCTTCTAAATAGCTTATTGCGTTGGGAACCAGGGAATACGTCGTTTGGTTGTTCGAGAAGGTCTCCGTGGAATTGTGGGAATGGGGCAGATGAGTTCCGTCGAATCGCCGGTTCGAAGCTGCCTGACACAACGACATCCGTGGTGGACAGAAGATTGAACCTAAGCGAATGCAGGGAATCGTGTACCAGTAATTGCTACTGCACGGCCTTTGCAAGCTCCAGCGTCGGCGAAAATGCGAGCGGATGCATAATGTGGATAGGGGACATCGTTGATCTCAGATTGTTCCACGACGTTGAACAAGGACAAGATTTGTATGTCAGGGTGGGGGTGTTTGACCTTACAGGTATGCCAATCGTTTGCCTTTGTTGCCTGTTTTTTTTTTAGTTGACTTTTATTTTAGGTCATAAAACTTGTGTATCCCAACAGATGGGAGTTCAAATCCATCAGTCGGACGGAGTCACTTAGCTCTGGTGATTGTGGTTCCTGCTCTCGCCATTTTTCTCCTCGTTTGTTGCATTGCATGGTTTTTTTGTAGACGCAAACGACGCAGGGAAAGAAGTATTCTTGATATACTTTACCTTACCTTCTCATTAATTGCTTCTTCAATGCCATTGCCATGACAAAGCTTGGCATTTCCTGCAGAGAACGACTGCGTCGACGTTGTTAAAGAAATAGAAGAAAAGGATTTGGACTTGCCTTTATTTGACTTGGACACAGTTTTAGCTGCGACGAGCAATTTTGCAGCAGAGAACAAACTGGGTCAAGGTGGATTTGGTCCGGTGTACAAGGTATAACAAAATCTATAAACACAGAACACTGATATATAAAACAATGTGAAAAATGGAGATATAATATTTCAGGGGAAGTTGGTCGATGAACGAGAGATAGCTGTAAAAAGGCTATCCAAAACATCTACACAAGGGATCAATGAGTTCAAAAATGAAGTAGTGATCATTGCTAAGCTACAACATCAAAACCTCGTTCGCCTTCTGGGCTGTTGCATTCAAGGAGGGGAGAGGATGTTAATCTACGAGTATATGTCCAACGGAAGTTTAGATGCCGCCTTGTTCGGTTAGTTTTTCTTCTTTTTTTTTAATCACCCAATATTGCTTCTTTTTTATCATTATCGATACATAATCTCCTTCTAAATATTTCCTTTTCTGAAATTTAAATACAAAATGTTACCTCTTTAGCCATCTTTTCATTTGAAATTTGTAAAATTCTCACCAATGTGCTTATAATCAGATGAAGCAAAGCGTATGTTGTTGGATTGGAAAATACGATACGATATCATAGTCGGAATTGCTCGAGGCCTTCTTTATCTTCATCACGACTCAAGACTCAAAATCATTCACAGAGATTTGAAGACCAGTAATATTCTTCTAGACAAAGATATCATTCCTAAAATATCTGATTTTGGCTTGGCAAGGATATTTAGAGACGATGAAAGGGTAATAAATACAAGAAGAATCGTCGGAACATAGTGAGTATTATTTTAATTTTTTATGATTTAAATTCATTATAAAAATATCTAATTTTGTCGTCCATAATGCAGCGGATATATGTCTCCTGAATATGCGATGAATGGATTTTTTTCAATAAAGTCAGACGTATTTAGTTTCGGCGTATTGATACTCGAGATCGTCAGTGGCAAAAAGAATAGAGAAATTTGTAATTCAAACTACCTAAATCTTTTAGGGCACGTAAGTTTGTAAATAACACCATTTATATTTAAGATTTATGCTTAATAATAACTATGATAATTGTAATCGCAGGTATGGAGCATGTGGAGAGAAGGTAAAAGCTTGCAAATCGTTGATGAATCAATTGGTCATTCTTTCTCGGCAGTTGAGGTTATGCGGTGTATAAAGATAGGCCTTTTATGTGTTCAAGAGCGACCACAAGATAGACCGACGATGTCTTTGGTAGTAATAATGCTGGGAAGTGAGGGTCCTATACCAGAACCTAAACAACCTGGTTTCGTCGCTGCTTTAGACTCATCTGATTCTGCAATTAGAGAGCAATATTTGCTATCCATCAACCATGTATCCAACTCAACATTAGAAGGTAGGTAAGGCATGAAAAATTAGAATATTATGTGGCAAAAATTCAAATCCACATTTTTGTTAGAGTTGTTTGTAGGTAAGAACATGGTTGATGGATATGGTTGATATCCATCAACCATATATGTTATACTCTTATTGTTATGCATACCTTTGAAAGAATATCATTTGCTAAACCATGAAAACTCTCTCTCTCTCTCTCTCTCTCTTATTATATTAACAGTATCCTAATCCATCTGGAATAGATATCAGCCAAACAAGTCAGACAGACTACTACACTAAAAAGTGTTTTGGAAGACATCGTTCTAGTGCTGGAAAATGCAACAAAGACAAGAGACGTAAAAATACAAATCATAGCTCTCAAACAGACGTCTCACATAGAGAAACATGGATGCTTGAGAAAGCTTTAACACAGCATCCGTGTGTCACGAATTAATCAGCTAATAATTGACGCATGTCAGCACGGAACTATAGAGCAGATTATAAGCAATACTCTAATGCCGATGAGCCTGAAGGATCAAAAGCAGTTACGATGACTTTCGGTATTGGCACAAGACACGCTTATGCGGATCCAAACTCTGAAAACCACTTCTCATGGCGTTCGATGTCGGCACTGGAAACGCTCCTCTGGACTTTGGCTAGTGCTTCTTCAAAGTCGCACATTGCCACGGGATCCTTTGAGATCTCCTCTTTTGCCATGTTCTTGATCTCATCCCTTGTTTTACCAGCAATTTTGCGCCTCATACCATTCAACGATGCATCGCGACAAACATTTGTGAGATCGTCTCCACTATATCCTTCGGTTCGACGGGCTACCTCATCTATATCTACATCTGCAGCTACCTATCACAGTAGTTGAACAAAAATAATATAAAAGCAAGCACAGTAATAATCGCTAATGATGATCTAATATGTTCACTATATGAAAATCATGTATCCGGACATCTACACAAAATGCCATAGTATATAGCATCATCAAGAATGCAAGCTCAGTTTTTTAATTTGCAAATATGCTTTGTCAACACCAGCACATGTGTCGGCATATTTCTTGAACTGACACATATACAGTGAAAATTTCTGCGTTTAAGCAGCCGCGTTTCCATTTTCCAGAAAACGGAAAACAGTTTTTTTTTATTTTCCAGTTTCCAGAAAATTCTCTCTCAGAGAACGAAATGGAAAACGTCAACCAAACGTTATTTTTTCATTTTCTCAGAAAATGAAAACAGAAAATAGAAAATGTTCTACACACCAAACGCCCTCTAAATGTCTCTTGAGAGAATCCTTGTACCCTCGATATTGCACACCGACCTGACTCCTCTATGCAACACTCCCCATCTCTCCACCCCCAACTTCTTTGGGTATAAATAATTATCGATGACTTCAGATCCTTGCATTCTTTCTACTTGATTCCTCAAAGTAGAAATCATTGCTAACAACCTCTTGGCTCCCAACTCTACGCAATGATCAGTGACACTCTTCCAGAGCTCAAATGGAGGAACAAATTTCGTAGCCAACCTAAGTAATTGGGAGAAACACAGCTTGGCGATGATCATATCTGAATAAGTGCAATGGACAGTATGGCAAAAAACAATTGTCGTGGCTTGGTAATGATTGTATTTCCATTTGATGCACCCAATACACAGAAAACACTAATGTTTTATTAAATGAAACTAACAAGCCTAATAAGGTCAAACTCGATCAACTAATACTTTGACAAAGAGAACAATTAGTTTTTGCACAAGTATGGAGAACAGAGTGTATTCAGACTGAGAGTAAATAAGTAGCCAGAAATACGATACGAGATGGAATCCCATACCTCAACTGTTCTAAGATTTATCTTTATAAGCTCTTTTCGACTTTCAAAGTTAGGAAGAGGTATATAAATCCTCTTTTCCAGCCGCCTCCTGTAATGAATCAATGTGAGAAAAGCAATATATAAGAGACGGTGACTAGATAATAGGTCAGGGATACACGAAATGCTAGTGAACTATGCCAAAATGAAGTTACAAGGCATAACCATGCATTTCACCTTAGTGCCTCATCTATGTCCCAAGGAAAATTGGTGGCAGCCAAGACCATCACAATTTTCTTTTGACCATCTTCACCAGTAGAGCTGTTGTTGACTCCATCAATCTGAACTAGAAGTTCTGACTTCACTCTCCTAGATGATTCGTGCTCACCTGATGCACTAGCCAAACAATTTTTAAAAAATCAATTGGCATCAACAGGATTTAGATAAACCAAGGAAAAATATCATCCGGGTTACATATGTCAACAAACTTCAAAATACATCGCATAATAGCAAATGGACGAAAGTGGACCAAATTTCTCTTTTTTCTCACCAGTTGCCGTGTTAAAAAGGAAATTATTAACTATAGACTAGTGCATCATATCAAGGAACTCAAATAACCCATTATAACATAAGCATGTATCTATTATATTACTTGTCTCTCATTCCTAACTTGCACAAGTGTTGCATTTCTATACCCGTTTTAGAAGTCATCATAAATTCGTTAAAAAATCAAATAAAAAATTCATTGAAATTGATAATAGCAACAATAATATACACACATACCCTCGAGAATTGCAAAGAGAGTCAATTTCATCAATAAATATTGTACTTGGAGCATAGGCTCTTGCAAGCTCAAACAAGCAGCGCACCATCCTTTCACTCTCTCCACGCCATTTTGAAGCCAGTGTAGCAGAAGAAACATTGAAGAATGTCGTACCACATTCTGTAGCTACAGCCTTTGCCAAAAGAGTCTTTCCAGTACCAGGTGGACCAAACATTAGAACTCCCTTCCATGGCCGTCGAATTCCCTAGTTGAATAAAAATTGAGATGATTTCACATATGCACATTGTGATAGCAAACAGTTGGACCTTTCTGCTGACACAAAAGGTCATCATTGTAAAATGCAGATGCCAAAATATCTCAAGCCATGATACAAGTTCACGATCAGATTCTTCCAGGTTCAACAATACAAATCCAGTTTCTTTGAGATGAAATTGGTCTAATATTTCCAAAAAAACATTAGCAGAAATTGGAGAACACCCTTTTGACTGTAAATATATGATGATGCCAAAATGTAATTGTTAAGATCTAATGAACATAGACATTCAATGTGAGTTCAGTCACAAACTCACAATACTGATAAGCAACTCTAATTGGATGAATTAGGGAATCCTTCCTATTCTTTATATAATTCTATACCACTTCAAAACTCTGATAATTCTTCTTTATACTACATCATGCATGAGAAGCTCATGTGACGAAGGTTTACTTGTATAGGATTTTTATTAAATACTGTTGTGTTATGATAATTGATTGTTGCTATTTAAAAGGTTTTATGGGCATGTATGTTGTTGATCATGAGATGCATATTTGAGTTATGATAATGGAATTGCAAATATGTATTATGAGAATCAAGTGATAAGAGATATGAACACCATGACTTATAGACACATTAAACCAACTTGTATTATGGGTGTCATTCATCTTAAAATAAACTGTCATGTTACATAGTGTTCTATAGTTCACTTGCTTGAGAGAGCATGAGTTCCACTCAGAGTGAAGGGTGAAGCATATGTTTCGATTCTTTGATTGGATCATGCATAGATATCTCAGAATAGTATTGGATCACTTGCTAAAGTTTTGCAATTAGGATTTTTTTTCCTGCAAAATCAAACTCCTTGGGATACAGGATACCATTTTTGGTGTCACTGTAACATGAGATGGTAGTACCTGGAAGTACTCAGGCATCCATAGAGGAAGAACTACAGCTTCCTCTAGGAGTCTTTTGGCTTCACTTAATCCTGCAACATCATCCCATCTCACCCCAGGAGTAGTTTCTAAGACATCCCTTTCAAGCATTGCAGCTAAGTCAGCATCAGGACCTTCATATTGCCCCCTTTTCGGTTTTCCCTCTTCTGCATCACCATTCTGAAATACTAATGATAATCAATGACCTAAATAATGCTTAATTAGAAAATAGTAAAATAAGAACAAATTAATAATGAGAAAAAAGGTAAATAGAAATATAAAAATGGCATTGGTGCAATTTTCATTTCTTGTGAAACATAATCCCTTACTGAATAAAAAAGGTGGAGACATCACTGAACTAAAATATATAACATGAGAAATGGTGCACGTTAGTAGCTGTTTAAATATTAAGTACCTGTGGAAGTAGTATGACTTGCCTTGCTCGAGTGTTAACAGTACCAAAAATTTCTACATCTAAATAAAATCCATTTACCTTGACTACATACATCCAATATAGGTTTGAATCTATGTGATTTATATTGGTTTCTGTTGTTGACTCGGGTTGCCAGTGCAAAATTTTGAAGGAAATAGAGGCAATAAATGAAGAGTCCCAGTACCCCAAAATTAAATAAACTTATGTTACTTATTAGACAGGTGTGGTTTAGGAGAATTTGAATGAATCTTGTAAGATGGGGAAAATAAAATCCAAAACATATATGTCAATGCATTGCTAACATACAACATGTTGAAATCAACAATTGATCATTTGTACAGTAAATTTCCCGAAGTGTCCTATTAATCTCTGCAAAATCCAAGTCAAAGTTCAGTTTAGATCAGAGGGGCATCAATGTTTTTCCACAAAAGATTCAAAAAGCCAAGTTATCATTTTAGTGGAGGAACCAAAAAGTAATGAATAATAAAAAATAAATCCACAATCAACAGGACAAAATAAACAAACACCATTTAAAAAAAAGGAATTTATGTCATATTGATGAAATACATTAACTACCTACACATGGCAAGCTAAAAGGAAAGTGTGGGAATATTGGCATCTTTCTTATTTATCGCGGTACAGATATCAGAAATAATAATAATAATAATAATTCTGAACAGCAACTTCATTACAAGGTTGCTACCAACTAAGAAACTGATACTAAGAGGACAAAAGGTATGACTTACTTTCTGAAAAGAAATTACCTGAGAATCAGCCTTGCTAGAGCTTGATTTTCCCTTCTTTCCAGCAGCAGCTGATGACCTTGCATTCGAACTACTTTTACTTGCACTGGAGTTAGCTGCCCTTCCAATTGTTCCTGTCTTAGAAGAACCACGTGCCCATTTAGCATCTTGGTTGGATTTCCTTGTACCAGGCTGAACAGTTCTTGATGGTCTTCTATTCTGGGCATCTTGGCTGGGTGGTCGCCAAACATCAGGATCATCAGAGGCACCTGATGATGCTGGATACTCATCCAAGGGTTGGAAAACAAATGAGGATTTAGCTGATATTGGGGGTGAAGAGGACCTCCTTGTCCCTGGAATTTCCTTAAAAGCCTTTAATTCAGCATCCAATTGTTTCACAATATCTACTTCCTCGGCAATAGCTTTCTTACAGCTCATCCATTTTGCACGAATTTCAGTATCATCCAGAGTGCTCATATGCCTGTAAGAGAATACAACAACTTAATTCGCATCCAAGTGCTAAAATTAATCAGGAGGATAGAAAATGTATTCTTTACTTCCCCACCACAGCCTCCTCAAAATAAACCTAAATTTTTAACATCTTTCATTGAAGTGTCTTAGAGTATCGCTAATCCAATAAGACTTGAAACGAACAACTAATGAAATGTTATGATTTGTCCAATGCATGGCTTAACACATATTCAAAAATCATATCTCAGAGGAAAGGTCATGTTGTGTCCTAAATTTTCTGTCCCATTCTAAAATGATAGAGATGGGGTCATATTTGCACCAAAGTTTATCTACCTATCTTAAACATAATGTTGTAAAAGGTAGCAAAATATGGTTTGTGTACATTCATGGAGTAAAAGTTCATATTATCAATATGGAGATCAAATATCTAGGTAATATGATTAGTAGGTTTAATGGGCCAGGAAAAATAAGTTTATCCAAAAACATACATGATTTGTACATAAAGTTCAATAATTTCTGTAATATCCATTGCTGTTTAGGTTAACCGACTTAAATGTGAATAATTTTTTTTTATAAACTTGAATGCTGAAGGTTTATTAATTTATTTTTTTTCAGTCTCTCGGCAAGTAAACATATGTTGAAGGTTAGTATTCAATAATAGAATCCCTTATTGAGTTTGAATAGCAGCATTTGAAGAGCTATCCCACTTGTAAATGTGTCAGGAGTATTAAGTCTGTTCAGAATAGATGCCGAATAATAAATGAAAACCTAGAAATCTATCTTCTAATTCCCAATTACTTTCCCATCCTATTTCTGTCTCTGATCCTCATTCCATAGGGATGTAGCTTACTGTGTGCAAAATTAACTGGCAAACGGTTTACAAAATTTAGTAGATGTTCATAAAATCCCTGAATTTGTTCTAATAGTTTCAACCTTTGTTAATCTTTTATCATCTGAAACTATAGAATATTTGAAACTTAAAATAGATAATATAGCACCAATTTGCGATCATGGATTCCATTATCTAGTATATATCTAATGAGTTTTGAGAACATTGGAGTTTCAACAAGAAACTTTGCCACCCACAAACGTGAGCTAGGCATTTTAAAAATTCATATCAAACAGCAACACCTCGTTGCATTGCTAAAGTCATTCACACAAGAAAATATTTCAGTCGCAAAAGAAACAAGAGGTCGCATCCACATTAGGCAAATAAAACATTCCCAGATTTCATAAAATCAACAAGACTGTCGATTGATTCCACAAAACATACACCGTAGAGTCAAATCCAGCGCCGTCAAAAAGGCAATCTACTAGATCGAGAAGTGAGGCTCGGTCGGGAGGGAAACGAGCGCACTTACTTGTTGATCTGAGCGATGGCGCCGTCGAAGAAGATGATGGAGGTATCGTAGAGACCCTCGAGCGCGTACTCCCGCGCGAGCTTGATGTGATCTTGAAGGCCCGTTAGGGTAGCAGCCATTGGCAGACAACGAGATCCCAAATGGGATGGGGAAGAACAATTCGGCGACGAGACGCAGTTAGTCTGTAGAAGTCAGAAGAGACGCGGACCACCACTTGTTTCCCTTTTTCTCGTTGAAAATATAAATAAAATAGATTATCCAAATTTTTATTTTATAAAAAAATATTTCTGTGATTTTTTTTTAATAAATAAAAACAAGATGAAACTCGGATCGAGAGGCTAAACCTAAAGCCAGAAGTCTGTCTCATGTGATTTATGACGAAACTTATTGGGGGCGTAGAGAATACAATCAAATTTTCATTTTGATAAGATATAAAAAATATCATATACTTATAAGATAAAAAAATATCTTCATTGATATTAGATTTTTTGGATAAAATCCAAAAATAAAACCATGAGAATTTAGATCTAAAGTGGACAATATCATGTCATTGTGGAGATGTGTGGATTTTATTGTTGGTGCAATCAGCCCATGTTACGATTGATCGCACTCGAGTAGTGTTTTAATATTTGATAATGAGTTGATCATTGTTTAACAATTGATTGATTATATGATTGATATGAGGTTGATCATATGATGGAAAAGTCCAAGTCTTAAGTATTTGACATAGAGAGTCCAAATATGGGTCTTGACAAGGGAAGACCCAAACTTAAATCTTCGCAATTGGAAAGTCCAACATGGATTGACATGGAAAATCCAAGGGCGTAGTCTTGGTCACGTAAGTCAAAGTGTGTAGTTTTGGCAATGAAAGTTCAAGTCATGAGTATTTGACATTTGGGAAGTCCAAGGGTTGATATTGGCGGTATAAAGTACAAGCATGTATCTTGGCCGTGTAAGCCCAATGTGTTTTGACATTGTAGACCAGCTTAGTATGACAATAGTCGATGGAAGCACCGGAGGACTAGCGTATGGATTAATAAGTCATGGATGACTTGGAGGGATCCAATAGGCGTGAAGCTAATGAAGGTGATTATAAGGCTTAGATCTAGGCTAAGAGTGGTCTAGCAAGTATTAGTGCATCATGCTTGGAGTAAATCTTATGGTTGAAGTGTAGCAGTCGACTGGTCAAGTGTTTGACACTTAACAATCGAGTTGACACTAAACAGTCGATTGAGATTATGACCAGTCGATTGATGAGAGTCGTCATTCATTTGATCAGGCAAATGACCTTGATCGACTCGAGCACAATCGGCCGAGATTGGTCGCGAGGCGAGAACACTCGATAAATAGCTAAGCAATCAACTAATAGCGAGCGATTCATTGCTCGCCATAATGACAGTCAACTACCAGTATATCCGTTGGCTTGAATGTCAACGTAGATCAAATTCGTCGTGAGACAACGACACTGTTGATAGTCAATTGGAGCATTATAACAATCGATTGCTAAGCGAAAATCCAGGTTGCGCGGAGGCTTAAAAAAAACTCGACGGAGAGGATTTCGACAGTGATTTCTTGAGCGATTTGAGGCGATTTACTGGTGCAAGTTAGAGTCTTCAAGTGCAGCCCAAAATAATCAATAAGCAAGCAATCCAAATCTCTTAGTGTAAAGTTTTCTTTATTTGTATTTATATATTATTTAGTGTACTTGTTGTATTTCACTGTATTACTTTTATAATCATTTGTACGAGATTTTTTTACCTCCGGATTGTTCCGAGAAGGAGTATATTGATTGGTGGTGGTGTTTGCATCCTAGAGCTCATTTGAGCTCGTCCTGTGGAGTAGGAACCCTAAAGTTCCAAATCACGTTATATTGCAGTATTTGTGTTTGTGTTTGTCTTGATTTGTTTATGCTTTATTATTATTTCACTACAAAAATACATGAATTTAGCAATGAAATTTAGAGACGAAAATAATTTGTTGCAAATCTACAACAAATTTTGCGACAAATTCCAAAATTCGTTGCAAATTTGTAATGAAATTTGCAACAAATTTTTTTTTATTGCAAACTTATTTACATTTCCAACAAATTTATTTTCGTCGCAAATTTGTGACGAATCCTGGATTCGTTGCAAATTTTGTAATAAATTTAGGAACGAAAGATTTTCATCGGACAATTTCAATTATTTGGAAAAAATAACGGCGGGATAACTTTGCGACGAATTTTATATCTATCGCTAATTTGATAACGATTTTTATTTTCGTCGCTAATTTTGTGACAAAAAATAAAATTCATCGTAAAATATTGCGACGAAATATGAATTCGTCGTTGAATTTGCAACGATTTAATAATTCATTATAAATTTTTGCAACTAATATTAAATTAGTCACAAAATTAGCGATGAATATTTGATTTGTCGTCAAATTCTTAATTATCAATATCCCCTCACTTTCCCTTATGCATTTCTTCTCTTGAGAAGATCCACGCTCTCTTCGCTTGCTCGCCACAAAGAATGCATCCTTTCTTTACCGCTGAAAGCACGGATCAGATTACAATACTCATTCGATCGGATATAGATAGTTAATTATTCTTCAAACCAAAACAACAAATAACAAACTGCAAGAAACTACAAAGTTGATTTAGCTAATCCATCTACTAAATATCAATATTAGGGTTAATCATATTACCATTTTCAATATCACTGAGTTATCTATCAAAGTGTTTTTTCTTATAAATACTTCAATAACCTAACATTGATGGTTGGAAGAATAAATAAGCTGATCAGATTATAACTGCATAAATATTTTTCTATAAATATTGCATAGCCCTCTCAGCGCTACCATCCACATAACATAATCCGATTTAAATAGAAGAATGATATGGGAGAAGAGCACTGGTACACTTGAGTTGCCTAATGTAACACGGAGGTTGTTATAAAAGGTCAATATGAAATTTAAAATATTTATTCAAATTTAAATTTTTTTTATTGGTGTTGCCAAACGGATCAAGAGCATAACTCTGCGTAAATTATTTTTCTTTATCATTATCGAAGAACCGATAAAAAAAAATACTGAGAGCTAAGGAATGTAATCGTCGTCTTTTGTTATAGCAGAGTGAGACTTAGTTTTATTTTTTTTTATAAAAAATAATTATTTCAATTTTTTTTTTAACTTCAAAGTGAATTTTATTATTAAAAGATAACATAAATTTTTAATTTTTTATTTAACAAAAAAAATTCCGTCGTCAATTTTTAAAACATTGATGGCTCGAAAAGTGATCGCGAGACAACGAGTGACGGTCAATGACACTATCATCTAACGTTTAAATTTTTAGATCCATTTTATTAAAGTTTATCCAAAATTTCAAAGAGCTCAAACTATACAAGTGATCCTGGACCAAGCCAGAGCAAAGAAGTCATTAATGCGGAACAAAGGTCTTTACCATTTCCATATTACTGCACGAGCAACGTAGTGATCAGGTGCCGGCCAGTTAGACTTTTAAATCACGGAGATATTAGAAATTCTGAATGTTCGATGTGAGAGTAGGACCGTAAACGAATCAAATGATTAAAAATAAATTTAATATTTGACTCGATAAGAATTTGTTTATCTTCGTATTAAATAAATAAGTTTGAACGTATATATATTTAGTTTGTTAATATTTATGAATAATATTCATGAATAGTATCCGTAAATAATATTCACGAACAAACTCATTTAAAATTTATTTATGAGCTTAACTATTCACGAATAAATTCATTTATATTTATTTATAAATAAAGATTAAAATATTAAAAATTTAAATAAATAAAAATAACATTTAAATAAATTAAACTTAAACAAATTTAAATCAAACTCCATTCAAATTTGAATCGAATTTAATATCCATTAAACAAATAAAGTTTAATTTTAAAAAAAATAAATTAAGATTGAATAGATTTTTTAATAACTTGATTAATTTTAAATTAAATTTAATTATTTTATTAAATAAATTTAAATATTATAAAATTTAATTTGACTCGACTAGTTTACGATGCTACATGGAACCAAGTAACAGGATGTTTTTAATTCATCGATGTCCTAGCTTAATGAATAGAGATGTCTCACTGTTAATTACTTAAAGTCTTCAGACCGTAGCTAGACAAGGTCACTATAAAACTATGGCGATGTCTTATGAGTTTTAGACAATGAGACACTTTAATTTCGGCCTTCTAATTTAAATAATAATAATAATAATAATAATAATAAAACACAATCGAGATGATCTTATAAAACGGGATTGCGTACCAAAACTACAGCAAAAGAACCAAAAAGTTGAATTAGCAGCGATGAACTGCAGGGAATTAAAAAAATATATATGTGAAAATATGCTCGATTACAATTCAAATGAATTTTCATATTTATTATACTGTTTGCATTAAATGCTTTCCCATTCCTTGTCCCCTTCTTCCCATTCGCCATCTTTATCCTTCCTCTTCAATTAATTTCATTCAGCAATTTTTTTTTATAAAAAATAATCTTTATTTTTGTTATCGTTGAGCAAACATTTTTGTTTCGAAATTGCCTTTAATTTTAATAATTTTTGACAAAAACTGTAATAAGATGATATAACAAAATTAATATAAAATAAAAGATATAAATAAATAGACTAGTAAAACTCCATTTATTATTATTATTATTATTATTTGATAATCTAGATATTTATTTTTTAAGGATCGATGATAAAAAATACTGAGACGAATGTAATCGTTTTTACTGCTACGAGTATAACTCTATTATCTTCGGAGGCACGATACAATGGTAAAAGCGGAGAGATATTCTATAGGAAAATACAGTTCGATCCTTTGCTGCGACATCATTCGACGATGAATTTTTGAAAAATCCATTTGGGCGATCCTGGGGAGTTTGTTCATGATAAGACGATTTATATCAATTATCGCTCGGATGATCGCAAGCTCGAATCGAATCAAAAACACTACGAACGCTTTGATTTATCTCACAATGGATGTTTCTTGAAATTCGATCTTATCCGATTCAATTGTTAGTGAGTCATCCCAAAAATACGTGGGATAAGATCTATCACTCTAGAAAATTAATCGAATCGAAAATTCAAATATTAAAATGTCAATAAAAAAACTTATTATTATCTCTAATTTTATTAGATGCGAGAAGAAAAATTATTACTGGCATCGACTTCGCTATCCCTTTCAGCGTGCGGCCAATGAGATCCATCCATTTTGGCGGGCCCCACGCTTATCCGTCGGGTCCTCCCTGACGCCTCCATCTGGTCCCGGACTCGGACACGTCACCCCATCGTCGACAGCAGCATGTGTCCGCCGGGTGCCTGGGCCCCGCCTTTATTTAAGGCCTACATCTCCACAATTCCCCACCCCATTTCCTTCCTCCTCTTTATTCGCCTTCCTTGTGGGCCCCTCCGACCGAGTCCTTTGCGTCTCGCCCTTCCGTCATTTGTCTATTTCTTACCCGCTTTCGTACCTACCGTGTCAGGCTGCAAACGTGCCGACTTCCCCCGCTCAAAAGCCTCGGTGGATTATCGGGTACGAGTCACGTGTCCCCGAAGCTTTACCATCAAAAAAGTTCGATTTCGATATTTTTCTATTCGACTTCCTCCCATTTTTAATACAATTGTTTATTCACTTTAGATTTTTATTTTATTGAAAAGTTTAATAAGAATTTTCTCAATGAATTAATTTATCAGTTTTATTTAGGAATATTTTTACGAATATTTTATGAGGATATTAATAAATCGAGCATATATTTTACGTCATTAAATTTTTTATTTGTTTATAGCTTTACTCGTCCGTCGGCTCAGATTGATCCCGCCACTTCCAACGGCTAGGATCGCATAACAGTACTGGATCTGCCAAAAAAATCATAGGACGAAAATGCCATCATTGGCATTCCCCACGTGCAATAAAGTGGGAGGGTAGTTTAGTCATATTTTGTTACGTCGCTTCGTGACCTCTCCTTGCCCAATCCGGTGGGACTGAACGGCCAATAAAAACGCTGGTAAGTTAGTGGGCTTTTGCGTTTGTCCAAGTACAACAATGGCGTCACCTTGCTCGCTCTGCAATTTTACTGGTCGTCCTCTTGCGCTTCCGTTTGCACCCTGCAAAACCCTTCAAACCTCTTCCATGGAAAGCTAGACCGCAGGCGATGCCATGGAAGGAGCGCCGATGCCGCTCCTCCTTTTCCTCCTCCTTGCTCTGCCTAGCCCTCCTTGTCTGCCTCGTCCCCGCCGTCAGGGCGAGTGGCGCCGGTGACCTGCAGCTGCTGTTGTCGTTCAAGGGCGCAGTCGCCAACTCACAGTCGCTGCAGAGCTGGGACCGTTTCCGCAGCCCGTGCTCCTTCGCCGGAGTGGCCTGTGACTCCGACGGCCGCGTCGCTGCCCTCGCGCTGGGGGAAGTGCCCCTTGTCGTCGACTTCCGCGCCGTCTCGTCTTCGATCCTTTCCCTCGAGGACTCCAGCGTCTTTCCCTCCACGATGTAAACCTCACTGGAACCTTGTCTGGAGACGTCTGCGGTAGCCACTTGGTTGAGTTGGATCTCTCCGGCAACGGCCTCCGCGGTTCTCTTGCTGACGTTTTTACTTTTGCGGCTGTTTGCGCCGGGCTGAAGTCGCTCAACCTCTCCCGCAACTCTTTCGGGACTGAACCGACCGCCGTTGGCAATGCTCCTGTTTTGGCTGCGCTCGAGATCGAGACGCTTGATCTCTCCTTCAACAAGCTCTCCGAAGAGTATGAGCTCCGGTGTCTGCTCTCCGACCTAGGCGCCCTCCGCCGCCTCGATCTGGTCGGTAACCGCATTTCGGGCGGACTTCCGTCCGTCGTCAACTGCTCCTACCTTCAGCACCTGGACCTTTCTTCCATCGGTCTGTCCGGCGAGGTCGGCGCCGGTGTCTTCACCGACTGCCGGAGCTTGACATTCTTGAACCTGTCTGCCAACCACTTCACCGGCAGACTTCCGTCCAGCCTCTCATCTTGCGCTTCCTTGACCACGCTCAGCCTATCCGGCAACAACTTCGGGCGAGTTCCCTGCCGACATCCTCGCCTCTCTACCCAACCTCCATGTTCTGGAGCTGGCGTTCAATAACCTCAGCGGCAGTCTTGGGAACTCCATCACCATGATGCCCAGTCTCGAAGTGTTCGATCTCAGCTCTAACATGCTGACGGGAGCGATTCCCGTGGAGCTTTGTCCTAACCACCGGTTCGCGTTAAGAGTGCTCTACCTCCAGAACAACCAACTCACCGGCGGCATCCCGGAATCTCTGAGCAACTGCACGAAGCTCGTCTACCTTGATCTCAGCCTCAATTACATCACTGGCACCATTCCTCCTGGACTCGGTTCGCTTTCTTCCCTACGAGACCTCATAATGTGGCAGAATTTGCTCGAAGGCGAAATTCCGGCCGAGTTGTCCAACCTCCGAAGCCTCAAGAACCTCATTCTCGACAACAATGGGCTCACCGGACCGATTCCTTCCGGGCTGGCGAATTGCACAGGTCTGAATTGGCTTTCTCTATCAAGTAACCACCTCAATGGAACTATCCCGTCCTGGATCGGCCAACTTCACAATCTTGCGATACTTAAGCTCGCGAACAACTCCTTTTCTGGGCCGATCGCGCAGGAGCTTGGAGACTGCAAGAGTTTGATTTGGTTGGACCTGAACAACAACCAACTCACCGGATTAATCCCGCCGAGCTTGGCCAAGCAGTCAGGCAAAATCGCGGTGGGCTTTTTAGGCACCGGCGAGCCGTACGTGTACTTGAAGAACGACGACAACAGCGGGTGCCGAGGCACTGGCGACCTCCTGGAGTTTGGTGGGGTTCGGCCAGAGGATCTCGACCGTTTACCCAGCCGGCACTTCTGCAACTTCACCAGGGTTTACAAAGGAATAACACAGTATACCTTCAGCAACAATGGATCTATGCTCTTCCTCGATCTTTCCTTCAATCAGCTGGACGGGGAGATCCCCAAGGAGCTTGGAGACATGTACTACCTTCTTATATTGAATCTTGGCCACAACAAGCTCTCAGGCGTGATTCCGCCCGAACTGGGGAACCTGAGGTATGTTGCAGGGCTCGATCTCTCACACAATGCTCTTGAAGGGCACATCCCTCAGTCCTTCTCCGGCCTTGCCATGCTAGCTGAGATTGACCTCTCCAACAACAAGCTAAATGGGTCCATTCCTGAACTGGGTCAGCTGGCAACCTTCCCACGGTACGACTATGAGAACAACTCCGGCCTTTGTGGGTTCCCTCTCCCGTCTTGTAAAGACATTGCCGGGGCTAATTTGGACACACAGCACAAGAAGAATCATCGCCGCCAGGCTTCTCTCGCAGGGAGCCTTGCAATGGGATTGCTTTTCTTCATCTTCTGCATTGTTGGCCTCATCATCATTGCAGTAGAGAGCAAGAGGAGGAAGAGTGAAAATAAAGACAAGAGCAACCGTGCTGGAGACATCTACTCAGACAGCCGATCTCACTCCGGCACTGCTAATTCAAACTGGAAGCTGACTGCCACCAAGGATGCATTGGCCATCAACCTTGCCACGTTCGATATGCCTCTCAAGAAGCTCTCCTTTGCAGACTTGGTCCAGGCAACCAATGGCTTCCACAACGACAGCTTGATAGGTCAAGGTGGATTTGGTGACGTTTATAAAGCCCAGCTGAAAGATGGAAGCGTTGTTGCCATCAAGAAACTTATCCATGTCAGTGGACAGGCAGACAGGGAGTTCACAGCTGAAATGGAGACCATTGGAAAGATCAAACATCGCAACCTGGTTCCTCTGCTAGGCTACTGCAAAGTAGGAGAAGAACGTCTGTTGGTTTATCAGTTTATGAAGTATGGAAGCTTAGATGATGTGTTGCATAACCGAAACAATGCTGGAATCAAACTGAATTGGGCAGCTAGAAGGAAGATTGCAATGGGAGCTGCCAGAGGGTTGGCATTCTTGCATCACAACTGCACACCTCGTATAATTCACAGAGATATGAAGTCCAGCAATGTTCTTCTCGATGAGAATCTGGAGGCAAGGGTCTCAGATTTCGGGATGGCTAGGCAGATGGGTGCAGTGGACACCCATTTGAGCGTTTCTGCACTAGCAGGCACCCCTGGTTATGTACCACCTGAGTACTACCAGAGCTTTAGGTGCACTATCAGGGGTGATGTTTACAGCTATGGCGTTGTCTTGCTCGAGCTGCTCACTGGGAGGCGACCTACTGATTCTGTAGACTTTGGGGATGACAATTTGGGTGGGTCAAACAACACTCTAAACATAGGATAAGCAATGTGTTTGACCTTGAGCTCTTGAAGGATGATCCCTCTCTTGAACTGGAGTTATTAGAGCATCTTAACATTGCTTGTGCCTGCCTCGACGAGAGGCCATTCAGGCGACCAACAATGCTGAAGGTGATGTCAATGTTTAAGGAGATACAAGCAGTTTCGTCTTTAAGTTCCGATGTCTGTGCCAGTATGGCTTCAATAGATGGGAGCCTCTGTGAGGGGGATATGAGCTTGAAGGAAGAAGACAAAGAGGATAGAGTTTGAAGGAGGGCACACGAAAGGAAGTGGTATCTTCAATCAAGCTGGTTCCATTCACCATCAAAGGCTCGAGGGGATGCAAGTTTCATTCTTCATCTCGCAATGGTATGAAAAGTTTTCCAATGTTGTAGCTTACATCTAGAGTATATGATACGTCCTTAAAACAATGTGCTATCTCTTAGTTTTTTCTTTTATTCTCATTCATATACCTTGATCTGGCCTTTTTCACAAGGTCTGTACATAGCAAGTGAATTTTGTGTGGTTCATCTTCCACTCTAGAAAACCCTGTCGATAATTTAATTGCTTAATCGTTTGCTTCTTCTGCTTCAAATTTAGCATTCTTGTTAAATATATATCTGTGTATCTTCCTTTCTGCCACTTTTCATTGTGTGTGTTCCTTCTTGTTAAAGAGCATTTAGAAACCACAATAGGACTTTTCTGAAGTTAGTGTATGACATCAGAGCAAGCCGGATTCATGTGTTTAGTTGTTGTTCATCTCCGTGCGGCACACAAGTGCTTCAGCGGCCACTCCACTTATCTTTCTGGTGCATCTTCCATGAGAAAACTGGCTTCCAGCTTTTTCTCTGGATTGATACAATCCCAGGAACCTAAGAGGTCCTCGGTAGCTAAAGCGATCATTTAGCTTTCAGCCACTTCCCTTTGGCTTTCAAAGGTGATGCTCCATGACTATGTCTGGAACAAACAATTTAGTGAGTGAGTATTGCCTTTTCACAAAATTAGCTCTATGATTGAACTTGTTTGATGTGGTGCAATCTCAGAATGGGTGATCTGATCTCTAGGAAGCTTCTCGCCTTAAAGGTAGACTTGACCACAGGATAAACTCACGAGGCCGATTGTGTGGGTGTTGGCCAAAGCAAACGATGTATTGATATCAATGAGAGTGGACCTAATCCTTGGTACAACATTGTGCCACTATTTGGTTTTCTATATCATTAATTAGGAACTATTCGAGTCTGAGTTTAGCATTGAGGTCTCCGATGAGTTGCATAGATCTAAAATGCTAATCGTACATACAACCTGGTAGTTACTCGAGATCATTGATAAATTCATAAGCAATCTATGAGTTGCATAGTTCTACAGTGCTAAAATTTTGTCTTCCACTAGCCAGCAGCAGCATAGGGTTTTATCTGTGCCCATATGGTTGCCCTCTCTAATGCAGGATGATAAGACAAACATGAACTCTCAGAGGGAGTTGGTTTAACTTCACTACTGTTTCAGAACAGGAGAAGAAGAATTATTGGCGGATTCCAGCAAGTCAGTCTGTCGTGTTGTTTCCCCATCTGCTGACATTTGATGTGGCCTAATACTGAGCGACCTCCAACAATTATGCAAATATCAAGCAATGAAGCGGATAGAAAAAGACAGATGCCCTGAGTGGTCTGGATTGTGTGACCTCTAGCACATGAAACATGATTGCCTTGGAGGTGGCCTCTAGACCTTCTCTCTTTTTTCTATAATCTTGGAGGTAGTTTATTTTCTTTTTCTTTTAGTTTGTCTTTATTTATAATATTGGAGGTAAGGTTTTTCTTCTAGTTTGTCTGAGTAAATTCGGAGCATAATTCATGCACACTTCGATGAAGTGCTACAATACACACAAAAGTATGATAATTGAGCTGGGGGTCCTCCCAGAGAGCAATGTCTGCACTCACTGCCCAGTTGTAGAGTTTACGAGGTGAAGCAAGGTGCATTATTGTTAGGTGTTTGTCTGTAAAGTAGTCCGAAGTGTGGGGCATCGAGCTTGCGAGTCACCATCCGTCCTTATGTTTGCGATCGAGCATCGATCTGCAAAGGGATTGTAAATTATGATCGTTGTGTTTTCTTTTTCTTTTCTGTTTTTTTGTTTGTGAGACTGTATCTTTTACATTACAGAGGCCATGTTACACAGTTTTGGTGGTTGGCAGGTCGGTCGCAAAGTGCAATGGTCGCTGCTGAAGTCTGAAAAGGAGAACAGGATCGTTATGGTTTCAGAATCTCGATCAAAAGAGACAAAGTGGAGGAGAATAGTTTTCAAGCTGGTTTTTCTCGTCCATCCCTATGGAAATCAGAGAGGAGAGGAGACTTGTAGTTTTTAGTGTGTGTGTTTTCTTTTGAGCCTAAGTGAAAATTGGAGGGAAAGGGCTTCATCCTCTATTTGGAGAGAGATTTCGGAAGACATTTGGTTTACTCCTCTTCCATAATAGTATCTGTGTCGTTCTAATCATCGGGCCATCTGGAGGGGATGGTTTACTCCGCTTGCTTCCAATTAAACGCGAAGTCACAGCGATGCCTTTCGGTCGAGTTGAGGTCGTGGGTACGATGCAAATGGGTTGGTTCTCGACGAGGTTTAAGTTGTGGCAAGGTTTGGTGTAGTTTGAGATTTCAACAAGGTTGAGGTTGCAAGGAGGTTTGGCGAGGATGATTGGTTGCAAGCAAAGTGCTAAGAGAGAGCTAGCTACCTCGGTGGACTAGTGTTTATTGGTAGGCATGATCCGATTGAAAGTGTGTTTTTTTTTTTAAATTGGCACAGGGTATTCAAGTTTTTGGATCGATTCAATTTCATAAAAAAATTTATTGACTGTTTGGATAAATTAGAAAGTATTGACTGTTTGGATAAATTAGAAAGTGTTCGAGACGAGCAAGTCAATAGTTTAGCGTACGGAGTTTGTCATTTCATTTTTTAAGAAAATTATAAATTCGTTAAAGTTGAAGATGGAATCTGAGTGCTTGATTTTAGCATGTTAATGATTTGCCTGTGGTGTTTTTTTATTAATTGAGTATCTGAATTTTTGATCCGATTAATTTCTGAAAGTGATCGATCTTGCTCTACGGATCTTCAGGATGCTTTGTCAACAGTTGAGCTGAGTAAGGTTGGAGGTTAAGTGACATCCATCGGTCATCAAAGGTAAATCAGAGAAGCGTTCGTAGTTTTTTTACGATTCAGCTTGAATTTCGCAGTCATTCCATCCTTGAACAACGATCCAACGTCAAAGTCGTATTCTATCTACCAAGCAAACTCTTGATCCCCAAGGCCGTTCGAATGATTTTTTTTTTAAATTTGTCATCGAACGATATCGCAACAAATGATCGAATTATATTTTTTTTTATGGAATATCTTTTCGTTTTTGTTGTTGTGTCGTGCTCATGGGGGATGTCGTTGGTGTCTTGTTTTGTAAAAGATTGGAACCGTTAAACTAACAACTCCATCGATTTGTCCCACGATCATTGTGAGAGATAAATCACGGGGGTCTTTAGTCTTGACGCGATTAGTCAAGACAGAGGAGGATTATCTAATGCCAGAGAGGAATTTTAAATACTTTTCTAAAATCGATCGGTGTTCATTTCGTAAATATCGCTCTGTTCTAATAAATATATCATTCCCGTGGGACACCGTTGATGTCTTGTGATTACAGTGGAGTGAGGTTGATAAAAGTTATTTTTGCCATTTTTTTTATCCAAGTAAACATGGATGATAAGTCTCTTTTCCTTCTCTTCTTCTCTTATTTTCTTTGCAAGAAAACTATGTCTAAATTTAAGTTGGGTTCGTGACGATCTATAAGGGTTATTTGGGCCTAGTTGCAATTCAATCATGCTCCATCTTATAGAAAATTTTTATTTATGATTTTTTTTTACAAAATATTTTTTATGTCAGTTTTCTTTTAGAGGTTATGATTTTTTTTTAAAAAATATTTTTATAAGAAAATATTATAAGGGATTAGAGCCGTCAATTTGGGTTGGATCAGTCAGATTGATTCATTCCGTTAAATAAATAATCGAGTTGAATTGAAACTCTATCAGTCGATCATTTGATGAACTTAAATTGATTGATACATGTGGGTCATGAGTCAAGATTAGTCAGGCTACGACAAACTTAAGTTGATTCGCAGATTGAGAAAGTTAAAAAAAAATCTCCCATCAATTTTTTCTAACTTGTCTAGATATTTATTGTATTAAGTGAATTTAATTTAATTTATTATCCTTAATTAATAGTAAAAAGTAATGTTTCTCCTTAGAATTTTTTTTTTTTTCAAATGGAATTATTTTGGTCATGAACAAGTGATCCTTTATGATAATATTTTTTTAGAGAAAGTGATAGTATTTTTAGAGATTTTTTTGTATTTTTTATTGTCAGTGTGTACTGATTTGTCTAATCTACAATTAGACTTGATTCGATTGGTTTGAAGATTTCTTGACATATTAGAATGACAGACCAACATACTCATCTCCATTAAATGTTGGATTGATCCATCTCGTGATAGATCGGTCCGTTTGATATATTTCCACGGAGATGATATAGTGGCTAAGGCACGGCAGAGCTTACAGATAAAATAAGGATCGATTTCGGAAGAGGTCTAAAGTCTTTTTCTGAATTTAAATGACCTCTATGTGTCTTGGCCATCACATTCAAGCTCACAGAGTCTTCTGTGATTTATCTCCCTCACAATGACTGTGGAACAATTCCATAAAAATCGTTAAGTTGATGGATTCCAACCTTTACAGATATATCTAATATCCCATGAAAAAAAAGGAAATGCATTTAAGAAAAATAACATATCCAAAGAAACACAAGGCTATTTTGATCAATTTTGTCCAAATTTAGATCTAACATCGCTACTTTCAAATTTATTTATTTATTTTTAAATACAATATTTTTTTTATTAGTATTATATGTCCATGTTTTCAATCTGATTAATTTTGAGATATGATCGGTTCGACGATATAGTCACATTATTCTTATAAAACAGATTCGATATCGAAGATGTACTTTATTCGGAAAGGCAAACTCTCGATCTACATTTCATACGACATCATCTATCCATTTTTTTTTTTAAATTCAAAGTCAAATTAATTTTAATAAAAATTTTAAACTATATCAATTTATGAGATACTATCTCATTTTACGACTAATTTGTTACTAGAGCGATGCAACCTTTTTTTTTTTATTGACATTAGGGTATTCGAATATTCAATCTGAATAATTCTTAAGAGTGACTGACTCTATTCCACATACTTTCGGGACGCCTCGCCAACAGTGGAGTTGAATAAGGTCGGAGTTCAAGTGGCCTCCACTGGTCACTAAGAGTAAATTAGAGAAGCGTTCGTAGTTTTTCACGATTCAGTCCGGACTCAACAGTTGTATCATCTCTAAATGACAGTCCAACGTCGAAGTCGTATTCTATCTATTAGATAAACTCCTGGGTCTAAGGGTCATTCGAATGATTTTTTTTTTAAATTTGCAGTCAAACGACATCACATTAAAAGATTGAATTGTATTCTCTTATGAGATGTCACTTCATTTTTACTGGTGCACCATGTCTCAGACTTATGCAACCTTTCTTTCACTTATGGGACAATTCTCAAATAGACAGAGATCAATTTTCGAAGAAATCATGATTTAGACTACCAATCGATCTCCTCTTTTATACTTGTCATCTAAATTTCTGATTTATCTTCTCTATCGATAAAAACAATCGATAGAAATTGCTAATATGATAATTCATAATTTTTTGTTCTTCCATCTGGACACATAGTTATTATCGACGCGTTATTGCCAACATTTAATTTTGAAATTTTTGAAAAAGAAAGCTCGCTTTAAATTTGGAGCCCGACAAGAGTAGGCGCCGGACCGCGCGGCCCCACCAGTCGATGCGTCTCGGTTTCAAATTTGAGCCGCCAAATCGAAGCTCGGGGCCAAACTGGAACGGTTTGAATTTGACTCATCGAATGGAAGTCGAGCCGGCAATTCGACGCCGGTTCAGTTGCGGTTCGAATTCAAGAGTTTGACCGTGTCTGGGTTCGGCGGAAAATGGACCGGACGTTTAACCCGCCGTCGAACCGGGCATTGCCGCCGTGTTCATCCTCTTCCGCGGACGACGATAACTAGCGAGATGTCAATTTTCCGATGGTGGAGCTCATCCAATAGAAACGCTCCAACACAAGTGAAGTAGGTTAGTTAAGTAGAGACGCTAGCACAACGTACCTTTGTCTTTGCGCACAAAGAGAGAAAACAGTCCGATGAAAATATTAAAAAAAGGTAGCAGTAGTAGATGAAGTAGCAAGGCAGCCTGAATAATCTCCGTCTCCCCCTTCTCCTCCTCTCTGGTAAACAGGAAGCCCGATGCTGCGGAAACCTACTTCCGGCAAGGGCAGCGGTGGAGGCGGCGATCTCAACGGCAACGTTCGATTCCTTCAGGAGATCGAGGCCCTTAGCAAAGCCCTCTCCGTCGATCCGAAGCAACCTAACAGGCACCGGCTCCTCCCTTCCTCCTCCAGCGCCGGCCGGCGTTCCGTGTCGGCTGGCCGATCAGCCCCCAGTCCTGCCTCCTCCTCGTCCGTGTCGAACAAGGAGAAGAAGAAGGCCGGATCGTCGTCGTCGTCTCGTTGGGGCTGGAACCCTATCAAGAAAGCGCTCTCCCACATCGGCGGCCACCACCGCCGCTTCGACTGCTGGTTCACCCTCCGCGTACACTCCATCGATGGGCTTCCACTCGCCTTCGCCAGCGCTGCGCTCATCGTCCACTGGCGCCGGACCACCGATCCCGTTGCTGCCGCCGTGGCCACCCGCCCCGCCCGCGTGGTCCGTGGTGGGGCCCAGTTTGACGAGACGCTCACCTACCTCTGCCCAGTGTCCGCCTCCCGTAGCGGGCCGGGTGGCACGGCTAAGTATGAGCCGCGGCACTTCCTCATCTACCCCACCCTGGCGGGTGGCGCCTCCCCTGATCTGGACCTCGGGCGCCACCTTGTTGACCTGACCCGTGTGCTTCCGTCCACCCTCGAGGAGCTCGTTGATGAAAAGGCGTTTGGGAAATGGAGCACGAGCTTCCGGCTGTCGGGGAAGGCGAGGGGTGCTTCGCTCAGCGTGAGCTTTGGATTCTCCTTGGTCGAGAGTATTTCCGTGGATCCTGGCTTGCCAGAGAAGAAGGTCTCGGAGATGTTGAATTTGAAAGAGGTTGAGTTCGATTTGCTAAATCAGAAGGATCCTGTGACTCGTGTGGGAAACCAGCTTCAACAAGGCGATCGGTCTGGGTCTGTGGTGGATGTGAAGGTGCTTCATGAAGTATTAAAGAGCTCCAATTCCGAGACTTCTCTCTTGGTTAACCAAGAGAAGGAAGCAGAGACAGAGAACGATGCAAAACATTCTATTTTGGCTTTGGCCGATGATGCTAATCCAGATTTTGAGATCCCCTGTGAACAGAAGCAATTGGCTGAGGTAATAGTTAGTGAGTCATTGGAGCCATCTGTAGGAACAATAGAGGGGCCACAATTGCAGAAATCTTCTATGTCTACTGAGAATGTGAAAGAGAATGATATTCAGCAGAAGGTTGAGCCTGAATTCACAGTGATTGAACAGGGAACCGAGATTGCTTTCAACGATGAGACCCATGAAACAAGTACTGAAATTGGGAAGATCAGTGTAAAGGATAAAAATGATGTCCAAGAAGTTGAGGATGATAAGGTAGGAAGATTGGATATTGAGCTAGATAAAACATTTGCTGAAACAGCTGAACATGACAGACATAATCCAGAAGAAGCTACGTTACTGAGTGTGGATCAGGAGACAGAAGAGTTGGAATCTATCTTCCGTAGCCTCTCCATTTTCGGAGCTAAGGAATTTGAATCTCCAACTACCCAAGTTGAAGCAATCAAGCAACAGAGTCTTGGAGATATTGAAAATTTTTACAAGAGGCCTAGCTCATTGAGTAGATCCCGTAGCCTAGATGCTGTCACTGAATCTGTTGCCAATGAGTTCTTAAGCATGCTAGAGATAGAGCATAATCCTTTTGGATTGAGTTCAGACAGTGGTCCAGAATCACCAAGGGAGCAGCTGTGGAAGCAATTTGAGAAGGAAGCACTGGCATCAGGTGATGATCTTTTTGGTCTTGACACTGAGTTGGAGTCGGCTGCCTATTGGGATGAATTTCCAGAGGATTTTGATCTCTCATTAGTTGCTAATGAAGTTGAGATTGAATTTCAGAATACTAAGCTAGATATGAACGACAAATCCAGAGCTAAGATGCTAGAAGATGCAGAAACAGAAGCTTTGATGCAAGAATGGGGCTTGCATGAGAAGGACTTCCATTCTTCTCCACCTGGTAGCAGGGATGGATTTGGTAGTCCTATACACCTGCTGCCGGAGGATCCACTTGAATTACCCCCACTTGGTGAGGGTTTGGGTTCCATTCTCCAGACAAAAGACGGCGGCTTCTTGAGATCTATGAACCCTCGCTTTTAGTAATGCAAAAACAATGAGAACTTAGTCATGCAGGTGTCCAGTCCCATTGTGGTCCCTGCAGAAATGGGTTCTGGGGTTATGGAAATATTGCAGCAGTTAGCTTCAATGGGCATTGAAAAATTATCTAGGCAAGCCAGCAAACTAATGCCTCTAAATGATATAACTGGGAAGACAATGGAGCAGATAGCCTGGGACTCAGCAACTGCTCTAGACTCTTGTGAAAGGTACATGAGTATTCAATTTGGTTATCTTCAGCGTAGTTGTTGTTGTAACCTTGGCTATATTAGGGTCATTTGATTATTTATAGGCTCTTCTTTTTTGTTTTGGAAGGTATGACTTATTGGAAAATCACTACCAAGAAGTAGAGGCAAATGTTTCTCAGAATGTCTATGGGCGGAAGAAGAAATTCAAAGAGGCTGCCCAACCTTCCTGCTCCAGGGCTGAAACCATCTCAGAATATGTTTCAGTCGAGGATCTTGCTCCAATGACAATGGATAAGATTGAAGCCCTGTCAATTGAGGGGTTAAGAATACAATCAGGCATGTCCGATGAAGAGGCACCCACGAACATTAGCTCCCAATCAATTGGAGAATTTTCAGCTTTGGAGGGAAAAGAATCTGGCAACAGCTGTTCTATAGGCTTGGAGGGTTCAGCTGGATTACAACTTTTGAACGTTAACGATAATGGAGATGAAATTGATGGCTTGATGGGTTTGTCTCTCACACTCGATGAGTGGATGAGGCTCGATGCAGGTATCATCGATGAAGATCAAGTCAGCGATCGAACCTCGAGGATTCTTGCAGCTCATCATGCCAATTCCATGGATTTGACTGCTGGTGGATCAAAGGGTGATAAAAGAGGAAAAAGATCTGGCAGGAAGTGGGGATTGTTGGGGAATAACTTCACTGTTGCTCTGATGGTCCAGCTTAGGAATCCTTTGCGGAATTATGAGCCTGTGGGCGCGCCGATGCTTGCTTTAATTCAAGTTGAACGAGTGTTTGTCCCCCCAAAACAAAAAATTTACAGCACAGTTTCATTAATAGGAAATAGTGAACAAGAAGATGAGCCCGAAACTGAAAAGAAACCGTTGGCTGAGGAGAAGCATGTAGATGAGGCCATCCCTCAGTTTAAAATCACTGAGGTGCATGTTGCTGGTCTAAAATCTGAACCCGAACCCACCAAGAAAAATATATGGGGTAATCCGAAGCAGCAGCAATCTGGTTCCAGGTGGTTACTTGCTTCCGGAATGGGTAAGACCAATAAGCATCCATTCATGAAATCAAAATCAGTTGTGAAACCTTCTGTTGAAATGACAAACAAGGTGCATCAAGGAGATTCTCTTTGGAGCATTTCTTCTAGGGATAAATGGAATGATGCAGCTGCTCTAAAGCCTCGCAGAAGGAACCCTAATATGGAATGATGCAGCTGCTCTAAAGCCTCGCAGAAGGAACCCTAATATCATTCTACCTAGTTGAGTTATCCAGCTGAGTTGAAGGATACTGATAAATGTGTTGCAACAGAAGATAAGCCAATCAAATAGATGAGTAAGCATTTTGTTGAGTATTAGCAGCTTATCATGGAAGACACTAGGATCTTTGGACTCCATGTATGGACTAAAAATGGTGGCATTTCACTATTTTTATCTCCCTCAATTTCTTCAATCTTACTGCTCACTAAATGCAAGTTGATTGGAAATAAATTTGCAAATAGAGTGCTTAGTTTCGACATTGTTTTGGCTGAAGTGTTGTGTTTGTTTTTATCCTTGCGGTTTTGCTAGAGATCATATTTTCAGTTTATCCTAATCATTTAATTCTTCATTATATAGATTTATTTATTACTGTAGGGGTTCTTTTTCATTCTTGCATGCTAATCTGTAAAATATTTTATAGATGAGTAGAATTATCATTGCGATGCTAAAACATGTTAAAAGCTTTTTCATGAGACCACTTTCATTTACTCTGTCGATCTGCTTTTTTTATTTAAATGTTATACTGCAGAGATTTGTTTTCTATTCTTATCAGCATTAATAAGTTTCTTTTATATCATAAAATGTTCCTGAATTGCTTTCCTTACTTATCGTCAAGCCGATTAATTGAGCCTGAGTCATCCATTATAGTAAACTCTCGTCGAGATGATAAATCTCATCATTCAAATTACTTTGTATATTTTAATGAAACAAGTTCAAATTCTATCTTGCATGTTGAAATATTCGTGTAGAAGTGTGATCAGATACTATGCTTGCTTAATTTGTAATAGAAATTAAAATACATTAGAACTAGGAAATTAAATTAAATATCTTCTTTGTGATTTTTTTAAATATATGCATATGGACTTTTATTTAATTTATATTAATATAGTTACTTTTAAAAATATTAAAAAAAAAAAATAGGCCTAATGTAACGAATATTTATATATATCTTGAATATTTAAGAATTTTGGTATAATATTGAGTAGAATTAAGTAGGAGTTTCCAAAAGGCTTTTACTCGTTTTGAAATTGTAATTTCAAAATCGAAAATTTTGTATATTATTATTATTATTATTATTTTTTAAATGACTAATAAAAATCAAAACTGTTTTTGTTAAAATGACATCTTTTTAAGAAAATCTCAATCCATAACGACGACAACCATAATTATTATAATAATTTTTAAAATGATATATCTAAATCAAAATGATTTTGATCCAATTTAAATAATTTTAATTAAATCAGTAAAAAATAATTTAATATAATAGTATTCTATAGTAATTTTAATTAAATTGAATAATCTATTTTAAAATTTTAATATCTTGTAGGTTTATTTTAATTAAATTACTATTATATGTTATATAGTTCTATATATATTTTTTAAATAAAAATATACCGGCATTGTTTTGATTTTTTTTTTTAATAAAAAAAAGCATTTTTCAATGAGATAATCTCCCCCAAAACAATCGTTACTTTATAACTGCCTCTGACTGGAATATGAATTTCCAATATTTTCGTTCCTTCTTGTTATATATAAATGCACCCGTAACTGACTTACCCTTTACTTTAACGATCTTGAGGTGGGTCCTGTCAGAAAGAACGTCTTACCTATTAGTATAATTGTGGGTATTGTTTTGGGTGTATTTGTTGGGATCACTCAGTCGCCCTCTCCGTGGTATCTTCTTCCCTTTGGCTGTCTATAAAAAGGGGTGCGAGGCCGAGCCTAGGCATCGCCTAGCTCCGTTTGCTCGGGGGGTTTCTTGCGGGAGAAGTCATGGCCGGCAACGACGACGGTGCCGTGGAGATCATCCTGGAGAAGCCTGAAGATCCGCCTGCGGACGTCCCCCGCCGGGTGGGCTGCCACGATCCCGAAGTCGAGGTGTTCATCCTCCGCGTGGGGGAGGCCACCGTCGAGACCACCATTGCCAACAATTCCCACGTCGCCGCCAACTGGATCCGTCAGATCCAGCACCACCCGTCCTCCCGCCGCACCCCTCTCTCCGCTACCCTTCTCTGCATCCACGGCCTCCTCCCGTCGCGCAAACATTTCGACCTCACCAAGCCAAAGGGCCCGACGGCCAACCCCGGCCACCCCAGCAACCCGATCTGCGCGATCGCTCTCTGCGTCGGCGGATCTCATTGCCTCATCGTCAACCATCGCGCCCACCTCTACCACTACGAAACCTTCACCTTCCCCAAGAACCACCCCCTCTGTGTGTTCTTGGCGGACAAGAAGCTCCGCGTCGCAGGGCCGGGGCTGCCGGCCGAAGCCCAGCGCCTAGAGACGGAGTGGGCCGTGCAAGTGAATCGCCCTTTGGATCTGCACGAGGTGGTGGCGCGGGTTCACGGGAAGGATAGAGTTTGGGTTACGAAGAAGAAGAAGGGGGCGATGGTGACGGAGGCGATCGGCGTGGAGCAAATGGCTGCGCTGGCGCTTGGTGGGATGCGAGTAAATGAGAGGCCGGCGAGCTTGCTGGCGCCTGCAAACTGCAACTGGGGGTACTTCTTAGTCTCCGAGGAGTTGATAAAGTACACCGTCCGCGACGCATACCTCTGCTACGAGATCGGCCTCAAATGCTTGGAGAAGACCGTCTCCTCCGCCTAATTAACCAGTTCGCTGATCGTTTCCTCATCTCGAGCCAAATGGAGGTGTGCTACTCTATCAATCTCTCCACTCCTTCGTTACCCGTGCTTGCCTTCCAGGTAACTAGCGAAACAGTAGAATAATCGATCATCCATCTTGTTCTCGATCCATCTTTCTGGGTTTGAATGGCTCTGTTTGATCGATATTGAGTTGATGACAGTATTCGAGTAGTTAGTTCGCAGTCAGTAATCAATTGCTTCTGTTTACGTCCGGAATGAAATGTGGAAAACTAGAGAATTAATGAAAGTTTCTTTTTATCTTTTTTTTTTTTTTAGAAATGAACTCTGTTGTGAAAAAATTGTAGAATTCTTCAAACATATTATTATATTATTTAGATTAGACAACTAGGTGTCCTCCTGGACAAAGTGGATGACTAATGTAAAGATCAATCTTGAATACACAATTGAAATTTATAGATAAGATAAAAAATTAATTTCTAGAGATCTAAAATCTTTTTCCAATTTAAACGATTTGATTACTATCACTCAAAATTCATAACTCATGATTTATCTTATGTAACGATCATAATACTCGATAAAATTTCAATTTTTACAAATAATCTTATTTTTGAAATGAAAAAGTTCACCCTTACGTTGTTGAATTATCATCCAAAATCAATTTACAATTTGAAAATCACATATTTAATTAATATTTTAAAAAGATAAAATCTAATTTTAACTGGAAATTAATTTAAATTGGAATGAAAAAAGAACAGATATTTTTTCCGAAAATAAAATCCAAAAAGTAAAAAACAATTTTCATTTGTATAAATAGGGGATATTAAAAAACGAAAACTTAATTGATGTACAAAAACACTACAATTATTGACCCACGAAGAGCAAGCAATTTGCGCCACATCAACTAAAACGCTCAACTGTTACTGCTCTTAATTAAAATAGAAACCAATTCATACACATGACAATACGATTCAGGAATGGAGTAACGAAAGATATCACACACATAAAGATCCGTATAAAACGACGTCCTGAGCACTCGAGCAATTGTCATTCAAGTTTGGCAAGTGCAGTATGAGGACTGGTTAGTAGACACATGGAATTCAATGAACAAGCTTAAAATACAATATGACCAGAATCGCTAGGACTAAAGCGACGATGATTCCACCGATTATCCACTTGTTTCTATCCATCCTCCTCGACATGGCTGTCAGCACTTTCCTGCTCTTCCCGATGTTATCGTCCACCCCGTGCAGCTATACACGATCAAAGCCAAATGTGAATCCAACGACACTCGAAGAATTCATGGTAAATGAGCATCACATGAAGATTGCAGCCATAATCTAAATAAAACTAGCATCTTTTAACAAAGAGTCTTTCAATACAGCTCGAGTGTGATGATGCTTGAATAGTCAAACCCGAATAGAAGCAAACATACAAAATATTATGACTTACAGTTGTCATAATAGCAGTATTTGCTTCCTTACAAGGAGATATATTCTTGTACTGGAGGTTCGACTGGGAGAAGGCAACTATGTTGGAGACACAGAATTTGAATAGTTACTTTAGACGGGGAGAAGGCAACTAGTAGTAGTACTTTAGGAATGACTCACCCATGTTTTAACTCAGCTCACATACAGCGGCCTACTTATTCTAGCACGGCCTCAGTGATTTCATCAAGAGTGCCTATTTTAACTAAGTAATATAGATCAGTATTCCAACATTGTCATTGAAAGATGCAGCACTTTGGATTCTGTTGAGGGAAAAATTAGATTTCGTCGAGAAACCATAAGTAGTCCTCTCTATCCAGATATAGTATTGATGAATATGATATATTACAAATAAACCCTTGACCCTTCATATTTACTAATTAGTCCTTGACACTGCCCCCTCAAAAATGGTTCAAATATATTATAGAGATCAGCTTGTTATAAATATATTCGATTGAGATATCCTACAGAATGATGCACACGGAGGAGTGACACATGCAGAGAGGATATCTAGTTTAAGATGTCCATTGAACTGATGCAACCGGAGAGGTTATATTCAATGTCCTAACACATGCGGATTGGACGATGTATATATATATATATATATATATATACAAGAATGTCACCGTACACAACTAATCCGTAAGAACCCGTGAGCATCTTCATTCTTCATTGTCCAATCTCCTAGATTCAAAGATTGAGCTATAATTCAAGGATTGAGTTATAGTACACATCCGATTGGACAGTGAATAATGGAGATGCTCATGGATGAATTGTATAGGGTAACATTCTTGTGTGTGTGTACAAGAATGTTGAGATGGCTCATTTGGTATGAATCCATGATGATGAGACCAATAAGCATAAAATCTGTAGAATAGCCCAACTACACAAACAAAGTTAACACAAGGAAAGATAATTAGCAAAGATACATACTGTCCCATGTGCATGTAAGAGAGACTGTCGCTGTTGATGCAAGTCTTGAAGAATTGAAACACCAAGCTCCTCTGTCTCCAACATTGTCCTTCGGCCCTCCTTTATTCTTTCAGTAGAATGATTGAGTCTCTCTGTTGACACAAATAGCCTACCCCTTTGATCGGCAGAGGCCTGTAGTGCAAAAGAAACGATGGCAGCAGCAAAGGTATACATATCAGTATATCCTTGTAATTCAATGTTCCATAAGCATAGTAATCCATTGAATATATTTTATATATAGTAAAAAATGTTTGCCAATCAACATAGAACATGTTCCATGCAGAAACTCTACTCTGATTGTGAACTTTAAATTCACAAGATCCAGTGAAATTTTTTTTAAAAAAAATCATCTATGCAAGTGCCAATTCATTTGTCATATCAAACCTGCATCATAGCTATCAACTTCAATTTAACTCATTCCAAGAAGTTACCTTTACAAAGGGAGCCTTGGCGTAATGGTAAAGTTGTTGTCACATGACCTAAAAAATTATGGGTTTCAGTCACGGAATCAACCTCTTATAAAGTAGGATAAGGTTGCGTACAATAAACTCTTCTCCGGGATTCCACATTGATAGGAGCTACGTGCACCGAGCTGCCCAAGAAGTTATCCTTATATATTAACTGCTGTAGCTCAATGCTTCTACCAAACACAATCAGTTTCTATTTCAGTATTTCTAAGACTACATATTACTAGCTCGAAAGTATGACTTAGTACACCTCTACCCTCCTTTGCCTCATTGTCATCCCTTGCCCACCCCATTGTCATCTTTAATTGCATCGCTTATCTAGTATCATATTTGTCAAACTTGGCCAGACCCATTACGAACTAACCAAGTTGGATCAAGATCAGGAAGTGCTAACTTGATTATGGTTGATATCTTGGACATATCTACTAGGGTTTCTGGAATGGTGAAAAAAAAAACCCCAATAATCACCGGTATCTCAGCAAAAATCAATAGAACTGTTTAAGAATGGGAAGAAATCAGTAAATTTCTTCAGCAATTACAATACGGTTGGAGGGTTGAAGGAGAAAAAACTAGTCTTGGGAAGATATGGAGACTGTGGAATCCTTCAGCAATTGCAATATGGTCTAGTTTGAGAGGCAGAAGAAATTCGTGGCTTTATAAATGTGCAATCATCCATTGAAGGAGGAGCATCACCGAGGGCGGAGCCATGTGTAAGGTTACCCGGGTTTTAGCTCGGGGTAAAAAAAAAACACTGTGGCACCTTTAAAATTTTTTTTTTTTTTTACTATTAGCCCGGGGGAAAAAATTTAACCGGGGATTAGCCCGGGGCTGGCTCCACCTGAGCATCACAGAATGTGCTCAATGAACTTGAAGCATGAAGATAAGGGATGACTTGTTTGATATTATTATATTGGTAATGGGGTAAACATTCCAAGTGTAAATATATAATGTATTTAAGGGTTGGATTAAATGCGGTGAGTAATAATTTGTATAGTAAAACATTTTTAATTTGGAGTGTAAAATATATAAGGTAAGTTTGAGATGGTAACAAACCACCACATAATAACTATAAACTAATAGGTAACAAATTATTACTATTACTGTTGCCAATAGACAATAAACTCAGTAATGAAATAAATTGCATTATTGACAACAAACATTAACTACTAATATCTTTATTTTTTTATATAAACATTAAAAAAATTAATATTAAAATATATCATTAATAAAAATATTGAATTATTATATTAGTCCTATTAGCAATTATTAATAATGTCATTTCTATTTAATAATTACTAATATAGCATAATTTTTATTTATAATCCAAATAATTATGATAACATCAATATTTAAAATTAATCTATTGTAAATAACTATAAAATTAGTTAAAGTTTTCACTTGATTAATATTAAAATTTTAGACAAATCATTATTGTTCAAATTATGCATTGGGAACAAAGTTTAGAGTGCCTGACATGTAGAATTTGGAAAGCAAAAACAAATTGTATTGACACATTTGAACAATCAGCTCAATACTCATCTACTTCATATAAGGCAATAAATAAACAAGAATATCAACTTATTTCATTCATATTTCAACTATTTATGGCATAATTAACACACTATTTATTGGATGCAACACCACTCATTTGACATTGAAGCAGATCATTGCATATTGATCTACCAAATGTTAAAGGTATAGTGAATAATACAGAATAGTCCAAGGATGGATTGGTATCACTATTGGACCGAATTTTAGACCTCCAATGATAATGCGATTACAAAGAAAACTAGTAGAAACATACTTTCACCTTGTTCTCTATCTTAGTGTTCAAAACATAAGAAGAAGCTAGGAAAAAGATATACAAAATTTGAGCTTTACGAGGCATTTTGAAAGCATTGTAGAAATTAATGGTCTTTTACTCACCGCTAGTGTGTCAGCCATCCCTGACTCCAACAGCTCTTCTCTTGCAGCTTGGTTAGGATTAGGATTAGTAATTCTTTTAAGTTCAGTCTTCAGATTGTTAAGGTCCGATTTATATTCCCTGAGCTTAGCCAATAATCCGGCTTTTATGCTCGGCTGCAAGCTTCTAGCTTCAAGATCCATCTTCCGAATCTAAAGAAACCATACGGATCAAGGTTTCCGAAAATTGACCTTGATAAGGACTAAGGAGAGACGACGAAGCAGCATACCAGATTCTCAGCATCATCTATTCCAGATTTAATTTCTGAGACTTTCTGCTTCTTTTTCTCTGCCAATAGGATTGAATACTCCGTAGATACTTTCGGAGTTGAAATAACAAAGATATCATAACAAAAAGACGAAATATAGAATTGAACCTCCATCGAGTTGTGCAGCAGACGTACACATCCGGGAGAGAGATGCAGAGATCTCACAGTACTGACGCTCATAGCCATCGAATACCTCACTCATCGTGATCGGTACCTAGAAATCCCAAAATCTGGAAATTCTAAAAGGCGACAATCAATCGATCCCCGAATCCACTAACCCTAGGAAGAGAATCTTCGCACAAAAACCACGGTTGACGGAAGAAAAACCAAAGTAACTGAAATCTGATAAAAGAAGAAAGAAAAAAAAAAAGCCCCGATCGCATCAGACGCTATTGCGATCGTCAAATCGACAGGCTAAATCGCAGATCGAAATCGATCAGCACGGTGCCAAAAACCGAAATCTTCACGAGGTGGGGAAAACACGGAAATGTAATCCACTGTTGAAACTCACGATTGGAGTCGAGATCGCGACGAGCACGCCGGGATCGCAATCCGAGAACGAAATCTCTAGGCCGCAGCGAAAGCGGGTAAAGTAGGACGCGGGGTGATTGTTTTCGCGACCCTTCGCCTCGCTTTTCTCCTCTCGCCCAGTTGCGATGTCCTGAATGGATTTTAATGTTTTGCCCCTTGAATTTTACCTGTTTTTATAAGAACTATACTGAAGCTCAACATCTCTATTACTTAAAACGTCCAATGAAATCTAAAAATCACAGATATATCCTTACAATAATCATATTTAACATTCATAAACTTAGTATAACGAATTAGTATTCATAAATTTATAAAAAAATTCTTCAAATAAAACAACAAACAATAGATGCTGGAACTGTTGAAATTATTTGCTTGAGTACTTCTCAATTTATCTCCTTTTTTAAAGTATAGGACAATCATAAAAAGATTGCTGATGTAGCGATTTTACATTTTTTAAGTATATCAAATAAATTAGTGATTCTTTAGCCTTTTTAGTGTTCTTTGTTACTCTTAGATCTTATTCGATACGTCAACTTCCTTAAATTTGCTCAGTATCTCATCAGCCTCTATACTTCATTGGTTCATTGAACCATCAAACTAACTAACTTGAGTATATCAAACTATATCCCCACGGAAAGGTCTTATGGCTAGTGCGACAGTAGAGTTGCATGAATAAACAAGTATTAATCTCCGAAGACTACAAGTATTTCGGAGTGCTTATCCTCCTGCCGCGTTAGTCCTGAGTTGGACAATATACTCTTCGTAATTTATCTCTTTCATGTTGACTGTAGAATTGATTGACGAAGACGCTGAGGGTGAGCGAATCGTCTTCTTTACCAATTGAATATATCAAACTAGTATTTACGGTTTGATTCTTAGTTGTGATAAATTTATAAAAATTTTCTTCAAATGAAATGACAAATTATAGTTGTCGGAACCATTGAGATTGTTTGCTCAAGTATTTTCTGATTTATCTCCTTTTTAAAAGTGTGGGACAATTATAGAAAGACCATTAATACAACGATTCTATTTTTTTTTTTAGTATATCAATTTAATTATAACTTCAACGGATGTAACCGAATTGACACTCGAATAGTAAAATTACTTCATTTGACAAGAGTTGATTTTATCCGTAGAGTAATTTTTCATAGGGAGTGTTCTCCCATCTACACGGTCAATTAGTAATATGATTTATCTCACTCTATAATTTGAAACGGATATAAAGGACACTCGAGATGAACAAAATCGTCTTTTACTTTATTCATTGAGTATATCAACTAGTATTATTTTAAGTCCCTAATCTTGAGGTACAAATGGCAAATACAAAACTAAATTTAATGTAAAATATTTATCAAACATATTAAAATAATTTAAATTATCATTACCCCAATAAAATGGCATAAGAAAAGTTTAATGTGTTAATGATTGTTTAAGAATTACAATTTGAATCAATCAAGGTTTACAAATTAATGTATATGAAAAATCAAACTTTATTTGTTTGTAGAAAGCTAAACTTATGATATTACAAGTCAATATTATTAAACATTTTTCATACGAACTTTTAAATACCGACATCACGATGAAGACGTTATTCTCATATCAACCTCTCTAGATTTAAATTCCCATACTCGTTCTTAATCTCTCATAATCCGCTTGTGTAATAGTCTCTCTCTCTCATTCTTCATCTCTCATAATCTTCCTCGGAGCAACTTGTCTTCTCTTCATCTGCTGTAAATGCAAAATCATCATTTATTTATATGTGCTTGTTTACTATTAGTATTTTGGAACTTTATCTCTTTTAAAAGTGTGAGATTATAAGAATTCATTAATACAACTATTCTATTTTTTTTTTTACTATATCAATTTTAACTTCGATCTAAAATTGACACTAAATATAAAAATAATTGATAAGAGCTTTTATCCAAAAATTTCTTCATAATCTCCCATCTAGGTCTAAAATGACTTATAATTTAAAGACATAAAGGACACTGAAAAAATCGCCTTCATTCATTGAGTATATCAAAGTATTATTTAAGTCAATCTTGATGAATTTATAAAAATAAATAAATAAAATGACAAATAAAAAAAAAAAACCTTAGTAAGGCAGACAACCATGGCAAGATGGCAACATAAGCAACAAATTAAATACGAAAGCAATTATCAGACAACTACGATAGAAGAACAACATCATCCTCACACACGACTTTCATTTTGAAACTCTCCTTCGGCAAAGAAATATAAAGAGCCAGCCCAACTAAGCAGATGAAAACTAGTAACTTATCCAATCCTCTACCATGAACCATAAGTTTAAAGTTTATAGTCAAATTAACTCATCTATGGTTATTTTATACCAAAGCAAAACCAACAAATTTGCGGCTTGTTCACTCAGCCTTGCCATCGTTTGCTATGGAAGATGATGCTAAACGGAGCTTAGCAATGGAGTGATCAAACTAGCCTTCTCAAGTAGAGCAGCCGCTTGAGATTCATAAGTTGAGCTTCAATTTGCAAAGATTTGACTACCCCACGACCGTATCAAAGAGTAATCAGAGTACTAGAAATAGCAAAGTATATACCATCAAAGGAAAAACTAGGACATACCATTTCAAATTCAGAGTCAGACACCCTGATAACTAAATGCTTGCAGATTGAATTTTGGAAATAACAGAATCCTTGAAAATTCAACTAGTTTCATTAAGATTGTCATGCTGGAAGAGAATCTTAATGGAAGATAAAAACTCAAGTAACTAGCAACACCAAGCTACTTTAGATAATTACGGACTAAATTGCAGCTCCAGTGCCAGAATATATCTAGATTATAAGGACAAACTGCAGCTCAGCTATCACCACCAATCCCAATTTTACCTGATTAAGAAAAAAAGGAAAGTGCTTTAGGATTAATTAGAAACACACACGGTTCTTACTATGCTGTTATTTCAACTTGGATTTTTAAATTAAAGGAAGCAAACAAATACAAGAAAAGACTAATCCAGATCTTTTGATAAGAAAAGTTTTCAAATTGCCAAGGGCATAAAAAGTATACTTCGGATTTTAATTTCTAAAACAGTGTTCCACATTGTGTTGGATAATCAAGTGCTACACTGAGTCAGAAATAAGATAAAAACACTTTGGAAATCCAAAATAACAACCTTGTACACAAAAGAAATATTGCCCAGAGCATGCACGAAAAGAATGTTTTAAATTGCATTTTTCTTTACCTTGCACAGATAATGAATACAAAAAGATCAAAGGCTGACCATAGAATACTCACTCGCCGAGAATCACTGGTTCCCCATTGCATCCAGGAAAATAATGCCGCATTAAATACTATTTTTAAGGAATTTGTATTAAATGGTTACTCTAATTTGATCTTGGAAGGTTACTTTGAAACAGTGGAATATAGAATTTTCAAGGTTTATCATATAGGCTAAAGGTCTTTGATATAGTTCATTTAATCATTTAATTAACATATGAAGGTTTAAGTTCTACGGATTTAACTAGTAACCAATTAGTACAGAAAAGTCAACAGTCTAGGAATTACACATAATCAAGGAAACTCGTAACCAAAATCACAGAGGTCGTAACATCGAGAACAATCCATGACAAACTAGCATCGTGTTCAGAGGTAATTTCCCAGATAAATTGTCAACACAAGGATTTAAATCTCACCTCAGATGTTGCTGGGATACATGAAAACCCTGACCTTTTGACCCTGCAAACAGATAAACGAAGTTAAATAAGGCATAAAAAACAACAGAAAAAAAAAAAGATGCCACGTTTAGTATTGGTTGGATGACTAGGAAGGTTAACGCGAGAGGAGAGCGCAGCAATACCACAAAAAAATAACGAGTAATTTATGGCCATCCTCACCATGGATTTAGGAGGAAGATTGGTCTTAAATTTCGAACGGACAACGCCACTGTTACCATGGGGGCGTGTAACCTTGCCCCAGATGCACCGGAAATTCGTTCCATTCTTCTTCGTCTTAGCCTTGTAGATGTAAGCTAACCTCTTTCCCAAGTACCAATTCACCTCCTCCTTGGTGTTCACCCCCTCGATCTGCACCAGCGAGGTGTTCTCATATTGGTTCGACTTCGACCTAGTGCCTCAATAACACCATATATCAACTCAAAATGCGATAGAAAAAAAAAAGTTGAAAAAAGGAAAACAAATCGAATAGTTAAACAAGTGCCTAGGAGGATAACGACATACCTCTTGTATCCGAGGATTCTCCCGCGTACATATAGCCTGCGATAGAATCACCAAAAGAAAACAAACAGATTGATGATATTGACATTCCCAAAATGCTGCGAAAATTGAAGATTGAATGTTGAGGACCGAGGAAAAGGCTGGGATCGGACCTAACACGATCGTTCTTTCGCTCCTTCACCATTTCCGCCGACGTAGAGAGCACCTTCGAACCCACCCCAACTCGACGGCTAAAAAACCCTAATATTGGGCGAAGGTGAAGGATAGGCTTAAATAGAGTAGGAAGGGGGAGAAATGAGTGAATCGGACGGTCAAGGTTGCATCTCCGAATCCTACATGCCACGCTGACTGGCCTTCTCATTGAGATTGAGTGGAGCTCCATTCTTGTGGCCCATTATTCAGGCCCGACTTAGCTTAAGTCAGTTTTACATACGTCGCATATGATTATGATTTGTATCCGGACAAGAATCGAATTCGAAGACGATCTAAAAATTTTATTCTGAGTTTAGAAGATTATCCATTATCTTATCAATCATGTCCATGAATATAATTTTTCTGTAATTTATTTCCTTTCAAATTTTAGTAACTGAGAAAGAAAGGGAAGAATTTTCTATAGTAATTATTGGTTTCTTTTTTCTAGATAGTCATTTTATTAATTTTAATTATTTTAAAGTTTTGATTTTGTTTTTTTTTTCCATCCTTTCATTCTTTCATTCGACTTTAGTGGTGCATTATCTAATCGAAGTAACAAGAAACACGAGGAAGTAAGAAAGCTTTGGTTTGTAAAAAAACAAATTATTTTCTATTTTTTTGTGTTTCTAATCTAATTTTTAGAAAATAGAAAATATATCTGATGTGATATACTATATTTATATTTTATAGACAAGAAAATTAGTAAATAGATTTGGTACGTTAATATCTGAGAAATTGTAAACAAAATAATTAATATATTAATACATATGCTATAATATATTATTTTTAGTTTCACATTCATATATATTAAATAAAAATACCACGTAATCATTATATATATGGCTTACAATGTCATCATGTATGTATCTCATCTGAGTTATTTGGTTTGGATCAATTGGAATCAACTTTTGATCATCAAAATCATCTTCAGCTCCAAATATGAGTATATCATCAAAAGAATATTCTATAAATAAATTATCTATTGCATGATATCAACATATGAAATTATGCACTCCATAACATGCAATTGGAAATAATCTTTACCTAGTAATTGAATAGTTTAACATATATTTTAAAATTTGGAACTTTGCTTTGAGCACCTCCAATGTACCACTCTATAATATTACGACATGTATTGTGCATATAGTTGAATAACTCTTCATTTCCTCTTAGTTTGTCTTGCCCCCGATAATCTATTAAGTGATAACGTTGACCTTGATACGGAGCGAGAAGCCTCGACATGTTTGGGTAGGGAAGAGCAAAAATTTGGTTAAACTGATCGAACCGAACTTTTCGATTCGGTTTATTCGGAAATTCACTTTTTTAAAATATCGATTTAATCAGTTTATTTAGTTCGATTTCAGTTTCAAAACGAAAATAATCTGTTAAACCGATTAAATCGAACTAGAGTCCATCTAATTGATTGATTATATATCACTACGCTAATGTAAATCAGTCGACTAATTGCCTCGAACCCATGACCTTCACCATTATCAGTTGACTAAACATAATCAGTCGATAATAAAAAGTTCATTTGTTCGATTTTCAACCTAATTAATCGATTTTTATCGATTCGATTTGTTCGATTTTGTTGAAAAGTTTGGTTTGGTTCGATTTGTTCAAAAAAATTTGATTTATTCGATTTTGATTTAATTGGTTCAGTTATTAACCGATTGCTCACCCCTATGTTTGGGTAATCAGAATCAACAAAATAAAATTGATTTGTGATAGTATTTCCATATTAATGATGTAAAACACCAGCATAAATGAATATATATAGAGAGTTTTATTTATTACTTACCACCACGAGATTTAGGAAAAGTATTTTTATGTCTTGTCAATGCGTTTATGAACACCCTGGAATCATTTATTGTCCTCCCAACCAGTATACATAAATGTGAAAGACATATCGAAGTCACATGCAAGCATCACATTTTATGTAATAATAACTTTTCTATCACGAAAATATGTTTGAATTGATGTCGGTGCACATGCTGACATGTGAGTCTCATCAATGGCTCTAAGACAATTCTAAAGCACAATGTGTCAATAAGGATATATTGTTAATGTAACTAGACATATTATGGTACAATATGTATCTTAAAATATGAAAACTATTTTCAATTGTTCAATGTGAGGATGGATGTCATTGTGTTCATATGGTTGAATAAAATATGTATCCAATATACAAATAACTTGTAGAACTCGTTTGAACCACTTGCTACTGATGTAGAATCAATGTTGAAATCGATCTGCACATATTCGATATCGTATGTTGTGTCCAATGATTAGTAAGAACATAGTGATACCTTTATCCACTATAACTTTCTTTCCATCTTGTAATAAATTTATCTCTTTTAATATTTTATAAACATTCACAAACACATGTTTTGACATATGAAAATTGTCAAAGCAAACTTAGGGGTGCCCATCAAATATTTCTTGCATGTACATCGTCACAGTAAGAGATAAAGTCCGACATGACATTCGATCAATGTATCTAATAAATTCAATCATCATATCATGAAAAAAATTATTTGTGAGACCCAAAACTATAAACAAATTGATACCTGAGCCTAATTCATCAAATTCATCATCAGAGTTTGACATGATCGACAATAAATGAATATTAAAATCAACACACATGCATAAAATTAATGATAGATTCATCTCAAACCAATAAACAATTCAAATTGAAAAAGCTAAACATAGTTTTCAATATTAAATTTCAAAATATCAAACAAATTTTAAATATTCAAATCACGAAATCAAACAAATTCCATTGACATGGAATAGTCTTCAGCTAAGAAATAAAAGCAATCCCTATTAACTTAGCAATATATGATCCTACATGTGCTCAATATTGAGGCAACCCAACCATTCAACTCTCTTATTTGATAGAATTTTCATGACTAGGTTTAAGGAAAACTTCTATAGCTTTTGTATACACTTGGATAGATAAATTACCCATCCCATTTTAAAATTTGCATGCACATATCTATAGAGCAAGAATTATTGAACACATTAGTCCTAGAAAAGCGAGATATATCTTGTTTACGTTCTAACTTAGCAGTCCTCAACTTCATGTATATATTTTTGTCTAGCAATAGATTCTCAACTCAGCTATTGCATGATATTACTCAATGTGTCCATGCAAGCCTCATGGTTTTTAATTTTTGAAAGTTCAGGATCTTTACGTCAATGACTATTGGATGATTTTGCACCACGATGTCGCCGATTATTAGGTTTCCCTCCAACATCCTCATTCTCATCATCAACGATTTCAACATTTGAGTTAACACCTTTATTAATGAATGCTTCTTCTAGTTCTCTCTCTTCATCAGATATAGGAGATAATTGAGTAGAAGCTCTGTGCATATCACCTTTGCAGTTGTTCCATCGAAAACTTCACTAAGAACGTAGAAATGATCACGACTTTTCTTTTGTACTATCTTGTACTCCTTTTTATTTTTCTATACCATTGATTAGAAAATTTAGTATTTTATTATACACTAACGCATATATATATATATATATATATAATTCTGCCCACGTATCCTCTAGAGCATTCACTTTACCGATGTCTAGATCCATTGTCACACCAATATGAGCAAACAATGCAGAAAAAAGTCATTGCATGGTGTGTAGACAATTTTATTTACCTTTGAGTCTATCTATGCCATAATTCATCTTCGTAGCTAGATATAATTCTTTGTTAATCTCCTCTCAAATCTTTTACTAAAGATAAATGTTTGTAACTTATATTGCTTCACTTTTTCTTAAATGATCTTGACAAATATGGCAACATTAGCCTTTGACCACTTATACTTCTCCACTTCGGTATTGGAATTATGCCCTCTCATAATGTTCTATGTAAAAAATGGCTTAGTATTTAGGAAATTTAATGTAATTCTAGAGTAAACAAAACATACGAACATGCCAACATATTGTCAATTCTACTTGTAGAAAACGGATGCGAAAGAGGAGGTAGGGTGATGGATACCATCGGAGGGAACAACATGACAGCCAACGAGCTCTGTTTGTGATCGAGAGGAAGACAGATGTGAAATCACTCGTGGCACCCAAAATGACTATGGCGATTGTACGACAACGTTGGGAAGGTGGGTGGCACGCTATAATCATGTTGTGGTCGCGTGCGTAGCTCCGACGAAACGTCAGAGCTGACCTTCGAGCATGGCTGGACTCTAGCGATTGCGGTCACAGATGTTACAATGCCACAAGATTTAGGACCGTGCATGCAATTTGCCGAGGAGGCGATTGCGACGAAACTAACAACAACCATCAACGATAGAGGTGAGCCCAACAGACGAGGAGGCAGGATCAATAATGAGTTGGCGTAACACATGAGCAATGGGGGGTGAAGGAGGAGTGGCGGTGCGGCGGAAGGAGAGGTAGATCACGGGAGGAAATAAAAATTTAAGAGACATTTTTGTCCGATGAATTAAAGACCCATATTTTTATTTTTTTTAGAAAATGACTTTTAGACTTCCTCTACCAAACAATACTTTTTAATTTATCAGAAAATGAAAATAAAAATTTTACAAACCAATTCTCTCCGAGATGACGTTTGATTTGAGTGTGAGAATAAAAATGGGAATAAGTTTGATAGTAGACTGGAATGAAAATGGATTTAGTCATTCCAATAATATTGTTTAATTTATAAGTTGGGAATGAGGACGGAAACGATGTCAATGTCGTCGTCGACGGTCGGCGGCACCGTTTGTCATCCACCGTCGACAGTACTTGATGATCGTCGTCCCGTAGACGATCGACGCCCGCCAGTGAGTGGTGATTACGGTCGACGACTGACGATTGATGACTATCGACGGTCGATGACCACTAGTGAGCGCCAATCGCCTGGCGAGCAACAACGGACAACGACGGATCGATGGGAATAACTTGGAGTGAGTTTGTTGATTCCCAACTAATTAGAAATGATTCTCATTCCCCTTCTCTCATTTAAAACCCATCAAACAAACATCACCTAAGTTATTAGGGCGTCCCTATGTAAATTAAACAAAGTCGAGGGTAAAATTACAATATTTCTCACCGTGAATCATTTGCCTTTCACGCCTCTTAATTTTAAATTTTACAAGTAGGTAAAAATCCGGGTCAAATCTTTATATAACACGAAGGAGCCGGCGCTGTTGCTGCTTGCTCTCCGTCCAACTCTGCATCTTCCATTTCTCTCCGCCTCGTCCAATTCCGCCCGATCCGTTGGCTTCGCGTCTAGAGATGGCATTCGAAAAGATTAAGGTCGCCAACCCTATCGTCGAGATGGATGGTGAGAACTTTTTGAATTCCATATCTCCATTTCCTCTAACCACCCGTTTCCCTCTTGTTTTCGCAACTTTAACAGATCCGATCTGTTCCCGGCTTGTTATATTATTTTGAATGATTCTTTCGCGTTGGATCTTTGGTATTTGATCATGATGACTGTGTCTATGACTCCATTTTATTGTTGTTTGATCTTCGTTGTCTTTTTCATTGGTTGATAAAGTCTCGTGGGTTTGGATGCAAGTTTGCACCTTTTATTGTGTGGATCTACTAAAAATTTGCTCGGTGCACTTTTTTTCTTCTCCTTATGTAACCTCTCTGTCGTTTGGCAGTGATTTAAACCCGTCGCTTGTTTTCTTAGATTGTCTGTAATTGGTTACTTGGAACAATAGGGGGAAAATAGCACTAAGTTTGATCCGCCTTTTCTTCTGTGCTCCCGTTGCGTTTAAGGGTTAGTTTAGTTAGTTAATCAGCGTGCAGCTTTTCGATCAAGTGGAAAGAAGAGTACGTTTGATCCACGCTTTCGACTGTGCTCATGTTATTTTGACGATTAGTTTGCGCAGGAATGGTTAGGTCAAATTTCCTGATTAAATATTCACAAGTCAAGTAAAATTGGAGTCTTCATGAAACCGGAGAATTGATACATATGGTCTCAGAATGAAAATTGTATTGTTATCTCGAGTAAAAGCAAATTTGCAAATAAATAACTAAATAAATAAAACAAGGGCTGCCAATTTTACCTGGCCTGTGCTTCAATACCAATAATAATTTCTGGAGCACTTCCACTCTGTGCCATATAATGTTTATTGTTCCTTGATCCTCACCTCAGAACAACCAATGAAACTTTAAAACAGCTTCCTGAAAGTTTTCTGAGCTGAATTTTCTGATAGGAGCACTGATATTTTCTCAGTTTTTTATTTTTTATTTTATTTTTGTATGTGTCTAATTTCATCTGTAATACTTAACTATTGGGTTGACTGCCAGGAGATATGATATCGTGTTTTAAGTTGTGAAAAAATGATTATAGTAATGTTTACTCATAGCTATACTTCAATCATACTGGTTTCAAGTTCCATATTGTTAACGTAGTCTCAGCAGTGATCCTATGACTTAGTCAAATCGACATAAGTTAGAGATATTAAGTTGTATCAATTTTTTTTAATAGCTAACTGATACACGTGGACAGCACTTTCCAAACTCCACGCCCATATATAGCTTGAACCTTGACCTTCTGTCTTTGTCTGACTAGGAATACTTGTTGTGTAAATGATAACTATGGGTATTGCTGCCAAAATGTGATTGACAAAGAAATTTCATTTAGTACATTGAATTCTTCTTTAGAAATTCCACTGAAATCTGCATGCACATTAAAGAGTTATAGGTCTCATTGGCATCTCAAGATGGTTTATCATTTCTATTGAAGGTTAGAGCGAGCGAGCATTTATTATAACAATTATGTTCATTTATCTTTCTAATGGGTGATTGATAGTGAAGGGGGGCCTTGGCACAATGATAAAGTTATTGTCGTATGATCTTATGGTCATGAGTTTGAGTTGCAGAAATAACCTCTTACAATGTTAGATAAGACCGCGTACAATAAATCTAATGTGGTCCAATCCTTCTTCGGGATCTTGCATTGACAGAAGTTTCATGCGCTGGGCTATCCTTTTTTATGGGTGATAGTGATTTGCTAGGTTTCGGTGCCTTATTTAAGTTTTCTCATTCTGCCCCTTGCTTCTTTATCCTTAGTTCCTTGCAGATGCAGTTCCTTAAATTGGCAATTATTTTTCTTTAACCTTTGTAATTGCCTTTCCATACTTTGTTCAAATCAGCATAATTGTCCCTTTGCTACATAAAGTGTTTCATTTTTGAAATATTATTCCTATTTTACTCATGTTGCATATTCAACTGCCATCCTTAAAATGGTAATCATCAGTGACTCATGATCAGTAAACTTGATTTTCTTCTTTGTTGGTTTGTTAAGGATTTTCCTTGTTATTTTAATTCACAAACCCATTTTGAGAGGGGTATGGTGATCAGAGAAAATTCCATGTAGTGTACTTATATGAAATCAAAATGACCTAGTTTCTTATATATATTTTTATCTATTTTTAAAATGCATGCAAGGTGTGGAGTTTTCAGTTTTGTGCATGAAGCACACTTGATTGAACAAGCAATATGATTTGTCTCAACCACCAAGTTAACACTGTTTGATAAATCATATTAGTACTAGTGACAGCCTGACATAGAGCTCATACACAGTACAAGGTCCATGTCCTGAGCATAAATAATCACACGGGTGTCTTATACACATTTGAGGACTCTTGCAATGATTTAGATATACCAAGTTAGCAAACCAACCAAAGTATCATGCAAATATGTAGCACATCCTTTTGGAGATCAAGAAATATTCTCTAGCGAAATCGGTTACTGCAAGCAAGTCCTTGATTGCCAGTTGAAACCCTTTCCTCTCTTAGTCAAATGTTCAGTTACTGAGTTGCCTTGTGTATATACATTCTCTAATTCTTGTATCTCTCTGATGACTCTTTTGTGCACAATAAAGGCAGTTATTTTCACTGATCAACTTTGAATCAACTCTCTAGAAATGTTTCACTTGGTAAACCTTTGCTTAGAGAATGTCATTGCAATTTGGTTTATGATCGTTTCTTTATCCATGCCTGAATATGATAACCTCTTACTTTATGGCAGGGGATGAAATGACCCGAGTCTTTTGGAAATCAATTAAAGAAAAGGTGATAGATAATTTTCTGGTCTATTACTGTTATTTTTTTTCTTAACATCCTTGTAGATCACTTTGTAAGAGAGCTCATAATGCAAAAGATAAGAAGCTTCTAATATTGTAATATGTGGATTTCATTCTGCAGCTCATTTTTCCATTCTTGGATCTGGATATCAAGTATTTTGATTTGGGCTTACCTCACCGTGATGATACAGATGATAAAGTCACAATAGAGAGTGCAGAAGCCACTCTCAAGTATGCCTCAAACACTTTTGTTTTACTCTTTTTCTACTAGTTTAAGTATGTCTAATTCAAGTTGATTTAGTAATTTTTTTAGTATTTGGATATGTTTTGAATGGCTGCATTTGTCACAGCTAATAATGGATCAATCAAAAGTAGAAACTGAAGCAAACTGTGCTAGGCTTACGAACCCTTGGTGACCCAGATAAAATGAATTGATGTTTTCTATTGTTGTTTTGTTATCATAACTTTTCCTGGCGGACAGGTATAGCAGTACTGTTTCTTATGCCTTTATTACTAGTGAGTATTAGGATAATCCATTAATAGTTTACGCCAGATCCATTTCCATAGTACATTTTGCAGGGAGTCATGAAATCAGCTTGTCCAGTTAAGAAATGTTTGCATCTCTACCACCAAATTTCCACATTCCATTGGTGAAGATCATCACTTAGAGTATGAATATTAATTGTTGGTCAAACATGATACTGCTGTAGGCCAGATGGTCGGAATCATTAATTATGCACTTGTTGGGGTTGAGAGCTGTTGATACATATGACCATCAATTAATGTGGTTATAGGGGAAGGGGCAACAGTACATCTGGCAGTTCAGGAAGCTCTAAGGCTGTACAGTTCTAGCAGGAACAGCCAGTAATTGACATGTTCACTGAAATATTTGTCGATATTGGACAAGAGTTAGCGGGAGGGGAGTAAAAGATATTGCACAAAGACAATCATGATAGAAGTGACTAATGAACTTTTATACGGTGCATACTTGCCCAGGGTTCAGAAAGTTGGCTAGTAGTTCCATACCAAACTATATTATGTAGATCTAGTCACAGAGTTCATGTAACCTTTATTCAAAATTTTATTTGACATTGGCATGCTATTTGGAAGAAGTATCAGCCAAATTGATCTGGTAGGCAAGTGAAAAATGTGGTACAAAGACATAATCATGACAGTAGTGACTAGTGAGCTTTTATATGAGACATGCTTGCTCAGGGTTCAGAAAATTGATTAGTAGTTCCATACCAAACTATATTATCTAGATCTACTCACGTAGTTCATGTATTATGATTCTTAATTTCAGTCTGCTGTATTTTATTATGATAAGACTAGTACAACCTTTATTCAAAAATTTATTCAGTCAAATCTGAAATTATTCTGAACTAGGTACAACGGCAGTCTGGGCCTGCATTTTTATGCTGCCTGAACTTGAGCCTGATATGTGTTTTCTGTTTGAGTTTGTCCAAATCTGTCTCAGGTTCTTATTTCTTTTACCTAGATCCTACAAAAATATGATAAATAGTTACCAAACCTTCTGATTCCAGATATAAATGTACATGAGGTTACCTGCAAATTTCAAGCATAAACTCGATCTGAATCTGACTTGTTTATACAATGTCTCTATCTAAGCCTGACCCAAACCCAAATTCAATTATTTATTAAGCTGTGCAGTTCTATGAGGAATGAGAATATAATTTACAGGATATATAATAGGTTGTTGAAGCACCCTGATTGGAAGCCTAAAAAGGGCAACATGAAGACAAGCAATGCTTTAAAAAGCACATGCAGGTGGTACACAATCAACCCACTGCCTAGTGCTAAGTGATATATGGGCATTTGGGGAAGCATTTGTGGCCAGTATTAAATATTAAAGGTAGTTATACAACAATAACAATAACCAAGCTTTATCCCACTAGGTGAGGCCGGTTATATAGATCCTTCTACGCCATTGAACTTTATCCCCTATTATATTATCATCTATATTTAAATAAATTTTAAATTTTTTTATCATTGTTAATCAAGTCTTCTTTGGTCTTCCTCTTTTGATGTGTATATTTGTCATAATTTCACATCGCCTAACTGGAATATTTATTAATTGTCTAAGCTCATGCTCTTATCATCTTAAATGTATCTTCTAAAGTTTTTCTTTAATAGGTACAACCCTAACTTTCTCTCTAATGCTATCATTTCTTATTTTGTTCATCCTCGTGTGTCTGCCCATCCATTTTAACATCCTTATCTTTAGGATTCTCATCTTCTGCTCATTTTGTTTTTTTTCTAAACACAAAATATTAGTTATTCTCCTAATCATCATATATATTTCCTTTATTTTTTACCAGTGAGCATTCTTATATTTTAAATTTTAGACAATCAATTTTTCTATAATATTTATTTTTATCGATGGATTTATTAATTGAGCATTTGCCTAATTCGATGTCGGATGACAACCTAGTGCAACTCTTATGCTTTTTCATCTAGGTTTGGGACCAACATCTGCGAGTTTATTAAAAGTAGTTATATTTATCTAAAATATTTATCACTTAAAAAATAATTGTTTAAGTTAACACCTAGCTTAGGATTTAGGTCAATTTGGTTTAGTTTAAATTAATTTAAAATAAAATTTATTAAATATATTGGTGGATTGTGTATGTCATATAAATGGTACCTTTCAAAATCTGCATAAGTGACTGCATATGCGGCTCAAGCGAGGGCTTTTTGACAGCTTAGAAGATAAGTTAAAAGCACGTGCAGGTGGTACACAATCAACCCAGCACCTAGTGCCAAGTGATATGTGGGCATTTGCGGATGCATTTGTGGTCAATATTAAATATTAAAGGTAGTTATATTTATCTAAAATATTTATCTCGTGAAAAATAATTGTTTAACAGTTAGCTTAGGATTTAGGTCAATCCGGTTTAGTTTAAATTAATTTAAAATAAGATTTATTAATTATATAGGTGGACTGTGTATGTCATATATATGGTACCTTTCAAAATCTCCATAAGTGGCTGGATATGCAGCTCAAGCGAGGGCTTTTTGATAACTTAGAAGATAAGTTAAAAAGACTGCACACAATGAGTCGAGGCAGTAGTTAGCTCGTCTGAGGGTGCGCTTTCATAAGGTTTAGTAATTTGCTAATATTTCAATACCAATCAACACTATGCAGACCTACTCAATTAGTCGATCAAGAATGCTAACGTAGTTCCAGGTTGCTGGATTTTATTGTGATCAAAATAGTATGACCTTTGTTTGCAATTCTATTTCTTAGAATCTGAATTTGTTAACTTTAGGAATGACTTGGCTTACTAAGCCAATTTTTTGAAACTTAGTTTCAGTAAACATGATGCTAAGATATTGGTAGTTGCTTATTTGTGAATTGCTTGTTAAGCAATATTCCAATGTGTTTTGAATTGTTACTTGATAGTACGGTGTCTTGATATCTTCTAAAGCTATTTTGATGCGGCTGCAGATACAATGTAGCAATCAAATGTGCAACTATTACTCCAGGTAAAGAAAGCTGCATGGATCTGATGCATTGTGGATTACAACAGAATCTGTGATCAATAAATTTGAATAATTTTTAATATTTACAGATGAAGCTCGGGTTAAGGAGTTCAACCTGAAATCAATGTGGAAAAGCCCTAATGGGACAATAAGGAATATTTTGAATGGTTAGACTGCCTAAGTAATTCATGTTCCTAAGCCCTGTTAAAAAAAGTAAGGTTGACTGTGACCCCTTTTTTTTTTGCAGGAACTGTATTTAGAGAGCCAATTATTTGCAAAAACATTCCACGGCTTGTTCCAGGTACATAGAGATCACTTCTTGCTCAATGTATGGTTTGTTATCACAAATTGTTTGGCATTCTTAGGATGGACAAAGCCAATATGCATTGGAAGGCATGCCTTCGGTGATCAATACCGGGCGACCGATGCAGTAATTAAAGGACCTGGGAAGCTCAAATTAGTTTTTGGTATGCTTTTCCGTTCGTGTTCATAAACAACATATGTTGTTGACTTACTTTATTTATCATCTAATAAATGTTTGTCACTGTATTACTTTCAGAAGGAAAAGAAGAGGAAGTTCAACTCGAGGTGTTCAACTTCACTGGAGCAGGTGGAGTTGCCTTATCGATGTACAATACAGATGAGGTAATCACCTAACATTGCCTTTTTTTTATCAGCTTGCTATAACAATTGTACTTATTATTTGTCTATGTTTATATAGTCAATTCGCTCCTTTGCTGAAGCTTCCATGGCTACTGCTTATCAAAAGAAATGGCCACTTTATCTCAGCACTAAGAATACAATTTTGAAGAAATATGATGGAAGGCATGTAGTGCATTTTCTAATTTGTTATGCTTTGCAATTTGTTCTTAAAGATTTTATATTTAAATTGATGGGAATATCTGATAAGTTGCAAATTTTGGTATATGTCTCATCTAACAGGTTCAAAGATATATTCCAAGAGGTTTATGAAACTGAATGGAAATCCAAGTTTGAGGTTGCAGGAATTTGGTTAGCTTTTCTGAACTTAGTAATCATGTTTACTCTATGCAGACTTCCTTTGCTATCTCATTGCATGTTGCTTCGATAGGTATGAACACCGTCTCATTGATGACATGGTTGCATATGCACTCAAGAGTGAAGGTGGCTATGTATGGGCTTGCAAAAACTATGATGGAGACGTGCAGAGCGATTTCCTAGCTCAAGGTTTGATTTATACTGAGTACTTTTTTTATTTTTTCCATTACTCAGTCGTGTTAAGCTTTGAGATCATTAAATAGTTTATTTGAGCCAAATTTTTAATTATATAATAATCCTTTTATCCAGGTTTTGGGTCTCTTGGTTTGATGACATCAGTGCTGGTATGTGCTTGTGTAGCTACTATCATCTAGTATGTTTCCGGTTGGAAAATAAATTCATCGATCAGTTTTAAATCAGTCAAAACATTGATCATTCTGTTTGTTTGATTTAACATCTTGAATCTGGCTCGGGACTGGAGATAAGCGTAATGATTTTAAAAATAACACTTATGCTCCTTTAGAGTAATGTGGAACTGACTTAAGTGGCATGTTCTTTATCCTAGAGAACCTGTTTTTGCACAAGGCCTAAATTCCCTAGGAACAATAGATAAGAATGCAAAGCCTTTTGTGGATCAAATATTAAGTATTTTGGTTGTTTAAATGCCCTTGAACCAACCTGTGCTGATATTGCCTTTGATCAATGGTGAGGTTTAGAGTATTCATGCTGACCTGCTAGACGATGATCTAAAAAAATTTCGTGCATTTTAGGTGTGCCCAGATGGGAAGACAATTGAAGCTGAAGCTGCACATGGAACGGTGACACGCCATTACCGTGTTCATCAGAAAGGTGGTGAAACTAGTACAAACAGTATAGCCTCCATCTTTGCCTGGTCAAGAGGGCTTGCTCACAGGTTTGAATTATTTTTTCGATCACTATGATTGATTACTAATATCATGAGACAATCGTCAATCATAAACTTCATCTTCGAGAGCTTTTTATCCTTGTTGATAGCGATATAGCTATGTTGAGCTGTGTTTCTTCCAATTATTTCTCTCTTATATTTTTTAATATAAAAATAAAAAATGTCAATAGATGCTTTTGATGAACAAATAAGTCATTTCATTCCTTGAGATAAAACAACGGCATGATCTTTGAGTGGCTTTGATAGCGTGATGTTAGCTCTTGGGGAATATATTTTTTCTTGTTCTCAAACTGAGATTACCCTGAGGATTTAGTTTGTGAAAATGGAAAGAAAACATTTCAAGGATTGCAAATGAGAGAAAAACTAGGGTTCAGGTATAGGAAATGAAATAGGCATGAAACGAGACGGACTGTCTATTCCTTGGCTTGGTTTAAAGGAATGGAATAAATGCTTCATTTAAACTCCTATCCTTGATTTGTAGGATGAATACTTTTCATTTGAAAAAATATTCCTACATGAAAATATTTTGCAAAGCTCAGACAGATTGCACAACTCTGCTTCGTCCAACTTAATGTCATGAAATATTTTTGCAAGGCTCAGTCAGCTTCCTACATGAAATATTACCAAATACGCATCTTTGAGGGGGATAGGTAATGTTATGTCACTCCCATGATGAAAACTCTTCTGATGATTTGTTAGGGCCAAGTTAGATGACAATGCCAGATTGCTTGATTTCGCTGACAAGCTGGAATCTGCTTGCGTCGGAACTGTCGAATCTGGGAAGATGACCAAAGATCTGGCGCTTCTCATTCACGGATCCAGGTACTCTTAAAACCTCCAACAGCTATAACTGTTCGAGCCACAATTATTTTCATGTTTCCTAATTAAACTGTCTGAAGAGAAGCTTTGGCGCAACAATAAAATTATTGTCTTGTGAGATCTAGAGGTCACAAATTCGAATTCTGAAAACAACTTCTTGTAAAGTAGGATAAGACATCGTAGCATAGATATTTTTCCGAAATCCTGTATGACAGAAACTTTGTGTATCGGACTGTTCTTTTTTCTAATTAAACTGCCTCTTTGCTCAGCGTCAATAGAGCCCAGTACCTGAACACTGAAGAGTTTATCGATGCCGTGGCATCCCAGCTGAGAGCTCGGCTTTCTGCATAAATCCCTCTGTGCCCAGCCCAATTATTCGCTCTGCTACGCGGTTCTCCATTTACAGGTTCCTGAATCTGGGAGCTGGGGAAGGTTCGCAACTTTCTTTACTTTAAATAAAAATTGTTTTTCATATTGGGAAGAAAGATTTTCCATTCATCATTGGTTCTTCATAGTCTAATGGATTATTTATGAGCATTTGGCACTATAACTTATCCCCAGTGGTTTTTCATGGTTTAGAAGTTTGGCTTTCTACTTCTTATTGGCACTGGAATTTGTGGTTTCCCATGATACGATGCTTTACTCGTCCATATTTTGAGTCTCATAGCTAATAGGGGTTAATTCTTAGAAAAGTTATGGTTTTGAATTATCGACGATCTCTCTTCTTTCTGTTTGTCAAGTAATACTTTGTTTATATGTGAGAGTGGATCATGGATTGATGTGACAAACCTAAAACATGGAAAGGAAAAGGAATTCATCGTCTATTATATTTGTTTTACTTTAATTGAGAAAGATGGATAAAATCAATTTCTTATATTGTTTACTTAGATAAATAGAAAGAAAATTAAATTATTTATAGTCTAAAATATCCTATCCACCTCAACCTAAGGGCTCTAATATTATGAATTAATTATTTTTTTTACACTCAGTCCAAAATTGGAGGGAAATGAAGGGTTGTATTAATTGTAGTGTGTAATTTTGTGAGTGAGGAAATATTGCATGTGTCAATTTTTTTCCATTCTTTATTTTCCGTCAGATTGCCTTCAAAATTAACCGGATTAAATTTTCTCTCTTTCAAAATTTCAATGTACATGATGAAAATGTTTTCATCATGGAAAATTTTTCCTATTTTTTTTTCGTTCTCCCAAGTAAACAGGGCATGAAGTCTTGATTTATCCCTCTATAATAGGGACCATGGTAGGGATTTTACTTATCCATATTTTGACTTTAACATGCCAATTAAAATGTGAATATATTTTTATGGTAGGCCGACGGTTACACTGATGACTGTTGTTTCAGTTCAATAAAATCGTAGTGGGCACGTTAAAAAGTGTGATAAGTAAGATACACACTTTTAATGATAATTAAAATAACATCCACTCGTTTAAAAATTAATGCTGTGTTAATCGTTTTTAAGACATTTGACCCAAGTTCCGTCGATGTGCATGGCAAACAAAAATACTCATAATATATAGCCATTTATTTCCGATGTTTGGTGGATTAATTTACAAAGGAAATGTACCAACTAAGTCTTTTAGTCATTCTATTAAAGCATCTCGTTTTCTTGCTTCACCAAATGGTCAGAATACTTTTTTTTTGTTTTGTTTTGCCCCCAAATATTGATTTCATCATTATTACAAAAATTATGCAACTGACCAAGGTTAAGTTTAAATTTTCCTTTAAAGAAATGTCCCATCCTTTAAAAGGGAAATTATCATTTTCATTTTAAGAAATGCCCTCCGAAAACAACAATAAAATGCTCATATTAATGGAATAAAAAATTTAAAATATTAAACTAATAAATCACCCATTATAAGCCGCTTTAAATTTATCCTGTCACAATAAGAACAGTGAATTGATAAAAATGTTCCATTTTCTACTGAAATAAATTCAACTTTGAATTTTTTAAAAATTTGATCACACATCCTATCCGAACTTAATTGCTAAACTGTAAATACTTTTTTCATATACTCTAATGATCAATGAAAATCCCATCTAAAAATTGCTTAACACCCTATTTGAAATATATGAAATTGAACCAATCATTTTTAAAATTAATCAAATCGAAATATCGATGATAATTTTATCTCGCTCGTGATAATTCAAAAACGAATCGATACGAACCTAGGTTTACAGATTACAACCTTTACACAATAGAATTTATTGATCAACAGATGGCCCGTGTCGATGCGCCCCAAAAAGCTGAGGTTTTACATTCTCGTAGAAATGAATCATCGTGTAAAATTGCCCAACCGCCCATGAATAAATTCACTTGCCCCATGCCGAAAACAAAACTGCATTTCAAGCATCCTTTTCCCCCTCTAAATTGTTGAAAAGGTAATAAAATCCGGTGGCAAAAGTAGTTTGGCCAAATAAACCTTAATTGCAAGAAAATCATAAACTACTGATTAGCTAATCTAACATCAGAAAATTTATTACACCGTGCGTACTCAACTTCCAAACTGATCGGCCCAAAGCATAAACAACCTCGAAACAAATCCATCTGCACAAATCGAGCTGCCTGCACCACCAACTTGCCAGGGATGGGCAAGGCTTTAAGCATAAAAGAGTGATTTCTTGTTCCTTGATAGGATGTATATGACATGCAAATTCTCAACATTTAAATAGAACCTCAGGTAGTCCAACATTTCAACTCTCAGGGGTTCAGGAATCGCGCATCGATACCTCCAACTGTTCGAGGATTCTCTGAGCAATATGCTAAGTGGGGATCAAGAGGCCTACACATGGTTAAGTTAGAAAACACTTACATAAACAGAAAATGCTAGTGTACACGCGAACTGTGCAATGGGGGGGCAAGAGATATTGAACCTGTCATTCTGAAACTACAGATCATAAATCTTTCTGTACAAATATAAGCAGAAGAAACTGCTAAAAAGAAGTCCCATCTCAAAAAATTGCTGATTTGTGGAGGTTAGCATCCTTATCCAACTACAAGAGTCAGAGATAAGACCAGTTTCATGGGGGATACAATCATACAACGCTTATATAGAGTGATCACCTTTTTTTAGGTAAATTCACGGGGGAAAACTTGGGAAGCTATTCGTCCACACATTCACAAAGCTTTGATATATCTGCAACCAACAAGGAGAATGGTATCATAATAATGCTTTCTGAATGACTCTTCGATCAGAACAAGAGGCAAATGTTAAGACATATTCTAATATTTTCTAAGAATGAAGGTCTTGTAGGTACATAGATTGATGATCATGGTAACCTTTTTCCTCTTTTCTTCCATCTTTTACTGGGGTGAAAAGATGGAAGAGAAGAGGAAAAAGTGGAAAGAGATCCACAATTGCAACTGAATGGAGAACTATAGGGAGCATATACCATGCATAAAAAAACAACAAATGAAGCGATCAAATGTTATAAATGAGTGCATCAGTCAAAACAGGGCAATTCATTTGCTCGACTCCAGTAAATGAGGATTACAACCCAAATATTATTTTATGTATGCTTTGGCATATGATTGACTTGTAGATGCAGTAGGAAGCAAGTAATAATTTCCCAAACTAAAACATTAGTTTGCCGAGTGCATAGCCATGGGATTACCAAAGATGAAACAGAAGACAAACATATCGAAAAGAGTTGCAATACTCTAATTAAAAAGCATGTGCAAGAAAGTCCAGAAGAATAGACCAGAGGAAATGAGTACGTAAAATAGGATGGCGGTGAATGTGGCCTAATCAAAAACCCAGAAAAATGCAAAAGATCATGCAAGAAAGCTAAGAACAATAGAGCACAGATAAAACAAAAATGTAAAATAGAATGGTACTGAATGTCTCCAACAAAATTATGGAATAATTGGAAAATATATGCAGCTACACTCAGAACAATAGACCAATAATAAAAGAAACCATAAATATTATGATGATATGTAGCTCCAACTAGATTATGGTATTGTGATTGTAACACAAGCAGCCACCAAGCAAACAAAATACCTTTCGGTAGAAGCTATTTTACTTCTCTTCAGGATCAATGTGGCGCATCTGATTCATATGACGAGGAGCTTCCACTGTCAGAGTCTGCAATTAACAGTACAAGTTCACAATTGTACACAATAAAAACAAAACAAAATTCAATTTTCTGTCTCCATAGGCATACATGATAATAAATTAAACAATAGCTACACACAACGTGCATTATCAATTGGAAAACAAAAAAAAACATATCCCAAATTTTGTAATCTGACAGTGTTGTATCAAATATTACCACTATCTGAGCTTGAATCACTGCTAGATCCACTCGAACTACTTGATCCAACTGCATCATTGCCATTGTTCACTCCTGCAACAACTGCATGAGCAGCCGCATCCTTCTGGTCTTGCATTGCTAAAATAATAAGCAAATTAATCATCACAGGATGAGAAACAAAAAATAACTAGCATCATAATTAATAAATGAATTTCATACCTTCGTCAGTTTGCTGTGCTGATGAAGCAACTGGATGAGGACCCTGTCACAAATGATAGAACATATAACTAGGATCATTACCAAGAACATATATCTTAAAATCAAGAGAAAACTCTTACCTCTCCATTCATTCTTCCTTGGCTGAGGCGCTCTGCCTCAGCCCTAGCCAGCATTGCTAGCTCTGCCTTCCTTTTGTGCTTACTTAATGTCTTCTTATAATTTGACACAAATCTATCAAGTTCCCAGAGAGTATCTGTGTCCACACTATCAATATCCACTTCAATCTCATCATCATGCTGACTCAAAGCAAAATTCCTCTTCTTAATAATTTCCACAACCAAATCCAACTTTTCCAGCGGCAGATTCTCCAAGTGACGACTTAAAGTTTGCTTCTCCTTCAATGTCATCTCCCTCTTGTACAAATCTTTAGCCTTTGGTTTCTTCAAAGCAATAGGCCGGCCAAAATGGTGGTACTGATTTTGTTCTTTTCGCAAATCAACAACAATCGGATGCACTGTGGAGTCTGACCTTTCAATTGCTCCCCTTAAAAGAGGAGCCCTTTTATTATTGACTGAATACAAGTGATGTAATTGATCTGTAAACTCAGTCTCGATCACAAGCCATCGTTCCTCAAAGATGTTGGACAGCTGCTGTGCCATGAAGTGAACATCCTGGCCATCAGGATTATACATCATTGCATTCCTGAAAGTAAGTCTGACATCTTCTGCAAATTCCTCTGGAGTTTCATAGAAATTATCAGCAAGGCGAGATTTTACAGTGCCAAGGTCCATCGGATGCTTAATGATCAAGAAATAATCAGCGAGACCAAGACCCTCAACATCTACTGGTTTATTAAACACCCATCCAAACTTGTGCTTCATGAGCTTCTCCAGCAATGCCCGACAGCTCTTGAAGGCACTAGTATATATTTTCTTCTCAGGCGATGTCTTATAATCTGATTCTGTAAAATTCTTCTTGCTTTTGCTAGTCTTGGACTTCTTCAGAGATGTTGGAGGAGGAATCTTATCCTTAGCCAAGATGAAATCTGAACTATGAAAGTATTGGTTGGCCTTGGGGGTTCTTTTCTCCTTCTGTAAGGGCAATTCACTGATGTTATTCCTTGTACCAGCACCATGTGGCACTATGATGCTAAGACGGGGACGAAATGGGAGAAGAGCAGGACTGTTTGGAAGAGCATCAAAGACAACAGGTGCTCTCTTAATTGCCACAGGCATTGTCGCATGGTTCACCGAAAGTTGAGAACGGGCACCAGCACCGCCCACGGCAGGGACAGAAATTATCTCATCCACCAGCATCGAGTCAGCTATGCTATTCTTTCCACTGACATTGGGAGGCACCGGGGTGCCGGGATTGGAATGTGCTGAGGGAGGGTCCACCGAAACAGCTTCAACAAGTGCTGGTGCTCTCTTTCCTGACATAGTAGTATTCCCATGATTAGCCGAGAATTGAGAAGGAGCTCCACCGTCACCATCCACATGCACAGCAAAGAGCTCAATCTGACGGGCCTCAAGCCTCTTGAAAAGATCCCTCACCTGAGCCAGATCAGCAAGTAGCTTCTGCCGTATCTTCAGTACCTCCAGCTGCGATGCTTCATCTCTCCGGTTCTCCAACGAGCCATTTTCGTGAGGGGCGGAGGCCTTCAAGTCAAGCACGGACGTCCCTTCCGGGCATGAACGATCGAGACTGAAGGGCTCGTTATCCGACAGCGGGCGGAGGCCGACCTGAGCCAGATGTCCAGAAGAAGGCTCCTCCGGAGGCTGATGGAGGGAGGATGGAAGGTCGTCCTTGGTCTTTGTCGTCGCTAGAGTCTCACGGGATGACGGCCGAGGGTTTTCATCTAAGATTCCGACGGGTGAGGGCAGAGGGCTCTCGGCTAGGGTTTCTCGGGATGAGGGCTGCGGGTCCTGGGCCGCGCTCGGAGAGTTCTTCTTGCCACGGTTCCTCCGCGTATATACCTTGCAGTCGGCCCACCGGCGAGTCTCACCGACGCCGTCTTCCGGGGTAGCGGCGGGAAGGGGGCCGGAATCCATGCATCAAACGGAGTAGGGGTACCGGCAGCCCGATCGGGCCTTGCAGACGTTGGGGATGGAAACCCCGATCGAAAGGAGGCGAGCGAGGAGGGGAGACGGAGAAAACCCTAACCCTAAAATCGCGATATCGCGCGCACGCTTTCTCGTTGTTCGTGGAGCAATAAAAGGATCACAGATGGGGGCGAGGATGGGGTGTTTTAGGTCGGTTTTAAATCTCCTACCAATCAGAATATTACGCGTCGCAATGGGGGATTTGGGTCCAAGAAAACTGCGGTCCCCTTAAAAGGAATCCAATCGCAATTCGGGTAATTACCAGTGTAGGTCACAGCAGCGGAACTGGAATTGGTCCGGTGCTGGGAACATGACGTGGCAAAGCCTGTTTGTGACGTTAACGTACTACGTGGAATGCGTAGAGCTTCAGCTTGAGAAAGTAAACGATGGGTGCTGACCGACGTTAGACAGGCGGTCACGTATCTCTTTGTAAGCTGGCGTAGGAATTTTTTATAATATTGTGGGTGAATATCCTTTTAGAATCTAAATGAACAAACAATTACTAATTAAATTAAATGTTTTTAATATTCATAACTCATTTTTAATAAAATGATCAAAATATTTGAGCAAATAAATAATAATATGCGATAACAATCTTAAAATTTACTTAATCAGATTGCAGAAATAGATGATTTAGATCAGAATATATGAGTTTAAAATATGACTGTGATAACTAATTGATTGCAAATAAATATCCAATAAACATTTAATCCATTCATAAATATCCAATAAAATCAAGAGTTCCCATTTTAAGAAATGGGAGAGATTAGATTTGAGTTGTTTAGAACTTGTAAAAGTATTTTTACAAATTAATTGTAGAAATTATAATATACACATAATATTTCATATGCATAGAACATCTTAAATATCACAATATCAAATGTTATTGTATAAAATCGAACGAAGATTTTGGATTAGAGAGGAAGGATCGATCAAGATCGATGAGATTGATCAATTTAGAGGGGCGAGGGGCGAGGGATGAGAGACGACGAGGAGAGATGGATCACGAAGGTCGAGAGGCGAGGGCCAATAGACGACAAGGAGGGGCGAATCTCAAGGGCCAAGAGGCGAGCAATAAGGGTTAAGAGGCGAGCAACGAGGGACGGATTGTGGAGACACGGTGACAGAGAAGAGAGAAAAGTAGGCATGAAGAAGAGAAAATCTATGGAAAATGAAGAGAGAAAATACACAGTGGAAAAAAAAAATAGTAACGATGTTCGCTATTATGACAATCGGACAACGTCGCTCAATATAAGTAACACATGCGAACACTTCTATCCTTTTAGAATCTAAATGAACAAACAATTACTAATAAAATTATTATTTTTTAAATACTCACAACTCATTCATTTTATGAATAATTTTATCTGTTAATTCGTCTAACTTTTATTATATATATTTTATTGAATTTTATGTTATCTATTATAGGTTAAAATATATAAAATATATATATATATATATTTGTTTTATTATATTGATATTTTAATTAAGTTACTAGACAATAAGTGTACTTCAATTGAGCTTTAAAAAAATCTTAAATTTAATTAACTAGTAACGCAAAGTGGGAGAAAAAGTGAAGATTATAATCACATTGCGAAGATGTTTAATTTTATTATTATATTTATTAATTACTTTTAAAAAAAACATAAAATATAGTTTTCTTGGGTTTTTTTCCATTTTATATTTTACCAAAAATATAGTGAAAAGACAATTATGCCCCCAAGGGATTAGATAACATTCTCGCTCAGAAATATCGGAAGCCATCAGCAAAATAAGGGTTTACAAAACCCTCCCTCATCTGTTCTTCGTCCTTCTCTCGTTTCTTCTTCCAAATCGATCGACAGACCGAGACCTGACCACAAAATCGTTCGTCGTCAACCTCATGGAGCCAAGATCGCTCCTTTCTCCGCCGAGAACAGTTCCTTCCTACTCCTTCCCCCTCCTAATCTCCTCCTCATCCTCCGCGGGTTCGTCCCGTCTTCCCTTCCCAAGGAAAGCCGCCTTCTTTGGTACTAATCTCGCCGAGGGATCGGCCAATCCGCTAAAGCTGTCATCTTTCCGGCGTTCCTTCACCATCAGCGCCGCCGTCAAGTGGCGGAAGGAGGCACCTTTCGACAACGTGATCGAGCGCGAGAAGAAGCTGAAGTTGGTGCTCAAGATCCGCAACATCCTCGTGAACCAGCCGAACCGCATCATGAGCCTCAAACAGCTCGGCCGCTTCCGACGAGACCTCGGCCTCACGCGGAAGCGCCGCTTCATCGCGCTCCTCCGCCGCTTCCCGGCCGTGTTCGAGATCGTGGAGGAGGGCGTTTATTCCCTCCGCTTCCGGCTGACTCCCGAGGCCGAGAGGATTTATCTGGAGGAGCTGCGAGCCCGGCAAGAGATGGAACAGCTGCACGTCGTCAAGCTGCGCAAGCTACTGATGATGGCGCGCGACCGTAGGATCCTCCTTGAGAAGATCGCCCACCTGCGCCACGACCTTGGGCTCCCGGCCGAGTTCAGGGACACCATCTGCCACCGCTACCCACAGTACTTCCGCGTCGTACCCACTGACCGCGGCCCTGCCCTCGAGCTCACACATTGGGATCCTGAGCTTGCCGTCTCTGCTGCCGAGGCTGCAGAAGAGGAGAACAGAATACGCGAGGCCGATGAACAGAATTTGATCATCGAGAGGGCTCCCAAATTCAGACGCGTAAAGCTTCCCAGAGGCTTGAATCTGTCCAAGGGAGAGATGCGGAAGTTGAACCAATTCAAGGAGATACCTTACATATCTCCTTACTCTGATTTCTCCGAATTGAGGCCCGGCACCCAAAAGAAGGAGAAGCATGCCTGCGCCGTTGTCCATGAGATTCTCAGTCTCACACTCGAAAGGAAGACTTTGGTTGATCACCTCACCCACTTCAGGGAGGAGTTCAGGTTCTCACAGCAGCTTAGGGGAATGCTCATCAGGCACCCCGATATGTTCTATATCTCGCTTAAGGGGACAAGGGATTCTGTTTTCCTTCGAGAAGCTTATCGCGACTCACAGTTGATTGAGAAGGACAAGATGTTGATTCTCAAGGAGAAATTGCGCGCACTTGTTGCAGTCCCACGGTTCGCCGGGAGGGGTCTTCGCAGGTTAAACGAAACTAACCAAGGTGATGAAATGCCTGGAGGAAGCCAAAGTGGAATTGATGAGGAATGGTCTGATGTTGATGGTCTTGTGCCTGTTGGATTTGATGGTGATTTTGACGATGAAGATGACGACGATGATGATTCCGGCGTGGATGACTGGAGTGATGAAGAGGATGAATCACCTCCGGATTTTGATGACGATGAGGGTCTGAACTTTGACAGGGAGAAGTTGCAAGGGGTTAATGGCTCAAGAAAGCCTGAAGGTGGAGTTCTTGTTCCCACATTTCCAGATGGCAGGGAAAGAGAAAGATGGTAATTGAAAGTTTTTTGATTTCTCATTGCCTATTTATGATAATGCCTGAGGTTTAGTCGCCGATATGATAGAACAATCCACCTGCATATGGATTCAATCTTGATGAAAACTTCATGAATCCTTGTTTTGAATGGAGAAATGAATTTGAAACAACTTCAATTGTATCAGATATCTTCACTATCTTTTAGATTCTTTACATCATATGTTTTTTGCTATATAGCAAGGCAATAGTTTCTAGTATCTTTGGTCATGGTGTTACTTTCTCCTTCTAATGCATATTGATCTACTTGTGCATATGGTTTTGGTAATATTTCATTCTACTTTATATGATTATCGATTGTCGATACCATTGCGATAGGTTTTGTCGAGAAATCATTCTTGTTTATAGAACCTTCATGTAAATTGTGACTATTCATTGAGTAGGTCTTAGTAGAATTTACCAACCATTTGTTAGCCTCTACTCCTAGTAAGCTTAAGAGATTTTACATTTGGGTTTCGAAGTTAAGCACACTATGTCGATCGCCATCGTATGGTTTCGAGTTTCAACTGTATATTTTGTTGCGGAACAAACACAACTCTCTCGAGCGGCACTACCCGAATACCACAGAACCATTCTAGACCTGTCGGTCGATAAGTAGACTGCACTATCCAGTCTTGAGGAAGAACCAAAACATTGATTTTGTTTCTTGTCCTAGGCACCATCCCTGTTCCTTGCAGCCGATCCAGCTTCTGGTCTTCCCTTGAAATAATCTCTTGATTATGGAGTTTATTTTTATTCTTCTTCTTCTTCCTCGTCATCAAACCCTCTTTGCTAAATTATCTTCATCGACATTGTTGTTGGAAATGTGAATGGAAAAAGAGATAGAATGGATAAAGAAGATTTCGTTATATACGAGACTTTAGTTCTACATTGGAAGTTTTAAGGTTTAACGGTTGATTTATATTATTTCACAAATATATATGTCATGAACAAATGCATGAAAAGAGACTCTTTTGTGCGCACCCGTGCGAGATGCAAATTCAGGGCCTAGATTGCACTAAACCTAGGTGATGCATGTGCAAGCGCAACCTGCGCTCGTCGAATGTCGGACATTTCTCTAACGAATAAAAGCGATTAAGTACTTTTATTCGGTCAACGAGCCTAAGACTTGTGTAGAAAGGGTGACAAGAATCCATTCGCAACATCTCTTTTTGTCTATCCGAGTACTTTCATTCTACTCAACAGAATCCCAATGATAGTACTCATGCGCTTCTCAACTCATTGCGACCACCCGTGTTTGATGGAGACTGTAGTTTTGTCATTGTATCTTGGGAAATCTACGTCCTATTCTAACTTTAAAGCACCGCAGAGGTGAGACGAATCTGTTTTAAATAAACTTTATCAAACACAGACTTCAACACCTCACTCAGCAATCTTTCCGACTAAGTAGTCGGACCGCTTGGCACATCCCAACTATGGAGTTAGATTGCTTGGTGCTTCCCGAGCAGCTTGCGTCTGCTTACCAAGCAACGTTCCCGAGCAATCTATTTGTCGAGTATCTGCTACCCGAGTAGCTTCCCAACTCGGCAACCTTTCCGATGCTCGAGCACCTCTCGTCTCTGGTTGCTTCCTGAGCAACCTTCCCGACTCGCTCTTTCTGCTCAGTACTCAACTACTTCTCGACTTGGTGCTCGGTCAAACTCAACACTCGATTTGATTTCCAACTCAGCGCTTGGTAACTTCTCAACTTGATGCTCGATAATCTCGACTTGCGGAAGCTTGACTCAGCAAACAAAGGACAACTCGACAGTCGCCGTCTCTACATATAAGTTCGGATTCATTTTAAATTTGAATTCTCCGTCGTATCTCTGGCAGATACAATTTTGTAACAATAGCTGGGATTTGGGGTATTGGACTTTGGTTTGGTTCTGTAGTTTACAATAGATGAAAACAATAGATTTTCATCTAGGTTCCTACGAAATGACTCTCCTTCGGCTAGTCAATGCGACGACGTAATCTGTTACTGAATTGCACTTGTGGCAAAATTTTCGGAACTTGTTTGGTTTGCTTCTTGACAATTTTTTTTATTGGCATTAAAGTATTTAAATTTTTGATCCGATTAATTTTTGAGAGTGATCGATCCTGTTCCATAGACGTTTGAGATATCTCGTCAACAATTGAATTGGATAAGATCGAAACTCAAATAACCTTTATCGGTTATCAAGGGCACACTAAGGAAGCATTCGTAGCTTTTTTATGGTTGATTGATTATGCGATCCGCGTCATTTTTAAGCAGCGATTGATACAAATCGTCGTGTCTTGGACAAACTCTTGGATTTAAGAGTCGTCTGAATGGATCTTTTTTAAATTCACTGTCGAATAATATCGTAGCAAAGGATCAAATTATATTTTTTTATAAAATATTCTTTTATTTTTACCGTTGCATCGTACACTGCTAGCTGCTTCTTGACATTTTGCTTCCCCTCGATAGAAATATGGTTGCTCCCATGGGGTTTAATAGAATGCCTCTTTGTCAAATGCAATACTGTTCGAGTTTTGTCCAATTAATTTCGCCGATTAAATAAATTCAGACTATAATTCATGCACATTCAAAGTTAAATTTTAGATTATTGGTTTTATTTGAAATTTGAAATTTATATATTTTTTTATTACTCTTCTAAATCTGATTCAGTGGTATAAAAGTTTGCCGTATAAATTAACTAAAGTTATATTACCGTATAAAATCGAAGATGAGGCTCGGCGCAAGATAAAATTATCGATCTGAAAATCATAAGTTTGAATTTTAAAAAATTGATTTTTCTGCAAAATAAGATAAGGCTGGATGTTTTTTTCACCATGTAAAATTACAATCGCATTGTACTAAAGACCGAGTTTGATATGTTGAGTTCGGTGCGTTGGATGATTTATACGTGACTGAAAATGTACAATGTCTTTCTTTCCGTACATGCTCCTTCAGTATCGGTGGAATTGTAATTGGATTTTAATCGTAATTCGGTTGGAATTTGATCGTAATTCAGTCGAATTCGATCGTAATCAAAATTCGATCAATCGCAATCGCTAGCATTGTGGTCACGATCAAATTGAATTTTGATTGAGACATAGTTAAATTTTGATCGGATCAAGATCGAAATCTAGTACGATTGGTCAAGATGTTGCAGTTGCAATGTCACAGGGTGATCGGACCATAGCGACGAGGACGACATCGACGATCTCGATAGATTCAAAAATGGATAGATTCAAAAATGGACTATAATGCGTTAGGTGAAAATGTCATGTATTTTTTTATGACTATGCAAAATCATGAATATAAAAATGAAGTTGCACATAGATGCAGCGTGCAGTGTAACATTCCTCTACTAAAAGACATTCATTTATTTAAAAGTACAAAGCTATAAAATCTTAGTGAGCCACGACGGTTAGTAAACTAATAAACCCACCCACCCTGACCATGATTGCACCCCTCTAACTAGTCATGGAAACCTTAATTTAAGAGATAAAACAATATGACTACGTTTAGTACATCCACTTTACAATATTATATTACAAGATTAATTATTTTATTTATTATCATTTTAAAATTATAATATAATGTATCTGGATTATAAAAGTTACTGAAATTTTATAATCTGAATTACAAGATAAAACATATGTAATTCAATTACATTACAGATCGTAATCTGAAAAGTCGTCGTCCACCGTCGCTCGTAGTCGTCATCGTCCGGCGCCACAGCTCGTCACCGTCGTCGTCGCCACTGCCCGTTGATGGTCGATCATCGACCGACCGATCGACTCGCCATTGTCATTCATCACTGTCGACGGTCGACTATTGTCGTCTTTGTAATGGACATCAAACAAAAGAATGTAATATCTCTCGTAATTCAAGATTACATGCAACTTTGTGACTTTCCCATTACAAATTTAATTACATTACCATCTCGATTATATTAGTTTATATACATTCATAATGACATTATAATGATAATAATAATAAGTCACCAGGCCTCCACCATTTTAACATATGATACCGGAAAATACTAACCTATGACTAGGTAAACAGTTGGATATACCACGTTATCTATTACGCCAGACGTCCCGCGCCTCGGCTCGGACTTCTATTACGCCAGACGCCCCGCGTTTCGGCTCGGACTTCTATTACGCCAGATGTCCCGCGTCTCGGCTCAGACTTTTATTATGCTGAGTACTTTTCGGCCCATCCACCTCACGTCTCGGCAAAGGTATGTCACCTTTGACATACGACCTGTCAATACGGGCTATCTTATTTAGTCACCAGACAAGGCGATTATTTTATACTCAAGAGCCTACCTGGCAATCCCCGTCATCATAATCCTCCGACAAAAAGGCAAACGTCTCCGTCAGGACTCAGATGGATGGCTGCGGTATTAATTAGGATTTGCCTCCTATCAACCACGCGATGTGTATTAATTGCAATCCACGTGCAAAAGCAGATGCCCCCGTCAAATTTCAGAGGGATGGCTACGACATTAATTGGGATTTATCTTCTATCAACCGCGTGACGTGTATTAATTGTAGCCCACGTGCCCGCCGCATTTATGAGGGTAATGATCGTGGTGCATGTCTCTCTGAGGTCACATCGTCTTCACTGGCAATATCCATTGGCGGAGGAGCTCCCCCTCTATATATATGACCTCCCCTGGGGAGGAAATGAGGTTCGCCCTTTCTCAACTTTCCTTCTACATTCTCTTCTCCATCTTCCTATTAATTTTCTGCTTTGAACGTTAGAGAGGTCTCGTTGAGATCTCTCTCGGTGCCCTTAACCGCTTATTGTCTTGTAGAAGTCTCATTCGGCTCGGCTCCTCTAATTCGGCCCAGCCATATGTGAAGGCGATGCTTCAGTTGTTCTCAACTTTTCTCCACGTCAATCCTTCTCGTCCGAATTGTCGGCTCTTGCTGTTTTCGTCACCGAGATATCTTACCATCATCGTCTTGACAGACAACAATACATAATTATTATTATCATCGATCATCTATTTTCTTAAAGAAAAAGGCAAAACTATTATTATTATTATTATTTCATTAAAGGAAAAGAAATTAAATGATGAGGTCGAGGCGTGCTAGGAACTCTACCGACTTCCTTTAAAGCCGGAGGTGGTGGTTGCGGACTTAGTGGGCCACCGGTTGCCGAACCCGACGCATGGTTTATTGTCCACCAGATTCGGTTGGTGTCGTCTATTAATTTTTAGTGGAAATTAAATAAAATAAAATTAAAAAGAAAAAAGAAAATGGTTAGGTTGTGAGGCGGTTTTGTGTTTAAATAATCCCATCGCATCTTTAATTAATTTGTATTATTATTTCTTAAACCCTCAAAAAAAAAAAAAAAGGGCAGATTTTAACCTGTCCCATCGCATATGCCTTAAGGACAGGTTGTTTCTTTTCTATTTCAGCAATTTACCAAACAACGCACGTGAAGTTTAGAAATGTTCAAACAACGCCCCATACTTTTATATTTACCAAATAGCACATTTAATTCCCTTTTTATCCCTCCCGTCAAACAGATATGCAGCACAGTAAATTTCCCGAACGTGGTATTGGAAATTCAAATTTCAACACCACAGTTGTATTGCAATCCCAAAGACTTGTAGTTGTCTTTGAATTTAAACACCATAGTCTTTGGGAATTTAAATCCCAACACCACAGTGGTGGTGCTGCTATTTGTAATTCCAATACCACAGTGGTACAGATCTTTTTGATGAGAGAGATAAAAGGAAATTAAATGTGCTATTTGATAAATATGAAAATATAAAGTGTTATTTGAGTATTTCTAAATTTCACATGCATTGTTTCATAAATCATCATTTCTATTTAGGTCAGGGCATTCCTTTCTCACGTTGCACCATAATATTGCATTTCAAGAAATAAAACGACAACGCCACTCTTTTGATAGATTTAATGATTTATTCCAATTAATTACAATATTTTGACTATTCATAATTAAGTAGGATGCGCTTATGGTAACTAAGTTGTTAAATGTTCAATAATGAACTTAAAACACTTCTCCATTCACATCCATTCTTAAAGATTCGATATAAACTTTAGATTACAAAAATTACAACAAAACGAATGCACAAACACTTATGAAATGTTGTTTTTGTTATAATAAGAGGATCAAATAGTTAACATGGATGATAAAATTATTATGAGAAATAAAAATCAATTTTTGAGAACTAAATTTTCTAAAGTTTATTTTTCCACCGTATTAATTTTTAATTAGATAAAAATTTCTCTCGTGATTTATAGGACGAAGATAAAATCGTAAGTTGATGTCCATAAAGTATGCAACTAAATGCTAAAAAATATGCTGATATAAAATGGTATTATAATATTTTTTTTATTTACAAGGGGTATCTGGGTATTATAATATTAATTGTGTGTGTTGGAGTGATATTAATTAATTAATTAATCATTGTCAGTTATCTAATATTTTGCTCCCTCTTTAATTATTCCTGGTTTTTTTTAAGTAAAATAATTAATGCAAAAAAAAAAAAGAGACAGGAGACAGGGAAACCAGGGGAAAAGACACCTCTTTGTGGGGGCACGACTTGAGAATCGTGAGGTGGTGGAGCGGCTGCCGTTAACGACTACCAGTGGCAGTTACTACTTACCCGCGCGACTTGGTTTGCTTTTCGCGTTTTAGTGCTCTACATTTTGTGCATTTACAGTCATCAAGTTTCGGCTTCTACGGCCTGCGATTTATGAATATGATAGGATTGGAACTTTGGATAGTGGATAAATCGGAAATAAGGTAAAATATATGGAGTAAGGAGTAAAATATTTATGAGCATAAAAAGGGCAAGGGATGCGAATGTGAAATAGCCAGGGCGTGGAGAAAACGTTCGAAAAGGGTCGTCGAGAGCGAGTTCCTTCTTCTTCTTCTGGTTCTTCTTCGAGTGTTCGCGTCTTGGTCGAATCCCTCTTGCTCCAATCAGGTTCAGGTATGCTTATTGTTGCCGTCTTCGGTGTTGTTTTTGGGTTCGTCTTTCGATTTGATCGGTGATGTTCGCAATGATTCGGTGATCATTCGTCGTTTCGATCGGTATGCAAAAAGTCGGAAGCATCACGAGCGAGATTTGGTTGCCCTAGTTTGATCTGTGAATTGATCTTCTTTTGTACTGGAAACGCGTCTGGTATTTGATTATTATAGCAAGTTCGATTTTCGTGAAGGAAAAGTTTAAAGATGGAGTTTTCTTTTTTCCTTTATCGCTGGCCCTGAGATCTACGAGTTCTTCTCGATCGATTTTGTTTATCAAGTTTAATTTTTTTTAGGGTTTCTAGTGGAGCAGAGAAGAGGTGGACGAAGATGGAGCAGTTCCGGAAGGTGGGGGAGGTGATCGGCAGCCTCAAGGCTCTGATGGTGTTCCAGGACGAGATACAGGTTAACCGCCGGCAGTGCCGGTTGCTGGTCGACGCCTTCGACCTCGCGTTCGACAGCGTCGCCGAGGAGCTCCGGACCCACTTCCGCTTTGCGGAGAAGCCAGCGGCCAAGTGGCGAGCTCTGGAGCACCCGCTCAAGGAACTCCACCGCGTTTTGTGCGAGGGCGAGCAGTACGTTCGGCAGTGCCTGGAGCCCGGCGACTGGTGGAGTAAGGCGATCTCGCGCCACCGCAACACCGACTGCGTCGAGTTCCACTTCCACAATCTGCTCTGGTGCGTCCCCGTCGTGCTCGAGGCCATCGAGAACGCCGCCGAGAGCGCCGACCCCGACGACCTCCACAAGAAGAAGCTCATCTTCTCCAAAAAGTACGCGAGGGAGTGGATTGATCCCGAGCTCTTCCAGCAGAAGCTGGGGAAGTCATACTTGACCTCGCAAGATTTCTGCCGCAGGCTGGATTCAGCTTGGAAAGAGGACTCCTGGATCCTCTCAGAAACCATAGCCGAGAGGAGGCTTTCCAGCACGAACCCTCTCACAAAACAGGAGAACAAGATCGCCGAGCTCCTGGTTGGTCCCAGAGGCCACCTGTACCCCAGCTCAGTCCTGGTTGGTTCGCCTGACTACCAAGTCCGGCGAAGATTTGAGGCCGGGAGCAACCACAAGGAGGTGCGTTGGATGGGCGAGAGCTATGTGGTGAAGCATGCTATTTGCGATGTTGAGGCAATGATGAACGAGATCTCCATCCTGTCGTCAGTCGCCCACCCAAATGTGATGCAGTCCCTCTACTCATTCGCCGACGAAGAAAAGAGAGAGTGCTTCATGGTGATGGAGCTCATGAACAAGGACCTCTCCAGTCACATAAGGGAGACATCTTCCTCGAGGAGAAAGGTGCCCTTTCCTCTGCTAGTGGCAGTGGATACAATGCTTCAGATTGCGAGAGGAATGGAGTACCTGCACTCCAAGAAGATCTACCATGGTGACTTGAATCCTCTCAACATCTTGGTGAAAGCGAGGAACCCTTCCTCAGAGGGATTTTTGCATGTGAAACTCACTGGTTTCGGGATGTCATCGGCCAAGAAATCCAAGGCCATAGCAAATCCATGCATCTGGCATTCTCCGGAGGTTCTAACCGAGCAACAATCCAACAATGGCTTGAATTTGACAGATAAGGCCGATGTCTATAGCTTTGGGATGATATGCTTTGAGCTTTTGACAGGAAAAGTTCCCTTCGAGGACAACCACCTTCAAGGTGATAAGATGAGTAAGAATATCAGGGCTGGTGAGAGGCCATTGTTTCCATCACAATGCCCAAAGTACCTCACCAACTTGACAAGGAGATGTTGGCACTCTGATCCGGTGCAACGACCGAGCTTCTCTTCGATATGTAGAGTGCTCCGCTACATCAAACGCTTCTTGGTTATGAATTCAGATCAAAGCCAGCCAGGCATGCCTACGCCCCCTGTGGATTATTTTGACATGGAGAGTAGCCTCTCTAAGATGGTCTCAAACTGGGCAAGGAGAGATGATCCCCGGGTCTGGGAAGTTCCTTTTCAGATGTATGCTTATCGAGTTCTCGAAAGGGAGAAGACCGGTGCCAATACGAAGGACCGGACATCTGAATCCGGCAGCGAGGGGGCATCCATTTGTGGAGATGAGAATGCATTCAATGGAATTCTAGATGACACACTCTCAAACTCCAGTGATTCAGCCAAATTGTCCCTAGAGAGCACCCCAGATAGGAACAAGAAAGCACCAACAAAATTACTCGATGGAAAAGCAAATATGCTATCATTAGGTAACACAAAACAGAAATATGGAATCTGAACATTAACTCTTGACTTATTTAGATGATACATTACGAGCAAAACAGAAACTCTAAATCCTGATGTCGTATTAAGCATTGTTGCTCTTTTCCTCAGGTCAGAACCAGAAAACAGGAGCTGTCCTATCGCCGCGAGTATCATGTGGTCGAAGTGTAAAGAGGAATTCTGAAAGACAACTCCAACCAGTAGTGATGAGCTCAGGAAGGCGGCTGACACCTCCAGATCATCCCTCTGAACCAGAATTAGTATGAGACTTGAAACACTGTTATGATCAAGAATTATTTTTTTTTCTTCCCCCTAGAACATGGATCACAAGATAGCCAGAGTCATATTTTAAGCCATCCAGTGCCGCATAGCCACATTTCCATCTTGCAGTCTTAGCTTTTTAGTTCCAAAAATTGCACATGCTGAGTTTGTTAATAGGTTACATGTAGTTGAGTGTTCGCTTAGTGAAGCGAACACGAACACGAAGCTTAGCTGAGTGTTTTGGTTGAAGATTTCTCTGTTCAAATGAGATCTTTGACGCAATGCCTTTTCCAACTGGTAAAACAGAATTCTGGAACACTCAAATTTTTCAAAGAAACTGATGAATGTTTTCAGCTACTTTGTTTGTGGTACCACATTTTGGGTAGTCATCTGCTATTATAGGAAGAAACAAGTTGCCAAATTAGAATTTCATTGCTTTTTAATCTCTTACCCGTCTAGTTTATGTCCTTGCAACCAAGGTATGTGAGCAGGTCTATGACTAACTAACCCTAACTGCTCGATTGCAACAGAACTAGTTAGGAACAAGGTCAGGATTATGGTAGATAACCAGGGAATGTACCAGTTCCTAACAGAATATATAGGACAACAAACAAAAGTCTGAACTGCTAAATGAGAAAGAATAGAAAAAACATTTTTGTACTGCTAAATAAATCAGTAGAAAAGCTTATTATGCATTCATAAAAACACTTTCTCAAGCATATTAGAATCAGCAAATATACGTGTATTAGACTCATTCCTCATTGCTTCAATTCGACTTAAAACACAATCAAAGCTATAGCTGTCACATAGCAATTCCTTGTTTTAGCATCACTGAGATTAAAACCCATCTCACTTTGTAAGATGACCAATCTAGCCAAAAAAACTGCTAGTTAATTTAATAAATATTAGAACAAAGTCCCAATGCACCAATTTCAGAATTATAAGAACAAACTTCCGAAAAAGTATTATATCATAAATGTGCAAACTCATATATGCACAAAAGGTTGATCGATAACTAGGTGTTGGGATCAATGACGTCGTTAGAGGGGGATGAATAGTGATTTGTGATTCATCATATGTTGTGCTTGTCTACAAAGAATTAACACGCAGTGGAAACAAAGACAAAACAACAAGAGAAATACAAGCACAACAAATTGAGATTTTTACATGATTTGGAACTCCTGGTTCCTCCTCCACGACCTAACATCTTAATGATAGTCCACCATACTTTCTTTTTCTCGGATATCTTTCGGAGGCAAAGAAAACCTCTTACAAACCGGTTCTTGTACAAGCAATACAAACAAATTCAAAGATACAATAAAGAATAGAAACAATGTAAATGAAATACTTTATAATAATGAATCTTTATTTTGCGCACTTTTGATTATTTTGTATTGTCTCTTTAGGTCTAAAAATGCAAAACACTCTCCTCTAAAATCCTTAATAACCAACTACAAAACCCTCCATAAAATCCTTCCTTTATAGCCTTGAAGTCAAGGCTAATTTCCGCCTAACAATTAATTGATAGTGTCTATCAGTCAATTGCTTCTCTAAATTTGATGGTTTCACCTGCAGAATGACTTTTCCAACTCGGTTTTGACCACAAAAATGACTACTCATCATCATCAATCGGATAATGCCCAACAATCGAGTTCTGAATTTTATATTTTCTCGAATAGTAATATCAATCGATTACTCATTTTCATTAACCAACTAATGACGTTCAGTTAAGTTTTCAACTTTCTATTCGTTTGAATAATAATATCAAACAATTATTCCTCTCTATCAATTGATTGATGACGATTAATCAAGCTGGAGCAATAGAGTTCTAATCTTTTTGTTCGCTCCATAGTGTTATCAATCGAGTGTACCAATTGATCAATGAAGCAATCGACCACTATAACTCATCAGTTGATTGATTAATCCTAAACACCCGTAAACCCTCTCAAACTCCGAGTTCGTGGTTTATGGTTCATTATTCAATTGCTATTACTATAGTAGTCAACTGATACCTTTGTTTCAACCTTGCCAAGGTTAAAAACCTACCTTTGCTTAGTATCTAATTAACTTCAACATGTCAGAACTTATCCTGCTTAATATTTGATTATCCTTGACTTGTTAAAATTTCACTCGTCTAACATTCAATCACTCTTGACCTGTCAAAATTTCACTATTACCAAACATTTGATCCTCCTTAACTTGTTTAGACTTCTCTAGTTGTATCATGCATTTAGTCAACCTTGACTTGTTAGGATTTCACCATTGTCAAATATTCAATATTTCTTTTCTTTGGACTTTCCGTCTCATGCTAAATGTTTAATCCTCCATAATCCACTAGGTTTTTTACACTTGCATAACATTCAGTCTTCCATAACATGTTAGGACTTTCATTATATGTCAGGTATTTGATCTTCCATGATTCACTTCGACTTTATCCATCTCGTGCTAAGTGTCTGGTCATCCATAACCAACTTGAGCTTCACCTCTCATATTTCATCTAGTGTCAAGTGGCTGACCCTTTGTGGCCCACTCAGACTTCACCCCTCTTCTCGTATCAAGTGTTTGGTTCTCCACAATTCACTTGGACTTAGCTTCTCATCTCTCATCTTATGCTAAGTGTCTAACCCTTTACGATTCATTTGAACTTCACCTCTCATCTCATGTCAAATGCCTAGTCCTTTACAATCCACTTACACTTCACCTCACATCTCTCATCTCGTGTCAAATGTTGAAGTTCATGCTCATCCATCGAAACACTAAATTAATTAATTTTGATCAATCTTTAACCTGAGATTGATTGCACCAACAATATTACTCCGATATTCTCCTCTTTGCACCTATTGTCTCATTCAATGATCATATCCAAACTTGGTCATCCTAAGTATTGTTCGGTCATCGACACATATTATTTAAATATCAAAATTCAATTCGAACTTGGTCAACCTTCATCAGAGATCGATTGTGTCAATAGTCAAGACCATGGTAGATGATCCAAATGAAAATGCACAGCTAGCTCGATGGACAGAAATACCGAAAACATATTTCCATAAACAATGTTTTAGAAGTTTCTTAGCTAAGGTTCACAAATATCTACTTTCCCTGCCAAAGGATCCTACAGATACAATGTAAATTACTCAGAAAAGTTCTAAGTGACTTTCAAAAATTTTATGAGACAAGAGACATTCAATGTGATAATGTTCACATCAAATATTTCTCGTGGTAGGCTCTTTTAGTTTAATGAACGATGATAAATTATGAAGAATTTTAAAGCGATCGATAATCACGAAGAATTTTATTATGATACAGTGGTCCTTTTATATGCAGAAATTAATTAGGAACACATCGAAAAATTTTATATCATTGACCCAAAGATCACACGTGACAAATTCCCATACAATTATGAAGTGTGACTTGCACAATGAAATATGATATGACGTTTTAAGCAAGCCCGTGAGCTAGGCGCAGACAGAGTACCATCCCCGCTAATGAATTCCATCACACAAAATTATCACTTTCAATTGGACATAATTAAAGTTTTTTTTTTTTTTTTTTGCAAATTATATGCCTAGGACCTATAGAATTAAAATAATTTGTAAATCTTTATTAGGAAGGTACTATTATACTCTTAAGACTCGAATTGATGCAGTTCTTTCGACAATATCATATCGAAAAATATAATTCAACTCACAATGTCAATCGGACAACTTAACATATCTTTGGATAGAGTCAATCTACTTGAGCCCTCACACACTCGATGCATCTATAAAAATATATAGAAAACTTTTGACTTAGCGTGTATACGATGCTATAATCCAACACCAAGGCACGGGTCATTTCTCTTGATAATATGACTCTAGAGGAGGATAATCAATGGTAGATCACAAGGACTACCTTGTATAGTGTATCTATATCGTCTTCCTATGGATCGGATCCTCCTCCTTTGTTAGATAATCGCTCATCATCATTGGCTCCTCCACTACCAAAAGAAGATGCTTTGCGTTTAACTTTTTTAAACCCTCAAGGGAATAAGATGAATTTTTATAATCCAAGTGTTCAGACTTAAATGACTTCTTCCTCGTTCGCCTACTGATTAAATCCTTAGCATAGTTAAGGACATCCACACCTAAATATTCTCAAACTCTAAATCTTCGCCATTAGAAGAAGGGATAGAGATGAGGGTGCTCCCGCGGGAAGGACCTAGTGGCTAGCGCATGCAGATGTTGCGTCAGAGGACAACGGGTCAATCCCTCTTAAATGCGAGGGTGTCGTCCCTCCATGCGCTAGTTACGATCTCAGGACCAAAGGTCTACCGTGATTTACCTCCCTTACGATGGTTCGAAGGCGAACTGATAGGGGCCGCTAGGTTGACAAATTCCAACTGTTGCACCAGAGAGATGAGGATATTAGAAATCATTGGACAATAAATTTTGTCAGATGATTTATATATTTGATGGTGAGATATTTGATTTAATGAAATTTGAAAGTGAGATATTTGATGAGCAAGACCTATAAATATTTAATTTGTGATATATTTTATTATATGGATATTTGAGGAACGAGACATTTGATCGATAATGTGGATGCCCTTATACATGCTCATAAGATTATATACTCTTGATTTAATAAACATAAAATGTTAGAAAATTAGTTTTTGATAATTAATAAATTGAATAGGGATATGAACTACTATTTTCTATGAGTATAATGCTATAAATCGATTTTTTTAGTGAATAAAAAATTAATATCTGTGATTTATTTTAGCAATGAAAGATGTGAATTAAAGTATTAGCTCGAATACAAAACTGAGTTCATGGAATTGAAATTATTTTTTCAAAATTTGATTGCAAATTAAAATTAATGAATTAACTGATTAATTAAAAGATAAATCAACTGGATGGTTATTGTATTAATTATTCCTCAGCGATGATGCGTTGCATGAGGATCGACAGCGGCATTTTGCGACGTCATTTCGATGGGTTATTCCATCTCTAAAGGTCAATTTCAGTGTGACGACGGTGGTTTGGCCATGCCCTTCCACAGGTGAACAGTCAATAGGAAAGGCCAAAAATTAATCACGGAAGTGAATTTTATTACAATTCAAGAACAAATGGCATGAAGGTCAAAGTCGACTCTAAGTCAGTTGGCCTTGGGACAATGAATGTAATCACTTAATAATTCCTTGGGACAATGAATGTACTCACTTAATTATTTGACCTGGCGTGTGCATGCAGGAGATTTAATGTTATAACTTTGTTGACCCCCCCCCTGATACCATGTTCATCAAGAAGCTAACGCTTGTGCTTTCTCACTCGATCGGGGCTCACATGCTCGCAGAGTAAAAGCAAGTCAAACAAAATTATTGTCTGTCGAGACGGGATGATGAGATGTTCCGATGGTGAAGATGACAAGGGTTGACAATACGGACGAGAAGGGCTGACGCAGAGAGAGCGGGAACTGCAAGGATGTCGTCTCAGTGGTGAGCCGGGTCGAATGAGAGGGATCGAGCCGAATCAGGAGTCCTGCGAAACAACGAATGGTTAAAGGCGTCGAGACAGATCTCGGTAGGGCCCTTCCGACGCTCAAGGCATAAATCAATAGGAAAATGACGAAAAGAAGGAACAAGTGGAGTAGAGAATGCGCGAATCTCCTTTCTCCTCCTTTGAGAAGACTATATATAAAAGAGAAATCCTCCTACCAAATGATACTGTCGGTAAGGGCGGTATGACTTCATGAGATGCGTACGTCTGCTCCAAAAAGTAATAGGATTATTATCCTCATAAATATTGCAGGCGCGTGAGCCGCAATTAAGATACGTCGTATGGTTGATAGGAGACAACTTCTCATTAATGCGACAGACATTCCTTTGAAAATCAATTTGAGCCTCTGCTTCTTGGTCGGAGAGAGATGTTAACGACGATTGTCTGGTGGCCCCTGGAGTATGAAATATCCGCCACGTCCTTTGGCTAAATAAGATAATTTATGTTGAGAAGTCATATGTTCGAGATGATGTATCTTTGTCAAGATGTGAGATGGATAAGCTGAGACACGAGACGTCTAGCTTAATATCGGGCTGAGATGCAGGACGTCTTGCATAATAGATGTCCGAGCCGAGACGCAGAACGTCTAACTTAATGCCGGACCGAGACGTGGGGCGTCTGACATAATAGATGTTCGAGTCGAGACGCGGGACATCTGGCTTAATGTCGGATCAAGACGCGGGACGTTTGACATAATAGATGACGTGGTGTAGTCAACTGTGAGCTTAGTAATATATTAGTTTTTTTCAATATCAAATATATATATATATATATAATTACGCAGGTGGACACGGAAACAATTGATTTTGTTGCGGAGAAGATAATGTATTAGATTATTGAAGATCAGAACGAGAGGAAAAGGGTACTCGCAAAGCGAAAAGAGAAAAGTGGGGAAAAAAAAAAAGAAAGAAAAAGAAGAGGATTGCTATCGCTGCTTAAAAAACAAAAAACAAAAAACAAAAAAAAAAAACAAAAAAAAAAGGCAGCACTGGAGGTTTAATTTTATTCTCGGTGGCTTGGAGAAGAAATATGCCGAGAAGATTGTTGGCGAAGAGTGTTCTATTTGCTCGTAGTTCTGGATCGTTTGATCCTTGATAAAATAAATCTGGACGTACAATTTCACAACAATAGTTATTTTCCATTTCAATTGAAAAATTATTAGCGATCGAGGAACAGTAACTCGTACGTAGAGTTCCATCAGTATTAATTGCTGAAGGAAAAAAAAGATAACAAAGATGCTGCTTTTGATGAATAAGTGCGGTGGAGACAAGAATAAAGAGGAGGAATTTTAAAATAAAAAAATAAAAAACTGCTATGATGTCTGAGAAACGACAACAGATAGGAGGATCGGTCAGAAGAAAAGAACGGGCAGTGAGGTTCAGGGTTTAGGGTTCATGCATGTGAGAAAGGGAAAACACAATTACTCGATTGATTTATAACTCGTATAACAGTTTTTTTTTTTATTTTAATAATTATGACAATAATAATAATAATAATGACTACAATTAATGTGATGCTGAATATGACTAATTATGGCCCGGCAAGACTTTTGGCGATCGATTGAAATCATCGTCCCTATCCTGGATGCGTCCATTCAACTCCTGCCCAGATGTTGACAGCGTCCATCTCCCACTCTGCCTCGAACTCCATTGGAAGCAAACTGCTCTGATCTGCTCCGTGAAAGCCCCCAAACTGGCACGGCGAAGCGGAGAAAAACTGCCCCTCCGCGAGCGGCGGCCCAAAGGAAGGCGCAATCTGGTCGGCGAACACCTCCCCTACTTCGAGTACTCTCTGTTGCACCTCGTCGCGCTGCATTGCACCTCCTAGCTGCTCCTTCTCCTCCCTTGGCTGCTCGAGGCAAGTGTGGTCCTCGTGGTAGGTGACTTCGTAGACCGACGGGTCGTCGTCCGATCGCTGCACTTGCTTCTTCGCAGGGCAGCCGTGCGAGGTCCGGTGAGTGCACCGGAAATAGGCCCTGTGGAGAGAAGAGTTAATTCGATCGTCGGAATATTGGTTTTGGTCGAGTGAGATCGACTGTACTATACTGTGTACCGTAGTGAGTGACTGACCTTGGATATTTGGCTCCGAGGATCTCTTTCTGCCCGTACTTCCTCCAGGTGAAGCCGTCGTCGACCGCCGGGCCTTCCACTCCGCCGGCCACCGAGCTCAGCCTCACCTGGCGCCTCCATGATCGCATCGAATTCCTGCAAATGAAACCAGAAAATCCTTCATCGTCCGTCGATCGATCGGTTTCGTGGCCATCCGGCCAGGCACGCGAAGCTCGTACCTTCTCCTGGACGTCTCGGCGCTAGGTCGCAGGGCGAGCGAGGAGCACGGAGGCAGATCGTGGGCAGCGCTGGTGCCGACGGATTCGGCCATAACGATCGAGTTGTGGATGGAGGAGGCGATCCTCGGCGTTAGAGTCTTGCAGAGGTCAAGGCAATGCGGGTTGTACTCCAGCTGCCTGAGCAGCTCCATGGCTTGCCTAAGCTCCGCGATGAGAGCAGCGCGGCCATTGGCCTCCTCCATGGACGCAGTCGTCAAGAAGCTGCAGGAGAATGGATCAGCTTCAGTTTCCAGCGCCGTTCGCTGTAGAAGATCGATCGAAGTGCTCCCCAAGCGAGTTATATAGCGCGCGAAGAGGGAGATGATTGGCGATGGAGAAACGCGTGGGAATTCCACGCGAGGGATTTGTCAGACGAAACGTGTCTCTGCGATGCGAAAGTGGAGGATGATTTGGCACGGGCGAAATTGCTGGGCAGCGGACAAGAATTCGTGCGTTTCCTGGAAATTGTAAGGCCTCGATTGCAAAATATCACTCTCTCGTGCAAAATAAAATTATGCGGTTATATTTCAGATATCATTCATCGATCCTATAATTAAATATAAATAAATAAATTATGTTCCATCTTTAATCGTAATGATGTATAATACAGTAGATGATAGACTCTATGAATATGAAAAGTTAATTCTTACTCACTTAATATACATTTAATTATATCATGGTTATCATTCAATTTCATCGACACTTCCAAATTGTCACTCTCTTTTCGCAAAAAATTAAAAACGTCAATCTAGTAATTTTCATTGGCCTGTCCCATAGCCATTGTGAGAGATAAAATTAAGGAGGATTTTTTATCTTGATGCGATTGATCAGGACAAAAAAAAGATTATCTGAGTTTAGAAAAAAATTTAAACACTCTTTCAAAATCGATCCATGCTCATTTCGTAAATATCGTCCTTTGCAATTAACATGTCATTTCGTAAAGACCCCAAATTTATACCGTATTAAATCATTCCATTTCATTGACACTCCCAAATTGTCACTCTTTTTTCACAAAATATTGGTACCGCTAATTTAGCAGTTCTCATTGATCTGTCTCACGATGATTATGAGACAAATAAATTGCAAGAGACTTTGACATTGAAGTGATTGGCCAAAACATAAAAGGATCATCTGAGCTCAGAGAGAGAGATTTTAGATTCTCTTCAAAAATTGATTCATATTTATTTTGTAAGTGTCATTGTGTTCCAATCAATATGTCGTTCCATATGGACTCCAAATTGTTATTCTAGGACGGACAATCGGAGGAGCACTCCTAAATATCTATCCTTTTGTTTTATTTTCTTAATTTATTTGTCTTTAAAAAAAAATAATTTTTTTGTTGGCCTTTTGACTGCCCAATCGGATTATTGGTTAGGTGGGCCCATCTCAGAAGCAACGCGAGTTAAGATGCCACATGCGATGACCGAATCTGATTGTAAATTTCGCTCTCTATTTGACTAGCCAACTGTCAGCTTGTTTTTGGTGTGCTTCATAAAATAAGTAGGATAGTTTTTTTTTAAATATTAAATGAGTTTTAATATCTTATTTTTTATTTAAAAATATATCTCTTTTTTTTTCCCACTAGTATATCAACCATAAAGTAGTGTAAAATTATTTTAATCGAATTAAAATTATCATACATGAAATATTATTATATGCAAAAATTACTTAAATTTATTTAGAATTATTTTAATTTTAACTTTATCAAAATTACTTTATTAACATTGTTATATCTTTATTTCAATACTATTAATAGCTAGCATTATAGAGTAAATTTTTGTTTCTAATTTAGTAAAATATACTGAATTTTATTAAAATTATCCAGATTTTACCAAAATAATTTTAATTTACTCAAAAAAATTTAATATTGCCATATTAATTATAATTATAGTAATAATTACAACCGTTATATATAAATTATAGCAACTCTAAAATAATTATAGCTTGTTGTTTTATTTTATTTTTTTACTTTTGATAATTCGGCGTCACATTCATTATATTCGTAAAAATATTAAAATTTATCAATCTAACGGTCTCTATCGATTTATTTCACAACATTATGGAAGAAATAAATTATAGAAGATCTATGAATTTTGATATGATGGTCAAAATAAATGAAATCATCTAAATCTAAAAAATAATTCTAAATCTTTTCTGAAATTAATTATTATTTTATTCATAAATTTTATCATATCTTAACAGTTGGGCAGGCAGGATTGTCACTGTTGATTTTTCAATTGGGGACTATCAATATCTCAGTTAGTTAGGGCACTAACTTTCGGACACCGAGTTTTTTTTTTTTTTAAAATCTAGAATTGACGAAAGCCAGGGCACTTCGGAAGCATCCAGTCGACGCTGTTTCGAGGATCGTGAAAAACTGATTCGCCACGTGCAGCAAAAGCACACATGGCGCGTGGGGGAATATTAATCGTAATCGATGATGTCCGATCCCATTTCAACGCCATCAAATTTAAAAAATAAAAAAATAAAAATGCAAAACACACACGCCCACAAATTTTTATGTCTGCGTGACGAAACTGGGAACGTGCACGGAACGGCGGCAGGGAGGGACAATGACGTCATTCGGAGAAAGTCGAACGTGTCTACGTGCGGCGGCTGGGAAGGCGCAGCGAACGCCGCCGCCACGCAGGGACAAAAAAAAAAAAAAAAAAAATCGTGACACGCGACGAACTGGTTGGACTCTAGTTTCCAACACTTCACACTGAATGATCGCGCTGACTCCCTGTCTCATTGCGGTCTTTGTGAATTGTGATGCTACTTTCTTCGGTCGGACGGTTAGTTTAATTTAATTATCGGTGTGACGGTGTATTATTTCGATTAATTATTATTGATTTATAATCATCATTGGTATCGAATGAATCATCGGATCTAAACCGCAAACGTGGTCCGATCGAACGTCATTCGGCTCGTTTTATTTTAAGACTCCGGATGAAACTTATTAGTTGGGTCTTTATCATAATAAATTTTGATATAAAAAAATTTATAGATCTTAAATTTATAATGTATTTAATATATGAATTTATGAACTCTGAACGATCGCTCTAATAGATCTGGTACAGAATTAAAAGACTTCTTTCTCATATAAACCTTTTTAAGAATTGTTGAGTTCGTCTTTGACCTCCAAGTGAGGAAGTAGCAATCCGACCCTCAAGTTAGGAAAACAATTGAACGAATTTGGAAGGAATATCGAGCACTGAGTGAGAGTCATGAAGCAAGTCGAGCACCACCTAAGTCGGGAAGTAGTCGAGTATCGAACATCGAGAATGCATCGAGTTGGAAAGCGATCGAGTATTGAGAACTGAGAAAATAAGTGTTCGGGAAGCAACCGAGCAAAGAGGTTCTTGTGACACAAACGACTCAGGAAGCACTTATTTGAGAGATGAAGCGTGTCGAGTGCATAGCGAATTGAGCACCGAGTGGCAGAGTAGGGAGCAGATCGAGCACTGAGAAAAATACTGAGTCAAGGAGCGAATCGAGAGGTGCTTGAGAATCAAACAGTTTAGATTGTCTAGTGGGATGTTGAGATATGTGTCCGACACAACTTCCTTAAAATATATTCTTAGGCAAACCTTTGCCTCAATCTATTCGACATTCAACTTGTGTAAGTTGTGCTCACATATGAGTCATCCAGTTAAATGCAATTCAAGTCCTGGATCTATACCCGATGCGATCATGCAGGTGAAAGAGAGTTTATCACTATGTATATTTACCATGATATTTTAAAACTTTCAATATGAGATTAAAACCTAGTACATAATAAAATCTGCTTTGTAGCTTCCGTCACTTTTCCATTAGTATATTTCTCCCAATAATTATTTCACAAATTATTATAAATATGAAATAACTAATTTATTCTTTTAAATTATTAGCTTGTATCGATTTATCCAGTGACGAAAAATTAAAAGCGCATCTTTTATTTTTATTATTATCGAAAGAATATTTCATTAATCTTGAGAGTAGTTCGGTGGAGCATGATTTAACGCAAAGTAATTGGAGCACAAAATGATCAGTTTTAATTAAATTAATTAATTTTAATTATGTTAAAAGTTATTTTTTTATTAATATTTTAAAACTTTAATAATATTAAAATAATTTTAACTCCCAGTGACTTATGTTTTGGAACACGTGGCAACAATCCATGGTAATGAAAATACTTTATCCCCGTTTACGCCAGACTGGCCCACAGTATTCCATCCAATCACCACACGTGTTGATTTGCGAGGGAAGAAATGACACTGTTGACGACCCTTTCAGATGCGAGGTGGGATGGAATACAAACGTTTACCTCCGCCGCCATCTAACGGACGGAGAGTTGAAGTACGATAACGAACCGTTCAGATGTGAAGCTGGGTTTTCATTTACAGCAATACTTGGAGGGGATCCTCTTCCGAGTGCTAGCGACTCGGAGGCAACAGAAATTGACTCGGGTGCTCTCGTTCTTTTTGGGGCCGTCGTCCGTCTTCTTGACTTCCTGCTGCTGCCTTCCTTGCGGCGGTCGATCTTCTCCGATCTCGTTCACAGTCGATCGGAAGGCAGTCGGAGAGGGAAGATGAACGACGCCGATGTCTCCAGGCAGATCCAGCAGATGGTGCGGTTTATCGGCCAGGAAGCGGAGGAGAAGGCCAACGAGATCTCCATCTCCGCCGAAGAGGTATAGCTTTCCGGATCTCTCCCTCTAGTTTGGATTTCTTCGTGTTCCGTCTTCGTTTGCTGTTCGTCGTTTATAATTGGACAGAGCGTACTAGTAGGGTTTACCGATCTGCGATCCAACTGTATGATAAATAACACTAATCAAAATCTTATTTTAGTATGATACACATAAAAGCTATGTTCTGTTTATTCTCCATAATATTAATTGGATTTTCCCCTTGATTCATATGCTTCATAGTAAAAGTGCCTATGCTGTAGAGTGTTTATTAGGGGTCAATAAATGGTAGGTAATTGGAAGCATGGGAGCGATTGATGTTAAGAACACAAACAAGGAATTCAATTTAAATTTTTAGCTCATCCAGCATCAATTTTTTTTGTGGTACCTTAACTCGCCTGAGATTATCTGAGTAGCCTCGATATCAATGGAGTCAAGGAGATGAATCATCCTTGGAGATTCAACAAAATCATACAGGAACTCTGCTTTGGGAAGCATTTCCGAATGTGATTAATTCAATAAACTAAATTACTACTAATATGTGCCGATTTCATCCCGAATATGTTGACGGATCACCTATCAAATTTTTCTCGATAAAAGGAAATGCTCATGGAATGTTCTTGCAACAACAACATTCAAGCGTTATCCCATTAGGTGAGGTCGGATATCATGGATTGTTCTTTCAATTTTTCTTAAAAAAGAAAAAATCATCAGAGGGGGAACTAAAAGGGGTAAAAAAGGCAATGGATGTTAAAAATATTTATTCAGACTTAACTGCATGTTAATTAAATGTAAGTTGAATGGTTGAGTTATAGAAAGATAATTGATACTCAAGGTGAATGCACATCTGGTATGATAAGAATATTTTCTTCGGATACTAGTTCGTCTTTTTCCTACCAAACACAATATTTGCTGTAGCATCATTTTTGTTAGAATTATACATATAAACTAAGAAGTATTTTTCATTGCATGACATGCCATTCTTATGGTGCAATTCATGTCATTTTGATTTCTCACTCTATTGAGCCTTTTTCCTTGGTCTTTGTTTAACCATATGCTCCTCAATTTGCCTTTTAGGAATTTAACATTGAGAAGTTACAACTTGTTGAAGCTGAAAAGAAGAAGATCAGACAAGAATATGAACGTAAAGAGAAGCAAGTTGAAATTAGGAAGAAAATGTAAATACTTGTCTATTGCTTTTCTGCTGCTTTATTTTTTGTAAATTTTCTAACCAATGATCTTGTCACTTGCTATTTTTGTTACATTGTGCTAATTTTCCAGCAAACATTTGGTTCTTTGATGTTCAGTGGTCACTTCAGTTTGTGAATTATTTCAAAATTAATGTTTATATATGATGTAGCCAGTTTCATTAATTTTTTGGTCATTAAGTGTAGTTCATCCAGACAACTAAGTTTGGAAACAATCTATGAGCTATTGATAATCTAATGCAACTCTTCTATGAAGAACATATTATCATTGAAAAAATGTAATAAGTAGCACAATCACTTCTTTTGCATGCAAAGGCAATCATAACAATGTCACAATACTTTGATATTTTGATTAGATAGCAACCTCACTATGTACGTGATTTATCATCCTGTCATCCTGATTTTTAATTCTTAACTTCTTTAATTTTTCATATACCATAATTAAAACTTGTACATAAATATTTTTCATCATAATGCTAATTTATTTCATTGAAAATTGTATACGAATAAATTGCTTCTCTATGCCATGTTTTTGTTTGTCAGATAGAAAATATACTGACCAGCTAAAAGCATAGAAACTAGATGAACGAGTTATGCTTGGTCCAAAACTAAAAAGGACGATGATTGAAAATATAAATAATCGAAATTAATTAAATACATATATTTTTGGTTTAGAGGACCAAGAAATATATACTATGGAATATAAATATATAAATTTCATCAGCTAATTTATGGAAAGACTACATATGTATATAACCTTTTTAGCTTTTTCACAAAGGAATGGGATTGGGCTAAAGCTTGTCTATTATTAGTTCACCTGTATATTTATGTCAGAAGTTAAGTTCAGTGCAATACTTTTCATCCAGCTTGGTATTTATGTGAAAGTATTTTTCTGAGAGCAATATCTTTTGAATATTGTTATGTTAAATGAATAAGGACAAACAATTGGAAAACTTTGATATTCATAAAGTACTCGAAAGGTTTATAGACAGTGAAAATGAAATTTTGTTTGCCCCATAATAATCCTTTTGCCTTTTATATATTGTCGAGAACTTTATTCTTTAGATTTTGATAAGTTATCATCTAATAATGAATATTAAGTTATTCGTATGGTGATCAACGATAACATGAGTCTCCTCCATTACTATCCACAGTGAATATTCAATGCAACTGAATGCTTCTCGTATCAAAGTTCTTCAAGCTCAAGATGATTTAGTCAGCTCCATGAAAGAGGCTGCTACAAAGGAGCTCCTGAGTGTCAGCCATCGTCATATCTTGAATGTTAGCCATCATGATCATTCATATAAACACCTATTGAAGGATCTCGTTGTTCAGGTTTAACTCTTGTGCATCTTTTCTTGCATTACTATTTACTGATAGTAAACATTTACAGTAGGACATATTTAGAACTCAGGTTTAGCTTATTTGGATATAATCTTTGAACACATGAGACTAGCATTATGATGGCGTGACCTAAAATCCTTCCTACTTATTGCTAGCTATAGATGTTAGTTATTTCACCACTATTTTCCAACTTGATATAACTAAGGATTACTAAGAGTCTCCGCTTATATCCAAGCCATATGCTTTATTCTCTTTATGGGTGCTAACTTTAAAGGATTGGTTCTTCAATTCATCTATTTTCTATTCCAAATTTCTTGGAGTTGAAATTGGAGTTTTTTTGTCCTTGTAGAGCTTGCTCAGATTGAAAGAACCAGCTGTTTTGCTGCGTTGTCGGAAAGAAGATTATCATCTTGTAGAATCAGTTTTGGAGTCGGCGAAAGAAGAATATGCAGCTAAAGAAAGTGTTCGCCCACCAAATATTGTTGTAGACACTAATGTCTACTTACCACCTGCCCCTAGTCACCATAATGCTCATGGTCTCCATTGGTAATTCACTTTCAGAACATAGTCATAAATATCCATATTTATATCCATGGGGATTAGGAGTTTGAATACGTTTGTCAAATTGTGTTTGACCCTATTCATATACAATATTTCTTAAATGGAATGGAAATACATTATTGTATTACTTGTTGCAAAGAGGATTATTTTTGTTGGACTCAACCATAAACCATGATCTTAAACATCTAATGCGGGACTAAATCCAAACACATAATAGTGACTTCAACACTTTTCCCTCAAACTGGAGTATAAATACTGTCCATCTTACCATCTTATAAACTAGAAAAGGATCTCATAAAGGATTAAGACATGACCAAGGTTTAATATTTTATGCGATGCTTGAGTTTGTCTCCAATCATTGATATTATTTTGGGTTGTGTCATGTCATGTCATGTAATGATACAATTGCAGTGCCAAAATGTATTGTTGCCACAATACAATAATCATCAATACACAATTGATACATGCAACATAAAAGAGATGCCTCGTGCCGGTTAGGATTAGGTTTTAGTGATTTAACAATGGTACATTTTGATTGTGTCACCTGATACAATAAAAAGATACAATCTCGAAGTTGGTTGAACGAACAATACTAGAACAGGCATTGCAGCAGCTCAACACATTAACGAGAGAGAATAATGAGGGACATTAAGAGACAGTCTCCTAAGTGGGTTTTTTTCTTGTAATATTGACAAGATAGTGTGGACTGATGAAAGAAGAGGGGCGGGGGAGGAGATAGGCGAGGGGCCTAGGATTGGTTGAGAGGATAACATCTCAAAGGACCTGAGGACAGGAAAAAGATGACTAGCCTGAATGAAAGACAACATAAACATTAGTTTTGCAATGGCAAGTGGAAAGGCATGAAGATTGTTGTTCAGTGCGAAAATAGGTAGATTAGTAAAGTTGGAGGTAAGAATGTTGTCAACTCACAATTTCAGCATGTACAAACCATACTTCATATGATGTTTGAAATTAATGTGTAAAATTTCCACTTATATCTGACACATGCAAGATTTTAAGTTTTAGATTGATATATTTGTAAAATTAGATGGGAAAAATATTGGGAGTATTAGGAATACAATCAAAATTTCATATTGGTAAGACATGAAAAAAATTGTTTATAAGATGAAAAGATATCTCCATTGGTATGATGCCTTTTGGATATAGTCCAAAAACAAAACCATGAGGGCTTAGGTCCAAAGTGGACAATATCATATAATTATAGAGATATGCGAATCTTATTTGCACCAACAAAATATACACGTTTGTATTTCATAAGGATACATGAGCAATTTTGTATATTATTTTTTAAATATCTTAAATCGCGTGCAATAAAAACCTTAGTTAATAAGTAGAAGGTGGTCAAAGAAAACTTTAGTTGATGTAATAAAGTAGTTAATTACTAAATATATGGATAACCTTCTGATTTTAGTAAATTTACCATCAGCAATGTAGCAACCCCAAATAATTGGGATAAACATATCTTGGCAATGATAATTCAATATTTATTATTATAAAATGGAAGAATTTGATAATATTTGCATATTAATCAAAACTGTGTTAATTGTATGGCATGAATGATTGAACATTTTGGATTTGTTTGATTGGATGGATGAATTAGCAATAGAATGAATCGATGGGAGGATGGATGCATGCCAAAGTGACTGTCAAACATGTCCTCCAACTCACCTGATTTGGACCATTCAGGAATATTTAACACCAAGTCTACATTTCTTTTTTCATTCATTTTAGTCCATGCATAAGTAAACAATTGGATGGATCAAAAACAAAAGTGGTCTGGTCTATATCCCGTCCATCTATTCACTTATTTGTCCAAGTAAATGAACCCTTGATATCTTTATATGGTTCATAATATCAATTGTGCAGTGTGAGCAACAATAGTTAATCAAATAGTTTGCTCTTATTGTATGCATCAAGTTAATTTGCCTCAAAGAGTGCGGTCCTTTTTCTGTTTTTGCTAACACAGATCCTTTATTATCAGCTCTGGCGGTGTTGTCTTGGCTTCTATAGATGGGAAGATTGTCTGTGAAAATACACTTGATGCAAGGCTGGATGTTGCTTACCGCAAGAAATTGCCCGAGGTACTCGCTTCTATAACTTCAGTGAATGCTATAGAAACAGAATTCAAGATATTCTCTTTGGTATGGAATTTTAACCCTCTAATTTCCTGCCATTTCTAGTCTACTTAAACACAAAGGTAATTTAAGAGCATTGAAATGAACTTCTCCCTTTTGTTGGAAGGAAGGAAGAGGAGAGGTGGAAGAAACAGACTGTGATTGAATGGAACGGAGAGAATCAATAACATTGCTTCTCTTATATTTTGTTCATCATGCTAAATAAGCTTGGTGGAAAATAAAGTGTTAGATAGTTTAATTTATTTTATCTATATTTGTCATCAGATAAACATTCGCAAATCATTCACAGAGAAGGTATTGCTCTTCGAGAACATTCGTTGTCAAATTTCTAAGAGTTGAGTTGTCTCTGTTGATTGCAGATAAGGGGGCGTCTCTACGGCCTGGCCGCTGCTTAATTGAATAGGTTGCATTCTATTCGGCTTATGATATATGGCTTCTCCATCCTTATTTAAAATAATGATCTCTATCTGGATTCAAATAATTTTTGAATATCTTATCTGAGCAGAAGACTATGAAATCTGTCTTGTATTATTTCTCTTCGCGATTGAGCCAGCGATTGCTGGAGTTTCTTTGCTGTGATTTACTCAGTGATCAAATTCCCCCCGGAAAGATGAAATAAATAAGCTGTTGGTTCATTCATAATAGCAAATGCCGCATCACAGCGGTCATTGAAGAAATGATCATTGTATTGTATTCCAGCTATTTATGAAGTTTGGTTTAAGAGGAATAAGAAAAAAGTTTAAAAAAATTAAAATTTCTCTTACATTGTCATTGTATTGTAGTCCAGCTATTTAAGTTTGGCTCTGGAGAAACTAGAAAAAAAGTTGAAATTCTCTTGCATTATATACTAGAGTTATTTTATCCGGTGGGATGTTGCATTCCGATGGCAATCAATGGCTGATGGCTGATTCTTTCGGCATCAACGGTTAATGATACTATAGTCAATGTTTGAATTCATAGGGATGTTTGTGTCGTTCTATCACTATTGAATTTCAAGCGAAATTCAATTGTGATTTTGTTGATTTGAGTTTGATCGGATTGTCATCGGATTATGATCAGAATTTGTTCGAATTGTGGTCGTGATCGTGGTGTTAATCATGGTTGCAATTCCATCGAATTTTGGGTGTAATTTGATCATAATTCTATCGTGATTCAATTGAATTTTGTTCTTGATCGATTGAATTACGATTGAATTTTAATCGAAATTCGATCGTGATTAGAATTTAATCGTGATTCTGTTAGAATTCGATCGAAATTTGATTATAATTCAGTTGGATTTTAATTTTGATGATCGAATTGCAATTATAATTTTATCGATATTTGACAATGTAACTCTCAGCACCTGCGAAGAAGGGGAAATCACAGTGCATTCGTCGTTTTCGCACGTTGGCGCGTACAGAAGTGTCCCCAGAATTTCAAAATCTTTATATACTATATATTCTGTTATCAACTATGGCGATAAATTTGAGTTTAGTAATCTGCTGATCTTGTCAAGATCCTTTGTGAAGATCCACGGAGAAAATCTTTTTCACTGCACGAATCTAACGGCAATGTGGACGCGGATGACGCCTTCCAACGGTTCGGATATAAGAATCCAGGTTTTTGCCAACGCAGCTTCGGCCGGGCGTGGGCAAACGGAAGATGAAGCTGGTGAAAAATCCGTGTTTGCGTTTGACGCCTCTCCGCCGCCGCCACGCCGCCTCCTCTTCCACCGCCGCCGTTGCCACCGCCGTCGATTGCGATGGGGGTGTAGGCAGCCGGAGCGACGCGAAGCACCTCTTAACTGAGAAACCCTCTCCCTCACTTCGCGACCTTAACTACCAGCTCCGTTCCCTGCTCGGCTCTGCCTCTCCCAGCCGCCTCTCCGCCGCCTTGTCGATCCTCCGCGGGATGCTTTCCCCCGACTCCACTTCCCCGCCTGACGCCGCCACTCGCTCGATCGTTTTCTCCGGCTTGGCCAGGCGAAGCCAGCCCGTGAACGAGGAGTCTCTTGCACTCCTCGTCAAGATGGCCAAGATGGGATTTTTCCCGCCCGACGCCGTCCTGTTCACTCATCTCATCAGCAATCTGTGCCGCGGTGGCGCCACCTCCGGAGCCTGGGATTTCTTCCACGCGGTAAAGGATGCTGACGGCTCCATCGAGGTCCCTGTGTGCAATGCCCTCTTGACTGGTCTCGCTGCAATTCGAGACTTCGCAAGGATGAATCTTCTGTTTTCGGAGATGAAAGGCTTGGGCGTACGCCCCAGCGTAGTCACCTTCGGTATACTCATCAATCACCTCTGCAAATCCCGTCGCCTCGACGATGCACTGAACGTGCTCGACGTAATGTCAAGCCCAGATTCAGGGGTTACTCCAGACACAATCATTTTTAACACTCTCATCGATGGGCTCTGCAAGGCAGGAAGGCTTCAGGATGGTCTCTCCTTGCTCGATAGGATGAAATCAAGCCATGCTTGTGATCCTGACAGTGTGACTTACAACACGTTGATCGATGCCTTCTGCAAGGCTGCAGAGTTGGACAAGGCTCACGAATTGCTTACCAGGATGGAGAAGGAAAGTGTGGCTGTCGATGTGGTCACACTGAATACCGTTGTAAATGGAATGTGCAGGCATGGGATGATTGGAAGTGCCCTTGATTTCTTTCGAAAGAAAAAGGTCGAGTGGCCGGAAGTTAAAGGCAATGCTATCACCTATAGCACCCTGATCGGTGCTTTTCTTCATTCCAACAATGTAGGAAGGGCGGCGACATTGTTCGATGAGATGATCAAGGAAGGGGTTTCCCCTGATTCGACGACATACTTCACTCTCATCTCTGGGTTGGCTCAAGTTGGGAAACTGGATGATGCTTATTCGAACGTATCATTGATGAGAAAGAATGGTTTTCAAGTAGACATAAAGTGCTATAACACTTTGATAAGTGGGTTTTGCAAGAAGAAGAGGTTGGGTAAGGCAATTGAGATACACGACGAAGTGTACAAGGCAGGGCTTAGGCCTGATATCTTCACATACAATACTTTGATCGATGCTTTCTGCAAGGCTGGCAATTTTTCAAAGGCTAATAAATTGCTCGGTGAAATGGTGGATGATGGATGCAAACCTAATGCCGTCACTTATGGAACTCTGATCAATGGTTATTGCAAAGCCGGTGAACATGACCAGGCCATGAAGATCTTCAGGAGCATGGATGTGTTGGCCAACACTGTTATTTATAACATCCTCATTGATTCTTATTGTAAGATTAAAAAAGTTGATGCCGCAATAGATCTCTTCGACGAGATGCAGAAACAAGATATATCGCCCAATGCTGCAACCTACACTGCTATGTTCAAGGGTTTCAAGGACCATGACATGTCTGATAAAGCCTTCGACTTTATGGATAAGATGAGTTCGCAGGGATGCAAACCAAACTATGTGACAGTGGATATTCTTACAGAATGGTTAACTGCAATCGGTGAAGTGGAGAGATTGAGACTATTTGTGCAAACTTCTTCTGATATCGACTCGGGCAAATCCTAATGTTTAATCTTATAGATGCTTCTTATTTGATGTTAAGTTGTACCATACGAGAGATTTTCGCGGTGAACTTCGAAAATGAAGGTACATATTTTCAATAAGCATTTTGTTAAGAGTTTGAGTTACACATAAGCTTCTTCTCAGTATGATTTCTGAAGCTCCTAGTAACAATTCAAGCAATAACTTGTCACTGTGTTTCAGATCATTGCCTGAATTTGCAAAGAAAATTAGGTGGAAATTGGATTTAGTAACTCTTGCAGTTCTTTGTTGGACAAAATCTGTGTATAATTGCACATTTTAATTTATAATCTGATACTGTTTAGTTCCGCAAGTGTTTCCTTTCGCATCCTAATCATTTTCAGCCCTCAAAGATTTCATAAAGTTTGATGCCTCAAGTTGCAGCTTTGCTATACCTGATGCGACGAGGAAAATCTGTTCACTCCTTTTCAATGCAGTGAAGTACTGAGGGAGATCTCAGAGGGTTTTCACAGGCCACAATCAGTAGAGAATAAGAAGATGAAGTAGATGAAACACAAAAACCGATACCAGCAATCGAAACTTAGACACAAGATGTAACGTGGTTCGGAATGAGGATTCCTACTCCACGGAGGTGAGCTTTCTCACCGGATGCAGCACCTAAGCACTTTCACTATGAAGGTCCTCCCTTACGGAACAGAAGTTTCCGGAGGTGGAGGAGAAAAAATCTCTTACAGTGATATCACCAGACGAGAAAAAATACAAGAGATGTAACAACAACAGATCTCTATCCTTCTTCTCCGGCGAGGTGGCTGTCGCTCCTCCTCTCCTCTTGCGTCTTCTTCTCTTTTACTGGGTTGGAATGATTGTGGATCCCCTCTTCTCCTTTGCTTCCTCCCTTTTATCTTCCTTTTTTCCTCCATCGTGAAGTCGTGGGCTGTCTCCATCGTACACGTGGCCACCATCTCCACCTGGAGAATAATTCTGTTACAGATATGAGGAACGAAGACTCCTTGGAATATTGTGTGGGGCCTCCTAAGCTGTTGCATAATGCCTTTTCCTATACTTTTCGGGTAACTAGGTCATACTGTCTCCCTCAACCATCCGCTTTAGGTGAAAATAACTTAAGTCTATGGCCCACGGGTGACCTAGCCTTAGGGCTCCTCATCAATCCGAACCAATTCCTCTTTTTTCCGTGCCGAACTTCCTTCGGATCGATCAGGTTGAGTCGACTCTTTATCCATCCCATCTGCTTCTGGGACTATCTAGCTGAACCAATTCCTATTCCGCCCTTAGTGAAGTGCCTTCCGTCTCTTCTTTGCCGTGCCAATTGCTTCTACTAACTCTCCCGTGCCAATTGCTTCTGCTAATTCTCCCGTGCCAATTGCTTCTGCTATTTGCGCCCGAACCATTCTTCCTTTTCTCCCTTCGTTGAGCCGAATATTTTGGATCAGATCACGTGTTACATGCTAACCCTTCTATCTGGAGTATATAGAAAAGGTACAAGTAGTATCATTAGTCAACCCCGAAAAATAGTCAAGCGAAGTTATAAGCTTGACTTTCCAGATGTATATAAAGTTTCTGCCATATTCTTTATTTCTTAACTTAAATTCACTCTTTCCCTTATAGCTCCCCTATGTATACTCGAGGCGGCCCGATGAGCCCATGGGCCCCGCTTCTCCTTCTCCTTTCTTTCAGTCGAACCGTCACGAAAAACTCTATATAAATCCCCGCCTTCTCCTTTTAGGTATCACCTAGTGTGTTTAACAATCCTGTCTGTTCTACTTCTTCCGTGATTTTCACCGGTGGCGTTTCGGCGACCCAGTCCTTCCTTTCCCACACGATTCTTCCTTAACCTCCGAGTAAGTGCTTTGCCTTGTTCACACCTATGGCTCCTAGGACCATCCCTTCACCCGCCTGGTATGAACATACTATAACTCAGCTAGATTGCAACCATTATTTCTTTAATCTTAAGAATAACTATATAGACCCTTCTATAAAATGCCGTTTCACTACTAAACTGCATCGACCCCATAGTCCTCCTCCCGGTTCGACGTGCTTTTTCTCCGAACAGTTTCTTAATGGCCTATGTCTACCAGCGTCTTCCGGTTACTTAGATATTTTGCACTTTTACAGACTTCCTTTAAACCAATTCACCCCCAATTCCTTCTGCATTTTGTCAGGAGCTTCTATGGTATTTCAACACCTAAACCTTCCCTTAACCCCTGAAATATTCCATTGCTTTTTCCAATTGAAATCTTCCAAGGCAGGTCTCTTCTATTTATCTAGCCGTTCAGACTGTCAATTCTTAGTGAATCTGCCTACTTTCCACAAGGAATGGAAAGAATTATACTTTTTCCTACAACTTCCAGAACCTCTACCCTATTCTGATACCTGGAAGGTAGACCTTCCCGAATTGCCTCCCTTTCGGGAAATGAGGACCAAATGCCCCTTCCCGGAAGTTTATAGAGTGTTAGGAGAGTTACATTACTGCTCAAACCACCTAATAGAAACTCCCCTTTTGAGTCACTTTAGATTGTCTCCTCTACCTTTGACGACTTCGGTTGTTGTAGGTAGGGTGATACTTACCCTACAATATGACTTTCTTTCTATATTATTCATCTTTCTCACCAGTACACTTTGCAGATAACCTAATGCAGAAGGCTTTGATGGAGGGAGAGGCGATTGAGGCTGCCAAAAAGAAGCCTCAACTAAAAGAGGTAAATCAGTAGTAGCTCTGTCATCCCCTCGGAAAAAGCTGCGGCTCACTAAGAAAGGAGCCTCAAGTTCATCTGCTCTTCTCCCCTCGTCTTCCGACCAGCTAGGGTCTCAGTCCCTAACCATTTATGAGCCGAGAAGAGGAGGCAATACCTCATCTGTCCCTTCTCCATCTCCTCAGGGAGGGGACTCTCCCTCCCATTTTCTTCATTCCTCCCCATATGCACAGAATTCACCCCCACCTTCTCATACTGAGTCTCTCCAAGCTCCTATCCCTTCCGACGCAAGAGCTACTCCTACCCCCCTTCGGCGTATCAGACCCCCACTTTCCTCTGAAGGGGAGGATCCTTCCCTTCCCGTTCCTCCGAGGGCCACATTGGGGTCCCTGCTGAAGATTCGGCATCCCTCGGAGGTGAAAATTTTCAATCAGTCGGGCATACAAGGCCCCTGCGAGCAAGTGGGCAAGCTGTTGGCAGAGGTATCTACTATTTCTTTCTTATCTCTAATATACGTCTTTATACATCGGCATATACTGACGTTGATTTCCTTCTTCCAGGCCTCATCCCAACACCACAACATGGTAGCTAGCTGGCTCAGTTCCAATCCAGCGTGAAGACCCGCCACTTCGCCGCCATAACGCAACAAAAAGAGCTCGTTCGACAGTTAAGCGAGCAAGAGACGAAGGATGCGGACCTAAGGGGTCAGTGTGAAGATGCAATGATGCAACTGGACCCGATCCAAAGCGAGAAGGAGGAGCTGCAGCGAAAAAACGAAGAACTTGAACAACATCTCTTCTTACAATCCAGTGAACTGCAACAGGTAGACGTCCTGACTCGTGAACTGAAGGAATATAAAGGGTATCTTGGGGACGCCATGATCAAAGCTGCTGACTCCTCGACTACAATTATACAGCTTCAGCAAGAACGCCACCGGTTTAAACTGGAGCGTCAAGCATGGGAAGCTACCAAGAAATCCTGTACAGAGAAATGTCAGGAACTTTCCTCCATTGTGGCGGCTCTTCCTCAAACCTTATCGTCGGTGGCTCGGCAACAGTCCACCCTTCACAAAGAGTACTTTGAAGCTCTTTCAACTTTAGGACAGCAAGCTATACAGACAGCCACCGAAAGAGATGCCTTGGCGGCTAAATTGGCGGAAAGTCAAGCCCAGCTGACCAAATGTCAAGACCAGTTGAAGGAGCAAGAAGCCGATCTTAAAGGACGCTATATCAAGAAGGGAGTAGATTTATTCATACTAGGTTTTGAGGGGTCCTCGGCTCAAAATGTCGAACAAGGATACCCACCTCCCGGCACGAATACTAGCTATTTGAATCCTGTGGATGCGCTGGCTAAGTGTCCTCCAGAACTCTTTGAGTTGTAATTTCCACTATTCTCTTCTTTAGTAATTTTGTCAATAACGCAATTACCTAGTTGGTTCGGGGACTTATTTAGAAGGTCTCGAATAACATTATTCATATCCGATCCGATTTTGGTTCGGGGATTCGCTTGAAGGGTCTTACCTGATATTATTCATATCCGTCCCGGCTTTGGTTCGGGCAACACTTTAAATGACTCTTGGCTGTTGATCTTCCCTATCCCTCTTACTGCTTCGGAAATGACATCAGTCTCTTCATCTTCTTCCCCTTCCCAAGAACTTCCGCCGTCGCTTTCCTTCCATTATAAATCATCGCCCTCCATGTCTTCGTCCTTCTATCTCACTATCATGGTTTCAGCGAGGCACCTCATCGAAATTTCTTCAGAGTCAGAATCTTTTGAACTACAAGACTGGGTTTCTGAAGACCTGGAAGATTCGAATATCCGCTCAACTGCCACTTCAGCCTTCCGCCCCCTTCCTTTTTCGCCTCCCAGTCCAACTCCAACCCCTCCTACAGGGAGGTCCTTTCGTGCTCCCTTCCCCTCCTTCCGCAATAGGGTGTGGAATCCTCCCTTCACATGGGAGTATACAGTGGGAGACCCCCGTGCTGCTGTCGAACTTCCCCCACTTCCACCAGCGCTGGCTTTCATCCCAGTCCCCTCGGCAAGAGCTCATCCTCCTCCCTTTGATGAAGGTCCATCAGTCATTCCTCCGTCTCAAGGCGAACGCTTCAAAGTCATATTGGCACCTTCTCCCCCCAAAGAGACCTCTCCCGCTTCATTTGTTAGAAGTAATCAGAGAAGATCTTCATAGATTAAGCTCATGTAATCATTTCAAATGTCAATAAAAATGAGGGAGGGAACTGATATTTGCTTTTGTCTTGTTCTCGTAGAAGTAAGGTTTCTGTCTTCAGAAAGATTGCAATTTGGTCCGAACATACCTTCTTCTATCATTGCTCGGGGATTCAGACCCTCTTAATTACAGTTATAGTTCTGTCGACCGTCCACCTACTACCTCTACGCTTCCTCTTCTTTACTAGCATTTATTATCCCTATTTATTCTGCAAATAAATGCGCTCTTATCCTTCCTTGCTATAAAGACTTCCGACCATTACCAAATAGCTTCCACCTTTTCCCTTTCCTTTCATTTGCCATGGACAGAATATCTGAACAGGACAGCAGTTCCTCTCCTGCTGAAGAACAGATAAACGATCGCCGCTACATAGCTAGCCTGAAGGAGCAAGTGAAGTATTTACAACAACGGCTGAAGGAAGCCTCTGCCAGTAATCGCTCTCTGCGTCAACAACTGGTCGGGTCCCAAAAGGAGTTAGCTAAGCAAATCTTCCTGCAACAGTCTTACCGTCGGCAATTACTGTGCCAACCTCGACCGCACAAAAGAGCTCCATCCGTTTCTCCCAACAAAGAACTGTAATACCCTAGATGTGTAAGAGTTTCTTTTGTTATCTCCCCCTTGTAAATGACTCAGAATATGTAATTTTCCCGCATCAGTGAACTTTCCCTGTTTATCTTCTTCTTCCAGTATCTTTTGAGTTGTGCCGCGCTTTACTTTTTCTCGTATTCACATAGACGGACATATAGTTGAGGCATATTTTGGCTCTTCTGCCTTTTTACCCTACCGGGAATATAGAACCACAAAATGAGTTAACTCTGCTACTTTACAGGAATAACACAATATAAAGTAAAATAAGGACTTCAACTTCTCTCGCTTTACGGGGACAAAAATGATATATAACTGAGGAGACCTCAGTTCTTTCGTTCCGCCACCACACGGGGATTTCTTCCGCTTCGCGGGGATAAAAATTTATATATAATATATAACCGAGGAATCTCGGTTCTTCCGTTCCGCCATCACACGGGGATTTCTTTCGCCTCGCGGGGATAAAAATTGAGTATAACCGAATAAATTTCAGTTCTTCCGTTCCACCACCACACGGGGATATCTTCCGCTTCGCGGGGATAAAAATTTATATATAATATATAACCGAGAAATCTCGGTTCTTCCGTTCCGCCACAATACGGGGATTTCTTCCGCTTCGCGGGAATAAAAATTGAGTATAACCGAATAAATTTCGGTTCTTTCGTTCCACCACCACACGAGGATATCTTCCGCTTCGCAGGGATAAAAATTTATATATAATATATAACCGAGGAATCTCGGTTCTTCCGTTCCGCCACCACACGGGGATTTCTTCCACTTCGCGGGGATAAAAATTGAGTATAACCGAATAAATTTTGGTTCTTCCGTTCCACCACCACACGGGGATATCTTCCGCTTCGCGGGGATAAAAATTTATATATAATATATAACCGAGGAATCTCGGTTCTTCCGTTCCACCACCACACGGGGATTTCTTCCGCGGGGATAAAAATTGAGTCTAACCAATAAATTTCGATTCTTCCGCTCCACCACCACGGGGGATATCTGGCCAAGGATAAAAATTTATATATAATATATAACCGAGAATCTCGGTTCTTTCGCTCTCGCCACCACATCGGGATTTCTTCAAGCGGAATAAAAATTGAGTATAACCGAATAAATTTCGGTTCTTCCGTTCCACCATCACACGGGGATATCTTCCGCTTCGCAGGGATAAAAATTTATATATAATATATAACCGAGGAATCTCGGTTCTTTCTGCTCCGCCACCACACGGATTTCTTTCGCATGGGAATAAAATTGAGTATAACCAGAATAAATTTCGGTTCTTCCGCTCCACCATCACACGGGATATCTTCTCGCAGGATAAAATTTATATATAATATATAACCGAGGAATCTCGATTCTTCCGTTCCGCCACCACACAGGGATTTCTTCCGTTTCGCGGGGATAAAAATTGAGTATAACCGAATAAATTTTGATTCATCCGTTCCACCACCACACGGGGATATCTTCCGCTTCGCGGGGATAAAAATTTAGTATAACCGAATAAATTTCGGTTCTTCCGTTCCACCACCACACGAGGATATCTTCCGCTTCGCGGAGATAAAAATTTATATAATATATAACCGAGGAATCTCGGTTCTTCCGTTCCGCCACCACACGGATTTCTTAGCCGTGGGAATAAAAATTGAGTATAATGAATAAATTTGGTTCTTCCGCTCCACCATCACACGGGATATCTTCCGCCGCAGGATAAAAATTTATATATAATATATAACCGAGGAATCTCGGTTCTTTCGTTCCGCCACCACACGGGGATTTCTTCCGCTTCGCGGGAATAAAAATTGAGTATAACCGAATAAATTTCGGTTCTTCCGTTCCACCATCACACGGGGATATCTTCCGCTTCGCAGGGATAAAAATTTATATATAATATATAACCGAGGAATCTCGGTTCTTTCGTTCCGCCACCACACGGGGATTTCTTCCGCTTCGCGGGAATAAAAATTGAGTATAACCGAATAAATTTCGGTTCTTCCGTTCCACCATCACACGGTTCTTCCGTTCCACCACCACACGGGGATTTCTTCCGCTTCGCGGGGATAAAAATTGAGTATAACCGAATAAATTTCGGTTCTTCCGTTCCACCACCACACGGGGATATCTTCCGCTTCGCAGGGATAAAAATTTATATATAATATATAACCGAGGAATCTCGATTCTTCCGTTCCGCCACCACACAGGGATTTCTTCCGTTTCGCGGGGATAAAAATTGAGTATAACCGAATAAATTTTGATTCATCCGTTCCACCACCACACGGGGATATCTTCCGCTTCGCGGGGATAAAAATTTAGTATAACCGAATAAATTTCGGTTCTTCCGTTCCACCACCACACGAGGATATCTTCCGCTTCGCGGAGATAAAAATTTATATATAATATATAACCGAGGAATCTCAGTTCTTCCGTTCCGCCACCACACGGGGATTTCTTCCGCTTCGCGGGGATAAAAATTGAGTATAACCGAATAAATTTCGGTTCTTCCGTTCCACCATCACACGGGGATAAATATTGAGTATATATTGCTCAAAGACCATCAGCATAAAGGAGGCGACACCTTCATATCATCCCTCTTTTGGCTTTCCTCCTGAAGGGGAACACCTATATCCGCCCCTTCCCATGCAAATGAGGGCTTTGGTACATAATGTGCCCTTTAGAAAAATAAACTCTTCTTTCCCTTTCACTTAGGGCCTCCTTCACCACATATGAGGAGCCCAATAATGATTATAAGTCCATTCTTCCTTCCTTTTATAGGGGATCCTTCGTCCTCGTCTCTTTTGCTATCTTCATCCTTTCGCCTTTTCGTTTCCTCCGCCGCCACACTCTGTTGCCTCAATCCCTTTTTTCAGCCCTTTTTTCTTATTCTCAGACCTTCAAAATGCATTCTACCTTCGTCCAGGAGATAGTGAGCCGTTATCCTCACCGCAATAAGGGTGCCGGTCAGCCGTCAGCTTCGTCTTCCTCTTCACCTTCTCCGATCACCACCACACCTGCTTCATCTCGTCTTTCTTCCTCTCCTCCTCCTGCAACCCTTGTTATCTCCACCCCGGAGGAAACCGGGGTAATTAGTCCTTCCTCACTTCCTCCGACATTTATAAACCCTAACTCTCCTACTTTTTCTCCTTCTGCCACAAATGTTCGGAAGTCGCCTTCTCCTTCCCTGCAACCTGAGCATGAACCTGGGGAGGATGTACCTCCATGTCAGTCGATAACAAAGGTTGGCTCACCCCTGCCTTCTCTTTCCCCTGAATATTATTCCTCCTCCGAAACCATGGCGGTTGATATCCCCTCACTGTCGACTTCCCCCTCCACTCATCGCCTGAAGAGCCCTTTTCCTCCCGTAAATATCACCCCCACTCCCCCCATTATAAGTGAACTTTCCACCCCAGCATCATCCGTCCCATCTTCTTCCCTTTCTCCCAAGAGTCTTCAGATCCTGAACTTAGAGGAAGTGGTTCCTCGCATGGAAGGCCTACGCCATGCTCTGGATTTGATATGTTTTCTCAATTAGCTTCCTTAGCTTTATCTTACTAACCAATTTCTTTTTCACTGGCATACAAGCAGCCCCAAGAGTTGGATCGCTCCCTTCATCAATATCGAGCTCAAGCTCTGAAATGGGAGCGGCAACAACGGGAAGAGTTGGCGAATGCTCAGAATCAAGAACGACTCCTGTTGCAACAACTGCACCTGTGCCAGGAGCAATTAGCCGAAGCTCGCCAACAAATTCGAAAGGATGCTGATACCATTGCAGCATTACGGGAACAACAGCGAGCGGGTGTGGAGCCACCCGTTCCCCAGCGGGAAGTCCAACCGGCTCCTCTTGATGAGGGGTCTTCCTCTGCTCGAGAATTAATACGTCTTCAAGGGCAGGTAGCAGAGCTCCTCCAGGGGAAGCAACAGGACTCTAACACCATCGCTCGTCTTCAGGTTCAACACCGGCAAGCCCAAGATAAAATAGGAGACCTCCGCACCCGCTTATGGAAGGAGGTACAAGAAAACTCATCCCTCATAAATTCGAGGGCGCATGCTCACGCCCGTCTACGCAGGCAAGATACTTCCCTCTAGAGGCTGAACACTGAACTCGCCCGAACTAGATCTTATTCTGAAGCAGTGGAGGGAATTTCAGCTTCAATGCGTCAGAATATGATGGAAATGACGCATCTTGTACAACAGGACCAAAATTCCCGAGCCGACGATGTTTCCATCCTAGCCGATGCTATTATAGAGGTGTCACGACGCTATGTTGACGTACGCTGAAAGCTTCAAGAACAACAAGAAAAATGCCATAGGCTTCATCGGGATCGGAGCCCTGACCGCCCGAACCGCCAGGAGCGACTCATCATTTTGATGTGCGCCACTTATCAGGACGGATTTAATGAAGCGGTTCGACAATATGCTGATCAAGGATTACCTCCTTCAACTTATCATTCATTCTCTTTAAATTGGGAGGCTGGCTTTCGACGTTATCCTCCCGACCGATTTAAGCTGTAACTCGATATATTGTTTCGAAACGGGAGCTTCCTTTTCATTTTTTTTCTCTTTTTCAAGATTTATTAACAGTACCGTATTGCACTTGTAAATGACTCATTAATGAAATTTGGAGAGTACTTTGCGTCTAATTAATGCAATCAAGTTAGGAAGTACACCCCTTCGGAGTCTCATAATTCCTCTTTTTCTATTCCCCACTTCTCATACAGTGTGAAAAAGTTTTAAATGAGTGACATACCAAGGTCGTGGAAGTTCTTTGCCTTGGTCATCTTTCAGATAATATGCTGACCCAGCTACGCAGCGCGTTACTTCATAGGGTCCTTCCCAGTTTGGAGCTAGCTTTCCAGGGTCTCCAGCGGGATTAACTTTACGCAAAACCCAATCCCCCTCTTAAAATCTTCGAGGCATCACTTTCTTATTAAAGGCTTACTGCACTCTTTGCTTGTAAAATTTCGATCGCCTCCGTGCCATCTCCCGCTTTTCCTCCACCAAGTCCAATTCGGTGCTTCGGATAAGTTGGTTCTGATTTGGTTCAGACGCTTTATCCGAGCACTACTTAAGAGAACTTACCAGGAATAATGACTTTCCGTACACTAAACTGAAGGGAGTTTCCCCTGTTGCAGTCTTTGGTGTAGTTCGGTAGGCCCACAGGACTCCTGGTAATTCTTCTACCCAGTTTCCCCTCTAAGCCCTCAATTTGGTTTTTAATCCTTGAATGAGGATTCTGTTAGTCACTTCCACTTGCCCGTTAGCTTGAGGGTCCTAGCTTCGAGGGTGAGCTACCAAGTGAAAGCTCAATGTTGAGACTTCGCACCATTCTTTCGATCTTTTTCCTTGAACTGGCCCATTATCACCGACTATTTTTCCGAGGAATACCATATCGACAAACAATATTCTCCATAAGAATCAGATTACAAAGATTCTCAGTAATTTTGGCTAGGGGCTCTGCCTCCACCCATTTGGAGAAATAATCTACGGCCACCAACAAAAACTTCTTCTGTAAAGGTGCCACTTGCATCGGACCCACTATATCCATTCCCCATTGATCAAAAGGACATGAAGATACTACAACTTTCATTAACTCAGCCGGCCATTCGGAACGGTTGCTATGCTTCTGACAAGCGGGACAAGTTTGTACTATACGAGCAGCATCTTACTGGAGAGTAGGCCAAAAATATCCTGCTAATAGGGCCTTCCTTGCTAAAGCTCTCCCTCCTAAATGATTGCTGCAGCAACCTTCATGAATCTCTCTGAGTACCCATTCTGCATCCTCGCTTCCCAAGCATTTCAATAAGGGTCGTCCGAAAGAAGTCTTGTATAAAACTCTATTTAAGAGGGTAAACCGTTTGGCTCAGCTTATTAAAACAGATGCCGCTGCTTTTTCTTCAGGGACCTTCCCGTGTCGTAAATAAGCTATGATATCAGTCCTCCAATCAGGAATTAGGCTTGATTCGGGTGCGTCTTCTTCCACGTTGCATATTGCTAAGGAAGTATGGATTTCCGCATGGACCGTTTCCAAGGACTTCACTCCTTCCATAGCACTAGCCATCCGAGCCAATTCATCTGCCTTCCCGTTATTCTCCCGCGGGATTTGCTTTAAGAGGACTTGACGGAATTGAGCTTTTTCTTTCTCAAAAGCCTTCAAGTACTTATGCAACCTTTCCTCCCGAACCACGAAAGAACTTTGAAGTTGGGATATTACCAACTGGGAATCCGAATGAATTACAATTGAATAAGCCCCTACCGCTTTAGCAGCCTGCAATCCCACTAGAATGACTTCATATTCCGCCATATTATTGGATGCCCGATATCCCAGGCGAACGGCTATGTGAGTTTCCTCCTTATCAGGGGAAATTAATAGAACACCGACGCCGCTGCCCGTAGATCCTGAAGAACCGTCTACGAATATATTCCATGCATCTGATCCCTCCTCTTTTGCTGACGAACTATCTTCCGGGCCGCAAGGTACCTCTGCTAGAAAATCAGTAAGCGCTTGGGCCTTGATAACCGTTCGGGGTTGGTAGTGAATATCATACTCGTTTAGTTCTACCACCCATTTGGCCAATCTTCCGGAGAAATTGGGCTTAGTGAAGACCTTGCCCAATTCGCTATGAGTTAAAACGGTGATGGGATGAGCCAAAAAGTACGGCCTAAATTTGTGGGCGGTTAACACTAGGATATATACCAGCTTCTCCAGCTCTGTATAACGGAATTCAGCCCCCTTCAGGATATGGCTGGTATAATAAATAGGCTGCTAGTGTGAGCCTTCTTATTTCAATAAAACCGAACTAATAGCTCCCTCCGAGACGGCCAGATACATCCATAATGGTTCTCCAGCTATTGGTTTGGCTAGCAGTGGGAGTCTAGCCAAATATTTCTTCAACTCCTGGAAAGCTTGTTCGCATTGATCATCCCACTGAAATTTAGTAGCCTTGCGCAGGATCTTGAAGAAAGGCAACCCTTTGTTCGCCGATCTGGCTATGAATCGGGATAAAGAAACAATCCTGCCCACCAACTTCTGGGTTTCTCGCAGATTAGCGGGTGACTTCATGTTGCATAGTGCCTGCACCTTCTCAGGGTTGACTTGCAACCCCTTCTCAGTCACGATGTACCCCAAGAACTTGCCGCTTTTTACCCCGAACAGATATTTGTTAGGGTTTAGCTTCATATTAAACCGTCTCAATGTAGCGAAGGTTTCATTTAAGTCCTTGACTAAATCCCGAGTGATCTTCGATTTGACTAATATGTCATCCACGTAGACTTCCACATTTTTTCCTTTTTGTTCTATAAAGATCTTGTCCATAAGGCGCTGATAGGTGGCCCCTGCGTTCTTTAATCCGAACGACATTACCACATAAGCGTATAACCCTCATGCAGTCACAAAGCTAACCCTCTTTTGATCTTCTTTGGCCAAAGGTATTTGGTGATATCCTTGATATGCATCCATTAGGGACACCACCTCATATCCCAAAGTAAAATCTATTAATTGATCAATACGAGGCAAGGGGTAGCAGTCTTTAGGGCACTCTTTATTCAAATCACGAAAATCGATACACATCCTCCACTGCCCCGAAGGCTTGGGGACCAAGACTACATTGGAAACCCACTCGGGAAACTGGATTTCCTTTACATGACCTGCTTTTAGCAGTTTTTCCACCTCTTCGGCTATGACCTTGTCCTTTTTCGGTCCAAAATGTCGCCTCTTCTGTTGGATGGGTCGGGCTCCTCTAGTGATATTGAGATGATGTTCAGCCACTCGAGGGTTGATCCCAGTGAGATTATGCACATCTCTCGCAAAGATGTCTTCATTCTCCTTCAGGCAAGCCACTAGCTCTTCCTTGGTTTCCAGCTGTTGCGCTATCCGTGTAGCCTTTCCTGGAGCGATTTCCACCAGCTCTTCTTCCTCTATTTTGCCAGCCTTAGGGGGGGGATTCTTCCAGGACGCAGACGTCCGAAATGATGATAGCTTTGCCTTTGAGGTCATCGGTTCAGGCCTTCTTCTGATCGTCCCGAACCATTTGCATGTAGCAACTCCTGGAGGCCTTCTGTTCTCCACGAACTTCTCCCACCAATTGTCCCACTGAAAATTTCAGCTTTTGGTGGTACGGGGAAGCCACTGCCTGAAAAAGGGTAAGGAAAGGACGCCCAAGAATAGCATTATAAGTGGACGGAGCGTCCACGATGAGGAAAGAGATTATACTGGTTTTTTAGCTGGGTTTTACACCCAGAGTTAGGGGCAGTGAAATCTGCCCTGTAGGGTGGACCACATGCCCTGCAAATCTGAAGAGGGGGGTGGCCACATCTTCTAACTGGGCATTTCCCAGCTGCATCAGTCCGAAAGCTTCCTGGAAAAGGATATTGACGGAGCTTTCCGAGTCAACCAGTACCTTGACCACCTCATAATTGGCCAGGGATATACGAATAACTAAGACGTCCGTGTGTGACAGCAGGACACCTTGTAGATCTTCCGACCCGAATGAAACGGGCGGTGCAACTTGAATAGTTTGGTCGGTGACGATAACCAAACTCTCCATGAGACGGGCGTATGACTTCCGCGTCCGGTTAGAGTCCCCGTCGGTAGGTCCTCCCCCCGTGTGGGAGCGTTATCTAGATTGGATGAAGGGCCCTCACCTGATGGGCCTCCTTGAGGGACAACCTCCTGGGACGGCGTTTAGGGGAAAGTGACTTGAGGTTGTTGATTATATGACCCTGGACGGGTTACATTGGGTCGGAGGCCTCGCCGTGCCGGTCCTCCTGCCTGGAACCGCACTTGCGGATATGCGGTGTGGAGGCGATCCAATTCCTCCTGTAACTTAAAACATCGGCCACTAGTGTGGCCATATTCCGTATGATATTGGCATAAGAATGGGGCGGGAGGGGGGGGGGTTGCGTGGGATCCCCCTGTATCCTAAGGGTTGTTGCAGCAGACCCTGTTGGTCATAGAATTCCATCTCCCGTTCCTTCCAAGTCCTCGCAGGAGGAAGCGCTTCAGCGGCCATGATTTGTAACGGCGGTACGGGGCGAACACCCTGCAGCATTGGATGAGGCCTCGGAGCCTCCTGTCGAAAAGGTCGCACATATTCCCGCCGAGGGGGCGCTTGAGGAGCAGCGGGACGAGCTCTTTCAGTTGGGACTGCTGCGACATCCCGTTCAGCTCTCCGCACCTTTAATCATTCTTCTTCGCGGATAAATTACTCCGCACGATTTAGTAGCTCCTCATAACTGTCCGCAGGTTGTCTTAACAAGGAACTGAGGAAGGGACCCTCCTTCAGCCCGTGCTGAATAACGCCTCTGAAAGATTCGGATCTGGCCGAGGGGATTCCCCTAGCTGCAGAAGTGAATCGGTGGAGATACCCTCTAAGGGATTCTGAGGGTCCCTGGGTGATATGCATTAACATAGAGGCGTCATGTTTATACGCCTTGCAGCTGGCAAACTCCCCACTGAACATTCCCTGGAAATCAGCGAAACAAGTGATGGATCCTGGGGCCAGAGTATTAAATCACTTTTGTGCCGAGCCGGTTAAGGTGGTACGAAAAACTCGGCATTTGAGAGCATCGATATAACAGTGGAGTGAGGCCGCTCCATCAAATTGAGATATGTGCTCTTCGGGATCCGTCGAACCATCATACTTATCGATATGAGGATTCCGGAAGTAGGACGGAGGGACTTCAGAGAGAATGTCCATTGTGAAGGGACTGAGCTCATATACTTCCGGAGGTCTGGTTGATTGACTTTCGCCCTGTTCTTCCCTGTGCGTTTGGGTGAAGGGCATAGTGTTCTGAGGTGTTCTTCCCCCAAGTTCTCCTCCAGGCAATATTTCCACATTGACGGCTGTACGAGATGGGGGAGGCATTTCTGGGGGTGGGCCTCGGGAAGAAGGTTCACCGGAATGCGGATGCAGATATCCGGTCCTTCTCCTTTCCTTAGCAAGGGCCTCTGTAATAGCGTCATCCATCAGGGCCTTCAGTTGTGATGGTAGAAGGGTGATGGGGCGATCCTCTGCTGCAGAGGTAGCGGGTTGTTGTACCTCTTCAGGTTGCATCTCGACGTCCAGCTCAATGTTTCCACAGACGGCGCCAACTGATGCGACGAGGAAAATCTGTTCACTCCTTTTCAATGCAGTGAAGCACTGAGGGAGATCTCAGAGGGTTCTCACATGCCACAATCAGTAGAGAATAAGAAGATGAAGTAGATGAAATGCAAAAACCGATACCAACAATTGAAACTCAGGCACAAGATGTAACGTGGTTCGGAATGAGGATTCCTACTCCACGGAGGTGAGTTTTCTCACCGGATGCAGCGCCTAAGCACTTTCACTATGAAGGTCCTCCCTTACGGAACAGAAGTTTCCGGAGGTGGAGGGGAAAAAACCTCTTACAGTGATATCACCAGACGAGAAAAAATACAAGAGATGTAACAACAATAGATCTCTATCCTTCTTCTCCGGCGAGGTGGCTGTCGCTCCTCCTCTCCTCTTGCGTCTTCTTCTCTTTTACTGGGTTGGAATGATTGTGGATCCCCTCTTCTCCTTTGCTTCCTCCCTTTTATCTTCCTTTTTTCCTCCATCGTGAAGTCGTAATGCTCCTTCATCGTACATGCGGGCCACTACCTCCACCGAGAGAATAATTTCACATGTATATGAGGAACGAAGGCTCCTTGGAATATTGTGTGGGGCCTCCTAAGCTGTTGCATAACGCCTTTTCCTCTACTTTTCGGGTAACTAGGTCATACTGTCTCCCTCAACCATCCGCTTTAGGTGAAAATAACTTAGGTCTATGACTCACGGGTGACCTAGCCTTAGAGCTCCTCATCAACTCGAACCAATTCCTCTTTTTCCGGTGCCGAACTTCCTTCGGATCGATTAGGTTGAGTCGACCCTTTATCCATCCCATCTGCTTCTGGGACTATCTAACTGAACCAATTCCTATTCCGCCCTTAGTGAAGTGCTTTCCGTCTCTTCTTTACCGTGCCAATTGCTTCTGCTAACTCTCCCGTGCCAATTGCTTCTGCTAACTCTCCCGTGCCAATTACTTCTGCTAATTCTCCCGTGCCAATTGCTTCTGCTATTTGCACCCGAACCATTCTTCTTTTTCTCCCTTCGCTGAGCCGAATATTTTGGATCGGATCACGTGTTACATGCTAACCCTTCTATCTGGAGTATATAGAAAAGGTACCAGTAGTATCAATACCTACTGTAGAACAATATTTGTGTGAAGGGTTCCATATTATAGCCTCTTTTGATCGAGTCATCTAACCGCCACGATCCTATCATCTTCCATCTTGGGCATTTGATTCTTGCTCGTCTCTGATCAATGCCTTCTTTTCCTTTCTTTTACCCTCTGTCCAACAATATTCGACATAGACAACACTAGATCTATTATGGTATGATCGATATCGGATCAATTATGCTTTGTGGGATGTGTTCCTATAGTATGCTAGCTTGGACAAAATGAGAGGGATCGTAAGTGGAAGAGTGCAAGTTGAGGTTCTTCCAGTTCTACTAATGGTTAGTCATAAATGCAACTTAATCAAGGTGAATCAGTTGGAGTCGATAGTGCATGTTGACATTAGCGATGTCTCCTGAGGTGGAGGTCGACTGGAGAAGGATGTGTCATTTCAGCTAAAGTCACCATCAATACCGATATTAATTACTTGAGGGGATGAGATTGGACTTAATTATAATAGTTAGAATACCTCCCATGTTCTCGTTGTTATATTTTTTTGGGCAAAAATTAAAAGCCTCCCTGAATTATTTGAATAGTAAACAAGGTATTCTCTAAAAAAATAAATATATAAATAAAAAGGCACTTTATCAACGATCATACACAACCATAGAGTAGTTACTATAATATATATATATATATATATATATATATATATATATAATATATATATATATATATATATATATATATATATAATTTTGTTCTGCCGTGCGATTGAAATTTTCGCGACTGTCCGCGATGCGTCGAGCCACCGCCGTTGCCGCCATCGTCGCCGCACCGTCCGGCCGCCTCCGGCCACCGAACCTGGTGCGATCGACGCCCAGGTCACCGGCGGTCCGGAGGGGCTCGGGCGACGTCGGATGCCGACCGCGATCGGGTCGGTTTCCAATCGAATCGCGGTCGGAATCCGAGCAGGAAAGGATCGCCCGGCGTTGGGTGGTCCTTCCCCTCCCGGATTCCGATCGCGATTCGGCCGAAAATCGGCCTGATCACGGTCGACAGTGGCCACCAAATTGCCGGCCGCGAATTCACCGGATTTCGGTCGAATCGCGGCCGGAATTCGGCGTCGCCTGAGCCCCGCCGGATCGTCAGCGACCTGGGCGTCGATCGCGCCAGGTCTGACGGCCGGAGGTGGCCGAATGGTGCGGCGACGATGGCGGTGGCTCGGCGCGTCGTGAACGGTCGCGAATATTTCAGTCGCGCGGCAGAACAAAATCGTGTATATATATATATATATATTATATGTCGATCAAAATAATTTTACATTCTCTTCGATTTATGATAGATGACTTTAATTTCTCCAATTTTATTTAAAATAATGATATCTATTTTGATTCAAGCAATTTTTGAATGTCTTATCTTGTAATATTTCTTTTCCCGATTGAGCCAGCAATGACTTGAGTTTCTTTGATGTGATTTACTTAGTGATCACATTCCCTTGGAAAGATGAAATAACCAAGTTGTTAGTTCATCCATAATAACAAATGCCCAGGCATCACGTGTGTCATTGTAGAAATGATCTTTGTATTGTATTCCGGCATGCTTAAAGAATTGGTTCAATTCCGAATTGAGTCGGAATCAATTCATTAAATTCGAAATCTAAATCGATTTAAATGAATTGGTTCTGTAATCGAATCGGAGCCATTCCAATTTTAGTTCGATTTGATTCCAATCGATTTCGGAACCGGTTCAGAATCAATTGAGAACCATTTCGGAATGAGTTCAGAACCGGTTCAGTACCATTTTGGAATCTGTTCGGAACTGATTCTGATTCCGATTTGGATCTAATTTCGGTTGCTAATTTAAGGGTGGAAATTCTTAATTAGCATGTTAATATGTCTACAAGATTATTTTATGATAGAAAAATAGAATAGGATCACCAGCACCTTGGATGAATTTGGAAGTTCAAATTCGAAGAAGATGATCCGGAACCATTTCGAAATCGGTTCGGAACCGTTTCGAAATCGGTTCGGATTGAATTGGTTCCAAAGTTAAAACTTTAGAACCGGAATCGGTTCGGAATCGATTCAGATCAATTTCAATGTCGACGAATTCGAAATCGATCAAAACTGAACCGAAACCAGAACTGAGGAATCGATAAGCATGTTTAATTCCGACTATTTAATTATCTAAGTCTGGTTTAAGAGAAATAAGAAAAAAGTTTAAGAAAATTTAAATTTCTCTTACATTGTCATTGCATTGTATTTCAGCTTTTTAAAGTTTAGTTCAGGAGAAACAAGAAAAAAAAGTTGAAAATGGCGACAACGAAGAATGACACTATAGTTGATGCTTGAATCCAAAGAGATATCTGTGCTGTCTTATCACGATCGTGATTTGGTCGATCGGAGTCCAATTGATTAGTAATCGAACTTGCGATTGCGATTGCGATGGCAATCACATTATAATTCAGTTGAATTTTAACCGTGATTCAATTGAAATTTGATCAATTCGATTAAAATTCGATCATAATTCTATTATAATTTGATCATGATCTAATTGAATTTTAATTCTGATTAAATTTTGATTAAATTTCGATTAAATTACGATCCAAATTCAATCAAATGATGTCTCTGTGTGTGCAGATATTATTGTGCATTCTCCATTTTCATCGAGCGCACGTAGAAATGTCATCTAGAGTGGGCAAACGGAAGCTGAAGCTGGTGAAAAATCCATGTTTGCGTTTGACGGCTCTCCGCCGTCGCCTCCTCCTCTTCCACCGCCGCCGTTGCCACCGACGTCGATTGCGATGGGGCCGTAGGCACCCGGAGCGGCGCGAAGCAGCTCTTAATTGAGAAACCCTCTCCCTCACTTCGCCACCTTAACTGCCAGCTCCGTTCCCTGCTCGGCTCTGCCTCTCCCGGCTGCCTCTCCGCTGCCTTGTCGATCCTACGCCGGATGCTTTCCCCCGACTCCACTTCCCCGCCTGACGCCGCCACTCGCTCGATCGTTTTCTCCGGCTTGGCCAAGCGAAGCCAGCCCGTGAACGAGGAGTCCCTCGCACTCCTCATCAAGATGGCCAAGACGGGATTTTTCCCGCCCGACGCCGTCCTGTTCACTCAGCTCATCAGAAATCTGTGCCGCAGCGGCGCCACCTCCGGGGCCTGGGATTTCTTCCACGCGGTAAAGGATGCTGGCGGCTTCGCAAGGATGAATCTTCTGTTTTCTGAGATGAAAGGCTTGGGCATGTGCCCCGGCGTAGCCACCTTCCGCATACTCATTAGTCACCTCCGCAAATCCCGTCGGCTCGACGATGCACTGAACGTGCTCGACGCAATGTGAAGCCCAGATTCAGGGGTTACCCCAGACAATCATTTTTAACACTCTAATCGATGGGCTCTGCAAGGCAGGAACGCTTCAGGATGGTATCTCCTTGCTCGATAGAATGAAATCAAGCCATGCTTGTGATCCTGACAGTGTGACTTACAACATCTTGATCGGTGCCTTGTGCAAGGCTGCAGAGTTGGACATGGCTCACGAATTGCTTACCAGGATGGAGAAGGAAAGGGTGGCTGTCGATGTGGTCACGCTGAATACCTTAGTAAATGGAATGTGCAAGCATGGGATGATTGGGAGTGCCCTCGATTTCTTTCGAAAGAAAAAGGTTGAGTGGCCGGAAGTTAAAGGCGATGCTATCACCTATACCACCCTGATTGGTGCTTTTCTTCATTCCAACAATGTAGGAAGGGCAGGGACATTGTTCCATGAGATGATCAATGAAGGGGTTTCCTCTGATTCGGTGACATACTTCACTCTCATCTCTGGGTTGGCTCAAGTTGGTAAACTGGATGATGCTCATTCGAACGTGTCATTGATGAGAAACAATGGTGATTTTGTCCTTGGCTTGATGAGGTGCATATCTGGTGAGCATATGAGGGGGTTGACAGGAGCAGGGAAAGGAGCTTTTTTGTCGGGCGGGGGCGAATGAACCCTCCTCGGGTCATGTTCGTCTACAGCTTTTTCGACTTCCTCCAGATTGATATATCTCTCGCCTCGGCCCAATAAAACTTCGAAATTAGCAGGGGGCTTCTTAAGGACATGGAAAAGTCACCCCGTCTAAGCCCTTGAGTGAAAATATTGACCAATGTTTTGGTTGAGTCAGAGGGCACATCCATAGCTACTCGGTTGAAGCGATGAATATACTTTCTCATAGACTCCTGACTCATTTGCTTCATAGATAGGAGACCGAGAGCAATTTTATGGTACCTCTTGCTACTGACGAAATGCTATAGGAATAGGATGCAGAGATCCTCAAAGGAGTGGATGGAGGCGTGTGTAAGTTGGTCGAACAATCTTTGAGCAGGTCCGACTAGGGTGATAGAGAAAACCTTGTACTTTACTTCATCCGTGTAATTGTGTAGCAAGGCTACCTTTTCAAATCGGACGAGGTGATCTTCCGGGTCAGAAGAATCGTTATACTCTCCTATCTGTATTGACTTGAAGCGCTTGGGTAACCTTTCAGCCACTATACCAGAAGAAAAAGGAGTGTCTCGACTATCCATTAGAGCTTTTCCCTTTTTAGGATCCCTCGTAGGTGATTTCCATGAGACTGCTTCTTGGAGTTGCTCCCTTTGGGATGCGATTAAAGATGATTCGGTCGTAGCTGGAATAGCTAGAATCGAAGCCAGGGGTGTCGGAGTCAGAGCAACAGGTGCAGGAGTTGGAGATGACTAAACAGGGGTCGGGTTTTGTGAAAAATGCCTTCGCAAAATTTCCTCTATGGTAGTGGCGATCAGGGCGACGACATCCTCCTTTGTAAAAGCTTCTTTTTTTGTGAGCCTTGATTCTCTTAGTCTTCTCTGTGGTCCCTCATCTCTGTGTCTCAATTTGGAGTGTTTCCCAAAGACGGTGTCAATTATGTTGCAACTGAGACCGAGGGATGAGAGATGTATCAGCTGGCGATGATGACTCAACTGGGTGCAAGTGACATGGCCATCAGAGCCGTAGGAAGCTGATACTAGTGATTCAGCTGGATGCAGATGTCATGGTTGTCAGAGCCGTAGGAACGATGAGCCTTAAAAAGGGCTGACAGAAGAGTGAGGGAAGGCGCCGAGGTGTGCCTCGGCAATGCCTCCCTGACGCTCAAGTCAAAGTTGGAGATAGACGGTTGTAAAGGAAAATGCAAAGAAGAACAAAGAGGGGAGTGGGCAGAAGAGGGACTGGAAGTAGAACCCCTAACCACCCTTGTAATTGCCTTTAAACAGAGCGGGCGGCGGGTGTAGGTTCTCAAGAGTCAGTATGGAAGATATGACTTCGTCATTATGTGACATGACTACTTGCGGAGAATGATAGGAGATCCTACCAGCAGGCGTTGATTATGAAAGAGCTTAATTAATGCAATCCACATGGTTTATAGGAGGCAAAACTCTATTAATTCAATAGGACGACTGCACTGAGAAAACTTTGATGCACCTTTATCAAAGAGAATGGTATGGTGTTGCATGGGGGGGGGGTTGTTCTTCCATTAATGAGGAGGCTACGTCTAACCAAGTATGCTTACGTGCCTCCTCGACAGAGATATGCTGATATGTCTCTTCCCTTGTTCTCGAATGGTTGCCTTGTTAAGACAAACTATCCTTGATGAGCCCCGACCACTCCACCGAGACACGAACAGATAGGCTCTAGTCGAGGTTGAGATGCGAACATATCTGCCAAGATGTGAATATATAAACTCCCATTGAGGTTGAGAGATAAGTATATCTATCGAGACATGAATATATAGAAACTCCCGTTGAGGTAGAGGGATAAATATATCTGTCGAGACATGGATATATATAAACTCCCGTCGAGTCAGAGGAATAAGCATATCTGCCAAGACATGTATATATAGAAACTCCTGCCAAGGTAGAGGGATAAGCATAGTGTTGGTGCAACAATGCCCCAAGCATTTATATATATTTTGATGTTTGGATAATCATCTAAGTTAGGCAATGTTTTGTGATCTAATTGTATACATGTTTAAGTGACAGGAAAATCCAAGTATGAAGACTTGGTAAAAGACAAGTCCAAGTGTGATCTTGGCAAAGAGAAGTCAAGGAAAGGTCTTGGCAGCATAAGTCCAAGCATGTAGTCTTGGCGGCGTAAAGTCCAAGCAGTCCTTGGAAAAGGAAGACCAAAGGAAAGTCTTGGCGGCATAAGTCCAAGCATGTAGTCTTGGCGGTGTAAAGTCCAAGCGTACTTTGGCAAAGAAGAAACCCAAAGCATGACGAAACCGAAGGAAGCTTTTGAAGGCAAGCGCATGGATGGAGTCATGGACTCAGAGAAATCCTAGAGGCGCAAGGCTGATGGAGAAGCTAGAAGGTTAAGTCTAGGCTTAGGTTATGTTTTCAAGTATGAATTAATGATCGGAACATGGTGTCTTAAAATACGATTAGAGTTTGGAAGGCGTATCCCGATCAGTTATCCTCGAATCGGTGACAATCGACTCGACCCGATCGAAGATATGAGCCGGCAATGATCGCCATTATTGGTAGTCGATCGCCACAATAGCGTGGCCGTAGCCGATCGGCTCACGGCTATTTAGATCGACGAATCGCTATTGGCGATCGATAGTCTTCCCATTGGTGATGACGACGGCAAATCCCGCAATCCCGCTATTCGAGCCGTTAGAATCGGCGACGATCGATCGATGTAAGTCATCGGTCGGTGATAGACCTCAACGGGAAAAGAGGCTCTTTCTTATAAAAAGAGCCCAAGGGAGCAAGAAGAGCCTAATGCTTACATTACGATCTTTCTTCTAAGCTCCTACAAGTTTTCCAAGCTTTCTAAGTGTATTAATCTCCTTTCTCCTCTCAAATCTTAATTGTCATCTTTTGTAAGAAGAGGACGTCTTTGTAAAGAGAAAGCTTCTTAGTGAAATTGATTGGGTTGATCCACCTTAAGGATCGCCGTGGAGTAGGAGCGTTATCTCCGAACCACGTAAAGGCTTTGTTAGCATTGTTTTTTGTTTTTACATATATTATTTGTGTTTGCTTCCGCTAATTACTCTTGTAGAAACGAAAAGCGCTATTCACCCTCTAGCCTTTCAAACGATCCCTAACAAGTGGTATCAGAGTTCGATCGCATCGAAGATCTAGCAATCAACCGGAGCAAAGATGACATTTCAAGAGGGGTATAGCACGGCGAGGCCTCCGTTCTTCGACGGCAACGATTTTGGATATTGGAAAGGTAGGATGGAGTATTATTTAATGAACGATATTGAAAATTGGTTTAGTATTGTAGATGGTTTTGAGAAGCCGATCGACGAATTCGGAGCACCACTACCGACAAAGGATTGGACAAGAGAGATGGCCAAGAAAGCACAAGCGAATGCAAAAGCAACGACCACACTTCAATGTGGTCTATCCAAGGAGCAACTATCTAAGGTCGGGCCATTCAACTCCGCAAAAGAGCTTTGGGAGAAGCTCATCGAACTCAACGAAGGATCCAAAGAGACAAGAAGGGCCAAGAGGGATCTTTTGATTGACCAACTCCAAAGCTTCACTATGAAGACAAATGAAACGGTGAGCCAAATGCACGGGCGCTTCAAGGAGGTAGTCAACGGACTACACGTTATAGGTGAAAAGGTCGAAAACCGAGACCTTGTGAGGTATGTACTACAAGCCTTCCTAGACCACCTTATGGGCCTCAATGGTAGATGCCTATAAGGTCTCTAGGGATCTTTCATTAGTTAAATTAGATGAGTTATTTTGTGAATTTCAATTGCATGAACAAGCTAACACTTCATCCAAAGAGAAGGGTATAGCTCTTGTTGTAGGAAAGAAGGAGAAGAAGAAAAAGGAAAAGAAGGAGGTGTCTTCCTCATCCGAATCCGAGGAGGACTCATCAAGTAGTGAGGATGAGTTGTGCAAGTGAGGTAGCACACTACGTCAAGAAATTTGGTGGGAAGTCAAGGAGGCTCACCAAGAAGGATGTGAAGAGGATGTTTCAATCCTCAAGAGGTAAATCTTCTAACAATTCAAATTCTATTTCTAACGTGACGTGTTTTGGTTGCAACAAGAAAGGGCATATAAAGCCCAATTGCCCGGAACTAAAGAAAAAGGAGAAGGATAAGAAGAAGAAGGAAAAGAAGAAGAAGGAGGCGATGTTGGCACAAACGTGGGACACTCTAAGTATGGAGGAGTCTACCGACGATGAAGAAGTTTGCCATTCAACCCGGAACTTAGCCCTCATGGCATTGGAAGAAACCGGAAGCTCAAGCGAGGAGTCTTCTTCCTCTTCAAGTGATGAATCATCATCAAGTGATGATGATGAGGTAAATGACTCACCCAAAGTAGATTTACTTTATAAGACTATTGCATGTTTACAAAATGCTTTAAATAGATCAAAAACTAGGATTAAGGATCTAAAATTAGAAATCAAATCATTTAAGAATATAGATGCATCATGTGATAAATCATCTAGTGATGATGATTGTACTCTTAGGGATGAAAATGATGAGTTAAGAAAAGAAATAAGTAAATTAAGAACATGCCTAGAAAAGTTCACTAATGGTTCCAAATATCTAGATATGATTATTAAGGACCAAAGGGCAATTTACAATAAGGCCGGTTTAGGATATAGACCTAAGGAGAAAGAGGTAGCATTTGCATCCCTAGTTAGTAGAAAATCCATGATTAAAAGCAAGGGGAGAAAAGCATGGGTACCAAAGAAATTTATAATTAATGCTAGTGGTCCTAAGATTTGGGTACCTAAGGATTGTGTTTTTCATGTGACATAGGTAGAAGAACCAAGCTTGTGGATAGTTGATAGTGGGTGCTCAAAGCATATGACCGGGGATGAGAGAAAATTCTCCACTATCAACCACACTAGCCAAGGAAAAGTGTCTTTTGGTAATAGCGGCAAACTTAAAATTTTAGGAAAGGGCACCATTGAGGTATCTCCCAATCTTGCTATTCATAAAGTTCTATTAGTTAAAAATATGAAATTTAACTTACTTAGTGTAAGCCAATTATGTGATGCAAATTTTGATGTTAAGTTTGATTCCTCAAAATGCTTTATAAGACACAAAACTATAAATGATTGTATGTTAGTAGGCTTTAGAAAATCAAATATATATTATGTTGATTTATCTTATGCTACTAATCCTTCCACTAAGTGTCTTATTGCAAAAGAGGAAGAAAGTTGGCTTTGGCATAGGAGACTAGGTCACATAAACATGAAGAATATAGCCAAAATAGCAAAATTGAAGCTAGTCAAAGGATTGCCTAGAGTCAAATATCTCAAGGACAAGATGTGTGATGCTTGTCAAGAAGGGAAACAATCAAAACATCACACAAAGGTAAAATTTACTTAGTACCGCTTTACCATTAGATTTACTACATATGGATTTATTTGATTGCCATAGTACCCCATCTATAATTGGTAGTAAATATTGCTAGTAATAGTAGATGATTTTTCTAGGTTTACTTGGGTATTTTTCTTGAAAAATAAGGATGAAACCTTAGAAATAATCATAGGATTTAGCAAAAGAGTAGAAAATGAAAGAAAACTCAAAATCAACCGGATCCGTAGTGATCATGGTGGAGAGTTTGAGAATTCTAACTTTTCAACTTTTTGCTTAGAACAAGTACAAGCATGAATTTTCTTGTCCTAGAACACCCCAACAAAATGGGGTTGTGGAAAGAAAATCGTGTCCTACAAGAAGCGGCTAGGACAATGCTTAATGCATATTCCTTACCTAGCTACTTGTGGGTGGAAGGTTAATACCGTATATCCAAAATAGGTATTAATTCATAGGTTTTTAGGAAAAACTCCATTTGAATTGTGGAATGGTACAATTCCAACAATTCATTATTTTAAGGTCTTTGGATGTAAAGTCTATATCTTAAATACCAAAGACAACCTAAGTAAATTTGAGTCCAAAGCGGATGAGAGAATCCTAGTTGGATACTCATCCACTAGTGTAGGATATAGAGTTTACAATAAAAGGACTCAAAAGATTGAAGAATCTTCAAATGTTCAATTTGATGAAACTTCAAATACATACCCTAGAAAATCCCCTATTGATGATGACATAAATAATGAAAATCAAGAAATTACCAAACAATTTCAAGATTTAAACTTAATAATCAAGGGGGAGGATTGGATCAAGGGGAAGTAAGGGATGATTTCGATAATGAACATAGAATTGAAGTAAATCATGATCAAACTCAACTTGATACACCTCCTAGAACCATAAGAGTTCATCAAAGTCACCCATTAGATCAAATTGTGGGTGAATTATCTCAAGGAGTTAGGACTAGGTCATTCCATAGGGACCCCACTAGTCATATAGCTCTAATTTCTCAAATTGAGCCCAAAAACATTAAAGATGCATTACTTGATCCGGATTGGATTTTAGCAATGCAAGATGAATTGACTCAATTTGATAGGAGTCAAGTGTGGGAGTTAGTTCCTAGACCAAGTGAAAACACTATTATTACTACAAGATGGGTCTTTAGAAACAAACTAGATGACCAAGGGAATATCACTAGAAATAAAGCACGATTAGTTGCAAGGGGTTTTAATCAAGTTGAAGGACTTGATTATGATGAAACATATGCCCCGGTTGCTAGATTAGAGTCCATTAGAATACTTTTAGCATATGCCTCCTATATGGGTTTCAAACTCCATCAAATGGATGTCAAATTGGCATTCCTAAATGGGTTTATTAAGGAAGAGGTGTATGTAGAACAACCTCCCGGGTTTGAAAATATGGACTACCCAAACCATGTATACAAACTTAGGAAAGCCTTATATGGTTTGAAACAAGCTCCCCGGGCTTGGTATGAAAGATTGTCAACTTTCCTAATCTCTAAGGATTTTAGAAGGGGTAGTATAGATCAAACTCTCTTTATAAAGTCAACATCTAAGGACATTTTTGTAGCCCAAGTATATGTTGATGACATTATTTTTGGGTCAACAAATGATGAGCTTCTTGAAGATTTTATTCAAAATATGGAAAAAGAGTTTGAGATGAGTCTAGTTGGAGAATTAAATTTCTTCCTAGGTTTGCAAGTTAAACAAACTAGTGAAGGAATTTACATTTATCAAACCAAATATGCTAAGGAAATGATTAAGAAATTTGGTTTAGAAAATGCTAAGGTAGTGTCAACTCCAATGGCAACCAATACCAAAATAGATAGTGATAGTGAAGGAAAATAAATAGATCTTACCCTTTATAGGAGCATGATTGGTAGCCTCTTGTATTTAACCGCTAGTAGACCCGACATATTATTTGCGGTTGGTATGTGTGCTAGGTATCAATCTGTTAGTGCCTATAAGATTCATATATCTCCACAATGATATGATATTGTCCACTTTGGGCCCAAGCCCTCATGGTTTTGTTTTTGGGCTTTACCCAAAAGGCCTCATACCAATGGAGATATCTTTTTTCTTATAAGCACATGATCTTTTCCATGTCTTACCAATGTGGGACTTTGATTGTATTCACCATACTCCCAACAATACCCCCCTCAAACGGCGACCACATTGGGCCCCCTCAAGCCTATCCTCCTCGAAGGATTTTCTCGCTTGATGTCCGATCTTCAACCCACCAGACTTCTCGCCAGGTTGTTATTCCTCCCGACCCAACTAGACTTCCTTCCTGATGTCTGGTTCTCTTGATCCGGACGTGGGAGCTCAACTTCCTTCGCTCGAGGTTCATGGCGTGACATGGACCCGGGCTCTGATACCAATTGTTAGTGCGTATAAGATCCACATATCTCCACAATGGTATGATATTGTCCACTTTGGGCCCAAGCCCTCATGGTTTTGTTTTTGGGCTTTACCCAAAAGGCCTCATACCAATGGAGATATCTTTTTTCTTATAAGCACATGATCTTTTCCATGTCTTACCAATGTGGGACTTTGATTGTATTCCCCATACTCCCAACAATCCCCCCCTCAAACGAAGGACCACATTGGGCCCCCCCTCAAGCCTATCCCTCCTCGAAGGATTTTCTCTGCTTGATGTCCGATCTTTGGTATCAGAGCCATGGTCCATGTCAAGCCATGAACCTCGAACGAAGAAAGTTGATACCAATTGTTAGTGCTTATAAGCTCCACATATCTCCACAATGGCATGATATTGTCCACTTTGGGTCTAAGCCCTCATGGTTTTATTTTTGGGCTTTACCCAAAAGGCCTCACACCAATGGAGATATCTTTTTTCTTATAAGCACATGATCTTTTCCATGTCTTACCAATGTGGGACTTTGATTGTATTCCCCATACTCCCAACAATCCCCCCCTCAAACGAAGGACCCCATTGGGCCCCCCCTCAAGCCTATCCCTCCTCGAAGGATTTTCTCTGCTTGATGTCCGATCTTCAACCCACCAGGACTTCCTGCCAGGTGTTCGGTCCCCCCGACCCAACTAGACTTCCTTCCTGATGTCTGGTTCTCTTGATCCGGACGTGGGAGCTCAACTTCCTTCGTTCGAGGTTCATGGCTTGACATGGACCATGGCTCTGATACCAATTGTTAGTGCTTATAAGCTCCACATATCTCCACAATGGCATGATATTGTCCACTTTGGGTCTAAGCCCTCATGGTTTTATTTTTGGGCTTTACCCAAAAGGCCTCACACCAATGGAGATATCTTTTTTCTTATAAGCACATGATCTTTTCCATGTCTTACCAATGTGGGACTTTGATTGTATTCCCCATACTCCCAACAATTGGTATGATCTTTTCATTGGGCCCCCCCTCAAGCCTATCCCTCCTCGAAGGATTTTCTCTGCTTGATGTCCGATCTTCAACCCACCAGGATTTCCTGCCAGTTGTTCGGTCCCCCCGACCCAACTAGACTTCCTTCCTGATGTCTGGTTCTCTTGATCCGGACGTGGGAGCTCAACTTCCTTCGTTCGAGGTTCATGGCTTGACATGGACCATGGCTCTGATACCAATTGTTGGATCGAAAGTGTCGCTAGAGGGGGGGGGGTGAATAGCGATACGATGTCGTTAAAAAACTTTTGCAATAAGTAAAAAGCAAGTAGAGAATGCACAGCGGAAATATAAAGTAGACAAGATATTTTTACGTGGTTCACAATCTTTCGATTGCTAATCCACGGCCCTAGTGATCCTTGATCACGTACGGAGGGCAATTCACTAAAACCACTCCTCCTCGTTGGAGGTAGGAGCAACGACATAAAAGAAATCAAGGCAAAGGGACACTCCTTTCCTTGTTACGACGATTAAAGCACAAAGACAATTTAAAGAAGTAGAACTTAAATAAATATACCGACAACTCTTATAAGTAGAAGATGTAGCTTTCGTTGCGGCACTACGTCAGAGCAAATGTGAGTGAGTAGTAACGGCGTTCTGCGTGTTGAGAGCTCTTGAATTCTTGTTATTTGCTTGGCTTGAACATGTCTATTTATGGATATTGATCTATGAATTTAGACATAGGTAGTGTCCAAGGTGAGGTTCTTATCCCCAAGACTTGTTCATCCACATCCTTTGCTAACTCAAGGATGAGGTGTTTCATCCAACCACCTTGTGCCACCTCCAACCTCCTTGGCGCCAACTCAAGGATGAGGTGTTTCATCCAACCACCTTGTGCCACCTCCAACCTCCTTGGGCGCTAACTTGAGGATGAGGTGTTTCATCCAACCACCTTGTGCCACCTCCAACCTCCTTGGGCGCCAACTTGTTGGAGCCATTCAACTTGTGCCACATCATGGGAGCCAACCATCTTGTGCCAACTCACCTTATCTTGGGCGTCCACCACAAGGAAGCTTGGTGATGGTTTGGATGTCCACCTTGATGCCACATCACCCTTTGTACCAAAACACGAGTCAAGTCCAAATTCACCCACTTGAAATTCGAGCTCTTCTCGAGGTTTGGAACTTGACTAGCAGGTTGAGTAGTCAAAGGGTTTTGACGCAGCATAAGTTAGCTTAAAATATAAAGTACGATGGTTCTAACCATCTGATCTCGACCTAGACCTTCCATTGGAGGTATTGGGTCGGATCTACGCTTAACGACCTTGCTTCGCTTTCACACGAGCTTACCTTGTAGCCTCGCTTCCGGTCTTCACCCGAGTACCTCGGCTTCCTCCGAAGTCCCTCGGGCGTTGCCCGACCACCTCGGTTCCCACCGGGTGTCGCAGACCTTCCGCCAACTTTAGCATTTTACACTTTAATCGAGCTCGTAAGATAACAAATATACCCTTAACTATTGAGCCTTTTGCCATAATCAAAATATCGGTTCGACTTTGGTGCCCATCGCACCAACAATCTCCCCCTTTTGATTCATGGCAAACCACACAAAAGTTAAGGAAAAATTAAGCATAACAAAGAAGCTAGCATAATGATTAAGCATGAATGAGCTAGCATAAAGATTAAATATGAATGAGCTAGCATAATGATTAAGCATGAATGAGCTAGCATAAAGATTAAATATGAATGAGCTAGCATAAAGATTAAATATGAATGAGCTAGCATAATGATTAAATATGAATGAGCTAGCATAATGATTAAGTATGAATGAGCTAGCATAAAGATTAAGCATGAGTGAGAAATATTATTGTTTCAAGTTCTCCCCTTTGAGGTAACCTCCCCCTTGACCGAAGGTGAGTTCTTGAAAAATAATTTTTACTCCCCCTTAATAGTTGCTTAAGTAAACGGAATTACTTAATATAAAAGGTAATAATTTTGTTTACTTTCTTCCTTACTTTTGTGACTTTCTCCCCCTTTTGCCTTAACTCAAAAAGTTTGTAAATATATTTTAGGGTTTGTAAGTCCAAGCAAGTTTTTTTTTTTTTTTTTTTTTGCTTAAGTAAACGGAATTACTTAATAGTGTTTTTTTTTTAAAATAATAATAAGCTTGAAAATATGTTCATCTAAAATGTACAACTCCGGTTGGACTAGAATGATCAATAAGTCTTGAAGGAGTTGATTAATTTTAAATAATTATACTCCATGGTTCATGTCGAATCAATCTACGCTCGAACCGGAGTAAGGTCCTAACATCTCACGCCTTGCCTATTGGCTAAGTACACAAACACATTAGTCCTATGTGTTGTGAGATGTGTTGGCTCCTTAAATCTATAGGTATATGATTTCTAAGGTAAGACTTAGGCTAATTTCATAAAAAGAAGCAAAAATAGAGTACATATATAGAGAAATTTAAATCCTACTCTATTACGCACATACCTAACTTTCGTCTTAATAAACTAAATTCGGCTTCGGGTAGTGGTTTGGTGAAGATGTCCGCTAGGTTTGATTTGGACTCAACATACTCTAGTTGTATAGTTCCATTAGTTACATGTTCCCTAATGAAGTGGTGTTTAACTTCTATATGTTTTGTCCTAGAATGATATATTGGATTTTTAGTTAAGTTAATTGAAGTTGTGTCCTAGATTGTTTACCTTGTTGACAAGCATTACATATTTTATTATCCAAGTTGTTTAGTTTAGGCAAACCTATAACCAAGCCACTCTGACTCATCTTGTGGACGAGTCTTGGGTGCGAGTGTCCGAGTCTTCGGTGCCATAACCAAGATTCCTCTTGCTGTGTCATAAGACACTTGGTTGAGGAGTTGGGTAAATTTATTGTGTAGATGTTGCTACTCCTAGTTCCTTTAAGTATTATTTTAGATGTTGCATTTATTTTGATTACGCATTCATTTTCTAGAAATATGACCTTATAATTGTTATCACACAATTGGCTTACACTAAGTAAATTATATTGAAAGTTTTCTACTAATAAGACATTTTGAATTGTAAAGTTAGAGTTGAGCTCAATATCACCTGATCCGATGATTTTGAGCTTGCAGTTATTTCAAGGCTACCGATCCTGTCGCTTTGAATCGTAACTTCAAAATTTGAGTTGATCCCGGTCATGTGTCGAGTAACCACTGTCAACATCCATTGATCCTACACATAAGGTAGTTGGATCGGATATTGGAATTACTAAAGGGTTGTTTGTAAGTTTTAAATCATCTCACCAATATCTACATGATCAAAACATGTTATTCCTATGTGTTATTGTGAGATGACTTTCAATTTTACTTGATTAATTTTAATGAATTTAAATTAACCAACATTAGGTTAGATTCGGATTTAGTCTAAGCTCATCAAGTAATCTTTTCAAGAGATTAGCTTCCGTGTCGTGGCGAGGCAGAGGCCTTCTTTGATCGGAACAACAACCACTTCCTTAGACAAAGCTAATTTCAAGAAATTGATAACTCGACTTACTTGAGACTACGTCTTGGTCTAACTAGTTATTTTTGAAGAGGCTCCCGAGGCTCAATCTTTCGTAGGATTTTAGTTGGTTTATTTTTGAAAAGAGGCTCCCGAGGCTCAATCTTTTCGCAGGATTTTAGTTGGTTATGAGTCCTATCTAACCATTCTAAAAATAAAGGAAAAACTAAGCATGCAATTTCTAAGACTTAACAAAAATACATTTTGTATTGGCTCCCCTGGACCATTGAATCGAGTGGGTCTATTCACATAGTGAATTTGGTCCTGGGAACCCAATACATGTTAGATCCTAAAGTTGAAATCAAAGTGGTCTTAGGGACCCATGCTTGGACATTTTTCTTATGTTGGTTTACTATAGACATATATGACTTATTGGTTGTATTTGAGTTAAACCCGAGTCGGCCTTGTTGTACACGGCCCTTTGTGATCCAAGTAAGAGGTCAAGTCCCTTGGATCCCAAAGTGAACCTTTCCAACGTGTTCCTAAGGTCTTGACTTGTGTTTTCAAGCGAGTTCTCAACTTCAAGCTTTTCAACAGGAGTTGAGTCCTCCTCTTGAATACGAGTAGTCGAAGAGGTTAGGGAGACCTCATGTTTGAGAAGGTTAACCTCCTCAATTAGGGTCTCGACCTTGGACTCGGACTTAGCTAGTTTCTTATTTAAAATTTAATTGCACCATACAAAGTATTAAGTAACAACGACTTACCCTTAATGATTCTTTTGAACGGATCACGGATCCGTGGCTTGTCTTGAATGGAAGCTCATCATCGGATTCGGACTCGGACTCTTCTTGATTTTCGAGTCGTGCTCGTCGGCAGCCATTAGAGCTTGGATATCGCCTTCTTCCTCCGACAACTCCTCCCAAGTAGCAGCGCTTTCTTGGTCTTTGATGCGTTATTCTTTAGCTTTGGGCACTTTCGGACTTGATGTGACCGAACTCGCTGCCTCATAGCATCTAAAATTAGAAGTATTTGAATTAGGTTTAGGCTTACCTTGAGTTGTTGGTCGTTTTCGTCTCTTGATCATCTTCCGAACTAGATTGACTAGTTCGGATTCTATTTCGAGTCTACTTCCGATTCGACTCGCCTCTCTTCCTTCGGGGTGGCTTGCTTATGGGCTTCTTCTTCTTGGAACCTCGCAACTAACGCAATACTCTTCTCGGCCCGACCACGTTAGTTTGCTCATGTAATTCAAGTTCAAAACAATTCGCCTAACCTAATTTTAGAAAGGTCCTTGGAGACCTTGTAGGCATCGACCATGGATGCCCACAAGGTGGTCCTAGGAAACGAGTTAAGAGAATACCGATAAGGTCGCGATTCTCGACCTTTGTCCGATGGCATGGAGTTGGTTGACGATGTCTTGGATACGAGCATGTAGTTGAGTTGCGGTCTCGCTTTTCCTGCATTTTCAAGTTATACAATTTATTTAAAAGTAAATCTCTTTACATACCTTCGTGTCGCTGGTGCCTTCGTAGTTCCACTAGCTTGGTCCATAAGTCCTTTGCACTAATGAAGGGCCGACGCGGTTGAGCTCTTCCTTGGACAACCCACATTGCAAGATTTGAGTTGCCTTGGCATCGGCTTCTACTTGTTTTTCATGGAATTTGACCATTGATCGTAACCCAAAGATTCACCATCTTCATTAATAGGAAGTGTGAAACCGGTTTGAATTACGATCCACATCTCGATTGGGTTTTAAGAAAGCATTCCATCCGACCCTTCCAATAACGAAAGTCATTACCGCTTGTAAAACGGGTCGGCTGTGCTAAACCCTTCGAGATGGGCCATTTAAAAACAAGAAGAAGAACGAAAAAAGAATCTTGCAAAACACACACGAAGAATATTCCAAGACTTTCGCCTTGGATTAGTAGTCTGAAGTAAAAAGTATATATAAAATGTAACTTGAAAAAGAAATAAACAATCAAATGCGAATGTCGAAGTTCCGAGGGACAACCTTACTCGGGATCTAACCCGAAGGACAACCTTATCCGGATCCTAAAGCCTCTAATGCAATTCTATATGTAGGAGAAGATAAGCAAGTGAAATAATTATACGAAAACAGAAATAAATAAATAAAAAATCTGTGAAAAAAAGAAAAACAAAGCTAGATTGGTGGTTTCACCGAATCTTAGCGCCCCCGGCTCTGATACCAATTGTTGGATCGAAAGTGTCGCTAGAGGGGGGGGTGAATAGCGATACGGTGTCGTTAAAAAAAAACTTTTGCAATAAGTAAAAAGCAAGTAGAGAGTGCACAGCGGAAATATAAAGTAGACAAGATATTTTTACGTGGTTCACAATCTTTCGATTGCTAATCCACGGCCCTAGTGATCCTTGTATGGAAGATGCACTACTATATGATGCATTATAGTATTGAGCCACCTAGACAACATTAATCGACTAGACAACATGTGAGATGTTAGGAAGATGCACTTGGTTCATCATGCTTGTTATGATGCATTACTATGAACCAAAGTGTCATCTAGAAACATTAATCCTTCATTGGACCAATCATTGGGAAGGCCTATATACAATTAATGTGCATATAGCTCCAAGAATATGATTGGAAATGTCAAATAAAATAAAATATAAACTATGTCTATCAAACCTTGAGAAACAATTTCCTATTGATAAGCCAAAGTGATACAAAGTTTTGCAAAAATATCATAACTTTTGCAAAATCTCAAGATTGTGTCAATATCAAAATCTAGAGGTAATATAATTTTAAAATAATTTTTCCTTGATAGGAAATGATCTAACAATATTACCCACAAAATTTCGTGATTTTTTGATCTTTATTGAATTAATTATGAATTTTTAAATCTGGCTAAAAGGTTATCGATCGATATCGATCGGTACCTTAACGCTATCGATACATCGAACCGGCTTACGGTTCGTTATCGCCATTTATGGCGGTCAGCATGAATCGTCAGACGCGATCGGGTCGATTCGTGATCGATAACCACGCATTGCCCGCCATTTATAGCGATGATCGACGCAGCATGTAATCGTCGTATGCGATCGCCTGCCTTCGTGATCACCATCGTTATTTCGTCCGACTAACGGCAATGATCGTGTCGCGGTTTTTAGGGCTTTCCACCGGTTCGACTCGCCAGAACCTCTCGATTTCTCTCGTCTTTTCCTCTTCCGACGACCTTCCACCGCACCTCTTAGCCGTTCTCCTTTGTTTTCCGGCGACTTCATCGACACGTGATCCCATTTGGAGTGCTCTCCAACTCGAGGACCTTCTCTTGTCACTCCGTTCGCGTCTAGTTTCCAGTCACTCGGCTAGGGTTCCGTGGTCCTAAGCGATCTTTATTCACCACGCTAGGTATATTTTCATTCATGATCAATGTTTTGTTTTGTTCCTATGATTGTATTTCACTAACCCATGCTTATCTTGTTGTCTCTGTTCATGCATCATCAACCTACATTGTGCATTTTTTTGTTGTCTTTTCGCCCATTTAGAATTAAGCACGTTGCTACTAAGCGCACCCGGGCACCTCCGACCAATGAGGGCCCATCAAACCCTCAGCCCTCTGTTGATCCTCGATTTCCAAATTCCGCCCTTGAAAGTGCTTTTCATAAAAACAAATTCCAACTTATTCCACCTAGGTCAATGGATTCCAAGTTTCTTAAAGACTACTGTTTCGACATTGTTCAAATCATCCAACATTACAACCTTGAGTCTTTAGTTTGAACATCACGTAAATATCACCCTCCTCTCTGAATTTTTCAACAACCTACGACCGGTTGGAGATGGGCCGAGATACGGACTCGTTGCTAAGCGATCCGGATTTCACCCAGATCTGGACCGATTTTCTCGGATGTCTTCCTTCCGAGAGTGATTTCACTCTATATCCATCTTGGAGTGAACCTCTTGATCTCCCTTTGAGGAGATTTCTTAGATTCCTTCATGATACCTTCTATCACTATCATCGACCTTTGAACACCAATTTATTTCAATCACAAGAACTGTCTGCCTCTGACAATGTCCTTTATAAGGTCGTTGCTCATTGTCTTCTTCCCATAGTTACCCGTGGTTTGGCCTTGGTTCGCCCTCCACACCTACTTCTCATGCATTTCTTTCACAATACTTAGACATTAACATTGGTCTCAATACCTTCCAATGCATCATTCATTTCATAAGGCCAAACAATGGGAAGATTCACATACCATTTGGAAATGTCCTCACCAATGGCTCACCAGAGGCATTGATGTGAATATAGGAGTCATTAAAGTCATGAATAGGAAATATGATCAGATGACTCGACGGAGTTTCTCAAGGCTCGAAGGCCGCAGAGGATCCGCTTCCGGGACCCAAAGACGGCGGAGTGGCCTCCCGCACCAGAGGATGCCGCTGCGGAAGGAGTTGCTGAGGGTGGTGCTGCAGGAGTAGCTAAGGGTGGTGCTGCAGGTGTTGCTGAGGGGACTGCTGCAGGGGAGACTGCTGCAGCGACATCGCTCTACCGGACACATCCTCGCCCGCTTCGATGCTTTGCGAGCGGGTGGACACACGCTTTGAGGAGCCGCGCTAGAGCATCAGAGCTCCTCTCCCTCGTGAGAGAGGTGCAGCGCAGCAGGACATCTTGGCGATTCTCCGCCACAGACTGGACACCCACCTCACGATGGTTCGTCATCGGCACCGATGGATGCTGAGGACGACGATCGTTAGCTCGCTTGTTTTCTTTGTTATTTTATTTTTGGCCGTATGTACGGCATAAACTCCTACTTATGTAATGACTTTTGATTGATGAAATGAAATTGTTTTTTTATTATTCACTTCTATTAGTGCCTACAATTTGTTGTTTATCAAGTTTAGAAGTTGAGCATATAGTACGAAGTTATGAATATTGATACGATACAATTACACTTTTTGTGTCATAATTTTATTGTTTTAAATATCGTATCAATCCATTAATCTGATGAACATGTTTTTCGTCTAATATTTTTCATATGTTATATTAGTCGAATAAAATGTGTATGCCAAGTTTCGTGATTTTTGGACACCCACGTAATTTTCTACACATTTTCAAACCTTGACTGAAAAACTCGAAACTCAGATTTGTCTGATATCGATTATGCCGTTATTGGGCGATCGCTATGGTCAGCGATTACGCCTATTCGATCGAATCGGTGTCCGCTTTGGAATGGAAAGCGGTTTTTCATCGGTTAAAAGGTTCAATTTTGGACATTATACAATTTCCACAGTATATATATGATACCTTGTATGGAAAGGCGGATTTTCTTGGTGCACTGGTTTAGGGGGAGCTACATCCCTTATTTATATAATTGTTGGTGCAAGGCTAGGACATATTTTCCTATTGCTTATGTTTTGTTTATCATGTTATTTACACATCATGAGACATGTCTTAGGGGAGCTTCATATCAATTTTATACCTTTGTTCAAGATGTGTCAATTATAATTCTTTCCTGCACTTATTGGATAACCTCTTCTCTTTTTGTTGTATGTCAAAGGGGGAGAAGGGATATTTAAGTTAGAATTCATATTGAAATATGTTTATGTGTTAAAGATCTAACTTAAATGATTGTCAAACATCAAAAAGGGGGAGATTGTTGGTGCAACAATGCCCCAATCATTTATATATATTTTGATGTTTGGATAATCATCTAAGTTAGGCAATGTTTTGTGATCTAATTGTATACATGTTTAAGTGACAGGAAAATACAAGTATGAAGACTTGGTAAAAGACAAGTCCAAGTGTGATCTTGGCAAAGAGAAGTCAAGGAAAGGTCTTGGCAGCATAAGTCCAAGCATGTAGTCTTGGCGGCGTAAAGTCCAAGCAGTCCTTGGAAAAGGAATACCAAAGGAAAGTCTTGGTGGCATAAGTCCAAGCATGTAGTCTTGGCGGTGTAAAGTCCAAGCGTACTTTGGCAAAGAAGAAACCCAAAGCATGACGAAACCGAAGGAAGCTTTTGAAGGCAAGCGCATGGATGGAGTCATGGACTCAGAGAAATCCTAGAGGCGTAAGGTTGATGGAGAAGCTAGAAGGTTAAGTCTAGGCTTAGGTTATGTTTTCAAGTATTAATTGGTCATACTTGGAGTGTGCCAGTCGACTGAACATGGTGTCGGTCGAACTGGCCCTTAAAATGCAGCATTGGAGGATGGAAGCGATCGGGGGTTATCGTCGAACCGGTGATGATCGACTCGACTCGATCGATACTGTGCGATCGGCAACAGATCGCCAAAAATGGCGCGTGAGCCGATCGCGCGATCGATTCTAGGCGATTACCGAATCGCGCCATCGTGGGCCGATCGATAGTCTTTCCGTTGGCGATGACGACGGCAAATCCCGCAAATCCGGTGTTGGCCGTTAGAATCAGCAATCGATCGATGTAAGTCATCGATCGGTGATAGACCTCCAACGGGAAAAAGAGGCTCTTTCCTATAAAAAGAGCCCAAGGGGAGCAAGAAGAGCCTAATGCTTACATTCTGATCTTTCTTCTAAGCTCCTACAAGTTTTCCAAGCTTTCTAAGTGTATTAATCTCCTTTCTCCTCTCAAATCTTAATTGTCATCTTTTGTAAGAAGAGGAGGTCTTTGTAAAGAGAAAGCTTCTTAGTGAAATTGCTTGGGTTGATCCACCTTAAGGATCGCCGTGGAGTAGGAGCGTTATCTTTGAACCACGTAAAGGCTTTGTTAGCATTGTCTTTTTGTTTTTACATATATTATTTGTGTTTGCTTCCGCTAATTACTCTTGTAGAAACGAAAAGCGCTATTCACCCCCCTCTAGCCTTCAAACGATCCCTAACACATAGTTGCTGAGACATGTATAGAGAATCATCTTTGATTGGGTCTCTCTGATGGGGATCGTTGACCGCTAGAGGGGGGGGGTGAATAGTGCGTTGTCGTACGTTGATGGAATTCGCTCGTGATCGAGTCTACAATTTTCGTTAGCACAGCGGAATAATAATAAAAGCAATAACGAAATTAGACAAACACACGAACACAAGAATTTAACGTGGTTTGGAACCGCACGGTTCCTACTCCACGGATCGAGCTCTAAAGAGCTCTAGTGATGCGCACACAATCACTAATCACCAATTCTCCTTCTCGACACAAGTCGGAGGCGGAGAAACCTCTTACAAACTATTCTTACAACAATAAAAAATAGATACAAGCAATTACAACAACAAAATACAATGCAAGTAAAAAAAACTACTTTATAAGAGCACTTTAGTTGCTTGATCTTTGATTGCCTTGGACTAGCCTTGAAGGACTGGAAAAGCACCAACTCTTCCCCTTCAATCGCCCAAGAAAAACCTTGCTTGAAACCCTCCAAGAACAGCTGCTTTTAACCTGCATCGGGCTGAATTTTCGCCGATCAGTCGATTGCCATAAGTCACCAGTCGACTGATGCCACTGTTATCGTGAGACAACGGGTCGATCCACGCTGGAAAAGCTCCAAGGGATCTCTTGGCGATCGACTGCCATACCAGAGTCGATTGCCCGATCCATATGGAGCATTCGCTCGCGACTAAACCGAATCGATTATGCGTCCCTTAGCAATGATCGCTCCAATGAGCAATGATCGCTAGAGCAATTTTAGCTCTAAATCGACAGTCGAACTCTAGTCGACTCATGGCAGTCGAACCGGTCATAATGCCAGTCGACTGCTAACCTCAAACATGAGGTTTTAACCCAAGTATGGTGCCCCCCATACTTGCTAGACCACCCTTAGTCTAGACCTAAGCCTTCTAGCCACCTCTATCAACCTCATGCCTCTCGGATCCCTCCAAGTCATCCATGACTTGTTCATCCATCGCGCTAGCCTCCAGGTGCTTCCATCGACTATGTCATGCTAACGGTATTTACACCGCCAAGGCACATTGAACTTACGTCGCCAAGACTCCGCTTGAACTTTACGTCGTCAATCATTGGACTTATGCTGTCAAGACTCCCGCTTGAATTGTACGCCGCCAATATCCCCTTAGACTTCTCAAATGCCAAGACTCAAGCTTGGACTTTTCCTTGCCAACCCATGTTGGACTTTCCATGCCAAGACCAAGCTTGGACTTTTCCTTGCCAAGACCCATGCTTGGACTTTCCTTGCCAACCCATGTTGGACTTTCCATTGCCAAGACCCATGCTTGGACTTTCCCAAAGGCATGGTCAACTCTAGTCAACCATCAAAGTCTCCCTCGAGTCAAACTCGAGTCCGGTCAATCATGACCCAGGTCGATTGCTCCAACAATCTTCCCAACATAATAACTGACATCAATGTCAAACATACTACGTCAAACATCAAAACATCACTCGAGTCAAACTCGAGTCTGGTCAATCGTGACCTGGGCCGATTGCACCAACAATCTCCCCCTTTTTGATGTTTGACAAAACAAACCTTGAGTTAGGCCCCTAACTCAAATCCCCTTACCAATTTCCCAAATTGATAATTTTACTCTTCCCCTTTTTGACATACATCAAAAAGGTTATCTCTAAGGAGGTCAATGTCTCATGTCCCAATGAGATCTTACAATCTCTCCCTTGGTCCAAAAATACCTAGGATGCCTACCATCTTCCTAGTGATAAGTCCCATATCACTCAAGAGAGGCAATCATATACTCTCTCCCAATTTCCAAATTGGATTTCTCAAAATCCCATCAATTTTCCCAATTGATAACATTCTCCCCTTCAAGAAGAAAAAACACATCCATCATCCCAAGATGGATAACTCCCCCTAAAGGCTTGCTCCCCCTTGACCATTGCACCAACAATGTCATTGGGAAGTTCCTAAGTCAATAGGAACTCTAAACCATCAAAATTAAGGTTCAAAGTTCAACATAGAACTTTCACTCACCTTAAGATTGATACAAACCCTAAAAACTCTCCTAATCCATATCCAATGGATTTTCACCCTTTCTTCAACTTCCGAATTCTCACTTGCTTGTGAGGAAGAGCTTGCTTCTTCGGCCTCCTCCGATTGAACCGATGAGCATTCTATATCTTCTTCTTCTTCTTAGACCGGTTGAGGGTTTTCATGATATTTTGCCAATTCATTCCAAAATTCCTTGACATCCTTGTATTCACCTAGGCTACACAAGATATCATTAGGGATCAAATCACTCAAAAATTTGATTACCTTATTACTCCTCTCGAATTCTCGGAGTTGTTCTTCGATCCACTTCTTCATTTTGAGGAACCCTCCTTTAGGCCCTCTTGGAAATTGGAACCCTTCCATCAAAATGAACCAATCTTCAAAATAACTCATCATCAAGAAGTCTTCGGTCCGTGCGCTCCATTGCCTAAACCCTTCTTGTCCATAGAAGGTGTACGGGGATTAGAGTGTTGATGTCCCAACCTAATTGTTCTTGGACTTCTATCTTCACCCTCTAGCGTGCTCCCTTTGTTGTTAAACTTCAAGAGAGGTCTCGCTCTGATACCACTTGATGGGGATTGTTGACCGCTAGAGGGGGGGGGGGGTGAATAACGCATTGCCATACGTTGATGGAATTCGTTCGTGATCGAGTCTACAATTTTCGTTAGCACAGCGGAATAATAATAAAAGTAATAATGAAATTAGACAAACACACGAACACAAGAATTTAACGTGGTTCGGAACCTCACGATTCCTACTCCACGGATCGAGCTCTAGTGATGCACACACAATCACTAATCACCAATACTCCTTCTCGACACAAGTCGGAGGCGGAGAAACCTCTTACAAACTATTCTTACAACAATAAGAAATAGATACAAGCAATTACAATAATGAAATACAATGCAAGTAAAGAAAACTACTTTACAAGAGCACTTTGGTTGCTTGATCTTTGATTGCCTTGGACTAGCCTTGAAGGACTGGAAAAGCACAAACTCTTCCCCTTCAAATCGCCCAAGAAAAACCTTGCTTGAAACCCTTCAAGAACAACTGCTTTTAACTCGACGGGCCGATTTTCGCCGATCACCGATCGCCATAAGTCACCACGATCGATGCCATCGCTTGTCGCGAGACAACGGGTCGATTCACGCTGGAAAAGCTCCAAGGATCTTTTGGCCGATCGCCAATATTGGCCGATCATCGCCAGTAGTCGATCGAATGGCTACGGCTTTATGCTCGCGATTAAACCAACAATGATCGCTTCCAATGAGCAATGACGCTGAGTAATTTTAGCTCTAAACCGGCAGTCGAACTCTAGTCGACTCATGTCAGTCAAACCGACCATAATGCCAGTCGACTGTCAACCTCAAACATGAGGTTTTAACTCAAGTATGGTGCCCCCATACTTGCTAGACTGCACCCTTAGTCTAGACCTAAGCCTTCTAGCCACCTCTATCAGCCTCACGTCTCTCGGATCCCTCCAAGTCATCCATGACTTGTTCATCCATCGCGCTAGCCTCCAGATGCTTCCATCGACTATGTCATGCTAACAGTGTCTACATCGCCAAGGCACATTGGACTTACGCCGCCAAGACTCCGCTTGGACTTTACGCCGCAAATCATTGGACTTATGCTGCCAAGACTCCCGCTTGGACTTTACGCCGCCAATATCAAACCCCTTGGACTTCTCAAATGCCAAGACTCAAGCTTGGACTTTTCCTTGCCAACCCATGTTGGACTTTCCATGCCAAGACTAAGCTTTGACTTTTCCTTGCCAAGATCCATGCTTGGACTTTCCTTGCCAACCCATGTTGGACTTTCCATGCCAAGACCAAGCTTGGACTTTTTCTTGCCAAGACTCATGTTTGGACTTTCCTTGCCAACCAATGTTGACTTTTCATTGCCAAGACCCATGCTTGGACTTTCCCAAAGACATAGTCAACTCCAGTCAACCATCAAAGTCTCCCTCGAGTTAAACTCGAGTCCGGTCAATCATGACCCGGGTCGATTGCTTCAACAATCTTCCCAACATAATAACTGACATCAATGTTAAACATACTATGTCAAACTACTTTGTCAAACATCAAAACATCACTCGAGTCAAACTCGAGTCTGGTCAATCGTGATCTGGGCCGATTGCACCAACACTCTCGTCCTCACCCAACCTGGTTCGATTATTGTCTTGGCAACTTGGCTATTTTCGTCCACATCATAACTTGACTATTTCCTTCCACATCAAAGATCATTATTTTAAATAAGGATGGAGAAGTCATCTATCATAAGCCAAAGAGAATGTAACCGATTTGATTAAGTAGAAGCCAAGCCATAGAGACGCTTCCTTATCTGTAATCAACGGAGACAATTCAACTCTTAGAAATTAGATGACGAATGTTCTCGAAAAGCAATTCCTTCTCCGTGAATGATTTGCGAATGTTTATTTGATGACAAATATAGAGAAAATAAATTATACTATCTAACTCTTTATTTTCCATCTAGCTTATTTAAATGATGAAAAATATATAAAAGAAACAATGTTATTGATTCTCTGCTTTTCAATCAGTCACATAGTCTCTTCCTTCATTCCAACTAAAGGGCGAATTTCATTTCAATGCTCTTAAATTACCTTTTTGTTTAAGTAGATAAGAAATGATAGGGAATTAGAGGGCTAAAATTCCATACCAAAGAGAATATCTTGAATCCTATTTCTATATCATTCACTGAAGTTAAAGAAGTGAGGATCATTAATATGACAATTTTATTTTTTTTAATGCTAATGGTGTGCTTCATGGACGGGCTCATTCTTGACTTGTGAGCTTGTTTCGTAAGTGCTCGAATGCTCGGACATTTTGAATCAATAAAAAAAATAAAGTAATTTTGGTCTCTCTCTCTCTATATATAGTTAGTTAGTTAGTTGTATGTAGTAACTACTCTATCGTTATGTATGGTGGTTGAGAAAGTGCCTTTTTTATTTTTTTTTAAAGAATACCTTTTTTACTATTAAAAAAAATAATTAAGGGAGGCTTTTAATTTTTGCCCTAACAAATATAAAAATGAGAACATGGATGGTATATTGGTATTCCATCTATTATAACTAAGTTTAATCTCATCCCCACCTCAATTAATATCGGCATTGATGGTCACTTTATTTGAAATAAGACATCTCTCTCGATGTTTCCATGGACCTCTACCTCGGAAGACATTATTAATGTCAACATGCACTATCGATGCCATCTTATTCACTTTGATGAAGTTGTATTTATGACTAACCATTAATCGAACATGGATGAACCTCAACTTGTACTCTTCTATTTATGATTCCTCTCATTTTTTCCAAGCACATCCCACAAAGTATAATTGATACGATATCGATCGTACCATAATATATTTAGTATTGTCTATGTCGAATATTGTTGAACATGGGGTGAAAGAAAGGAAAAGAAGGCCACAGAGACGAGCAAGAATCGAATGGCCAAGATGGAAGATGATAGGATCGTCGCGGTTAGATGACTCGATCAAAATAGGCTATAATATAGAACTCTTCACACCAATTCTGTTCTATAGTAAGTATAGCACATTTGCAATTTGAGGCATTAAACTTTATGAAATCTTTGAGGGCTGAAAATGATTAGGATGAGAAAGGAAACACTTATGGAGCTAAATAGTTTCAAATTATAAATTAAAATGTGCAATTATACACAGATTTTTGTAGGATCGAAAATGCATTAGAAACAGGTGAATAGCGTAATTTTTATTTTCATTTATCATTAAAATAAATCATATCAAAGTAAATCACAACTGAAAGTTAAGACAAACACACATGATTTTTTATTTGGTTCATGGCCAAAAGACTGCTAATCCAAGGCTCACGATCCGAGATCATTTATCAGTGAACAATCTATTAAATATCTCTTCCTCGTTGGAGGAAAGAGATTCGCTTCTTATAAATATTAAGGAAACGATAACAATCTTACCGCTCCTTATAGCAATTAAGTATGAATAAAAGAAAAATTAAATGTACCAACACGATATGATGCAAGTGAAGTGCACGGTCGAAGTCGTAGAGTTGTAGCACAGAAGTTAATCGTCGATTGCAAAAGTTGAAGGCAATAACACTTAGAATTCTTGATATTAGTGCTTATGTCCAAACCTTCTTTTATAGACTTTTCTAGGCACCTGGATCTGTTCAAGGTGCCTCAAGCTCATCCAGATTGAATCTGATTCGGGTGGAGTTTATCGATTTCTAGACGACTGGATCTGGTTCGGTCACTTGGAATGCTGACAAGGATACATTCTGATTTAATCTTGATCCACTTCGGTCGTTGACATTTATCTCTTGGTCCAGTCGTCTGGAATGTTGATATAAGATCCAATTTTAATCCTATTTAGGTTGATCAAATCTATCTCTGTTCAAATCGGTTGGAATGCTCTTTGTAGGTTAGATACTTCATGTATCACAAAGTTAGCACAACATACAAATTAATAGTGACGGCAGTTTTCGATTGTCCGATCTCAACTTCGATATTCTTTCGGAACCCTTAGTTGGACTGACGTATAAGATTATCCTCGTAAAGAGAACACGACCTTATCAGTTCTTCTTGCCTAGAAGAATCACTCCACACAAGGTTCTTACTTTACTTACCTTTGTCAAACACTTAATCCTCCGACATGTTTAAACTTTTCTGCTTAGCTCTCGATCCTCAGACCACTCCGCCTCTCTCCGATGTACAGACTCCGCTGACCCACTGAGATTCTCTTGATATCTTCGATCTTTGCTAAGACATCTTTTGCCTAATCAAGTACTGCATTCTTATTAAGCCATGCAAGTTTAACACAACATGTAAGATCACACTTTGACCCCAAAACCATTATCATAAAGTTTCATTACACAGTGACAAGTTATTGCTTGAATTATTAATAGGAGCTTCATAAATCATTGAGAAAAAGCTTATGTGTAACTCTATGTGTAACTCGAACTCTGTAACTAAAATGCTTATCGAAAAAATGCATCTTCATTTTCAAAGTTCATTGTGAAAATCTCTCGTATGGTACAACTTAACATAAAAAAAAAAAGCATCTACAGGATTAAACATCAGGATTGCTCGAGATCAGATGACGTTTGCACAAATTGTCTCAGTCTCTCCACTTCACCGATTGCAGTTAACCATTTTGTAAGAATATCAATTGTCAAATAGTTTGGTTTGCATCCCTGCGAATTCATCTTATCCATAAGCTCGAAGGCTTTATCAGATATGTCATGGTCCTGAAGACCCTTGAACATAGCAGTGTAGGTCGCGACATCGGGCAATATATCTTGTTTCTGCATCTCGTCGAAGAGATCTATTGCGGCATCAACTTTTTTATTCTTACAATAAGAATCAATGAGGATGCTATAAATAACAGTGTAGGCTGGCACCGTTGACACATCCATGCTCCTGAAGATCTTCATGGCTAGGTCATGTTCACCGGCTTTGCAGTAACCATTGATCAGAGTTCCATAAGTGACAACATCAGGTTTGCATCCATCATCCACCATTTCGCCGAGCAATTTATTAGCCTTCGAAAAATCGCCAGCCTTGCAGAAAGCATCGATCAGAGTACTGTATGTGAATATATCAGGCCTAAGCCCGGCCTTGCACATTTCGTCGTGTATCTCAAATGCCTTATCCAACCTCTTCTTCTTGCAAAACCCACTTATCAAAGCGTTATAGCACTTTACGTCTACTTGAAAACCATTCTTTCTCATCAACGACACATTCGAATAAGCATCATGCAGTTTGCCAACTTGAGCCAACCCAGAGATGAGAGTGAAGTATGTCACCGAATTAGGGGAAACCCCTTCCTTGATCATCTCATCGAAGAAAAGCACCAATCAAGGTGTTATAGGTGATAGCATTGCCTTTAACTTCCCGCCACTCAATCTTTTTCTTTCGAAAGAAATCGAGGGCACTCCCAATCATCCCATGCTTGCACATTCCATTTACAAAGGTATTCAGCGTGACCACATCGACAGCCACCCTTTCCTTCTCCATCCTGGTAAGCAATTCGTGAGCCATGTCCAACTCTGCAGCCTTGCAGAAGGCATCGATCAGGGTGTTGTAAGTCACACTGTTAGGATGACAAGCATGGCTTGATTTCATCCTATCGAGCAAGGAGAGACCATCCTGAAGCCTTCCTGCCTTGCAGAGCCCATCGATGAGAGTGTTAAAAATGATTGTGTCTGGAGTAACCCCTGAATCTGGGCTTGACATTACGTCGAGCACGTTCAGTGCATCGTCGAGGCGACGGGATTTGCAGAGGTAATTGATGAGTATACCGAAGGTGACTACGCTGGGGCGTACGCCCAAGCCTTCATCTCCGAAAACAGAAGATTCATCCTTGCGAAGTCTCGAATTGCAGCGAGACCAGTCAAGAGGGCATTGCACACAGGGGCCTCGATGGAGCCGCCAGCATCCTTTACCGCGTGGAAGAAATCCCAGGCCCCGGAGGTGGCGCCGCCGCGGCACAGATTGCTGATGAGATGAGTGAACAGGACGGCGTCGGGCGGGAAAAATCCCATCTTGGCCATCTTGACGAGGAGTGCAAGAGACTCCTCGTTCACGGGCTGGCTTCGCCTGGCCAAACCGGAGAAAACGATCGAGCGAGTGGCGGCGTCAGGCGGGGAAGTGGAGTCGGGGGAAAGCATCCCGCGGAGGATCGACAAGGCGGCGGAGAGGCGGCCGGGAGAGGCAGAGCCGAGCAGGGAACGGAGCTGGCAGTTAAGGTGGCGAAGTGAGGGAAAGGGTTTCTCAGTTAAGAGGTGCTTCGCGTCGCTCCGGCTGCCTACTCCCCCATCGCAATCGACGGCGGTGGAAGAGGAGGAAGCGGCATGGCGGCGGCGGAGAGCCGTCAAACGCAAACATGGATTTTTCACCAGCTTCATCTTCCGTTTGCCCACCCCCGAGGCTGCGTTGGCAAAAACCTGGATTCTTATACCCGAACCGTTGGAAGGCGTCATCAGCGTCCACATTGCCGTTAGATTCGTGCAGTGAAAAAGATTTTCTCCGTGGATCTTCGCAAATGATCTCGACAAGATAAGCAGATTACTAAACTCAAATTTAACGCCATAATTGATAACAGAATATATAATTAAAAAAATATATATAGTATATAAAGATTTTGAAATTCTGGGGACACTTGTGTACGCGCCAACGTGCGAAAACGACGAATGCACTGTGATTTCCTCTTCTTTGCAGGTGCCGATAGTTTGACATCGTCGAATTTCGATTAGATTCTTATCACAATTCGATCAGAGTTAAAATCTAACTATATCATAATCGAATTTCGATTGAATCATGATTGAATTCTGATAGAATCGCGATCAAATTTCGATCACGGTCGAATTTGATTTCAATTTCAATTTGAATTCGATCGTGATTCAACCGATCAGGGACAAAATTCGATCGGATCACGATTGAATTACGATCAAATCACAGCCAAAATTCAATGGAATTGTAGCCATGATTGTCGCCGCAATCGTGACCATAATTCGAACGAATTCTAACTGTGATCCGATTGCGATCCGATATAACTCAAATCGACTGAATCACGATCGAAATTCGTCGGTAATAGAACGACACAAACATCCCTATGAATTCAAATATTGACTATAGCATCATTCGCCGTTGACGCCAAAAGAATCAGACATCGATTGTCATCGAAACGCGACGTCGCACCGGATAAAATAACTCTAGTATATAATGCAGGAGAATTTCAACTTTTTTCTAATTTCTCCTGAGCCCAACTTAAATAGCTGTATATACATGACAATGTAATAGAAATTTTAATTTTCTTAAACTTTTTTCTTATTTCTCTTAAACCAAACTTAAATAAATAGCTGAAATACAATACAATGATCATTTATACAACGACCCATGTGATGCGGCATTTGCTATTATGAATGAACTAACATTCATATTAGTTCCGAAGGAATGTCGAAATTGAGATCGGACAATCGAAAATTGTCATCACTATTAATTTGTTTGTTGTACTAACTTTTTGATACATGAAGTATCTAATCCACTAAGAGCATTCTAGGCGACTGGAATAGAGATAGATTTGATCAGTCGAAATAGGATTAGAACTGGATGTCATATTAGCATTCTAGGCGACTGAACCAGGAGATAAATGTCAACGACTGAAGCGGGATCAAGATTAAATCAGGAAGTATTATGTCAGCATTCTAAGCGATCGAACTAGGTCCAAGCGTCTTGCAATCGATAAACTCCACCCGGATCAGATTCGATTTGGATGAGCTTGAGGCGCCTCGAACGGATCTAGGTGTCTGGAAAAGTCTATAAAAGAAGGTTCGGATAAAAGCTCTAATATCAAGAATTCTAAGTGCTATTGCCTTCGACTTCTGCAATCGACGATTAACTTCTGTGCTACAGCTCTACGACTCCGACCACACACTTCACTTGCATCATATCGTGTTGGTACATTTACATTACACAAATACATCAAAATAGCAATGAAATTTAGCAACTAAAATAATTTGTTGCTAATTTACAACAAAATTTATGACAAATTGAAAATTTCATCGCAAATAAGTAACGAAATTTCCAACAATTTTTTGTTGTTGTAAACATAAAAGCATTTGTAACAAATTAAATTTTATTGCAAATATTGTCGCAGTTTTGCAATGAAATATAAATTCGTCGCAGAATTTGCAACGAAATTGGGATTCATTGCAAACTCTGCGACAAATTCTATTTTCGTTGTAAATTTTGCAACGAATCTAGAATTTATTGTAAATATTCCTACAAATTTGACAACGAAATATTTTCATGGGACATTTTCAATTATTTGGCAAAAAAAAAAAAACATGGCAGGAATTAAGAAATTTGCGACGAATTCGTCGCAAATTTGGCAACGAATTTAATTTTCGTCGTCAATTTTGCGATGAAAAATAAAATTCGTCGCAGAATTTTGCGACGAAATATGAATTCGTCGTAGAATTTGCAACAATTTAATAATTCGTTGCAAATTGTACGATAAATTTAGCGACGAAAATATTTCGTTGGATTTTTTAATTGGCGACGAATATTGCATTCGTCGCCAATTTTGTGACGAATACAATATTCGTCGCCAAATTTATGACGAATATTGCAACGAATTATAAATCGTCGTTGATTTCCCCTAATTACACCACCTCCCTTTTCCTTTCCCCTTCTCACGTGCTCCTCTGCTCGATCGATCCCTTCGGTATAAACGCCTCTCCTCTTCCACCACCTCTCCTCTTCCGCTGTCGGAGCACCGGCTCGCCGCGCGCGGCAGCTGCCACGATCTCGCTGCCGTGTGAGATCGCGACAGCAGCTGCCGCGAGCTCGCGCGGCAGCTGATGCGTGCTGCCGCAAGTATGACATGTGCTCGCGGCAACGCGAGCGTGTGCTCGCGGTTGCTGCTGGCCCGAGCACGCGGAAGGGCCTGCCACGAGCACATGGAAGGGCCTTCCGCGAGCACGCGGTAGGCGCAAGCACGCCGCACGGGCACGACGCGGTAGGGGCGTCGCCTCTGTCGCGTCCTTGCATCGCGATCGTCCTTCATATGATCCATGTGCATGCATAGCGATCATCTATCAGGTGACCCTAGTCGTTCGTGTGCCAATGGTTTGTCTAGGTCATTCGCCCAGTTGGGGCGTTGTTCCAGGCTCCGCACATGGGTGGTTCATCGCCACCCCTGGATCGCGCACAGTTGTTGTGTCGACTCCGACCCTCCAAGGCATGTACTTCGCCCACAACAAAGTCAATATGTTATTCAAATTAAATCAGTAATGTGCAATATAAATACAAAATTAATGTTTTATTTTTCATAGATTTGTCGTACTTCGTCCTTCAGGCGATCTGCGTGTTCGTAAAGTCTTCTACTGTGAGCTCATCCATTGCTTCCACCAGGACAGATATATTGTGTATTCAAAACTTTATAGTATTATCATTCTATAACATATATAATTAATGTTCGATTTTATATATTTCTTTTACTATAAATATGTATTATTTGTTCGATATGTTATATATAGTTTGCAATTCAAAATCATACTAAAAATAAGTAAGCACCAGAAGAATTTATTTTGAGTATAAATTTATTGTTCAATTAATATGGATGGAACATGAAAAAAATAGAATTAATCCTTGATATAAATTTGGAAACATGACAAATGGAGAGAGAAAGAAGTTGGATGTATATATAAAAAGAATTTACCAGAACGTCGAAGTTTACTCGATGAATTTATTATTGGGTTGGAATAATTTTTAAATTTTGCCGGTAGTAATGTTGAGTTTATGATATTTGTTGGTTGCACCCCAAATTTTATATTGGGTGCAATTACGGAATTAAATATTTTCCTTCATGATATTTGCTCGACAGTATTGAGTTATTTACACATGTGGACATTAGAAAGAGACATTCTAATCATTTTGTGTAACTTAGAAAGAACATTTCCACTGACATTTTTTGATTTCATGGAACATCTTTTGGTTGACTTGCCATATGAGGCCAAAGTTGGAGGTCCTGTTCAATTTTGATGGATGTATCTATTTGAAAGGTGAACTTTTTCTTTTTTTTATCATTGTTAGTGCATTTGATTAATTTTAGTATAAGTTAATTTCTAATAAATTTTATTTTATTACTATTAGATTTATCTATCACTTGAAAAAAAGGTGAAAAATAAGGCTCATGCTGAGGCTTCTATTGTTAATGCATATATTATGGAGAAAGTTACAACTTTTACATTATATTATTTTGAACCTCACACTCAATGCAAAAGTCGGAGAGCAGGAAGAAATGATGAGTTCTTATTGATCCCAATTTGAAGTCATTCTCAATTTTTAACTACCTTGGTCGACCGAATGGATCTTGTACACGTAGATACTTAATTGGTCAAGAGTGGAGAGCAACCCACACATATATTTTACTGAACTGTCCAGAAGTTACGTCGTATTTCGAGTGAGTATATATATGTTATATTATATATTTCATATATCATAAATTATTGTTCGTGTTATATTTATTTTTATGGTAGGATTTTCCAAACCTTATATTCTGAGCTTCCGGAGCATGAGTTTGATCGTTTATGCGACGAAGAATTTGCACCATGATTCAAAAAATATGTAAGTAGTCTATGATAATAAATTGGTTAAATTTTGACTTTAACACATACCTATTTGACTTTAGGTTCTTAATAATCACGCTCACATTGAGAAAGAATTAGTAAACTATCTATCATGGGGTCCAAACTCAATAGTGAAAACTTGGCCGACATATTTTATAAATGGATATAATTTTCATACTCAAGAATATGGAATGGGCAAAGCTACAATGAATAGTAGGGTTTGTGTTTAGTCATCTAATGATGGAGGTGCAAGGAATGATTTTTATGGTTTGTTAGATTAAATTTTAGGGGTAGAGTACCCAGACTCATATTTGCGAGTTATTTTATTTATGTATCGTTGGTTTGACCTTATCAAAGCCATGAGGGTGCATCCACAGTTTAATTTGGTTGAAATAAATTACAAAAAATTATACAAGATGTATGAACCATTTGTGTTAGCACAACAAGCGATTCAAGTATTTTGTGCTTCATATTCTAGTCTGAGACGAGACAAAAGTGATTGGTGGGTTGTTTATAAAACAAAAGCATGTAAAAAAATAGAGAAACATTGTGAAGACATAGCATATCAATAAGATGAAGTTGTCAATATAAAACAAAAGCATGTAAAAAAATAGAGGAACATTGGGAAGACATAGCATATCAACAAGATGAAGTTGTCAATACATTTCATATCGAAGAATATAATATTTCAACGTTACGAGATCCTAGCGGCATAGTAATAGACATTAATGCAAGTGAAATGAATGAGGATGAAGATGAGAAATTTAATTTAATTTAGACGATGATGATGATGACGACGATGAGGATGATGAGATCGAAGAGACGTATGACCAGGATGAAATTCACCATGAGAACTTCGATTTATAATTATGGGTAACTTTCATTCAGTATCAATTAATGTATAAGTCATATCACGAGGTGAACTATGTTTTTTATTTTATGACAGATTTATAAATTCTGTACATGTTATTCACGAGGTGAACTATGTTTTATGTATGCATGTTGACACTTTACAAGAGTCCAATCGATAAGTCAATGCATCGGGAGAGGTAGCTTGTGGCTTTGAACCTTCCGTAGTAGAATGCTATTAAGCATACTAGGTTGTGCAGTGAACGTGATGTCTCAAACTGCTCAACTATTTGTGTATACTAAGACAATAACACCCACATAGAGACTTATCTCTCCTACTTTTGGTTCTCATGGTTGGTTCCGTTTTGGCCATGGACACCATCTTGGATTCATGAGTGTTTCATTGAAGTGACCTGTCTTCACACTAACATAGGTGACACTTCTATCAAGAATATCCTACCATACTCCACCTTATAAAGTTATAGAAATCATTAAAAGCATAAGCTTAACCTCACTACATGTGGTAGGACAACACATGGTCATCCTAGGATTGGGATAGAGATAATATATCTCATGTGCTATAACACAACTTCTGTAGCTTTGTTGTCTCATTGAACCAAGATTTTGGGATCTCCAATCAACAAGATTGGGTTACCACTACATTCATTTTAGTTGTAGATTTTTAATCACATTCCTCTTGACGAGCAGTATACTTGATCTCGACTTAGCCCTTTCATAAGAGGATATGCCAAATTATCTTTGGACTTGACATAATCGATTGCAATCACTCCATTCGAGATCAACTGTCTAATGGTATTGTGTCTACAATGTATATGACATGACTTACTATTATACATACTACTCTGTGCCCTTTCAATCGCCGATTGACTATCATAGTGTATAAGTACGACAGACACAGGTTTCATCCAGCATGGAATATTTTCCAAGAAATTCCACAACCATTCAGCTTCTTTAGTTGCTTTGTCTAGTGATATAAACTCGGATTCCATAGTTGACCGAGCAATGCACGTCTGCTTAGTGGATTTCCAATATACCACTCCCCCACCAATCATGAATACATATCCACTAGTGGATTTGAAATCTTTTGTATCTGATATCCAATTAGCATCACAATATCCCTCTAAGACAGCGGGATATTTTCTATAATGTAATCCATACTTCATAGTATATTTCAAATATCTAAGAACTCACATTGGTGCTTTCCAATGAGTATTGTTTGGATTACTTATAAAATGACTCAGCTTGTTGACCCCACAGGCAATATTCGAACGTGTATAGTTTGTGAGATACATCAAGCTGTCTATTATCTGAGAATATTCTAATTGCGATATGAGCTCACCTTGGTTTTTCGCTAAGTGTTGACTTAGATCCATAGGTATTTTCATCGTAGAGAGATTGTACGCATTAAACTTCTTCAATACCGACTCTACATAGTGAGATTGTGTCAAAACTATCCCCTCAGATGTCCTGAGAATTTTAATTCCGAATATAACATCTGCTCTACCCATATCTTTCATATCGAAATTCTTGGTCAACATTTTCTTTGTACTCATGATTATCTCTTGATTACTGCCCATTATAAGCATATCGTCTACGTATAGACAGATAATTACATGACCTTTAGGTGTGTGTTTGACATAAATGCATTTGTCACATTCATTTATTTTGAATTCGTTTGACAACATTATTTTGTCAAATTTCTCGTGCCATTGTTTAGGTGCTTGTTTAAGTTCGTACAATGACTTAACAAGTCGACACACCTTTTCCTCTTTCCCTAGAGCTACGAACCCCTCAGGTTGCTCCATATATATTTTTTCTTTCAACTCACCATTTAAGAAGGCAGTCTTAACATCCATTTGATGTATTTCAAGGTCATACAATGTTGCGATGGATATCAACACTCGTATGGACGTAATCCTTGTCACCGGTGAGTAGGTATCGAAATAATCAAGACATTCCTTTTGCTTATACCCTTTGGCTATAAGTCTGGCATTATACTTGTCAATCGATCCATCAACTTTATACTTGCGTATTAGTATCCACTTACAACCTAATGGTTTAGAACCAGAAGGAAGGTCCACTAATTCCCAAGTATGGTTATTCATGATGGACTCAATTTCACTATTAACAACTTCTTTCCACAATGGGGCGTCGGGACTAGAGAGAGCTTCACTTAATGTTCTTGGTTAGTTTCTGACATAAACGTCATGAAATTCGGCCTGAACGATTTCTCAACTCTAGCCTGTTTACTCCGACGTGGCTCTTCGCTTTGATAATCAATAGTCCTTTTACGACAACTAAGTTCAGAAACGTCATTTCTGTTAGAACTTCTGTTGCTATCACTTTGAATGTTTCCCTTCTTATTCGAGAATACTTCTTCAAAGAATATCACATTCATTGATTCTATGGTTGTTCCCATATGAATATCAGAAATGTCTAACTTGTGAACTATGAAACGATATGCACTACTATTTTGGGCATATCCAATAAATATTGCATCGAACGTTTTAGGTCTAATCTTTATTTTCTTTGGCTTGGGTACTTCGACCTTTGCCAAGCACTCCCACCTTTTCAAGTATTTGTACGATGTCTTACGGCCTTTCCATAGTTCGTATGGTGTTTTATCATTTTTCTTGTGAGAGATTTTATTGAGAATGTGATTTGTTGATAATATAGCTTCCCCCCATAAGTTTTGGGATAAGCCTAAATTTATAAATAAAGTATTTATCATTTTCTTGAGTGTCCGATTTTTACGTTCAGCAACACCATTCGATTGAGGTGAGTAAGGCGTCGTTGTCTGTTGGATAATGTCAGATTCTGAACAAAACTCACCAATGGTGCACCATATTCGCCACCTCTATCGCTACGAATTATTTTAATTCGTTATCAAGTTAATTCTCAACTCATGTTTTATAGGTTCTGAAAGCCTCTAAGACATTGTCTTTACTTCTTAAAAGAAAGACATAACAGAACCTCGTGCAGTCATCGATAAAAGTAATAAAATACTTTTTACCTCCTCTAGTTTGCACGAATTTTAAGTCACATAGATCACTATGTATTAACTCTAGAGGAGTCGTTGACCTTTCCACCGAATGAAAGGGTAGTCTCGTCATTTTTGCTTCTACGCACACTTCACATTTGTGTGTTTTGTCAACATTGATGTTTGGTAATAAATTTAATTTGATGAGACGTTTCAGAGTATTATTATTGACATGCCCAAGTCGATCATGCCATAAATTAAAATACTTAACAATGTAGCTGGAAGTTTTTATTTTATTACCATCAAATTCAAGGTGTACAGTCATTACAACCATTTTGAACAAACTGTGTTTCAAGTACCTCTTACGTATGAAGACACCATTCTTCATAAGTACAAAGTTGTTTGACTGGAACACTAGTCTAAATCGACTTTAACAAGTGCTGATCCAGAAACTAGGTTCTTCCTGATGTCGGGAATATAGAGCACATCAATGAGCGTTAGCTCCTTTCCAGACGTCATTTTCAGAATAACTTTTTCGAGTCCGACAATCAAGGATGTCATGGAATTGCCCATATAGAGCTTTCTTCCACTTATTAAAGTATACTTGGAGAACATCGCCTTATCAGAATAGATATGATGTGTTGCTCCAGTATTGATCCACCACTGCTTCAGGTTGTCCACCACCGTATTGGCTTCAAACACGACCGCAATGAGATTCAGTTCCATGTTGTCAAAAGTTGCGACCTTGTTCACATTATCCTTCTGACCCTTGGTTGGTTTCTTTGGGCCTCTATAGTCTTTGGACATGTGTCCTGACTTTCCGCAGTTCATGAGACCTTGAATTTCTTGTCTTGAGCCTTCTTTTTGTGTTGTTTCGTCTTCTTGGTGTTTGGCTCAGCTAGGTTGGACATCTCGTCGATAGCTCGCTTCGTTCCTCTGGAGTTGAATAACTTTCAATTATCTTCCTCTATTCGTAGCCTCAGGATCAAGTCTTCAAGTCCCATCTCCTTTTGCTTGTGCTTGAGGTAATTTTTGAAATCCTTCTATGACGGAGGGAGTTTCTCGATTACCGCAGCTACTTTTGAACGACTCGTTCAGCTTCATGCCTTCGACATCAAGATCATACAATATCAGTTGCATGTCTTGGACTTGAGATGTCACACTCTTGGAATCTACCATTTGAAATCCAAAAATTGAATGACGATGAATTTCTTCAATCCAACGTTTTCTATTTTGTATTTCTTTTCGAGCGATTCCCAAAGAGATTTTGCCGTCTCCATCGAACTATACACGTTATACAATGAGTTGTCCAATGCGTTGAGAATGTAGTTGCGGCATAGGAAATCTCTGTTCGACCACGCATCACAAACAACTTTACTATTGGAATCATCTTCCTTAGTGGCTGGCGGGTCTTCACGCAAAAATCGTATGAGGTTTAGCGTCATCAGATAGAACAACATCTTCTGCTGCCATCGTTTGAAGTCAGCTCCGTTGAACTTCTCTGACTTCTCTACGGGTGGAATGGTGGTCGAGGCGTCGTTGATCACAACCATATCAGTTTACACCAATATCGATTTACGATTGTTTGGGAAAATTTCGGCTCTTCGGTGATTGCAGCCTGGAGGATGCAAACTGATATAAGCTCGTCGAGGCTAGTGTTCAATACTATCTCCATAAAACGATATTGCTCTGCTACAGGTGCTTACGGATAGCAAAAAATTTATTTCCCAAGATACAACGACGACGTCTCGAAATAGCAGCACTAAATTTCGAGACCTACGAAACTTCTCGTAGGCTTTTTGGACTCTGGATGCAGAAGATGGGAGGTATGAATGATTAGATTGAGGAACCATCATCTAGGGAATTCTATTTATACTTGTGAAGGTATAGAGGAACCATTTGGTTCAATCAAATCTCATCCATTCAATTTAAATGGATGATCTAGATATCATCCCTTCCCAAGAGATACAATGTCTCTTCATTTGGATGCATCTAAGTCTTTCATTTTTAATTTAATGACTAAGATTAAATCATCCAAAAATATACTTATGCTCCTTCATTTGAATGAACCAGATTTATCCATCTTAATACGACGATCTAGATTAAGCCATATTAATTTTTCATTCATATAATTGAGAAAATTATTTATTTGATCAATCAATTTTCCAACATTAATTAATTAACATAAGCTAATTAATCAATTAAGGTTGGATTGATCAACCTAATGCAACAGATTAACAACCTAAGTCAATTAATAAAATCCTACGGCTTTTTAATTTACCAACTAGATTAATTAACTTAATTAATTAGTTAAAGCAGAAAATATTTTCCTTGTTTACGGTTTCAACTGGCTCGTCGGATTTTGGTCCTAGCTGAGCGAGAGATGACGGTGGGGTTCCCGGCAGCATCGAAAATAGCTATGACGACGCAGGCAACCCTGTGAGGGCACGCCGATAGCTTTGGGGTGAAAACGGCATGGTGGTGGCTCGGTGACCGTGGGTCGACAGTGTTGGGAGTATGGGGAATACAATCAAAGTCCCACATTGGTAAGACATGGAAAAGATCATGTGCTTATAAGAAAAAAGATATCTCCATTGGTATGAGGCCTTTTGGGTAAAGCCCAAAAACAAAACCATGAGGGCTTGGGCCCAAAGTGGACAATATCATGCCATTGTGGAGATATGTGGATCTTATATGCACTAACAATTGGTATCAGAGCCATGGTCCATGTCAAGCCATGAACCTCGAACGAAGGAAGTTGAGCTCCCACATCCGGATTAAGAGAACCAGACATCAGGAAGGAAGTCTAGTTGGGTCGGGGGGACCGAACAACTGGCAGGAAGTCCTGGTGGGTTGAAGATCGGACATCAAGCAGAGAAAATCCTTCGAGGAGGGATAGGCTTGAGGGGGGGCCCAATGTGGTCCTTCGTTTGAGGGGGGGATTGTTGGGAGTATGGGGAATACAATCAAAGTCCCACATTGGTAAGACATGGAAAAGATCATGTGCTTATAAGAAAAAAGATATCTCCATTGGTATGAGGCCTTTTGGGTAAAGCCCAAAAACAAAACCATGAGGGCTTGGGCCCAAAGTGGACAATATCATGCCATTGTGGAGATATGTGGATCTTATATGCACTAACAGACAGTAGCTCGAGCAGCTGTCGCAACTCCGATCGCGACTCTGACGGTGATTGACCAGTGAGATCGACACTGTCCGGAGGTGAGGCTGGTAATGCCGAACCGACCCTGTCGAGGCTGGCAGCAACAACAACAGTGGCGAAGAGCAGGTCGCGATGGCGGATGCTGGTTGGAAGACGACTGACTCTGGCAGAGACGACCGAAGAGGTAGGCAGCGGTGCGTGCGCGTGGGAAGCCGGGCAGAGGTGGGCGCATGGTGGAAGGGTGGCGCAGGACAGGTGAAGGTGACAACGGGAAAAAAAAAATCCATCGAATCTAATCTAGGTTTATTTATAACTTAGGTTTCATTGAATTAATCAATCTTGATTAATTCAATTAACCAAGTCCTAAAAATATATCCCGAAAATTCCTTGATGTGGTCGTAGAAGGATTTTCTAGCTTCCTTTCAACACCGGGGAGCATGCGGGAAGCTTGCGGGTTCTCTCCGGCCGCAACAGTAATGAAGTATGAAGAAGAAAAATGCACGCAACACAAGCAAAGAACAGAGACACAAGATGTAACGTGGTTCAGAATCTCCTATTCCACGGGGGTGAGATCTCCCATGAGCTACAGTGCCAAAGCACATTCACTATGAACTTCCTCTTTCGCGGAAAAAACTTCCGGAGGTGGAGGAGAAAACCTCTTACAGTTAGCTCAGTATAGCAAATATCGAAAGAATAGAGCTCACTACTCTCCTTGTCTCCTTCTCCGGCGATGTTGTTGCTCTCCCCTTTGAGTGTGCCTTTGTCCCTTGCCCTTGGAAAAATGCGGATCCTTTTCTTCTTGCCCTTCTTCTCCCTTTTATCTCCCTCCCCTTCCTCTGGCCAGCTGTTGCACCAAGAACCTCCTTCATCGTACATGTGACCATCTCGATTATCTGGAGAATCATTCTGTTATAGACACGAGGAATGAAGACTCCTTCGAATATTATGTGGGGTCCCTATTTGTTGTGTAACAAACTTCTTATCTATATTTAGGGAAATATTCTAGCCCATCCCTTTCACCCACTTACCTTTTGTAAAGCTAGCCTAGACCTACCACTCACGTGTAGCGTAGCTCTTAGACTTTTTCCGATAACCCGAATCAACTTCTATCCTTCCCGTATCAAATCACCTCCAGGCTCATTTGACCGAGCCACTTCCTATCCCTCTCATATCGAACCCATCTCCAGGCCCGTTCAACCGAGCTGATCTCTATCCTTCTCGTATCGAGCTAATCTCCGAATTCGTTTGGTCATGCCACTCCCCTTGAACCATCCTCCCGAGCAATTTTCCTCAAACTTATGTTCTCGACCTATTCTTTTCAGACTCCTTCTGCCGAACCAACTATTTGGTTCGGGCAGTGTCCTACACACGAGTCTTTTCGCCTTACTTATGGGAAAAGGTAGCAGCAGTATCATTAGTCAACCCCTAAAAATAGTCAAGCGAAGTCATAAGCTTGACTTTCTAAGTATATAAGGCTTCTAATTCACCCTTTCCTCACCAATTCAAATCTTACCTTTTCCCGTTGCCTTACCTCATATGTTTGAAGCGGCTTAATGGGCCCATGGGCCCCGCTTTTTTTCTCTCTTAGGTAGTCAAAAAGTCACAAAACTCTATATAAATCTCCGTCTTCCCCTTTTATGAATAACTTAATGTGCCCAACAATCCAGTCTTTTCCCCTTCCCCTTCCAGTGATTCTTTCCGACGGTGGTCAAGCGCCCTAGCCTCTTCTCTTGCAAGTGTTTCCTCTTCGATCTTCAAGTAAGTGTTCTTCCTTCTTCCGCACCTATGGCCCCTAATACTCTGTTCTCACTCCCCTGGTATGAACACACTATCACCCAACTAAATAGCAAACACTACTTTTTCGACCGTAGGAACCAATTTATAAACCCTTCCGTGCCTTGTCGTTTCAACACCACCTCTTACCGACCGTATCATCCTCCCCCAGGCCTAACTTACTTCTTTTCAGAACAACTGCTCAACTGTTTATATTTGCCCGTGCCCCCTTCATATCTAGAAATCTTGGATTTTTATAAATTACCCATCAACCAATTTACTCCCAATTCCTTCCGCATTTTATCGAGGGCTACCATAGTATTTCGACACTTAGGTCTTTCTTTGTCTCCCCAACTATTTCATTGCTTTTTACGATTGAAATCTTCTAAAGAGGGTCTCTTCTATCTTTCTAGACATTCAGATTGCCAATTTTTAGTAGACATGCCCTCTTCCCATAAGGGTGTTGGAATGTATACTGAAAGCCTAGCTCTTTTTATATGAACATTTTATTTTGGAATAAGAATCACATGATCATTGTTTGCACTTTATATTTATTATATGTGTGCATATTGTCTAATATTTTACATTGTAGATAACATGGTGCTTGGTGTGGCACAGAAGATCATGTTATCAGTCCCTTGTAGAATATAAGTAGAGGCTCACAACCAAGATGGTTTTGGACAAACCATTGGCATGGTTGTAGTGTAGTTTGGTATTGTTTTGTCTTGAACATAGAGTTACACTAGTACACTTAGGTGTATTGAGCAGGACCGACATAGAGGTGATTCAATTAATTGCTGACTACATAATTGAATCGGACCTCGGATATTATGCTGTACATGCTCTTAATCTCGATATAATAACGGGCACATGTACTTAGTATTTATTTCTTTGATTTACCAGAGGGTGAGATTTAGATGGATTAAATCAATATGCCCGGTAAGTTGGGAAATGATATTATTTATATGGTGTGCCGTTGATTATAGGAGAAAACCGTGTCCTATATATTAGGTTGATGATGTCCCCTTGAGGAGCTCATAAGGTTCATCATGTAAACCCAGCTGGTTGACTTAGTCAACATGATGATAAGGTTGAGTGGTACTACTCGAGGAATTAGATGTTAATTAATTGATGGTCAGTAAATCAATTAATTGACGGACATTCGATATCTTAAACACGGGGAGATGAATGTACAAATAATATATGGAGCCCATATTAATTTATGGGGGTTGGTGAGGTAGTTCAATGACGATCCTCTAGTGGAATGGAACATCATTGATGGATCAAGTTTGTGTGGTTCCGATCCATCGGGTGGCCAAGATCCAACTCCTCCTTATGGTCCCTATCGTAGCCTAATATAATCCTCGTGAAGTCTAAATCCAAGGATGTAAAACAAAACCGAGAACCGACGGATGGGATGAATCCCTAGATCCGATGGTTAGGATGAAATCCTAGAACCAACGGTTGGGATTAAATTCCTAGATCCGATGGTTAGGATGAAATCCTAAATCGACGGTTGGGATGAAACCCTAGATCCGACGGTTGGGATGAAATCCTAGATTCGACGGTTGGGATGAAACCCTAGATCCGACGGTTGGGATAAAACCCTAGATCTGACGGTGGAGATTAAATCCCTAGATCCGACGGTGGAGATTAAAGGAGTCATAAGCCTAACTCTATAAAAGGAAATCTTAGGTTGGGCGGCAAGGAGAATTTTTTTGGTTCAAGGAAAAATTAGGGTTTTGCCTCTCCAATCTTGGGCGGCAAGAAACCCTAGGAGAACAAGGGCTTGGGCGGCTAGGTTTTGGAAGGAGCTTGGGCGGCATCAAGAGAAGAAGAACCCTTCTTCTTCCTAAGGTTGGCGGCACCTATCTATCTTCCTCCTCTATTCCTAGGCCGGCGCTCTTCCTCCTCCCTTTCTCCTTGGTGGCCGGCACTTCTCCAATCTCCAAGGTGGCCGGCGGTTCCCTTTGCATTAGTGGCCGGCGCTTCATCCATTGTTCCTTGGCCGGCGGTTGCATCAAACTCCCTAGCTTGGTGGCCGGTTCTAGAAAGGAAAGGTATTGTTGGTTCTTCTCTTTGTTCGCAGTGGACAAGGAAGGGAAGAACGCGATCTAGAAGGCTTCTACTCGTGGAGGATCTTCGTCCATACGTCGTCCACGAGGAGGAAAGGACATACGGTAGAAGATCGTAAGGTATAAAGTTTTACAACTTCATTTTCAGATCTGAGCATGTTCTTTTATGTGTTGATTATACATGTGTGCATATGTATATATTTTGTATAATCATGGACCCCGAAGACAAACACAAAAACCGGCGATCCGTCCATCGTCTCTTCCGCGGCTAACCAACTAGAAGAGTTGTGTTGCTTGAACAACTAGTTTGTTCAAGCGACCACTCAAGTTGTTAGCACGACGATGAATTGGTTGTGCTAAGGAAACTCATCCCATCCGGATTAATTCTTTCATTAGTGAAAATTTTAATCCGGGGACATGGGAGCCAATGAGCCTCCGAAGCAACTCCCTGCAAGTGGTATCAGAGCCACGGTTTCCGATTTTGTGTGTTTGGGATTCGGTTAATTTTTATGCACTTTTTCATATATTATATGTGTCGGATAATAGTAGGATATGCGTAGTTTAACTCTTTGGTTGCAGGCATAAGATCCGACTATTATGGCCATATGTGTGTATGTGATTGGATGTGTGTAAATATTTATTATTTGAATCCTCGGGGTTGACGAGGCTAGATTAGTATTTAATTTTTGTAATTAAATACGACATTGTTTAGCCGCTCATTTTTAGTTTACTTTCGATCTAGATTATTTGTACACTCCTTCGTGGAGTATAGGATCGATGGATGTAAATTAAAATAGCTTAATCTCGGCTCGGATCTCTTTGGTGACTTGCGCACGGGAAAAGATGGAGCGGACGAGGTGGCGACACGACGGGATGCATATTGGAGGACAATGCCATAATAGTTGGAAAAATTCTATTTTTTCCATATTTATTGCTTATTTGTTTTATATGCATGTTGTGTATGTTTTAAAATTCCTCATTTTCAATTTACTAAGTGGGAGAGGGACATTTTAATTAATTCCCGCGGCCTCCATTACAATTTGACGTGTGATGCAACAAACCTGTGTCGAAAGTGCCTTCCTCCTCATGACGGGTTTGTTTGCGGATCACTAGGTCAAATAATGGTTATAGGAAATTATCTAGGAGCATGTGTACTTCCACAGCGGTAAGGCACATAATCCGAAATAATTCCCTTAGTATCGTGTAATGGTGCACACTTAGATGCAAATAGAAGTATCCTCCCCATCGGAGTCACTGCTTTTATTTGTAGGGCCAAAGAGGAACCAACTATTAATTTTATTTGTCAAAAAGTAAGGTTGACAAGATAATAAAATTAATGGGTAAAACCTCCTCTTACAAATGTAGAATTCGTATACGTCCACACTATCGTGGCATACGAAATTCTCGGTGATTTGAGGTGTTGGTTGATTTTGGAATTTTATTGTTTTGAGGAATCAATAATATTTGAAATCTAATATTTTGATCATTGTGATTTTTAGGATTTTCAAATGGCTTTCAACCCACTTGCTGTGATTTTAAAAGAAAACAAACTTACTGGACCAAACTACATTGATTGGAAAAGAAATCTGGATATTGTCTTAACTGCGGAGGAGTATAAATTTATACTCTTCGAAGTCTGTCCTCCTAAGCCCACCGATGACTCTGATGAAAAGGAGAGAGATAGTTATAAGAAATAGATCAAGGCAGATGAGATGGCGCGGTGTTACATTTTGGCATCTATGTCAAATGTGCTACAACATCAGCATCAGGCCATGGCCACAACTTATGACATGATGGTAAATCTCAAGGAACTTTTCGGACATCAGAGTAGGGCGGCTAGGCAGGAGGCGATGAGAAACTTGATGACGACCTCCATGATCGAGGGAACACCCGTTAGGGATCATGTTCTCAAGATGATGGCTCATCTTAATAAGATGGAAGTCCTCGGAGCTGAGATCGATGGGGAAACCCAAGTCGATATCATTCTCTAGTCTCTGCCTAGGAGTTTTGAGCAGTTCCGCCTCAACTACAACATGAACAAGAGGTTGTATTCGTTGGCGGAGCTTCTGACAGAACTCCAGGCGGCAGAGGGGCTTTTTCGTCAAAGTGCTCAAGCCATGGTCGCTCAAAAGGTTTCTTCCTCTAAACCGAAAGGTAAGAAGAAGAAGAAGTAAGGTGGAGCGAAGAAGGTGGCAATGGGACCTCAGGCAGGAGTGAAGAAGCCGAAAGGCAAGTGCTTCACTTGCAAGCAGACTGGACATTGGAAGGCGAACTGTCCTCGCCGAAAGAACAAAGGTATATCTTCTTGTTTAGTTGTTGAAACATGTTTAGCGGTGTTATCTACCAGTGCCTGGTGTGTAGATACAGGAGCCACTGATCATGTCTGCAATACTTTGCAGGGGTTCCAGGAAACCCGACGACTAGCTGAGGGAGAGATTACCATCTTCATGGGCAATGCTTCAAAGGTGGCGGCTATTGCAGTGGGAGACGTTTATTTATCTTTTGATAGGAATAAAGTTTTGGTTTTGAGAAATTATCTTTATATACCTACTTTTAGAAAGAATTTAATTTCAGTTTCTAAATTGTTTATGGATGGATATTCTGTTTCTTTTAATGACAAAGTGGTTATAAAAAGGAATAGGGAGATTATCTGTTCTGGTACATTGGTTGGCAATTTATATACTCTTGAACCGAAAACTCCCACGATGCATATAGAAATCAATAACTCATCTTCTAAGTCTAATAAGAGAAAAGAACCTTCGCAAATGAACCAGACATATCTTTGACATCTAAGGCTTGGTCATACTAACCTAAGCAGAATTCAAAGGTTGATAGCTGATGGACCTTTGGGTTCATTAGTGGTGGAGGATCTCCCAACCTGCGAATCTTGCTTGGAAGGTAAAATGACCAAGAGGCCTTTCAAGGCCAAGGGGTATAAAGCCAAAGATGTGTTAGAATTGGTTCATTCTGATTTGTGCGGTCCTATGTCTATCCAGGCAAGAGGTGGTTTTGAGTATTTCGTTTCTTTTATAGACGATTATTCAAGATATAGATACATTTACTTGATGCGCCGCAAGTCTGAATGCTTTGACAGGTTCAAAGAATTCAAGGCTGATGTGGAGAACCGTCAAGGTAAGAGTATCAAGACCCTACGATCTGATCGTGGTGGTGAGTACCTCTTGGGAGAGTTTAGGAATTACTTATCGAGGTCGATTCAATCCCAATTGTTCGACCGCACACCCCAATGTAATGGTGTAGCGGAGCGCGAAGGAATAGGACTCTTATGGAGATGGTCGATCGATGATGAGTTATTCTCGAGTTACCTGCTTGCTCGGGGTATGCACTGGATACGACAATGTATACTCTGAACTTGGTTCCATCCAAATCAGTACCTTCTACCCCTGTAGAATTGTGGACTGGGCGAAAGCCTAGTCTAAGACATATTCAGATATGGGGAGTCCAAAGACACGTGAAGGTCAAGGCCGTAAGTTGGAACCTCGTACAGAAGTGTGCATGTTTGTTGGCTACCCTAAGGGAACGAAAGGTGGTTTGTTTTATAATCCTAGAGATCATAGGGTGATCATTAGCACGAACGCCAGATTTCTAGAGGAGGATTATGTAATGAACCACAAGCCCAAGAGTAGGATTGTTCTTGAGGAGTTGACAGGGGAAGTCCCGACTTCAGTACCACCGGTACAAGAGGAGACACCACAAGTCACTGCACCGCGTGTCACAGAGCATACACATGAGGCACCTTGTCGTAGTGGGAGGGTTGTTAGACAACCCGAGAGATTCATGTTTTTGGGAGAGTCTTCGGACTTAGTCCCTGGTGAACATGAACCTGATCCCTGGACATATGACGAGGCAATTCAAGATAGAGATGTGGTATCTTGGCAAAGAACGATGGATTCAGAGATAGAATCTATGGATTCTAATCAGGTCTGGGAGCTAGTAGAACCACCCGATGGTGTAAAAGCCATTGGATGCAAGTGGATCTACAAGAGAAAGAGAGGAGTAGACGGGAAGGTTGAGACCTTCAAAGCTAGGCTTGTTGCGAAAGGGTATACTCAGAAAGAGAGCATCGATTATGAGGAGACCTTTTCATCGGTAGCTATGCTTAAGTCTATCCGGATTCTCTTATCTATAGCTGCTCATATGGATTATGAGATTTGGCAGATGGATGTCAAGACAGCTTTCCTTAATGGAAGTCTTGAGGAGAACATCTATATGCGGCAACCAGAGGGATTCATTGCTAAAGGCAAAGAGCATCTTGTATGTAAGCTTAATCGGTCCATTTATAGATTGAAGCAAGCTTTTAGATCTTGGAACATCCGTTTTGATGAGGTAATCCAGTCATATGGATTCATTCAAAGTCCGGATGAGCCTTGTGTATACAAGAGATGTGATGGAAACGTAGTGGTATTTCTTGTACTATACGTAGATGACATTTTGTTAGTTGGCAATAATATCAAAGTATTATCAGACGTAAGGGTATGGTTGTCCAAACAGTTTGACATGAAGGACTTGGGAGAAGTGGGACACATCCTTGGGATCAAAGTTATAAGGGATCGCAAGAAAAGGATGTTGTGCTTATCTCAAGCTTCATACATTGACACTATCCTTGCTCGTTTTAGCATGCAGAACTCCAAGAAAGGTTTTCTACCTTTTAGGCATGGAGTTCCTTTATCTAAAGAGATGTGTCCCAAAACATCAAAGGAGATAGAGGACATGAAGGCGGTTCCTTATGCTTCGGCAGTAGGAAGCCTTATGTATGTTATGCTATGTACGAGACCGGATATCTGCTTTGCCGTGGGCATGGTTAGCAGATATCAGAGTAATCCTGGACAGGAACATTGGACTGCAGTAAAGCATATATTGAAGTACCTGAGAAGGACTAGGGATTATATGCTGGTTTACCGGGTAGACCAATTAGTCCCTATGGGTTACATGGATTCGGATTTCCAATCAGATAGGGACAAGAGTAAGTCTACCTCGGGGTTTGTGTTTACTTTTAGAGGTGGAGCCATAGTATGGAGGAGTGTCAAGCAGAAATGCGTGGCGGACTCTACCATGGAAGCTGAGTATGTGGCAGCCTCTGAGGCAGCCAAAGAAGCTGTATGGCTCAGGAACTTCTTGATGGACTTGGATGTGATTCCTGGTTTGCCCAGAACTATCACAATTTATTGTGATAACAGTGGTACAGTTGCAAACTCGAAGGAACCACGAGCCCATAAGGTGAGTAAACACATAAAGCGCAAGTACCACCTTATACGAGAGATCGTAAAGCGAGGAGAAGTAGCTGTCGCCAAGATTGCATCAGAGGATCACTTGGCGGATCCATTCACTAAGGCCCTTCCAGCGAAAGCATTTGATAGGCATGTGGAGGACATGGAGATCAGATGTATGGCAGTGTGATGACGTCATAGTCTTTTAGTATAAGTGAGAGATTGTTGGAATGTATACTGAAAGCCTAGCTCTTTTTGTATGAACATTTTATTTTGGAATAAGAATCACATGATCATTGTTTGCACTTTATATTTATTATATGTGTGCATATTGTCTAATATTTCACATTGTAGATAACATGGTGCTTGGTGTGGCACAGAAGATCATGTTATCAGTCTCTTGTAGAATATAAGTAGAGGCTCACAACCAAGATGGTTTTGGACAAACCATTGGCATGGTTATAGTGTAGCTTGGTATTGTTTTGTCTTGAACATAGAGTTACACTAGTACACTTAGGTGTATTGAGCAGGACCGACATAGAGGTGATTCAATTAATTGTTGACTACATAATTGAATCGGACCTCGGATATTATATTATACATGCTCTTAATCCCGATATAATAACGGGCACATGTACTTAGTATTTATTTCTTTGACTTACCAGAGGGTGAGATTTAGATGGATTAAATCAATATGCCCGGTAAGTTGGGAAATGATATTATTTACATGGTGTGCCGTTGATTATAGGAGGAAACCGTGTCCTATATATTAGGTTGATGATGTCCCCTTGAGGAGCTCATAAGGTTCATCATGTAAACCCAGCTGGTTAACTTAGTCAACATGATGATAAGGTTGAGTGGTACTACTCGAGGAATTAGATGTTAATTAATTGATGGTCAGTAAATCAATTAATTGACGGACATTCGATATCTTAAACACGGGGAGATGAATGTACAAATAATATATGGAGCCCATATTAATTTATGAGGGTTGGTGAGGTAGTTCAATGATGATCCTCTAGTGGAATGGAACATCATTGATGGATCAAGTTTGTGTGGTTCTGATCCATCGGGTGGCCAAGATCCAACTCCTCCTTATGGTCCATATCGTAGCCTAATATAATCCTCATGAAGTCTAGATCCAAGGATGTAAAACAAAACCGAGAACCGACGGATGGGATGAATCCCTAGATCCGATGGTTAGGATGAAATCCTAGAACCAACGGTTGAGATTAAATTCCTAGATCCGATGGTTAGGATGAAATCCTAAATCGACGGTTGGGATGAAACCCTAGATCCGACGGTTGGGATGAAATCCTAGATTCGACGGTTGGGATGAAACCCTAGATCCGACGGTTGGGGTAAAACCCTAGATCCGACAGTGGAGATTAAATCCCTAGATCCGACGGTGGAGATTAAAGGAGTCCTAAGCCTAACTCTATAAAAGGAAAGCTTAGGTTGGGCGGCAAGGAGAATTTTTTTGGTTCAAGGAAAAATTAGGGTTTTGCCTCTCCAATCTTGGGAGGCAAGAAACCCTAGGAGAACAAGGGCTTGGGCGGCTAGGTTTTGGAAGGAGCTTGGGCGGCATCAAGAGAAGAAGAACCCTTCTTCTTCCTAAGGTTGGCGGCACCTATCTATCTTCCTCCTCTATTCCTAGGCCGGCGCTCTTCCTCCTCCCTTTCTCCTTGGTGGCCGGCACTTCTCCAATCTCCAAGGTAGCCGGCGATTCCCTTTGCATTGGTGGCCGGCGCTTCATCCATTGTTCCTTGGCCGGCGGTTGCATCAAACTCCCTATCTTGGTGGCCGGTTCTAGAAAGGAAAGGTATTGTTGGTTCTTCTCTTTGTTCGCAGTGGATAAGGAAGGGAAGAACGCGATCTAGAAGGCTTCTACTCGTGGAGGATCTTCGTCCACACGTCGTCCACGAGGAGGAAAGGACATACGGTAGAAGATCGTAAGGTATAAAGTTTTACAACTTTATTTTCAGATCTGAGCATGTTCTTTTATGTGTTGATTATACATGTGTGCGTATGTATATATTTTGTATAATCATGGACCCCGAAGACAAACACAAAAATCGGCGATCCGTCCGTCGTCTCTTCCGCGGCTAACCAACTAGAAGAGTTGTGTTGCTTGAACAACTAGTTTGTTCAAGCGACCACTCAAGTTGTTAGCACGACGACGAATTGGTTGTGCTAAGGAAACTCATCCCATCCGGATTAATTCTTTCATTAGTGAAAATTTTAATCCGAGAACATGGGAGCCAATGAGCCTCCGAAGCAACTCCCTGCAAAGGGATGGGAGGCATTTTACTTTTTCGCTCAACTGCCTACGCTCTATTTATTGGATACCCTAAGGAAGCAAGGGGTTACCAATTCTATCATCCTATGGAACAAAAGGTGTTTGTTTCATGGCATGCTGTGTTTCTAGAGAAAGAGTTTCTCTTGCAAGAAAATAGTGGGAGTGTCGTCGAGCTTGAGGAGGCTCGAGAGACTCAAATAGACATTGATGAGATACCTGGTGAAGCACAACAGCCGACAACTCATAGTGATAAGCAATCGACTGGACCTATTGAAACACCACTTCTTCGTAGATCTGGTAGAACACGCAATATTCCTGAGAGATATGGATTTCTCGTAAGTGAATCGAACGACGTGTTACTTATTGATGATGAGGAGCCTACCAGTTATGAAGAAGTTCTGACAAGTTCAAAAAGGGATAAGTGACTTGAATCCATGAAGTCGGAAATACATTCCATGTATGAAAACCAAGTTTGGAACTTGGTTGACCCACCCAAAGGCATAAAGCCTATAGGGTGCAAGTGGGTTTTCAAGAAGAAAACTGACATGGATGATAATGTGATTACCTATAAGGCTAGATTGGTGGCGAAAGGATATCGTCAAAAATAAGGTGTTGATTATGATGAAACCTATTCGCCTGTTGCTATGCTTAAATCCATTCGGATGCTCCTGGCCATAGCGGCTCATTATGATTATGAGATATGACAGATGGATGTGAAAACATCTTTCCTTAATAGAAACCTGCTTGAGGACGTGTATATGATACAGCCTGAGGGTTTCACATCGGTTGATAAAACCAAGATATGCAAATTGCGACGGTCCATATATGGATTGAAGCAAGCATCCAGGAGCTGGAATATCCATTTTGATGAGACAATCAAAAGGTTTGATTTCTCACAAAATCCAGACGAACCTTGTGTGTACAAGAAGGTTAGTGGGAGTGCAGTCGTGTTCATAGTATTGTATGTCGATGACATATTACTTATAGGAAATGATGTTTCAGTCTTACAGTCAGTTAAGGTTTGGTTATCCAAGACATTCTCCATGAAAGACCTGGGAGAAGCAACCTACATCCTCGGGATTAAAATCTATAGAGATAGATCGAAACGGTTGCTTGGTCTTTCGCAGTCTACATATATAGACCGAGTGCTAAAGAGGTTTAGCATGTCAGAATCCAAGAATGGTTTTCTACCCATCAGGCATGGGATACACCTTTCGAAGTATATGTGTCCGCGCACAGAAGACGAGAGGATTTGCATGAGTAAGATTTCCTATTCATCCGCAATAGGATCTATCATGTATGCTATGTTATGTACGAGGCCCGATGTATCGTATGCTCTGAGTGTCACGAGCAGATACCAGTCTGATCTAGGAATGGATCATTGGGTGACTGTTAAGATAATCCTTAAGTACTTGAGAAGAACTAAGGATACGTTCCTAATATATGGAGAAGGGTACATGGTGATACGTGGGTATACGGATGCCAGCTCCAGACAGACAAGGATGGTTCCATGTCTCAGTCTGGGTATGTATTCACCTAGAATGGAGGCGTATTAAGTTGGAAAGGTTCCAAGCTTGACACTATAGCGGATTCTGCCACTAAGGCAGAATACATTGCAGCTTTGGAAGCAATAAAGGAAGCGGTTTGGATCAAGAAGTTCATCTCTGAACTTGATGTGGTCTCATCAATGATCCAAACATGTGCTTCCCCGCTATCATCTGATCAGAGAGATCATTAGTAGGAAGGAAATACAAATCGAGAAAATCCCCACTGAAAGGAACTTAGCGGATCCTTTGACTAAGGCATTACCTCAAAGTAAGTTTGAGGGTCATGTTAGAGCTTATGGTATTGGATACCGTAGTGATTGATATTAGGCCAAGTGGGAGTTTGTTAGTAATATATGAGAGATGTCCTAAGGCAATCGCCTTATGTTTGAACCATTTATATGATAAATGAAGATTCACTATTTGAGTATACATGTTTCATGTATTTGATTAGATCTTAAACTCATTTACTGAATGTCCACGATACGATTCACAGTATGAGAGAATTTGTGATTGGATCACAACTAGTGAGTATCTCTACATGTGTAATTGTGATGTATCGGAATTATCCCTAGTCGATGAATTGATGGATTTGGACACCATTGATTCTGTCGAGACTAGCACGAGGTATACTCCTTGGTGTATCCAAGCAGCTGATTCTAATAGCTGGAGACATTGTGATGTCCGGAGTTAATCATGGATGCTAGTTATGGTAACTAGTTCATTGGAGTGACCAGCCGTAAGACTTCATATGGTTCTCTGCATATATAGATATGTCAATGAAGTTCTTACTGGAGTTTAAGTGCGATGTTCCTTTGACTTGCGGTATTCAAGTCATCTTGATCATGAAGACTTATGCTTTGACATCTTAAGCAAGCATCTCTGAGGAGATGTGGACCCGGGATGATTGGGTACAAGTCGAAGTGATCGAAGGTGTTTGAATAGCCTATAAAGGATTCACCACTCTTTGCGAGGAGATGTATACCCATGGCCTCTCGTCGGATTGTTACTAAAGTCTTTGTCCAAAGCATTACATGTTTAGAGTAAGATACTCTTCGATACATGTGCAGTAACTAGAATCCGTAGGACGAGGAAATGATACTTGGGCTAGGTGTGACGTAGTCAGCCTAGTGGGGACTGACACTATAGACCATATCTTGAACCAAGTGGGTATAAGATGAGTGAAGGGAATGGGGCACGATTCATTCGAGCTGTTGAAGGGTTTCAGAAATAGTTCTGGATCAACCGTTGATCTTTTCGGTTAATTGGGGATCATAATGTACTACTAGGTGTCACTCATGATCATTCTATAATTAATGGCTAATTATAGATAGCCAATATAAACCGAGAACCTATTTGGTCACACGCACAACGAGCGTAATCCGAAGGATTTAAAACGAGCTTGAGAATGAGATTCTCAGACCGAGAGAAACTAGGTTTGGTTGGATCAAACATGAAGTGAGCATGAAATCGTTTCAGTCGCAATGGAAGCGTGGATGGGCCTTGTCTTATGAAGATATGATGGATGACTCAAATTGGTTTGGTTCTAATCCAATGAAGGAGAATAAACCAAAGGGTTTGGTTTGTTTTAAACGAATGAACCAAAGTTGGTTCGGTTCGTTTTAACTTAAAATAAACCATCATGGTTTGGTTTATTTTAACTTAAACTAATGGAGCGGGTTAACGGGCCTTATGGTTATGATCCGATAACCATTAAGAGAATTTGTTCTCTATAAAAGAGGGCTTAAGGGTTTGTTAAGCCCTAATCCAAATTCCCTTAACCTAAAGTTGCCGCCCCCTCCTCTCCTTGGTGAAGTCGGCGCCAACAACCCCCCTTGCCGCCGCCCACCACCTAGCTCCCTTGCCGGCGTCCAGAAGGTGCTGTCCTTCTCTCTTGCCGGTGTCGAGCTGTTGCCGGAGGAGCTCCGGTGATCTCCCTTGGGTTCGGCAATAAGGTGAGCTTCAACCTCCCCTTTTGCCCGACCCCTATTCCTCCACCAAAGCTGTCCAATTTTCTGGACAGCTTGTTTCCTTCTCGTCGGAGCGTCGTTTGGACGACATTTGGAGCTCCGACAACTGTAGACTTGCCGGGGATTCGATCTCCGATAATCCTCATAGGTGGAGGACGAAGGATTCGTCAACCGGTTGACGAATACCTCTCCGGAGAAGTGAGTTTTTGAGGACTCGTTTTGGATCCGAATTTTGATTCGGATCGTGATCTTCTCTCGATCACATCGTCTTCAATACGAGGCTAGTAACCCGTATGAAGACGAGGCTCGTGACTTTGTGAAGTCATCTCGAAGATACTCGGCGTGGATACGGATAGAGACGATTCTAGCGAGGATCGTTCCGGTTGATGCCTTTCCCGCTACACGTGATATGTAAGGTATACGTAGTATAAATTTCCTTTTATTGAAAAATTTAAATTTACGGTTATGTCTACACATGTTTACTATGCATGCGTGTGGTGTGTGTGTTGTAATAAATTAGATTTATTATTTTATTCCTTCCGCTGTGCATATGTTTACGAAACATGTTCGAACACACACTCGCCGCGGTGCCGGAAACCCAACAATATAGCTGAGGAAAAACTCAGCTTTTTCGATCCACCACCACACGGGGATAAAATAATATATAGCTGAGGAAAAACTCAGCTCTTCCGATCCACCACCGCACGGGGATAAAATAATATATAGCTGAAGAAAAACTCAACTTTTTTGATCTGCCACCACACGGGGATAAAATAATATATAGCTAAGGAAAAACTCAGCTCTTCCGCTCCACGACCGGACGAAGATAAAATAATATATAGCTGAGGAAAAACTCAGCTCTTCCAATCCACCACCGCACGGGGATAAAATAATATATAGCTGAGGAAAAACTCAGCTCTTCAAATTCACCACCGCACAAGGATAAAATAATAATATATAACTGAGGAAAAACTCAGCTCTTCCGATCCACCACCACACGGGGATAAAATAATATATAGCTGAGGAAAAACTCAGCTCTTCCGATCCACCACTGCATGGGGATAAAATAATATATATCTGAGGAAAAACTCAGCTCTTCCGATCCACCACCACACGGGGATAACGGCTTCGTCCAGTGTCGAGCCACATAAAAATATGATAGTTTGACCAAGGCTCCGCCCTCTCAGGCCATAAGAACTTTTTCACACTGCCATTATTTCTTCATTCATCCATTAGACGGGGATAACAGTTTTGGCTAAGGCCAAACTTGAAAGAAAAAATGAGAAGGATACCTTCGAGGGTCATATCTTTGCCCTGAAGTTGGATGTTTCTGTTCTTTTGTCACGCGAAGACAATGGTTCTGGCAAATAACGGACGGTGAGAAGAATAAATTATTACTTCCCACATTTCCAGGGGCCATCTTGCTGCTTCGAAGCCCAATTGACATCGTAAGCCCATTTAGTGCCCCCCTATATAGGACTTTTCGCCTTCTCTCTTCTCCATTTTCATCTTCTTTATCTGACTTTCAATCTTCTTCTTCTTCTTCTGCAACCACTCTTCGATGTTCCAGCAACCAGCTCCTGCGCTTCTTTTCTTCCTCAAAGGGCAAGATGTATTCCCTTTTTCAACAAGCGGTTGTAAAGCGCCGCCAAGGGTCCGGGCTAAGCAAGGGCCAACAACCTACAACGCCTCCACCTTCATCCCCCCTTTTACCTTCAACCCTTTCTGCTATTCCTATTCTAGTGCCCCTTTCCCCTCCGTGTTCATCTAAAGTCTCTGTCTTGACAATGCTGAATACACTTGGTGTAACCTATCCCTCCTCATCATCTATGCCACTTGAAAACCCTAACTCGCCTGTCTCTTCACCTTTCGTCCTGGGAATTCGTAAATCACCCCTCCTTTTCTGCAACATGAGGTTGAACAAAGAGGGGTTGCGCGCCAACGTCTGCAGGCAAAAGATGCCTCTGCTTCTCCTCCTTCTCCTTCCCCGAAGCATTCTCCAACATCATAACCCACGATGGTCGAGATTCCTCCATCCTCTCTCCCGGCCCTCCTAGTTGCCTTCCCATCGCCTTCCCGGCTGCCCAGAATTTAGGAGGCCTTTCCCCTCATTTGGATACAAACCAGGATCCCTTCGCTCTTCTTCCCACCAGCGAAGAATCTCTAATCCCGGTGCTCTCCTTATCTTCCTCACCACACTCCTCACCGGACCAATTACTTCCTGCGGATTCTTCCGCTCTCGTCAATCAACAAGCAATTTCGGGCCTTCCATCACCTACGTATGTTTCCCCTCTTTCTTCTCCAATTTCTTCAAGTCTCTTAGCAAGAGCTCTATTCACAACCTCCCCCACCCCTTTGGCTGCCCCCATGCCACCTTCTATTCCCCTAAACACTACCTCTTCTCCTTCCGGACCTCTTGCACAACCCACTGCTTCCACCTTCCACCAACCCCTCATGAGTGAACCTCCACCCCTAGTGTCATCTATCCCTTCCTCCTCCAACCGTGGACTTTAAATTTTTAACCTAGAAGAACTAATTCCCAGGATGGAAAGTTTGCGATATGTTTTGGAATTGGTAAGCTCCTTAAACTGACTTTGCTGATTCCTTTGATCTCATGACTTCTTTCTCATTAACAACCTCCAGGCCTTGACAAACTATCAAGAGCTGGATCGCTCCTTTGCACAATATCGAGCTCAGTTTCTACATCAAAAGCAACAACGGATGGAAGATCAAACTGCTATGCAAAACTGGGAGCACCTTTTATCACAACAATTGAAGCAATGTCAGAAGTAGCTAACAGAAGCTCATCGCCAATAGCAGAAGGATGCCGAGACCATAACAACATTAGAAGAACAACAACAAGCCCACACAGAACTGTTATCCACTATGTAGGGCGTTCAGTGGGAACAGACTGATAGAACAACTCCCCGTCCTCAAGAGTTAGCGGACCTTCAAGAGCAAATGGCTGAACTCCTCCACGAAAAACAAAAGGATTCTGAAATCATAGTGAACCTGCGGGTTCAACACCAAAGAGTGGAAGACAAAATAGTGGATCTCCGCACCCATTTATGCAAGGAGATACAAGAAAACTCCTCATTAATAACTTCTAGGGCGCACACTTATGCCCGTATACACAGGCAGAAAACCTCTCTCTAGAGACGGGGTAGCAAGCTCGTTCGCACCAGATCTCACACCGAGGTTGTGGAGGGTATCTCAACCTCCATATGCCAAGGTATGATGGAGATGACAAGGTTCCTCCAGCAGGTTCAAACCTCCCGAGCGGACGACATATTGGTCCCGGCTGATGCTATCATGGAAATATCCAAGCACTACAGTGAAATGCGCCGATCCCTCCGGGAGCATCAAGAGAATTACTACAGGCTTCATCAAGATCGAAGTCCTGACGATCAGAGCCGACGTGAACTGCTAATAGCTCTGATGCGGGCCACCTTCCAGGATGGATTCAACGAGGCGGTTCGGCAGTATGTCGACCAAGGATTACCTCCTGCGAACCAACTTACACTCTTTTTGCATTGGGAAACTGGCTTCCGGCGCTACCCTCCAGATCATTTCAAATTGTAACTTTACATATCACTTTAGAATGGTCGCCATTAGGGGATTCGGGTTATTACACATAGTTCCCTTTTTGTCTTCATTCTTTTCATAGCCCGCAAGAGAGAAATTAGTGTTAATGCAAACGATTCACCACTTGTATTCATGTTTGTCCTACATTTAATGACATATTGAATTGTCACATACATTTCCTAAGGAACCCCTCAATTCTTTTCTTCATCAATCACCCCTTACACGGTATAAAAATGCTTCAAATGTACAACATTCTAGGGTCGAGGGAGTTCCTTGCCCTGATCATCCTTCAGATAATAAGCCGACCCTGCCACATGGCGTATCACCACATAGGGTCCTTCCCAATTTGGAGCTAACTTCCCTGGATCTCCGGCAGGACTGACCTTGCGCAAAACTAAATCTCCTTCTTGAAATTTCCGGGGCATTACCCTCTTATTGAAGGCTTATTGTACCCTTTGCTTGTAAAATTCCGCCCGCCTCCGCGTCTGTTCTCTCTTTTCTTCCAGCAAATCCAACTCAGTGCCACGGATGATTTGATTCTGCTCTGGCTCATAAGCTTCCACGCGAGTGCTACTTAAAAGGGCCTCCACCGGAATGACGACCTCCATTCTGTACACCAAGCTAAAAGGAGTCTCCCCTGTTGCAGTTTTAGGAGTAGTTCGATAGGCCCACAAGATCCCTGGCAATTAATCCACCCAGTTTCCTCTCTGAGCACCTAACTTAGTCTTCAACCCTTGAATGAGGATTCTATTAGTCACTTCAACCTACCCATTAGCATGAGGGTGAGCTATAGAAGTAAAAGTCTGCTGGATATTGAGACTCTGACACCATTCCCTGATCCTTTTTCCCTGAAACTGCCATCCATTGTCACTAACTAATCTCCTGAGAACTCCATATCGACAGATAATGTTCTTCCATAAGAACTGTATCACTGCATTCTCAGTGATTTTTGTGAGGGTCTCTGCTTCCACCCACTTGGAGAAGTAATCCACTGCCACCAATAAAAATTTCTTCTACAGGGGTTCCACAGGCATGGGGCCCACTATATCCATTCCCCACTGATCGAAGGGACATGAAACAACAACTTTCATCTGCTCAACTGGTCGTTCGGACTGGTTACTATACTTCTGAAAGGTCGAATAGATTTGCACAATATGAGCGGCATCTTGTTGGAGAGTGGGCCAAAAGTACCCTGCTAATAAGACTTTCCTCGCCAAAGCTCTTCCTCCCAAATGATTACTGCAGCAACCTTCGTGTATTTCCCAGAGTACCCATTCAACATCTTCCTTTCCCAAACACTTCAATATGGGTCACCCAAAAGACATCTTATATAGGACTCCATTCATGATGGTGAACCGCCTCACTCTGCTCATTAAAACGGATGTCGCTCCTCTTTCTTCTAGAACCTTTCCTTGCTGCAAGTATGCCATGATGTCGGTCCTCCAGTCAGGGATCTGATCCGGTCCTGTCATAGCCTCCTTCACATTATTTATTATCAACGAAGTGGGGACTTCCACACAGACCGCTTCAGGTTGTTTACTCCCTCCATAGCACTAGCTATTCGAGCCAACTCATCCCCCTTCCAGTTATTCTCTCTCGGAATTTGCTGCAAGAGAACTTGCCGAAAGTGAACCTTCTCTTTCTCAAAGGCCATCAAATATTTTTGCAATCTTTCTTCCCGAACCGTAAAGGAACCCTGGAGTTGTGACACTGCTAACTGGGAATCAGAATGGATCATGACAGAAGTTGCTCCCACAGCTCTGGCAGCTTGTAACCCAGCTAGGATGTCCTCGTATTCTGCTTCATTATTGGATGCTCGATATCCAAGGCGCACGGCTATGCGAGTTTCCTCCTTTTCGGGGGATATTAACAGTACCCCCACTCCACTGCCTGTAGACCCAGAAGAACCGTCCACAAAGACATTCCACACCTCTGACCCTTCTTCTTTTTCCGCCGAGCAATCCCCTGAACCAACAGGTACTTCTGCTAAAAAATCAGCGAGAGCTTGAGCCTTGATGACGGTTCGAGGCTGATAATGAATGTCGTACTCACTTAGCTCCACTACCCATTTAGCCAATCTACCGAAAAAATTAGGCTTAGTCACCACCTTGCCTAATTCACTGTGACTCAAAACAAAAATTGGGTGAGCTAGGAAATATGACCTCAACTTGCGGGTTGTTAAGACTAGAATATACACCAATTTCTCCAGCTCAGTGTATCGTGATTCAACTCCCTTCAAGATATGACTGGTATAATAAATAGGCTGTTGTTGAGAACCTTCTTGCTTTAATAATACTGAACTGATGGCTCCTTCTGAAATAGCTAAGTACATCCACAAGGGCTCTCCTGCTACAGGTTTGGCTAGCAGAGGCAGTTCGGCTAAATATTTCTTCAGCTTCTAGAAGGCCTGCTCACATTGATCATCCCATTGAAATTTAGTGGTCTCGTGCAAAATCCGAAAGAAACGTAGTCCCTTGTCTGTCGATCTAGCTATAAATCGGGACAAGGAAACAATTCTCCCTACCAGCTTTTGAGTTTCTCGCAGATTAGTAGGCAACTTCATATTGCATAACGCTTGCACTTTCTCTGGATTGGCCTGCAACCCCTTCTCAGTTACAATATACCCCAAAAACTTCCCGCTCTTCACTTTGAACAAATATTTTTTGGGGTTCAATTTCATGTTGTATTTCCTCATAGTGGCAAAAGTCTCTTCTAGGTCCGTAACCAGATCCTAAGTGGTTTTTGATTTAACCAGGATGTCGTCAACGTAAACCTCCATGTTCTTGCCCTTTTGTTCTGCAAAGATTTTATCCATGAGTCGCTGATATGTGGCCCCCGCATTTTTTAGATCGAAAGACATCACCACATAGACATACAATCCTTCCGACGTCATAAAACTAATTCTCTTCTGATCTTCTTTAGCCAACGGTATCTGATGATATCCTTGGTAAGCATCTATTAAGGACACTACCTCATATCCCATAGTGAAGTCTACCAACTGATCAATGCGAGGTAAGGGATAACAGTCTTTAGGGCATGCTTTATTTAAATCACGAAAGTTGATACACATCCTCCATTGTCCCGAAGGCTTGAGGACCAGAACTACATTAGATACCCACTCAGGGAATTGAATCTCTTTAACATGACCCACTTGCAATAATTTATCTACTTCTTCAGCTATAACTTTGTCTTTTTCGGGTCCAAAATGTCGCCGCTTCTACTGGATGGGTCGGACTCCTTTGGTAATGTTGAGATGATGCTCATCAACGCAAGGGTCTATCCCCGTAAGGTCATGCACATCCCCGACAAAGATATCTTCGTTCTTCTTTAAGCAGGCCACCAGCTCCTCCTTGACCTCGAGCCGCTGAGCCACTCGAGTAACCTTTCCTGGAGCTATCTCCATCGGTTCTCCCTCTTCTATTTTTTCTACCTTAGGGGGAGACTCTTCGAGCACGCATACATCAAAGATCATGAGAGCCTTTCCCTTGGGGTCGTCTACTCTGGCTTTTTTTGGGTCATCCCTGACCATCTGTACATAGTAGCTCCGAGCGGCCTTCTGCTCACCTCTGGCTTCACTGATTAGCTTCTCGATCAGAAACTTCACCTTCTGGTGGTACGGGGAAGCCACCACCTGAAAAATAGACAAGAAGGGACGACCCAAAATCGCATTATAAGTGGACGGAGCATCCACTATAAGAAAAGGAGCAATGTTAGTTTTTTGGCTGGGCTTTGTGCCTAGAGTGAGGGGCAACAAAATCTACCCTATGGGATGCACCACATGTCCTGCAAATCCAAAGAGAGGAGTAGCCACATGCTCTAACTGTGCATTTCCCAGCTGCATCTATCCGAAGGCCTCTTGGAAGAGGATATTAATAGAGCTTCCTGAATCAACTAATACCCGAGCCACTTCATAGTTGGCAAGAGAAATACGGATGACTAGGGCATCCGTATGAGGCAGCAGAATGCCTCGGAGATCTTTGGGCCCGAATGAAACTAGTGGTGCGGTCTGGACAACCTGATCAGTACCGATAGCCAAGCTCTCCATGAGGTGGGCATAGGACTTCCGAGCCCTATTGGAGTCCCCATCAGTGGGTCCTCCTGCGATAATGTGAATAACTCCCCTTGTGGGGATGTCATTCAGATCAAATGAAGGGTCCTCGCCTAAAGGGCCTCCTTGAGAAATACCCTCCTAGGCGGGAGTCTGTTGATCCGGAGGGAAAGTAACCTGAGGTCGTTGGCTGTAGGGCCCCGGACGAGCCATGTTGGGTCGTTGGCCTCGCCGTGCCGGACCTCCCATCTGAGGCCGCACATGTGGGTAAGCGGCTCGGATGCGTTCCAGTTCTTCTTGCAATTTGAAACATCGGGCATTGGTGTGGCCATATTCCATATGATATTAGCAGAAGAAAGGAGTGGGAGGGTTGTGAGGCACCCCCCTATACCCCATTGGCCATTGCAGAAGACCTTGCTGCTCATAAAATTCCATCTCCCGCTCTTTCCAAGTTCTTAGGGGAGGGATTGCGTCAGTAGCCATGATCTGCAACGGAGGTGTGGGGCGAGCTCCCGACATCAATAATCGAGGTATGGGAGCCTCTGGTAGAAAAGGTCGCATATATTCCCACCGAGGAGGCGCTCGAGGGGCTACCGGGTGACTTCTTTCTATAGGGGCCATGGCAAAAGATCATTCGGCCCTTCGAACCTTCAGTCCTTCTTCCTCGTTAATGTATTTTTCTGCGCAGCTTAGCAATTCTTCGTAGCTAGCCACGGGCTTTCTCAAGAGTGAGCTAAGGAAAGGACCCTCCCTTAGCCCATGCGGAATGGCCACCCTGAAGGCATCTGATCTCACTGAGGGGATGTTTCTGACAGTGGAAGTAAATCGATGAAGATACCCTCTGAGTGACTTTGAGAGCCCCTACGTAATGTGTAGCAGGACGGAAGCATCATGCTTGTATGCCTTACAACTGGCGAACTCTTGGTGGAACATCCCTTGGAAATCAGAAAAACAAGTAATAGACCCCGGGGGAAGGGTATTGAACCATTTTTGCGCCGGGTCGATTAAAGTGGTACGGAAGACCCGACATTTGAGGGCATTAGTGTAGCAATGGAGCGAGGCAGCTCCTACAAATTGCGATAGATAGTCCTCAGGATCCGTCGTGCCATCATACTTGTCCACCTGGGGGTTTCTAAAGTATGAAGGCAGTAATTCAGAAAGAATGTCCATAGTGAAAGGACTAGGCTCATAAATTTCTGGAGCCCTAGTTAAATGGATTTCGCCCTGCTCTTCTCGTCGAGTCTGGGTTGCCAGTATAGTGGTTTGATGCACTCGTCCCCCCAGTCCCTCCCCAGGCAACACCTCGACATTTATGGTTGTACGAAGTGGAGGGGGCACCTCTTGTGGTGGTCCACGGGGGGAGGTTCATAAGAATGAGGATGAAGATACCCAGTCCTTCTTGGGCCTCAGCCACGGCTATGTCCACCATGGTTCTCAATTGCGACAGTAGTAGTGTGATGGGATTCTCCTCCGCAGAGGAGGCTGCCGGATAATGTATCTCCTATGGCTGCATCTCCACGTCTTGCTCAGAAGTTCCTATAGACGGCGTCAACTGATGCGATTGTAGAAGGATTTTCTAGCTTCCTTTCAACGCCGGAGAGTGTGTGGGAAGCTTGGAGGTTCTCTCCGACCGCAACAGTAATGAAGTATGAAGAAGAAAAATGCACGCAACACAAGCAAAGAACAGAGACACAAGATATAACGTGGTTCGGAATGAGGATTTCTACTCCACGGGGGTGAGCTCTCCCACGAGCTACGGTGCCAAAGCACTTTCACTATGAACTTCCTCCTTCGCGGAAAAAACTTTCAGAGGTGGAAGAGAAAACCTCTTACAGTTAGCTCAGTACAGCAAATATAGAAAGAATGGAGCTCACTACTCTCCTTGTCTCCTTCTCTGGCGATGTGGTTGCTCTCCCCTTTGAGTGTGTCTTTGTCCCTTGCCCTTGGAAAAATACGGATCCTTTTCTTCTTGCCCTTCTTCTCCCTTTTACCTCCCTCCCCTTTCTCTAGCCAGCTGTTACACCACGAACCTCCTTCATCGTACACGTGGCCACCTCGCTTATCTGGAGAATCATTCTGTTACAGACACGAGGAATGAAGGCTCCTTCGAATATTATGTGGGGTCCCTATTTGTTGTGTAACAAACTACTTATCTATATTTCGGAAAATATTCTAGCTGATCCCTTTCACCCACTTACCTTCTGTAAAGCTAGCCTAGACCTACCACTCACGTGTAGCGTAGCTCTTAGACTTTTTCCGGTAACCCGAACCAACTTCTATCCTTCCCGTACCGAATCACCTCCAGGCCCATTCAACCGAGCCGATTCCTATCCCTCTCATATCGAACCCATCTCCAGGCCCATTCAACCGAGCCGATCTCTATCCTTCTCGTATCGAGTCAATCTCCGAATTCGTTCAGTCGTGCCACTCCCCTTGAACCATCCTCCTGAGCCATTTTCCCCAAACTTATGCGCCCGACCCATTCTTTTTAGACTCCTTCCGCCGAACCAACTATTTAGTTCGGGCAGTGTCCTATGCACGGGTCTTTCGCCTTATGGGAAAATGTAGCAGCAGTATCACTCCTATTAAATAACTAAAATTTATATAATACTGCTATTATATATATATATATATATATATATATATATATATATATATATATATATATATATATATATATATATATATATATATATATATATAATATTATTATTATTAGTTTTTTTCGATATATTACAATTAGTTTTCCTATAATATTTATTCTTACACAATTTATGGTGTGAGAACTCTTACTTATTTAACACTACACCTAAATTCTCATGAAGATGTAGCAGTCCGTGTCGATATATTATAGTCGGATCCTGTAATGTGAATTCTTGTATATTTATCACTACACTCGAGTTCTGGAGATGTTGCGGTCCTTGTCGAGACGTCATAGTCGGACCTGGTAATACGTTCCTTCCGGGAACAACCTAGTATTAGCACAATAGTTCGATAGATCTATTGATTAAATATTTACTTTAATTTAATATTGACTGACAACTTAATACTACCCTCCTCATTTATCTGAGTTTGAGATGGGCTTATTTAATAGCGCATGCAATAAAAACTTTAGTTAATAAGTAAAAGTTGGTCGAAGAAAACTTTAGTTGATGTAATAAAGTAGTTAATTACTAAATATATCGTTGACCTTTTGATTTTAGTAAATTTACCATCAGCAATGTAGCAACCCCAAATAATTGGGATAAGCATATCTTGGCAATGATAATTCAATATTTATTATTATAAAATGGAAGAATTTGATAATATTTGCATATTAATCAAAACTCTGTGTTAATTGTATGGCATGAATGATTGAACATTTTGGATTTGTTTGATTGGATGGATGAATTCAAGAGTCGATGAATTAGCAATAGAATGAATTGGTGGGAGGATGTTGGCATGTTTATCGGTTCCTCGGTTTTGATTCAGTTTTGATCGGTTTCGGATCTATTGACGTCAGAATTGATTGGAACCGGTCCAAAACCAATTTCGCATTGGTTTCGGTTCCAAAGTTTTAACTTTAGAACCAATTCAATTCAGATCGATTCCGGATCACTTTTGAAACGGTTCTAGATCAATTCCAAGATTCAACACGGGTGTATATGATATTTGAATAGCACGACGTAAATATGAAAATATATTTGGAATACATCTTCCTCTAAACTTGAGTTTCTAAATTCTTCTATCGTGACGATGGTCATATTCTTTTTTTTTATTGCAAATTAATCTTGTGAACATATTAGCATGCTAAGAATTTTTATCTTTAAATTAGCAAATGGAACCGGATCAATTCCGAATTGATTCCAAAATCGATCAAAATCAAATCACAAACGGAACCAAAATTGGTCAGTTCCAATTCATAAAAAAAAAAATCTCAATCCATTACTTAATTGGTTTGGGACTATTTCAGAATTGATTCATCTGAATCAGTTCTAAATTTAATGGGTCAGTCCGATCCGAATCGAATCAGTCGTTAAGCATGCCTAGGAGGATGGATGCATGCCAAAGTGACTATCAAACATGTCCTCCAACTCACCGATTTGGACGATTCAGGAAAACTTAAGACCAAGTCTACATTTCTTTTTTCATTCATTTTAGTCCATGCATAAGTAAACAATTGGAGAGATCAAAAACAAAAATGGTCCGGTCTATATCCCCTCCATCTATTCACTTATTTGTCCAAGTAAATAATGAACCCTTGGTATCTTTATATGGTTCTTAATATAAAGTTCCTTTTTGATTCAGATGATCCAGATCATTTAGTTGATGGATTCCAACTTTTTTATGGAATTTAAGTGCAATCCTTTTTCTATTTTGCTGACACAAATCCTTTATTATCAGCTCTGGCGATGATTGCCGTCAGAGAGGATGCAAATTGATATTAGATCGTCGAGGCTAGTGTTCAACACTATCTCCGTAAAATGATATTGCTCTGTTACAGGTGCGTACGGATAACAACAATTTATTTCTCAAGATACAACGACGACGTCTCGAAATAGCAGCACTATAAATTTCGAGATCTACGAACCTTCTCGTAGCCTTTTTGAACTCTGGATGCAGAAGATGGGAGCGATTGAATGAATGGATTGAGTGAACTTGAGTTGAATTTTTGTTTAGTGAATTCCAATATCTAGAGGGTCCTATTTATACAAGGTGAAGAGGTGAGGTACCCTTTAGTGATTGGCTGTATCCTTTAGTCAGGATGCATCTGAGTCGTTTGATTTGGAGGGTTGTAACTCTTCAGATAACCCTTTGATCTCAGTTACAGATTTGGGTGCAGCGATCAACTCGATCAATATTCCAAATCAACCTTCATCACCAACGATTAGATCGTGACTCTTCGCGATCAACGCTCCACATCGCGTCACTTGCGATCCATTATCCCTCTTCGATCCAACGATTACCATCTGCTTGCACAGTCAGCATCCTAATCATCTCACTCTCTCTGCCCCAACCGAGTGCCACAGACACTGCCACATCATCTGAAGCATAAATTAAGTTCAAAGTGCACCAACAAAGTGCCAATTACGCACATGCATGCATGGCGAGTGGCAGACTCGTAGGTGTGAGCACCTATTTGCCCGTTGAAGAGAGCATCTGTGCTTTTTGTGTTAACTTCATTAATACAACAACACATATAAGGAAACAAATCCCCTTTGGAATTTCCGATGTGGGACTATTCCCCATCTATTTCCTTGTATAACATTAATCTGTAATTAATATTATTTTGGACTAACTTTAGATAATTAATTTTTCATTCATCGTTAATCAATTTTGAATAAATTAATAATCTAGATTCATTTACGCAAAATATAGATTTCGATTTTGAAGTCAATTCAGACTTTCATCGATTGATGACACCTCGATTTTACAAAATCGTATTGATCATTTAAGATCCAATATCCAACAAGATTGTCTGTGAAAATACACTTGATGCAAGGCTGGATGTTGCTTACCGCAAGAAATTGCCCGAGGAACTCACTTCAATTACTTCAGTGAATGCTATAGAAACAGAATTCAAGATATTCTCTTTGGTGTGGAATTTTAGCCCTCTAATTTCCTCCATTTCTTGTCTACTTAAATAAAAAGGTAATTTAAGAGCATCAAAATGAAATATTTCTTTTCTATTTAAAATAATGATCTCTATCTGGATTCAAGTAATTTTTGAATGTCTTATCTGAGCAGATGACTGTGAAATTTGTCTAATAATATTTCTTTTCGCGATTGAGCCAGCTATTACTAGAGTTTCTTTGTTGTGATTTACTCAGCGATCAAATTTCTTAGGAAAAAATAAAATAAACAAGTTGTTAGTTCATTCATAACAACAAATGCCTTAGGCATCACATGTGTCATTATTGTAGAAATGATCATCATATTGTCTTCCAACTATTTATTTAAGTTTGGTTCATGAGAAATAAAAAAAAAAGTTTGAGAAAATTAAAATTTCTCTTACATTATCATTGTTAAATTGATCATTATATTATTTTCCAGCTATTTAAGTTGGGTTTAGCAAGAACAAGGAAAAAGATAGAAAATTCTCCTACATTATATACTATTTATATTTTATTCGGCAATTTACCAAACACAGCAGCTGAAGTTCGGAATTGCCCAAAACGCGCACTATAGTTTCAGAATGACCAAATCGCACGCGTAATTCCCAAAATACCCCTCCCGCCAAACAACTTTGGAATTTAATGTAGAGAGAGGTTTGCATCCATCCGAGGCACAACTGGAAATCCCGAGCCATCCAAACGTCTCTTCCAGCCACGTGGGAGCGCCAGCCCCATGCTGTTGATGAACACCACATGTAGCTTTCCTCCGCAAACCAACTGAGCAACACCATTTTTGATGAAACCCTAGTAGTTATCAACGACATCACTGCTCCCACAAATTTATCAACAGTTAATCCAGAAGTTGGCGCTGCTCACTCACCAGCCGCTTCACATAGTATTATCATGTATGTATGTGTTTTTATTCTTGAGACTGCTATGAGGTTAATAAATGCATTGTAGGTGGTTGTATAACCAAGTTTGTCACACGCCCATAAATACGATGTAGGCATATCATACCAAAGTAGACCAATGCACCCATAATTGCGATGCAGGAGATTCATAACCGAGTTTTGTCCCCACCTAAACAAATACCACCTAACTTAAAAGGTGATGCTTCCAATTAAATCCCACGATTACTGAAGTTCCCTGATTGATATTCTCGGCACTAGGAGATTCAATCTGTCTGAGAGAGTAGGTGGTGCTGGCAATGAAATTCCCAGCACCACCGTATCCCTAAAATTTAAAATCCCAGCACCATGGGAGAGTAGGTGGTGCTGGCAATAAAATTCCACTACTGGTTCGGATAAAAGTGATGCTGGGAATTTAAATCCCAGTAACATCGTGGCGCTGGGCTTCAAATTCTCAGCACCATTAAGGTTCAACAAATTCGGGATAAAATATGGTACTGGAAATTTAAATCTCGTCACCATCGTGGTGCTGAGTTTAATACTCCCAGCACCATGGGGAATGAACTTGTCGAGATAAATTGTGGTGCTGGTAATTTATATTCCAGCACCACGATGGTAATGAGATTCAAACTCCCAGCAACACCTTGGTGCTGGGAATCTAATTTACTAGACCAGGGAGATATAAGTGGTCGACATTAAGGGTGGTGCTGGGATTAGAAACCTCAGCAACACTATGGTCCTGCGAATAAGACTCCCAACACCATTGGCATTGGACTGGTCGAGATAAATGGTGGTGCTAGGAATTTATATCCCAGCACCACCGTGGTAATGGGATTAAAACCCCCAACAACACCATGGTGCTGGGAATGTAATTTCCAGCACCATGTACATATAAGTTGCCGGAATTGTTGGTGGTGCTGGGAACTAAAACCCCAGCAACACAGTGGTTCTGCGTTTAAATATCCCAGCACCAGAGAGATGGAACTAGTCCAGATAAATGGTGGTGCTGGGAATTTATATCCCAGCACCACCGTGGTAATGAGATTAAAACCCCCAGCAACACCATGGTGCTGGGAATGTAATTTCCAGCACCATGTACATATAAGTTGCCGAAATTGTTGGTGGTGCTGGGAACTAAAACCCCAGCAACACAGTGGTTCTGCGTTTAAATATCCCAGCACCAGAGAGATGGAACTAGTCCAGATAAATGGTGGTGTTGGGAATTTATATCTCAGCACCACCGTAGTAATGGGATTAAAACCCCCAGCAACACCATGGTGCTGGGAATGAAATTTCCAGCACCATGTACATAAAATTTGCCGGAATTGTTGGTGGTGCTGGGAACTAAAACCCCAGCAACACAGTGGTTCTGCGTTAAAAAATCCCAGCACCAGGGAGATGGAACTGGTCGAGATAAATGGTGGTGCTGGAAATTTATATCCTAGCACCACCGTGGGCCTGGGATATAAATTTTCAGCACCATGGAGAGGGAACCTAGCTGAGAAAAAGAGTGGCGCTGTCAATTTATATTGGAGATAAATAAAGTCGTCTAGGCGGGTCGAGTCCAAGCGTGACCTATACTATCATTCTCCACCTTTCCTTATGGTCCCAAACAGTAGTTATGAAAATTAATGCTCTGTGCCAACATTCAGACGAGTGTGCCAATTGGCATGCTGCGTGCCAATTGACATGCTGCGTGCCAATTGGCACGCACCCATAACTGCCTGTAGAAGTGTGGGAACTAAGTATCCATCTGCGCATAAACCCTGTAAATGTCTTCCTCTTCCATTCCATATAAACCGTTCATAATTTCAACATTGAAAGGTCCATCAATGGGTTTCAGTAAAAACCCATTGATGGTCCTATCAACATCAAATGTTCTAATTAGTTAAGTGCATAATTGGAAAACCTAACCATAAACTCTCATCCTCCACTTGTCTTCAGACTTCTAAAGCCTAGTTAAAAAAATTCATCCTACTTGCATAGCACACTACATATAACAGTGTTGATTTTAAAAATATTTGCAGGGACGACCCCCTTCCTGATGAAGTGTTAATATTTTTGGAAACAATTGAATCAAATTTGAAGGATAGAGAGTTAGATGATCAAGATTCCATAAATCTGTGCCCAAGTAATATTCCATCTTCATCTCAGTTTACTGATGTGGGCAATAGAATTACTAGTGATCAATACCTTGATATAAATAGAGACGCTTCTTCCATACTCGAAGAAGAGTTTGTCACTGCTACCACAGTAGATCATGAATATTTTGAACAAACTTGGAGTGAAGAGGAGGTAAGTGATATACATGGGATAGAAGAGTTAGAATATACAAATTCTTTGGAAGAATTCATCGCTGATGATATCCAACATGAAGAAGGTGAGTTAAACCCAGATCAGTACAGTGACTTAGAGGAAGTGTTCCCAATTGCTGATGATCCCTATGTTTTAAATCCACAAATAAGACTATCGCGTATGCTCTGCTCATCGATCTAAATGAATTTTTCACTGGACAAATTTTTTCCTCTTGACAAGAGTTTAAAGATGCACTAGTAAGGCATGCGATGCTAAAAAACTTCAGATACAAGCCAGTTGACACCAGTCTCAATAGAATTAAAGTTATTTGCTTTAGTCAGCCTTGTTCATGGAGTCTAGTTGCAAGTGGAGACAAATATGTAAAGCGCATGAATGTGACATGTTAGGAAACAACAGATCACCATGCTTGCAGACATCCACATTTGTAGCAAACCAGTATCAGAGGACTGCTAGCTCCTCGATGATTACAAACCAAGTTCAATTCAAGAGAAATGCAAGCTAGGTTTGGTGTTCACATTTCATACAAGAAAGCATACACAAACTGACGTAAAGCATTAAAAAGAGTGGTAGGTGATTTTGATCAGCCTATATTGATCTTCCAATGTACTTGTGAGTTAAGAGTTAGAGATCCGATCGATATATATGCGTAAGCTAAGAAATGGTGAAAATCAATTCCAGATGTTTTTGGGCATTTGGTGCTTGTCGAAGAGTATTTAGGTTGTATTTGCGAAAACTAATTGGAATTGATGCTACACATATGACTGGCAAGTATCCTGGTGTTTTGCTAATGGCTACTGCCGTTGATGGTAATGCAAAAATTATGCCAGTTGCATTTGGAATTGCGGTTGAATGTGGATCTGCTTGGGAGTGATTTTTGGATCATGTAAAGACATTCCTCGATGTCTCGCCGAGTCGTTGAGCATTGTATCAGATAGACATCGGGGGATTATATCATCAGTTAACAAAGTGTATCCATCTGCCCATCATGCTTTTTGTTGCTATCACTTGTCTTGTAACATGGTAACAGATACCCGGGATAAATCCTCATTAGGTTTATTTTGTTAATACGGAACATGCATAACAAACACAAGGAAGCATATGCGTGGCTCTGAAAGATCGATCAAAAGATGGGCCAATGCACACTTTCTGGCGGGAGGTACACAATGTTAACCACTAATTGTTAGAGTTTAAATGCATTATTCAAGGAAACACGTGAACTCCCCATCACGGTTTAATTGACAACACTAGAAGAAAGCTTGCTCGATGGTTCTATAAGTAGGAAGAATCTTCAAAAGGTCAGTTTTCTAACACCTTATGCCATTAAAGAGATTGATGAAAGGAGAGAAAGAACTCGATTATATTCGGTATTCCCATATTCACAAGCGAAATGGAAATACAAAATAGCTTCTTCATTATATTGTTGATTTGGATAGGCGAAGTTGCATCTGCGGTGAGTTTAATTTCAGAATTCCTTGCTCGCATCTTATTGTAGTCATCATATATCGGAACATGGATCCATCTGATTCTGCTGAGCATTATTTTCTTAGGGAAACCTGGGAGGTCACTTACATGGATCGTATTTACCCATGTCGAAGTAAGAAATTTTGGCCTAATGGTGACAAAATTTTCGGAGTTCTACCTCCTCGTAGCCTTGATGCGGCCGAAGAAAAAGGCACGCATAGAGTCCAAACATCTTGGGAGGGTGAAAAATAAATCTAGATGCAAGCGACTTGGGCATAATAGGAGGTCTTGTAGAATGCCACCGGCTACTAATTCCTAAGTATGTTTATTGTGGTTGTGTAAATATTTTTAAAGGAAACAATGTTAATGTTAAGCTATTTTGCAGAATTGTAATGGAAAAATTTGTTACGCTATTTTGCAAAATTGTAATCTAAATCTCTCTGTGTATCGTGTCCAAAATTTCTGATTTTCAAGGCAGAATTAGGTTTACACAGCCAATTTTAATCGATCCCGTGCCAGTGGCACGGTAGTAGGATCAGAAGGAAGTTTCCTCGACGCAACAACATGTGAAGCCGTTAGGTCTTTCAGTCGATGTAAAGAATTAGGAATTTGGACTCCTGTAGGTCCATCAATGGGCTTCGGTCAAAACTCATTGATGGCCCTAGTCACCTCAACTTCGGTCCAAACTAACTCCAGTGGCTTTGGGACTTGACCCTCTGTGTATCGTGTCCAAAATTTCTGTTTTCAAGGTAGGATTAGGTTTACACAGCCAATTTTTAGAAATCAGGCCCCGTGCCAAGTGGCACGCGGCCAAAACTGTGTTCCTGGGATTAAAATTGCCAACACCACCTTATTTCCGGGCTGTTTGAAAGTGTACGCGTAATCGAATTGAAATCCCGGGACCACCGGTGTTCTTCTCGGCGATTGTCACGTGGTCCTCGAATTGAAATTCCGTGACCACCGTGTGTTCCCACGATTCTAAATTGTACGTGGTTCTGGGAATTGAAATCCCAGGATCACCTTATTCCTTAGCCATTTCGAAATTGTACGTGGTCCTGGGAAATAAATTCCCAGGACCACTTTGTTTCTGGGATTATAATTACCAGCACCACCGTATTCTAAATCCGTCCGACCGCACCCGACCCGTTAATATAAAACTCCCCGGTGGAAGTTCAAACATCTCGACACCACATTTCATTTCTCTCTCGCTCCTTGCGTTCTGTCTCTGTGGAATTCCGCTTCCATTCCCCGGCGGCCGTTCAAACTCTCCGGTTCCAGTTCAAACTCCCCGGTGCCAGTCAAAACCCCCCGGTGTCAGGTCAACCTCCCCGGTGCGAGTTAAAACATCTCAACACCAACTCAACACCATCTCAACGCGATTTTCGACCTAAGTAAGTTTTGTAGATTTCTTAAATTCTGTGTCGCTATCGTTTCTTCCAATCTATCTAGGGTTTTTGCCTTTTTCCGTTCACGATCTCGTTTAAACTCGGGCCTGATAGGGTTTAGGGTTTTAGGGTTTACCATTTAAGCAGAGGTAACGTTTGTTTGTATCATCACACATGTTTCAATCCATTTCATCTATTAGTTTAAAATCGCTGTATTACAATGCATTTGGTTGTTAAGCTAAGGAATTTTTTGATTAACGATGGCTTAATCGTGAATCATCAGCGATATACTGCGAAGAACCCGTGCGTTGATCACGAGGAAGAACCAAGAGAATGGCTGGAAAAGCAACGTTTCACGATTTAAAAATTTATTGCAAGTGTCTTGAGTGTGGAAGAAGAAACGCTTATTCGAGCTCCCCCTTTGCGTGGGTTTTGGACATTCGGATATTACCCATGTCGGACCCTCGTTGAATATGTTTGATAATTGGGACCGCAAGAAATGTTTTATATTCCAAGACAAGAAATTGCATTTCACAAAGACGGATGTCTCCCTCATCCTTGGTCTACCAGATGATGGACTCGAAGTTCCTATGAATAATGAAGCTCCCTCTGGACAGCTATATTTTCAATATTTTGTAGAAGCTGATTGCTCTAACAAGCATCTGGAGGATTTATTGAAGACTTTCAGATCTCCAGATAATTTAGGATCTGCAAAAGTTTATTGTCAGTTGTTTATTTTATATTTTTTTCTCTTGTGTGTTTTTTACTACCACCGTGAAGAAGCCTAGAATAGCTATCGATCACTTATAGATTGTGTAGAGGATTTTGATAACTTAGGCAGTACTGATTGGTGCGAAGCACTTTATACGTACATGGCTCCTCAAATGGAGTCAATTGGTATGGGAGTCACATTGCGACCAAAAGCAGACGTCGTAGGTGGATCTACGAGACCAATGCTTAAGGGTTTCACACACTTATTGGCTGTGAGTGAATATATTTTATGTCTTCCTCAAATAGTATAGATAAATCTGTCTATTAACAACTAATCTTGTCATTCCAGGTATGGATGTGTGAGCATTTGTGTATCCTACCTCCACACGTCCCTCATGCTTTGCCAAGAATGCTGAGATGGAGGTGGAGTTCCATAAATGTAAGGGTCGTTAAGAAGATGGTAGATGGACTCGTACCTGACAAAATCATTGTCGATCTAATTCCAACACAGTCAGAGCTGCATCTGGTACACACCGCTTCCCCACCTAGATTTTCTGCATCAACTCCTCATCCCGAAACTCGGTGCCGACGACGAATGGCACATCGGATATGCCGAGAGAATCACGGTGTATCTACTCTAAGCACCAAGCTAGTTGAAGCAAGGTGTGATTTTGAAAGCACCTCCCTACTTAAGGAAGCGACCATCGAACAATAAGAAAAGACAATACAAGAGCTTCTTCAAGAGTTAGAGGAGGTCAGGAACAGGAAGGACAACGAGATAAGTGAAAGGGATGATATAATTGCTGAAAAAGAAGCATTAATCGCTGAAAAAGACAGTTTAATATTGGAGCTTCAACTCAATTTACAATCCCGGGATGTACAATCACAGCCTATACAAGCTGTACAAACCCAACAATCTTCTTCTGCATACACTAGGCGGAAGGTTTGTGTGAGGAAGAAGGCTCTTGACGGTATATCACCCCCTAGCCTTAGAAGCCTCCCTCCTGCATGGTTTTGAACATCCACAAGAAGGAGAGTTGAAACTCAAATTGTCCCCAGGAGGCTATTGAGTATCCTCGGTAGACCCTAATATCTCTCTTGCAGAGCCAAACATTGGCGGTCGGCGAGGATAAAAGGAAATCAATTGCCGAGGAGGGTGAACCCGAAATATCGATCTGCACACAAGTCTCCCACGGAAAAACAACCAACACTCGGCGAAGTCAGCGGAGAGGATATTGGAGGTGAGCATAAGTTATCCTGTCCAGTCCTATTTTTCAGACAAAATATTTCTGAAACTCAACAGTTTTATTTTGTATACAGCAAGCTTATAAAGAATTCGTCGGTAAGATGGATCCAAACGTCGGGGAGTCTTTATTGAAACTAAAAAAAATAGAGTAAGACAGTCTTATATTCTTTGTATATACCTTTCATCTTATGTTTTGAGAGTTGCTAATAATCTTTTCCTTGTGTAGTGTGACAGTATCAAGACCAGTGTGGAAGACCGATGCTATTAACTTATACATGGACTCTTTCCTTACAATATTTGATTGGAATGTTTTGACACATGGGGATTGCATAAGCGCATATTTTTTGATCTTAATTTGGCGGTCTGCAAGGTGGTGATAAAGTACTATAACTCAATTTTCTGTGGGGCTGGATTCCCAGTAAGTTTTTGGCCCTTTTGCAAGGAATTGTAAACTTTACGGCTTCGGTGTTTTGACAGATTTTTTTATACATAGGATATGTTTAATATTATGTACGCCCAAGCATTCGAGCAAACTTTTAAAACCCCAGGCAATCCAATCAGATACATATTTTGTCCAATAATCCGTGACGATCACTGCCACCTACTAGTGGCCGACTTGGAAATTTCAGAGTTTATCCACTACAACTCCTTGTCCATCAGGAAGGCTTACACTACTCAATTTGAAGAAACAGTAAGCATTAGATTAGATTTCAGCTAAATAAACCGTTTGTGTATGGAGGATTCATAGCATTTATTTCGGTCCCAGGTTGAATTCTTTAAAAAGATGCACTCTTCGTATTATGATAATTGGCATCCTGAAAAAATTTTGTAATGCAAACTTTTAGCAGGTCCCAAATAAAGCTCTTCGTAAGACATCTAATAATCTTTGTAAATACCATATTTTATAAGCTAGCATTGGACTAATAATTTTTAATTTTTTACAGCTATGATTGCACATTTTTTATAATACGATACATTGAGAGCCTACTATTTAGGTACCCTAAAAGATTCAGACAGCATGATATGAGGAGCTTCAGATTCGTGGTGGGGAATAGAATAATGCGCAGCTCATAATTTTGTTTGCAATTATGACTATGCTATATAGTGGGATATGTTGTAAGACTATACAGAGTTTTAGATATGTAACTACACCAAGGTGTCTGCCTGTAAAAGTCATTAGTCAACTGCAAAGGTGTTTTGCAACTGTAGATCTCTGTACAATTATGGAATATATATACTTTGTTAAATATTTCAACCACTTCGACTTTATGATTTTGTGATGGGATTTCTACGTGGTGCTGGGAATTAAATTTCCAGGACCACCGTGTTCCTGGGATTAAGATTCCCAGCACCACCTTATTTCTTGGCCAGTTCACAAATAGACGTGGTCCTGAGAATTATATTTCCAGGACCACTGTGTTCCTGAGAGTTAAATTCCCAGCACCACCGTATTCCTCGGCCAATTCGAAACTGTACGTGGTCCTGAGAATTCACTTTCCAGCACTACCGTGTTCCTGGGATTAAGATTCCCAGCACCACCTTTTTTCTCGGCCAGTTCGCGAATGGATGGGCGTGGTCTTTGAAATTAAATTTCGAGACCCTTTGTGTTCTGAGATTTAATTCCCGGCCACCATATTTATCTCGTCGATTCGATCTTATGCGTGGCTTTGGGAATTCACTTACTAGCACCACTATGTTCCTGGGATTGAGATTCCCAGCACCACCTTATTTCTCGGCAGTCGAATGGGCGTGGTCACGAATTAAATTTCTAGGACCCTTGTGTTCACAGGATTTAATTTTAGCACCACATTTTGAATCGGGCCCGTGCCAAGTAGCGAGGCAGCTGAAGCGGGAGGATCACAGCGAAGTTTGCTCAGCGCAACAACATGTGAAGCCGTTAGGTCTTTGATCGATGTAAAGAATTGAATTTGGACTCTGTAGGTCCATCGATAGGTTTGGTCAAAACCCATTGATGGCCTAGTCACCTCAACCGGTCCAAACCAACTCCGGTGGCTTTGGGACTTGCCCCTCGTATCGTGTCCAAAATTTACGATTTTCAAGGCATGATTAATTCCCGGAACCATATTTTATCTCGTCGATTCGATCATGCGTGGTCTTTGAGAATTCACTTACCGACACCACGGTGTTCACAGGATTGAGATTCCCGGCACCACCTTATTTCGGTCAGTCGCAAATGGGCGTGGTCACAGGAATAAAATTTCCAGGACCACTGTGTTCCTGGCATTTAATTCCCATCACCACATTTTAATCGGGCCCGTGCCAAGTGGCGAGGCCGGCAGGAAGCGGGAGGATCACAGCGAAGTTTGCTCGGCGCGACAACATGTAAAGCCATTAGGTCTTTCGATCGATGTAAAGAATTCGAATTTGGACTCCTGTAGGTCCATCGATGGGTTTGGTCAAAACCCGTTGATGGCCTAATCACCTCAACCGGTCGAACCAAGGCTTTGGGACTTGCCCCTCGTATCGTGTCCAAAATTTCTGATTTTAAGACATGATTAATTCCCGGACCACATTTTATCTCATCCGATTCGATCATGCGTGGTCGGGAATTCACTACCGACACCACGGTGTTCACGGGATTGAGATTCCACCACCTTATTTCTCGGCGGTCGCAAATGGGCGTGGTCACGAGAATTAAATTTCGGGACCACCTGTGTTCTGGGATTTAATTCCCACCACATTTTCAATCAAGCCCGTGCCCAAGTGGCGTACGAGCCGCAGAAGCGGGAGGATCACAACGAAGTTTGCTCGAGACAACATGTGAAGCCGTAGGTCTGTCTTTCAATGATGTAAAGAATTCGAATTTGATTTCAGGTCCATCAATGGGTTTCTGGCCAAACCCATCGATGGCCCTAGTCACCTCAACTTCGTCCAAACCAACTCCATGGCTTGGGACTTGCCTCCTCGTATCGTGGTCCAAAATTTCTGATTTTCAATGCAATTAGGTTTACACCCAATTTCGAATCGTGCCCGTGCAGTGGCACGCTACAAACCGGGAGGTAGGAGGATCGAAGGAAGTTTCGACGCAACACCATGAAGCCGCTAGGTCTTTCAGTCGATGTAAAGATTTCGGAATTTAGACTCCTGTAGGTCCATCAATGGGTTTTGGCCAAAATTCATTGATGGCCCTACACAGGACCACTGTGTTCCTGGATTTTAAATTGCCAGCACCACCTTATTTCCGCCCTGTTTGAAAGTGTGTGCGGTAATCGAATCAAATCCTGTGACCACCGTGTGTTCTCCTACCGCTTCTAAATCAGACGCGGTCCCGAGAATTGAAACCCCAGACCACCGTGTTCTCCGCTTCTAACAGATGCGGGTCCCGGGAATTGAAATCCCAGATCACCTTATTCTCACCATTTCGAACAGACGTGGTCCTCGGGAAATAAATTCCCAAGACCACCGAGTTTCGGGATTATAATTACCAAAGACCACCGTATTCCTGGCCACTAAACAGACGTGGTCCCGGGAATTAGAATCCCAGACTATTGTGTTCTCGGGATTTTAATTCCCAAAGACCACCTTATTTCTTGGCCGACTCAAATCGTGTGCGTGTCCGACTTTATTTCCCAAAGACCCTTGTGTTCCCGGGAGTTAAATTCCCAAAGACCACCGTATTCTCGACGACCGAAATTATCAGATGGTCCCGGGAATTAAAATCCCAGTGACCATTGAGTTCATCGGGATTTTAATTCCCAAGACCACCTTATTTCTCGCCTAGCGACATGCATACGGTTGGGACTTTAATTCCCCACCACCATCGTGTTCCCGGAGTTAAATTTCAAAGACCACCGTATTTCTGGTGAGTTCGAATTGTACGTGGTGCCGCGGAATTAAAATCCCAGAATCACCGTGTTGTCGGAAAATTTAATCCTGTGGTCATTGTGTTCTCGGGATTTCATTGTCAAGACTAAAGAAAGTATCAACAATATATTATATAACATTTATTAAAGCTCAAACACAAACAATAAAACATATTTACTGATCCTTTGTTGATCTATGGGAAGCGAAGACATCATTTACAAATTAGCAAATTTCATTAATTACAACAATGCATTGTCATACTGCCACCTGAACACTTCTAAAATTACACCAGGAAGAACTCATCCCTTAAAATTGAGACAGAGACATCTATTCTGAATTTGGTCATGTCTGCTTGTTTGAAGTCCATTTTCTCACCATAAAGCAGACATCTCATGTATTGCATCACAAAGAAGGCACAATCATTGCTGTAAACATGCAAAGAAAAATTTTATATTTCAATTCAAAAGTATAATTTTCACGTTAAGTATTTTGCTTTTAGTACCTTGCCACTTGTTGGGGACAATCAGTTGTAACAGAAACCCAGCTGTCGATGGGGTAATAGCCTTGTAAACATGGATGAATTGCTGCAAGCTCCTTAAGTGAATATCCTTTAAATTGGGATACCTATAATTACACGATGACTAAGTTAACATAACTATTCATTAACAGATAACAAAGTTAAATTGATGGAATATCTATATTTAAAATATTTAACTACTCACCACTGCTTCAAAATCAGCTTTTGATCTTCCACCATATGAAATGGAGTTGTAATGATTGAAACTCATTGCTTTTGTGTCGATACACAACAGGTGAAAGTGAGTTTGGTCAGTATTTAGAGGTATAAAAATATATCTAACCTCTCCATCATTCATGTCTGTGTTTATGATTTGTGTTGTGGCAGTCTTCCACGATAATCTTAATGCTGACTGAAATTGTGTGTAGAGGAAAAAATATTTAAACAGTTAGTATAACATCAAATGTCGTGAAAATACAAGATAATTTAACTCCCTTACAATGAACAGGGATGAGCAATACGCAGACTTGTTATATGACCTACATGAAGAGGAGGCTCCCCTAAAAAGAATTGAGCAAAATGTATCGATAACCTCCCCATCTGTGAAAACAGATCCATTAACTCCAGAGTATAAAAAATTCGGAGTTAATGAAAAAGAACCTTCCTCCCAAACATAACCTGTTATCGGCCTACAAAAAAATTTAATCGTAAATAAATATTTTCACTTTATAATATTGTAATAAAATTTTTGAATGTAATGGTGGATGTAACTACCATACTTTATTTTTTCTAAACTTTTCAGCAAGTAGGTCACATCGATCTTGTTTACGGTTCTTTCTTGCCTTACACTTTTTCTTGACATACTATAATACAAAAATAATATTAGTTATTTAAATAAAATAACACAAACTAATTTTGGGAAGTATTCTGACTAACCGCAATGACTTCCATTCTCATTTGCTTGAGTTTATCAATTATTGCTTCATCCCTGTCAAGATCTTTTTCATCTTCTTCCAAAATACAGATAGTATCCCTCGCTTGCAATTCATCCATACCAATTTTTTATTTGCCTTTCTTATCAAACACTTCTACTTCTTTTACAGCTTTATCAGGTTGCCCTTCTAATAACTCAACATCAGAAATTTCTGTCTTTTTTCTTTTGCTTTGAGGTATCAATTTTGCCCACAGTGGACTATCAACGGGAGTATCCCTGTAATCATAGCGGGTTCTATCTCGCCGTCTTGTTCTGCTGGCAATTGGTTCCGGTTGAGGTTGAGGGTCAACTTCAGGCTTATTTGGTTCAGCCTCCATACCTTCTCTTCCTATAATTTCCATTAGTTCTTTTACCCTTTTAGTTAGTGTCATGTTTTTCATTCTTAACTCTTTGAGTTGTCTCTGATAAACTAAACACTCATGACATTCACTAGTAGGGTATTTTTCTTGTATAGTTTGTGATGATGATGTCTCTATTGGATGAGGAGTATTTTCAATATAATAGTCAACCTTATCAAGCAATATATTTTCACTACGGGTACATACTAGATCAACAATAACCTATCAAAAAATCAACAATTATTTAGATAATGAAAATGAAAAACTGCTAAGTTGTGGTCTTCTATTTACCTGTTCAGGGGAGACTTGCTCCAATAAATTCCTGACCTTGCTAATATGTGAAGGAGTTGCCCTCCACTTATTTATTCGTGGGCCTTCAGTATTGTATGGTCTCTGGATTGGGACATGTTCCAGAAACTAAGCCTGCTCATATCGAAAGTGTTACATACTTACGTAAATATAAAAGAAAAAATTTAGTAAGAAAGAACTTACAGCCAAAAGCCGGCAAACCCCTTTAGATAAGGAATTCGGCTCTTTCACAAGAATCAGATTATTAGATGAACATATATCTCCAATAGTAGGCAATTGTGGAGCCATAAATTGATGGATGGCTTCTACCCAATTGAAACTACCTATGTTGTCAAAATCATCTACAATATCTACAAGACCTATGGGGACCTTATATGTAGTAGTACAGAACAACACACAAGCAAATATATACAATACATACAACTTACAAAATACCAAAACATCTTCATCTACTTCTACTCTAGTAGAAAAGGTTTTAAGCAAAAACTCTAACCTCGATCTAGTTGGTTCTTTTTTGGAGAATTGAGAATTGAAAAGAGCACCTGATGCATTAGTTGAATTCATAGGAACATAAGCCCCTCTATCTGCAATACCGAGCAAAAGGGACACATCTCTTGGTGAAAGCAATCGCACGATTGAAAACTTAAAGCTTTGACTTGTCGAATCCCAACTTTGAAATATATTGACCAATATTCCACGGATTTGTGGAATGTCTTGTATATTCAAAAAAATAGCAAATGGGGTTTGTTTAATTATCTCTCTGTGCCTTTCATGTAAACAAACTGACGGACGTTGCTTCCCTTTAGCACTTGGACCTCCAAAAAATTCAATAAAGTGGCCTAAAACGCTGGTCCATTGCAGTTTCTTCGCACACTCATTATTTCCGTAACAATTTGAAAATACATAATTTATTCCTTCATTTTGTAATTGTAAAAAACAAATTTGAGATTCGGCAATTCTTTGCAATAATCCTGTAAAAAAAATTGACATCACCACTCTTTTTCTCGGCCAGGTTCCCTCTCCATGGTGCTGGAAATTTATATCCCAGGCCCACGGTGGTGCTGGGATATAAATTCCCAGCACCACCATTTATTTCGACCAGTTCCATGTCCCTGGTGTTGGGATATTTAAACGCAGAACCACTGTGTTGCTGGGTTTTTAGTTCCCAGCACCACCAACAATTCCGGCAACTTTTATGTACATGGTGCTGGAAATTACATTCCCAGCACCATGATGTTGCTGGGAGTTTTGATCCCATTACCACGGTGGTGCTGGGATATAAATTTCCAGCACCGCCATTTTTCTTGACTAGTTCATCTCCCTGGTGCTGGGATTTTTAAACGCAGAACCATTGTGTTGCTGGGGTTTTAATTCCCAGCACCACCAATAAATCCGGCAACTTATATGTACATGGTGTTGGAAATTACATTCCCAGCACCATGGTGTTGCTGGGAGTTGTAATCTCATTACCACGGTGCTGGGAATTTACGACTCTATTTATCTAATTCATATACAGATTGAAGAGATCGTTCATTTGTATTTGAATGTTTGAAATCATTCCAAAACCATAACGGAGAAATCATTTTAAACATATGGCATACTTCATATTGGACTAAAGCAAGGAATGCGACACATACCTTGGCCGGTGAAGGAGAGGTTGAACCGGATGCTTGACTCATTCTGCAACACGAAATGGTAGAAAAAAACCCAATAAGATGTACGCCTTTCAACAGAAACCCTAAAATCGAGTAAGAAATGGGTAAAACTCTAGTTAAATGAGAGGACGACACCATATTACCTCGAAGCGTCTCGACGAAATTCCAAGAACTCGGAAGCTAACGTAATGAAGCAGGAGGAAAAATGGAGTCTAAGCTTTTCCAAGTTTTTGTGCGCTCGAAGATTTCCCAGAAGCTGAAGACACGAAGACGCTAATGTGGTGACTTGTTTGGACGGGACGTTTCGATGGCTCGGGATTTGAAAATGTGGCTCGGATGCATGCGGAATCTTTGCATTAAAAACACTGTTTGACGGGAGAGGTATTTTGGGAATTATGCGCGCGATTTGGTAATTCTGAAAGTATAGTGCGCGTTTTGGGCATTTCAAAACTTTATCAGCTGTGTTTGGTAAATTGCCGTATTTTTTTAGCTCTCACAAATAAATTGGATGGTTAAATAGAATACGGATTAATTTTTATTGTTAAGTGGAAATATCAGTCGGAATGTCAGTCTTCTATTGTATTCAGGTATTGATACATTCATAGATCGATCCTGATTTATTTTTTATGGAATAGATGAGAGTATTCAGGTATTGATACGTTCGTAGATCGATCCTGATTTATTTTTTATGGAATAGATGAGAGTATATATATATATATATATATATATATATTTTCTGTTATCAATTATGGTGATAAATTTAGCTTTAGTAATCTACTTATCTTGTAAAGATCGACTGGGTAAATCTTTTTCACTGCACGAATCTAATGGCAGTGTGGACGCTGATGAAGCCTTCCAACGGTTCGGGTGTAAGAAACCAGGTTGTTGCTGACGCCGCCGCGAGGAGTGGGCAAACGGAAGATGAAGCTGGTGAAAAATCCGTGTTTGCGTTTGACGGCTCTCCTCCGCCGCCGCCATGCCGCCTCCTCCTCTTCCACCGCCGCCGTTTCCACCGCCGTCGATTGCAATGGGGGCATAGGCAGCCGGAGCGACGCGAAGCACCTCTTAACTGAGAAACCCTCTCCCTCACTTCGCCACTTTAACTGCCAGCTCCGTTCCCTGCTCGGCTCTGCCTCTCCTGGCTGCCTCTCCGCCGCCTTGTCGATCCTCCACCGGATGCTTTCCCCCGACTCCACTTCCCCGCCTGACGCCGCCACTCGCTCGATCGTTTTCTGCGGCTTGGCCAGGCGAAGCCAGCCCGTGAACGAGGAGTCCCTCGCACTCCTCGTCGAGATTGCTAAGATGGGATTTTTCCCGCCCGACGCCGTCTTGTTCACTCATCTCATCGGCAAACTGTGCCGCGTCGGCGCCACCTCCAGGGCCTGGGATTTCTTCCACGCGGTAAAGGATGCTGGCGGCTCCATCGAGGCCCCTGTGTGCAATGCCCTCTTGACTGGTCTCGCTGCAATTCGAGACTTCGCAAGGATGAATCTTCTGTTTTCGGAGATGAAAGGCTTGGGCGTGCGCCCCTGCGTAGTCACCTTCGGTATACTCATCAATCACCTCTGCAAATCCCGTCGCCTCGACGACGCACTGAACGTGCTTGACGCAATGTCAAGCCCAGATTCAGGGGTTTCCCCAGACACAATCATTTTTAACACTCTCATCGGTGGGCTCTGCAAGGCAGGAAGGCGTCAGGATGGTCTCTCCTTGCTCGATAGGATGAAATCAAGCCATGCTTGTGATCCTGACAGTCTGACTTACAACACCTTGATCGATGCCTTCTGCAAGGCTGCAGAGTTGGACATGGCTCACGAATTGATTACCAGGATGGAGAAGGAAAGGGTGGCTGTCGATGTGGTCACGCTGAATACCTTTGTAAATGGAATGTGCAAGCATGGGATGATTGGGAGTGCCCTCGATTTCTTTCGAAAGAAAAAGATTGAGTGGCCGGAAGTTAAAGGCGATGCTATCACCTATACCACCCTGATTGGTGCTTTTCTTCATTCCAACAATGTAGGAAGGGCGGGGACATTGTTCGATGAGATGATCAAGGAAGGGCTTTCCCCTAATTCGGTGACATACTTCACTCTCATCTCTGGGTTGGCTCAAGTCGGCAAACTGGATGATGCTTATTCGAACGTGTCGTTGATGAGAAAGAATGGTTTTCGAGTAGACATAAAGAGCTATACCACTTTGATAAGTGGGTTTTGCAAGAAGAAGAGGTTGGATAAGGCATTTGAGATACGCGACGAAATGTGCAAGGCAGGGCTTAGACCTAATATCTTCATATACAATACTTTGATAGATGCTTTCTGCAAGGCTGGCAATTTTTCGAAGGCTAATAAATTGCTCGGCGAAATGGTGGATGATGGATGCAAACCTGATGTTGTCATTTATGGAACTCTGATCAATGGTTATTGCAAAGCCGGTGAACATGACCAGGCCATGAAGATCTTCAGGAGCATGGATGTGTCAGCGGTGCCGGCCAACACTGTTATTTATTGCATCCTCATTGAGTCTTATTGTAAGAATAAAAAAGTTGATGCCGCAATAGATCTCTTCGATGAGATGCAGAAACAAGATATATTGCCCGATGTCAGGACCTACACTGCTATGTTCAAGGGTCTTAAGGACCATGACATGTCTGATAAAGCCTTCGAGCTTATGGATAAGATGAGTTCGCAGGGATGCAAACCAAACTATGTGACGATGGATGTTCTTACAGAATGGTTAATTGCAATCGGTGAAGTGGAGAGACTGAGACTATTTGTGCAAGCGTCTTCTGATATCGACTCGGGCAAATCCTGATGTTTAATCTTATAGATGCTTCTTATTTGATGTTAAGTCGTACCATATGAGAGATTTTTACAGTTCTTTGAAAATGAAGATACATATTTTCAATAAGCATTTTGTTACAGAGTTCGAGCTACACAAGCTTCTTCTCAGTATGATTTCTGAAGCTTCTAGTAACAATTCAAACAATAACTAGTCACTGTGTTTCATATCATTGCCTGAATTTGCAAAGAAAATTAGGTGGAAATTGGATTTAGTAACTCTTTTGCTGTTCTTTGTTGGACAAAATCTGTGTATAATTGCACATTTAAATTTTAATCTGAAACTGTTTAGTTCCACAAGTGTTTCCTTTTTCATTCTAATCATTTTCAACCCTCAAAGATTTCATAAAGTTTGATGCCTTGCAGCTTTGCTATACTTACTGTAGAACAGTATTAGTGTGAAGAGTTCCATATTATAGCCTCTTTTGATCGAGTCATCTAACTGTGACGATCCTATCATCTTCCATATCGGACATTCGATTCTTGCTTGTCTCTGATCAATGCCTTCTTTTCCTTTCTTTCACCCCCAGTCGAACAATATTCGACATAGACAACATTAGATCTATTGTGGTACGATCGATATTGGATCTGTTATTTCATAAAAAGAGAGCACAGTTATTATATGAAAGAAACCTTATTTATATCCAAAGTTATGGCCTATTCAAAGGAATAAATCAAATTATATCCTAAAAATAAATCAAACTCTATCCTAAGAAATAATTATCCCTAACCATATTTACAATATTCTAATACTCTCCCTCAAGCTGAGGAATATAAATTACATGCATCCAACTTATTACATATGTAGTCAATTTGGAAACCTCTCAGTGACTTAGTAAATATATCTGCTAGCTGATCATGTGAGTTAACAAAACTAGTAGATATTTCTCTAGATATGACTTTCTCTCTGACAAAGTGACAGTCGACTTCAATATGTTTTGTCCTCTCATGAAAAATTGGATTTGATGCGATATGCATGGCGGCCTGATTATCACATATAAGTGTCATTTGTGTAACATCTCCAAACTTTAGGTCCTGAAGCAACTGTTTGAGTCATATAAGTTCTTGACTGGCTATGGTCATAGCTTGATACTCTGCCTCTGCAATGCATCTCGCCACAACATTCTGCTTTTTGCTTTTCTAAGAAAAAAGGTTATCTCCGATAAATATACAAAAACCAGAGGTAGATCTCCTATCAATGGGAGATCCTGCCCAGTCTGCATCAGAATATCTTATGGCTCGAATATGTTCTTTATCTTCGTACAAAAAACTCTTTCCTGGAGCGCCTCTAATATATCGAATAATGCGAATCACAACATCCCAATATTCTTTATATGGAGAGTTGAGAAACTGACTTACTACACTTACTGCTAATGAGATATCTAGACAAGTAACAGTAAGGTAACTTAGTCTCCCTACTAATCGTCTGTATCGTTCAAGATCTGGTAGAGGCTCCTCCTGATTTGGCAGGAGCTTGACATTAGGATCCATAGGGACCATTCCTATTTCTTCTAGAATATTCATTGCATACTTCCTTTGGGATAAAATGATCCTATTTCTGGACTGTGCTACTTCTATCCCCAAGAAATATTTGAGTCTGCCAAGATCTTTTGTCTGAAAATATTTGGAAAGATATTGTTTCACCTGTGAGATCCCGAGATGATCACTACCTATGATGACAATATCATCAACATAAACCACTAGGTAAATGCAACTAGTAAATAAGTGGCGATAAAAGACAGAATGGTCAGCCTCGCTTCGAGTCATGCCGAATTGTTGAATCACAATACTGAATCTACCGAACCATGCTCTGGGTGACTATTTGAGACCATATAAAGATTTTCGCAAGTGACACACAAGACGAGAAGACTCCCTCTGAGCAACAAAATACGGAGGTTGCTCCATGTAGACTTCTTTGAGCAGGTCATCATGTAAGAACGCATTCTTGATGTCTAATTAATAAAGAGGCCAATGTTGAATTGTAGCAATGGACATGAATAGGCGTATAGAGGATATCTTGGCAACAGGGGAAAAAGTGTTCCCATAATCCAATCTAAAGATCTAAGTATAGCCTTTAGCAATAAGACGAGCCTTAAGTCGATCAACCGTTCCGTCTGGACCAACCTTCATCGTATATACCCATCGACAGCCAACAACTGACTTTCCTTGTGGTAGAGAAACGAGGTCCCAAGTTCCACAGCTCTGTAAGACACTCATTTTGTCCAGCATAGCCTGTTTCCATCCTGGATGGGCAAATGCATCTCATGCAGTCTTCAGAAGAGAAACAAACAACAAGGAGGAAAGACAAAAAATAATAAGAAGGAGAAAGACGATGGTAACTCAAAGACACATAATGAGGAGAAGGATTACGAGTGGAACGAATACCTTTCCGAAATACTATGGGAATATCAGATTCAGAAGACTGTATCGAAGGAAGGGGCGGAGGACCTGGCTTCAGAGATGATTCCATGGCAGAGTCAGTGTTGGGCGGCGACAAAGCACACTGAGGACGACGCTAATAAACCTACAACAGAGGAGAAATTTGTTGATGCAATCGACCCAGGTCACGATTGACCAGACTCGAGTTGGACTCAAATAGTGTTTTGATGTTTGACATTGATGTCTGACATTGTTTTGGGGAGACTGTTGATACAATCAACCCGGGTCATGATTGACCAGACTCGAGTTTAACTCAAGGGGTATTTTTGATGGTTGACTAGGGTTGACCATGTGATGAAAAAAGTCCAAGTCATGGGTACTTGGCATGGAAAGTCTAAGAGTGTAGTCTTGCCCACGTAAGTCCAAGGGTGTAGTCTTGACGGTGAAAGTCCAAGTCTTGTGTACTTGGCATTTGGAAAGTCCAAGGGTTGATATTGGCAGCGTAAAATCCAAACGGGAGTCTTGGCAGCATAAGTCTAATGGTTGGCGGCGTAAAGTCCAAACATGAGTCTTGGCAGCGTAAGCCCAATGTGCTTTGGCGATGTAGACCACATTAGCATGACAATAGCTGATGGAAGCACCTAAAGGCTAGCGTATGAATGAACAAGTCATGAATGACTTGGAGGGATCCGATTGGCGCGAGGCTGATAGAGGTGGATAGAAGGCTTAGGTCTAAGCTAAGGGTGGTCTAGCAAGTATGGGGGCCCCATACTTGAGGTTAAAACCTCATGTTTGAGGTTGGCAGTCGACGGACATTTTGGCCAGTCGAACTGCTGGAAGTCGACTAGTGCTCGATTGTCGTTTAAGGGATGAAAAAGCCTTGGCAATCGACTACTCATTGGAGCGATCGACTAATGACTAATGGAGTAGAATGCCCGTGAGCTAATTGAAAGGGCCGGCGACGGCAATGCCGGGCAAATGACCGCCAATGTTGGCAATGGGCCGATCGAGAGATCCGTTGAACTTTTCCAACAGATCGAACCGCTGTCTCACAAGAATAAGGTCACACCGAATCCCATATTTTTGGCAATGATCATATCGACAAAGTAAAAATCCAAATTGAGTGAAGCTTTAAAAGGAGCTCGTGGAGAAGGTTTCTTGAGGCGATTTGGAGGGGATTTGTTGTTGCAATCCAGACCTTCAAGGCTACTTTTCAAGCAACCAAAATCAAGCAATCAAAAGTTCTTGTAAAGCGATTTCCTTTACTTGTATTGCATTTCATATTTGTATTTGATTGTATTTGCTTAGTATTACTGTTGTAATCACTGTAAGAGGTTTCTTCACCTCCGATGTGTTGTCGAAAAGGAGTTTATTGGATTAGTGGTGTGTGTTGGCATCGCTAGAGTTCATTTGAGCTCAATCCTTGGAGTAGGAACCATTCGGTTCCGAACCACGTTATATCGTGTGTCTTGCGTATTGTGATTGTGTACTTGTATTGTATTTTTCATATTACGCTACGTACTAACAATCATAGGCAAGCACAATCGAATTCCATCAACATCGACAAATCGCTATTCACCCCCCTTTAGCGGTCACCGAAGATCCTAACAATTGGTATCAGAGCTTGGAGCTCTTCTACGGACTAACAACCGGGAGCAAGCACGCTAGAGGGCAAGATGGAATTTGAAGAAAGATTAGGTCGGGACATCAACACACTACCATCTTATGAGGACTATGGATTTAAAGGCTTCAACTCATGAAAAATAGGAATTGTGAATTGTTAGGATCTTTGTAACGGCTAGAGGGGGGGGGGGTGATTAGTCTTTCTTCGTTTCTACAAAAACGTTAGCGGAAGCAATACAAATATATACACACATAAGAAAGAGACAAAGCTAACACCCGATAGATGACACTCCTACTCCACGGCAATCCGTAAGGTGGATTAGTCCTAGCCAAGCTTCACTATATTCTCCTTTGGATGAACCAAGATGGAGAAACCTTTCTTACAATGCTCTCCTCTTCTTTACAATGATGGATGATTAAGAACTAGAGAAGAGGAGGTTTTGAATTGCTAAAACACTTGGGAAAGCTTGGTGAGCACGAGGGTGTAGTTAGGAATGAGAGAACTAACTTCACCAAGCTCCCCAAGACCCCTTTTTATAGAAGAGGGGTTGTTTTTCCCGTTGGGCTTCGATCAGTCGACTGATGCTTACCATTAGTCGACTGCCGCCAGCTCCAGCGGCTTCGAAGATCTCCACGGAGATTCGTAGCGCGATTTCCAGCGGCGGTGATCGGTCGGTGATCCCTACATCGATCAGTGATCAAGGCGTGATCGAGTGAGGCGCGATTCTGGCGATTTTCTCCTTGATCGATCGGCATTGCGCCTTTGGCGATCGGTAATCATCTATCGATCGGCCACGACCAAGCGGTCGGTGATAATCGAGTTACCACGGCTCGGTCGAAACGCGACCGGTCGGTGATACATCGTATCAGTCGACTGATACTCATCAAGTATGAGTAATTCACACTTGATTTTACACCCTAGACCTAGACTCAACCTTCTAGCTCCTCATTAAGTCTTGCGCCTTCAGGATCCCTCCGAGTCCGCGACTTATTCATCCTTTGCGCTTTGCTTCCAAGAGCTTCCTTCGGTTTCGTCATGTCTTGGGTTGCCAAATGCTTGGACTTTATGCCGCCAAGACTACAAGCTTGGACTTATGCTGCCAAGACCTTACTTTGGACTTCCTTTGCCAAGGTTCACTTGGACTTTACGCTGCCAAGACTACAAGCTTGTTCTTACGCTGCCAAGTCCATCCCTTGGACTTCCTTTGCCAAGATTCACTTGGACTTTACGCTGCCAAGACTACAAGCTTGGTCTTACGCTGCCAAGTCCATCCCTTAGACTTCCCTTTGCCAAGATCATACTTGGACTTCTCTTTTACCAAGTCTTCATCCTTGGATTTCCCTGTCACTTAAACATATTCGCAATTAGATCACAAGATATTGCCTAACTTAGATGATTATCCAAACATCAAAACATATAAATGCTTGGAGCATTGTTGCACCAACATGAACTTCCTAATGATGATGGATATCAAGCTTTGGTCCGCCTTGATAGAAGGTTGCGATTTCCCAAGAGGTAAAAAGGGTGGAATCCTCAAGGTTGAAAAATGGACCAAGGAACAACTCAAAGAGTTCAAGACAAATATTAAAGTAATCAAAATGTTGAGTGATTTAATTCCTAATAATGTCTTGTCCAAGTTAGGTGAGTACAAGGATGTCAAGGAGCTTTGGAGCGAATTGGCAAAATATCACAAAAATCCATCACCGGTCTAAGAAGAAGAAGAAGAAGAGGAAGAAGATGAGTGCTCATCCTCTCAAGCTTAAGAAGAAGCAAGCACATCTTCATCCCAAGAGCTTGAGGATTCGAAGGTTGATAGGGAATCAACATCCGGATCGGAATCGGTGGAAGAGGTAGAAGTAAAAGAAGCGTTCACCTCTAGGATTGAGGGGGAGGATATAAGGGCATCCTCAATACCGGAGCAACAAGAAGAACCATCTACCTCCAGTCGAGAGGAAGAGGAAGCTCGGGACTCCCCTACCATGGAAGGTAACTCAATCATTTCGATTAAGAATAAAATTCATATTATATGCTTTTAGTGTAGGGAGCAAGGACACTACAAGAGTAAGTGTCTAAAAAGAGTTAAGAAGACTCCATCGGCGCCTAAAAGTCAAGAGAAAGCTAAGGATGCCGGTGCCCCCACTAGAAAAAGCAAGGAGCATGTTATTTGCTTCAAATGTCAACAAAAGGGGCATTATAGGAGTCAATGCCCTAGGGGAGCTACACATGTAGGGGGAGCCTCTAAGGCAAATCCTAAGGTACATTTTAATAATGCATCTTCTAGTTTTAATGTCAAAAAATATGCTAGAAACAATCTTGCTATTGTTTATAAGGAGCATGCTAGGAATAATAGGTTTTATTGTTTACATGTCCATTTTAGTAATAAGGATAAATTTGGGACTAATATCCCTAAAATAATTCTACTTAGGGAGACAATTAGAAAGGTATAAGAGAACCTAGGTTTTAACCCTAAATGGACTAGGCATATGCCTAGGAAAAACAATTCCCAAAGGACATATGAAAATTCAAAATTGGAAAGAATAGAATTAGAAAATCAAATTCAAGGGTCAAAGGATCAAAAATCTAGGTCTAAGAGTCAAAACTTAGGTTTTAGGAAGCAAGAACCATCCAAGGGCAAGCTTAAGCCCAAACTTATTGCATACTTGGGTTTTGACACACTTGGGAAATTTAAACCTTTCAATTCAGCATTTCGCTTTGGGTAGGTAAGTGCCTAAGAGCCGAAATTAAGCACACCTCCCAATTCGTTGCAAATATCCGGCTCTTAGGCACACCTCCCAATTGGGAGGTAAATTTGATTTTTTTCGTCATAAATTTGCAACGAATTAATAATTCGTTGCAAAACAGTGCCGATATTTGCATCGAAAGATAATTCGTCGCAAGTTTGCGATAAATTTTTTTTGTAGAAAATATCGTTACTAATTTGTGACGATTTAAAATTCGTCGCAAATTTTGTTGCAGATTTCAAACGAAATATTTTTGTTGCTATATTTCGTCACTATTTGGGTATATTTTTGTAGTGGAAGGTTCCTCACTTAGAAAGTCAAACTCAAGGCTTCGTTTGACTATTTTAGGGGGGGGTGGCTAATGATACTGCTATAATATGACTTAGGAGCTAGGAAAAGGAATTATGGGTGGTAGGATGAGACCGGAGGGAAGGATCATAATGTAGGGTATATGTTCTAGTCCAACAAGACCCGACTCGGGAAATAGGCCGAGTTGATGAGGTGGTAACTTGGGAAAGGAAAAGGAAGTTTGATGGTCAAAAGGAAGTTAGATAAGTGACTTGGGAAACAATCTTGCTATTGTTTATAAGGAGCATGCTAGGAATAATAGGTTTTATTGTTTACATGTCCATTTTAGTAATAAGGATAAATTTGGGACTAATATCCCTAAAATAATTCTACTTAGGGAGACAATTAGAAAGGTATAAGAGAACCTAGGTTTTAACCCTAAATGGACTAGGCATATGCCTAGGAAAAACAATTCCCAAAGGACATATGAAAATTCAAAATTGGAAAGAATAGAATTAGAAAATCAAATTCAAGGGTCAAAGGATCAAAAATCTAGGTCTAAGAGTCAAAACTTAGGTTTTAGGAAGCAAGAACCATCCAAGGGCAAGCTTAAGCCCAAACTTATTGCATACTTGGGTTTTGACACACTTGGGAAATTTAAACCTTTCAATTCAGCATTTCGCTTTGGGTAGGTAAGTGCCTAAGAGCCGAAATTAAGCACACCTCCCAATTCGTTGCAAATATCCGGCTCTTAGGCACACCTCCCAATTGGGAGGTAAATTTGATTTTTTTCGTCATAAATTTGCAACGAATTAATAATTCGTTGCAAAACAGTGCCGATATTTGCATCGAAAGATAATTCGTCGCAAGTTTGCGATAAATTTTTTTTGTAGAAAATATCGTTACTAATTTGTGACGATTTAAAATTCGTCGCAAATTTTGTTGCAGATTTCAAACGAAATATTTTTGTTGCTATATTTCGTCACTATTTGGGTATATTTTTGTAGTGGAAGGTTCCTCACTTAGAAAGTCAAACTCAAGGCTTCGTTTGACTATTTTAGGGGGGGGTGGCTAATGATACTGCTATAATATGACTTAGGAGCTAGGAAAAGGAATTATGGGTGGTAGGATGAGACCGGAGGGAAGGATCATAATGTAGGGTATATGTTCTAGTCCAACAAGACCCGACTCGGGAAATAGGCCGAGTTGATGAGGTGGTAACTTGGGAAAGGAAAAGGAAGTTTGATGGTCAAAAGGAAGTTAGATAAGTGACTTGGGAAATTGAGTCGGGTTGAAGGGGAGTAACTCGGGACATCAAGGTGGAGTATAAGTGCATGTGCTTGGTGGCCAAAACAAAGCTAAATAGCAACTCGGAGATCCGAGTTGAGTTATGTGCACCTTGGCTTAAAGCTAGGGGGATGTAAGGAAGCAAGTCGGGAAAATAAACCAAGGACAACTCGGGGAACAAAGCCGAGTTAAGGTGGGGGGAAGAAGAGGTGACTAGGAGGAAGAAGGGCCCAGGTGTAAGGTGAGGGTAAAGAAAAGGGGAAGGTGCTTTCTATTATGCTCTCTCATGAGAGTTTGTTATGCAAAATAACAAACCAAGACACCTGGAAGACCCCACAGAAGATTCTTAGTAACCTTCATTTACTAATATCATAACAACATTATTCCTTAAGTTAGAAGAGCATTTCATGTGGACGGTGATCTAGGTAGTTTGTTACGCAACAGCTGACTCCAGGGGCAGCATGTATAAAGGGAGAGGAGGGAGGAGGAAGAGAGGGGGGAACCTCAGCATCAACTTCTGAACACTTAAACTCTCTTTCTCTCTCACTCTCGCTTTCTGGGGGAGGGTTTTTCTGAATGGAGACTGAAGACGGAAGGAAAAGAACATATCATAGGAGGAAGGAGGCAGAAAATCATACAAGTCTTATTTTCATCACTTTGTATACATTTCTGTCTGTAAGGTGATTTCTCTATCCCTGAAAATCCTTCTGAGAATGCGGGATTATAGTAGAGATATCTAGCATCAAAGCTCACTCTAGAGCTCATCCGTGGAGTAGGAATTGAAATTTTGAACCACGTTAAATCTTTTGTCAACATTTTTCTTACTCTTTCATCGTTTTTTATTGTTATGGCGGAAGAGGACCCCAAGCCTCTTTGACATCTTTATCTCCAAAGGATTTAGAAAATTCGGGCCACATTCAATCATCCACTAGTCATATGGTCAATATATGGTCAGACTATATAGTTAAACAATGGTCAAATCCATTGTCAACACATTATCAAAGATCAAAACATTACTTGAGTCCCACTCAAATTTGGTCAACATTGACCCGGGGCTTGTTGCACCAATAAAGAATGCCTTGATAAGTTCTAGTTCAATGAAGAATCAACAAGTGAGAGCCTCACTATGCTATAGATTGACAGAAAAAAAAAACAAAGATCACATGTGTAGTCAGCACCCCCTTAAAAAAACAAAGATCACATGTATAGTCATAGGGTGACCTAAAAATTCTAAAAGGCCAAAAGGAAGCAAATTTAGAAAATACCGAAGTAGACTAAATGGTTAAATTGACTTTAAGTCACTATTAATTACAACCCACATAAGTATAGCAATTGAGTCTAAACATGAGGATTATATCAAAAAATGATTTGGAGTCTAACTAAGTTTATTTTTGGCTTGAATTATGTTGACTAAGCCACATGATTTGTTCTTTGTCAAATCTATTTCAATTATAAGTTTAGGTTTAATTATTATTTTCTCAAAAAATAAAATGTAAATAACAAAGTGATAATTTTTTTTATCAATGATTAAAATTAAATTGGAGTATAATTAGATAAATGTGCTTGCTAAGGGCATTGACGTTTATTCATTCTTTTAAAGTGATGAAAAAAAATAATTCAAAAATGACCATAATTTTAAGTAAAACTATAAATTAATATATATTTTTTTACATTTTTCTTACAAAATAATTTGTTCTTGAATATATAAATTTTATGTACCTTTAATCTCTATTTTTCCCATTTGAAGATTGTTGTTAGGTGCGAAAATAGATAGATTAGTAAAGTTGGAGGTAAGAATGTTGCCACCTCACAAATTCAACTGGTGCAAATTATTGGTGAAAAAAGGTGATTCGTTCGTTCTCAGTATCTCCGTCAATCGATTTCATAGCTAATACGAAGATGAAAAATTACGGGAAGTATATTGTCCAACCTAAGATTAGTGCGACAAGAGGGCAGACTCTCCGAAAGACATAGCCACAAGGATTGACCTTTGCTAATTGGTGTAATGTTTGAAATTAATGTGTAAAATTTCCACTTATATCTGACACATGCAAGATTTTAAGTTTTAGATTGATATATTTGTAAAATTAGATGGAAAAAATGTTGGGAGTATTAGAAATACAATCAAGATTCTATATTTGTAAATATTTGTAAGACATGAAAAAAATAATGTGCTTATAAAATAAAAAGATATCTTTATTGGTATGAAGCCTTTTGGATATAGTCCAAAAATAAAATTATAAGAGCTTAGGTTCAAAGTGGACAATATTATACTATTATAGAGATATATGAATCTTATTTGCACCAACAAAATATACACATTTGTATTTCATAAGGATATATGTGCAATTTTTTATATTATTTATTAAATATCATTTAATAGCGCATGCAATAAAAACCTTAGTTAATAAGTAGAAGGTGGTCAAAGAAAACTTTAGTAGATGTAATAAAGTAGTTAATTACTAAATATATCGTTGACTTTTTGATTTTAGTAAATTTACCATCAGCAATGTAGCAACCCCAAATAATTGGGATAAGCATATCTTGGCAATGATAATTCAATATTTATTATTATAAAATGGAAGAATTTGATAATATTTGCATATTAATCAAAACTCTGTGTCAATTGTATGCATTGAACATTTTGGATTTGTTTGATTGGATGGATGAATTAGCAATAGAATGAATCGATGGGAGGATGGATGCATGCCAAAGTGACTGTCAAACATGTCCTCCAACTCACCTGATTTGGACCATTCAGGAATATTTAACACCAAGTCTACATTGCTTTTTTCATTCATCTTAGTCCATGCATAAGTAAACAATTGGATGGATCAAAAACAAAAGTGGTCCGGTCTATATCCCGTCCGTCTATTCACTGATCTGTCCATTCAGGAATATTTAACACCATGCATTAATTATTAGTCTTAAGGGTCAAAGGTCTACCGTGATTTACCTCTCTTACAATGATTCAAAAATGAACTGATAGGGACCGCTAAATTGACGAATTCTAACCTTTTACATCATATGATATCAATTGTGCAGTGTGAGCAACAATAGTTAATCAAATAGTTTGCTCTTATTGTATGCATCAAGTTAATTTGCCCCCAAAGAGTGCGTTCCTTTTTGTGTTTTTGCTAACACAGATCCTTATTATCAGCTCTGGCGGTGTTGTCTTGGCTTCTATAGATGGGAAGATTGTCTGTGAAAATACACTTGATGCAAGGCTGGATGTTGCTTACCGCAAGAAATTGCCCCAGGTACTCGCTTCTGTACCTTCAGTGAATGCTATAGAAACAGAATTCAAAATATTCTCTTCGGTGTGGAATTTTAGCCCTCTAATTTCCTGCCATTTCTAGTCTACTTAAACAAAAAGGTAATTTAAGAGCAAATTCGCTCTTTAGTTGGAAGGAAGGAAGACAAGAGGCAGAAGAAACAGACTATGTGACGACTGAATGGAACGGAGAGAATCAATAACATTGCTTCTTTTATATTTTGTTCATCATGCTAAATAAGCTAGGTGGAAAATAAAGAGTTAGATAGTATAATTCATTTTTTTCTATATTTGTCATCACATAAACATTCGTAAATCATTTACAAAGAAGGTATTGCTCTTCGAGAACATTCATTGTCAAATTTCTAAGAGTTTAGTTGTCTCTGTTGATTGCAGATAAGGGAGCGTCTCTACGGCTTGACTGTCGCTGCTTAATTGAATAGGTTGCATTCGATTTGGCTTATGATAGATGACTTTTTCATCTTTTGATGTAAAAGGTTGTAATCCGTCAATCTAGTGGCTCCTATTAGTAACTAGCATTTGGAGGAATGACACTCTTATATTTATGAGGGATTGATCCGTCATTGTCACGATGATCGTTAGATGCAACCACTGCGCCTTCCCATTACTAAGAATGACTTCTTCATCCTTATTTCAAATAATGATCGCTATTTGGATTCAAATAATTTTTGAATGTCTTATCTGAGCATATGACTATGAAATCTGTCTTGTATTATTTCTCTTCGTGATTGAGCCAGCGATTGCTGGAGTTTCTTTGTTGTGATTTACTCAGTGATCAAATTTCTCTGGAAAAAAGTTGTTAGTTCATTCATAATAGCAAATGCCGCATCACATGGGTCATTGAGGAAATTATCATTGTATTGTATTCCAGCTATTTATTTAAGTTTGGTTTAAGAAAATTAAAATTTCTCTTACATTGTCATTGTATTGTATTTCAGCTATTTAAGTTTGGCTTTGGAGAAACTAGAAAAAAGTTGAAATTCTCCTGCATTATATACTAGAGTTATTTTATCCCGTGCCATGTCGCGTTTCGATGTCAATCGATGTCTGATTCTTTCGACGTCAACGGTGAATGATATTATAATCAATATTTGAATCTATAGGGATGATTGTGTCGTTCTATCACTATCGAATTTTGATTGAAATTCAATCGTGATTTAGTTGATTTGAGTTCGATCGAATTGCAGTCGGATCATAGTCAGAATTCGTTCAAATTGTGATCGTAATCGCGGTGATAATCACGGCTACAATTCCATCGAATTTTGGCCGCGATTTGATCGCAATTCAATCATAATTCGATCGAACTTTATCCTTGATCGATTGAATCACGATTGAATTCTAATCGAAATTTGACCGTGATCAAAATTTGATTATGATTCTATCAGAATTCGATCACGATTCTGTTAGAATTCGATCACGATTTAATCGGAATTCAATTATGATCCGATTAAATTTAAATTCCAATCGAATTCGAATTAAATTGTGATCAAAATTTAGTCGAAATTTAACGTCGTCGACCTCTCACTCTCAGCACCCGCAAAGATGAAGAAATCACAATGCATTCGTCGTTTTAGCACATCAGCGCGAACAGAAGTGTCCCCAGAATTTCAAAACCTTTATATACTATATATATATATATTTTAATTATATATTCTGTTATCGATTATGGCGATAAAGTTGAGTTTAGTAATCTGCTGATCTTGTCAAGATCCTTTGTGAAGATCCACTGAGTAAATCTTTTTCACTGCACGAATCTAATGGCAATGTGGACGCTGATGACGCCTTCCAACGGTTGGGGTATAAGAAACCAGGATTTTGCCAACGCAGCCTCGGGGAGTGGGCAAACGGAAGATGAAGCTGGTGAAAAATCCGTGTTTGCGTTTTACGGCTCTCCGCCGCCGCCACGCAGCCTCCTCTTCCACCGCCGTCGATTGCGATGGGGGCGTAGGCAACCGGAGCGACGCGAAGCAGCTCTTAATTGAGAAACCGTCTCCCTCACTTCGCCATCTTAACTACCAGCTCCGTTCCCTGCTCGGCTCTGCCTCTCCCGGCTGCCTCTCCGCTGCCTTGTCGATCCTCCGCGGGATGCTTTCTCCCGACTCCACTTCCCCGCCTGACGCCGCCACTCGCTCGATCGTTTTCTGCGGCTTGGCCAAGCGAAGCCAGCCCGTGAACGAGGAGTCCCTCGCACTCCTCGTCAAGATGGCTAAGATGGGATTTTTCCCGCCCGACGCCGTCCTGTTCACTCATCTCATCGGCAAACTGTGCCGCTTCGGCGCTACCTCCGAGGCCTGGGATTTCTTCCACGCGGTAAAGGATGCTGGCGGCTCCATCGAGGCACCTGTGTGCAACGCCCTCTTGACTGGCCTCGCTGCAATTCTAGACTTCGCAAGGATGAATCTTCTGTTTTCGGAGATGAAAGGCTTGGGCGTGCGGCCCGACGTAGTCACTTTCGGTATACTCATCAGTCACCTCTGCAAATCCCGTCGGCTCGACGATGCACTGAACCTGCTCGAAGCAATGTCAAGCCCAGATTCAGGGGTTACCCCAGACACAATCATTTTTAGCACTCTCATCGATGGGCTGTGCAAGGCAGGAAGGCTTCAGGATGGTCTCTCCTTGCTCGATAGGATGAAATCAAGCCATGCTTGTCATCCTAACAGCGTGACTTACAACACCCTGATCGATGCCTTCTGCAAGGCTGCAGAGTTGGACATGGCTCACGAATTGCTTACCAGGATGGAGAAGGAAAGGGTGGCTGTCGATGTGGTCACGCTGAATACCTTTGTAAATGGAATGTGCAAACATGGGATGATTGGGAGTGCCTTCGATTTCTTTCGAAAGAAAAAGATTGAGTGGCCGGAAGTTAAAGGCGATGCTATCACCTATACCACCCTGATTGGTGCTTTTCTTCATTCCAACAATGTAGGAAGGGCGGGGACATTGTTCGATGAGATGATCAAGGAAGGGGTTTCCCCTGATTCGGCGACATACTCCACTCTCATCTTTGGGTTGGCTAAAGTTGGCAAACTGGATGATGCTTATTCGAACGTGTCGTTGATGAGAAAGAATGGTTTTCGAGTAGACATAAAGAGCTATAACACTTTGATAAGTGGGTTTTGCAAGAAGAAGAGGTTGGATAAGGCATTTGAGATACGCGACGAAATGTGCAAGGCCGGGCTTAGGCCTGATATCTTCACATACAGTACTTTGATCGATGCTTTCTGCAAGGCTGGCGATTTTTCGAAGGCTAATAAATTGCTCGGCGAAATGGTGGATGATGGATGCAAACCTGATGTTGTCACTTATGGAACTCTGATCAATGGTTACTGCAAAGCCGGTGAACATGACCAGGCCATGAAGATCTTCAGGAGCATGAATGTGTCAACGGTGCCGGCCGACACTGTTATTTATAGCATCCTCATTGATTATTATTGTAAGAATAAAAAAGTTGATGCCGCAATAGATCTCTTCGACGAGATGCAGAAACAAGATATGTTGCCCGATGCCAGGACCTACACTGCTATGTTCAGGGGTCTCAAGGACCATGACATGTCTGATAAAGCCTTCGAGCTTATGGATAAGATGAGCTCGCAGGGATGCAAACCAAACTATGTGACAATGGATGTTCTTACAGAATGGTTAACTGCAATCGGTGAAGTGGAGAGATTGAGACTATTTGTGCAAACGTCATCTGATTTCGACTCGGGCAATCCTAATGTTTAATCCTGTAGATGCTTCTTTTTTATGTTAAATTGTACCATACGAGAGATTTTCTCGGTGAACTTCGAAAATGAAGATGCATATTTTCGATAAGCTTTTTAGTCACAGAGTTCGAGTTACACAATGAAAAATGTTTCGATAAGCATTTTAGTTAGCAAAGTTCGATTTACTTTCTGCTGCGATTTACTTTGATATGATGTGTTTTAATGAAAAATGAAAAAAAAAATTGCACTATTCACCCTCTTCTAACTATTTTTCGATCCTATAAAAATCTGTGTATAATTATACATTTTAATTTATAATTTGAAACTGTTTAGTTCGATAAGTGCTTCCTTTCTCATCCTAAACATTTTCAGCCCTCAAAGATTTCGTAAAGTTTAATGCCTCAAGTTTCTGCTGTGCTATACTTACTATAGAACAGTATTGGTGTGAAGAGTTCTATATTATAGTCTATTTTGATCTGAGTCATCTAACCGCGACGATCCTATCATCTTCCATCTTGGCCATTCGATTCTTGCTCGTCTCTGACCTTCTTTTCCTTTCTTTCACCCCATGTCTAACAATATTCGACATAGACAATACTAAATCTATTATGATACGATCGATATCGGATCAATTATGCTTTGTGGGATGTGTTCCTATAGTAAGCTAGCTTGGACAAAATGAGAGGGATCATAAGTAGAAGAGTGCAAGTTAAGGTTCATCCATGTTCAACTTAAATGCAATTGATGACATCGATAGTGAACGCTGACATTAGTGATGTCTTTCAATAGCTGTAGTAGCCATTAAATAATTACTATAATAATTTTAAAGCGATTTAAATCTATTTTGATCGATTCCCGTTTATATATTTTTAATTAAGTTGATAAAAAAAATTAATATAAAAGTGCAATATGTATAATATTTTATGTCAAATTGAATCCATTTAATTATAGGACGAGGGAAAACTTTGCTCTCTCACTCAATTGGCTCTGATGTTTATTAAGCCAAAAGTAGGACGAAGACTTACTAAACAAGCTCACAAGTCAAGCATGACCCTTGTCTATGAAGCACGCCATTAGGGCAAAAAAAAAAACTACTGTGACATTAATTGTCCTCACTATTATAATTTCTGTAATGATATAGAAACAATTTATACGGAAGAGATTTGTGATTAGTACGATAGTATTGTATCAATGAATAAAGATTAATTTTCGAAAACTATAAATTTTTTGGGATATCTGTCTTTCTTCGCACTAGTTCTGAATTGAAAAATATGTTTCTCATAATTTATCTTCTTATTGACTGTGAGATTAACTGATAAAGACATTGAGGAGTGAGTGAATCGTATTTTGCATCAGTGAATGCTATAGAAACAGAATTCAAGATATTCTTTTTGGTGTGGAATTTTAACTCTCTAATTTCCTGTCATTTCTTGTCTACTTAAACAAAAAAAAGTAATTTAAGAGCATTGAAATGAAAATCACCCTTTAGTTGGAAGGAAGGAAGAGACTATATGACTGACGGGAATGGAGAGAATCAATAACATTGCTTTTTTTATATATATATTTTCATCATTTTAAATAAGATAGATGAAAAAAAAGGAGTTAGATAGTATAATTTTTTTTTTATATATTTGTCATCAGACAAACATTCGTAAATCATTCACGGAGAAGATATTGTTCTTTGAGAATATTCATCGTCAAATTTCTAAGAGTTGAGTTGTCTATGTTGATTGTGGATAAGGAAGCGTCTCTATGATCTAGCTGTTGCTTAATCGAATCGATTACATTCTCTTCGGCTTATAATAGATGACTTTTTCCATCCTTATTTAAAATAATGATTTCTATATGGATTCAAGTAATTTTTGAATCTCTTATCTGAACTGATGACTAAGAAATCTATCTTTATTATTTCTTTTCGCTATTGAGCCAGCGATTGCTGGAGTTTCTTTGTTATGATTTACTCAGTGATCGCATTGCCCTGCAAAGATGAAATAAACAAGTTGTTAGTTCATTTATAATAGCAAATGCCCTAGGCATCACATGTGTCATTGTAGAAATGATCCTTCTATTGTATTCCGGCTATTTAATTATTTAAGTCTGATTTAAGAGAAATAAGAAAAAAAATTATTAAAATTAAATTTTTTCTCACATTGTCATTGTATTGTTTTTCAGCTATTTAAGTTTGGCTCAGCCGAAACTCAAATACTTTTGCATTATATACCAGAGTTATTTTATCCCGTGCCATGTCGCATTCCAGTGACAATCAATGTCTGATTATTTTGATGTCAATAGCGAATGATACTATAGTCAATATTTGAATTTATAGGGATGTCCATCCTATTTTATCATTGTCGAATTTTGATCAATTTGAGTTCGATCGGATCGTGATCAGATCACGATTATAATTCGATCAAATTGTGATTACGATTCCAACGGCAATCAATGTCACAATTCGATTAGATTTTTACTACGATTTAATCGGAATACAATAGCAATCCGATCGAACTTCAACTCCGATTAACTGAATTACAATTGAATTTTAATAATTCTATCAGAATTTAATCACGATTCAATTAGAATTTGATTATGATATGCTGATCATGTGAAGATCCGAGAAAATCTTTTTCACTGCACGAATCTAACGGCAATGTGGACGCTGATGACGCCTTCCAACGGTCATCCAGGTTTTTGCCAACGCAGCCTCGGGGTGTGGGCAAACGGAAGATGAAGCTGGTGAAAAATCCGTGTTTGCGTTTGACGGCTCTCCGCCGCCGCCACGCCGCCTCCTCTTCCACCGCCGCCGTTGCCACCGACGTCGATTGCGATGGGGGCGTAGGCAGCCGGAGGAGCGACGCGAAGCACTTCTTAACTGAGAAACCCTCTCCCTCACTTTGCCACCTTAACTACCAGCTCCGTTCCCTGCTCTGTTCTGCCTCTCCCGGCTGCCTCTCCTCCGCCTTGTCGATCCTACGCCAGTCCCTCGCGCTCCTCGTCAAGATGGCCAAGATGCGATTTTTCCCGCCCAACGCCTTCCTGTTCACTCAGCTCATCAGCAATCTGTGCCGCGGCGGCGCCACCTCCAGGGCCTGGGATTTCTTCCACGCGGTAAAGGATGCTGGCGGCTCCATCGAGGCCCCTGTGTGCAACGCCCTCTTGACTGGCCTCGCATTGAGGACGCACTGAACGTGCTCGACGCAATGTCAAGCCCAGATTCAGGGGTTACCCCAGACACAATCATTTTTAACACTCTCATCGATGGGTTCTGCAAGGCAGGAAGGCTTCGGGATGGTCTCTCCTTGCTCGATAGAATGAAATCAAGCCATGCTTGTGATCCTGACAGTGGGACTTACAACACCTTGATCGATGCCTTCTGCAAGGCTGCAGAGTTGGACATGGCTCACGAATTGCTTACCAGGATGCAGAAGGAAAGGGTGACTGTCAATGTGGTCACGCTGACTACCTTTGTAACTGGAATGTGCAGGCATGGGATGATTGAAAGTGCCTTCGATTTCTTTCAGAAGAAAAAGGTCGAGTGGCCGGAAGTTAAAAGCAATGCTATCACCTATAGCACCTTGATCGGTGCTTTTCTTCATTCCAACAATGTTGGAAGGGCGGCTACATTGTTCAATGAGATGATCAAGGAAGGGGTTTCCCCTGATTCGGTGAGATACTCCACTCTCATCTCTGGGTTGGCTCAAGTTGGCAAACTGGATGATGCTTATTCGAATGTGTCGTTGATGAGAAAGAATGGTTTTCGAGTAGACATAAAGAGCTATAACACTTTGATAAGTGGGTTTTGCAAGAAGAAGAGGTTGGATAAGGCATTTGAGATACGCGACGAAATGTCCAAGGCAGGGCATAGGCCTGATATCGTCACATACAATACTTTGATCAATACTTTATGCAAGGCTGACGATTTTTCTAAGGCTAATAAATTGCTCGGCGAAATGGTGGATGATGGATGCAAACCTGATGTTGTCACTTATGGAACTCTGATCAATGGTTACTGCAAAGCGGGTGAACATGACCTAGCCATGAAGATCTTCAGGAGCATGGGTGTGTCAGCGGTGCCGACCAACACTTTTATTTATTGCATCCTCATTGATTCTTATTGTAAAAATAAAAAAGTTGATGCAGCAATAGATCTCTTCGATGAGATGCAGAAACAAGATATATAGTCCGATGTCGCGACCTACACTGTTATGTTCAGGGGTCTTAAGGACCATGACATGTCTGAGAAAGCCTTCGAGTTTATGGATAAGATGAGTTCGCAAGGATGCAAACCAGACTATGTGACAATGAATGTTCTTACAGAATGGTTAACTGCAATCGGTGAAGTGGAGAGACTGAGACTATTTGTGCAAACGTCTTTTGATATTAACTCGGGCAAATCTTGATGTTTAATCTTATAGATGCTTCTTATTTGATGTTAAGATGTACCATACGAGAGATTTTCGCGGTGAACTTCGAAAATGAAGATACATATTTTCAATAAGCATTCTGTTACAGAGTTCGAGCTACACATAAGCTTCTTCTCAGTATGATTTCTGAAGCTCCTAGTAACAATTCAAGCAATAACTTGTCACTGTTTCAGATCATTGCCTGAATTTGCAAAGAAAATAAGGTGAAAATTGGATTTAGTGACTCTTTTGTAGTTCTTTGTTGGACAAAATCTGTGTGTATAATTTGCAAAGAAAATTAGGTGAAAATTGGATTTAGTGACTCTTTTGTAGTTCTTTGTTGGACAAAATCTGTGTGTATAATTGCACATTTTAATTTATAATCTGAAATTGTTTAGTTCGACAAAATCTGTGTGTATAATTGCACATTTTAATTTATAATCTGAAACTGTTTAGTTCCACAAGTGTTTCCTTTCTCATCCTAATCATTTTCAGCCTTCAGAGATTTCATAAAGTTTGATGCCTCAAGTTGCAGCTTTGCTATACTTACTGTGGAACAGTATTGGTGTGAAGAGTTCCATATTATAGTCTATTTTGATCGAGTCATGCGATGATCCTATCATCTTCCATCTCGATCGGGCATTCGATTCTTGCTCGTCTCTAATCAATGCCTTCTTTTCCTTTCTTTCACTCCATGTTCAATGATATTCAGACATAACACTAAATCTATTATGATACTTCGACTAATGGTTAGTCATAAATGCAACTTAATCAAGGTGAATCAGTTGGCGTCAATAGTGTATGTTGACATTAGCAGTGTCTTTGAGGTGGAGGTCGACTGGAGGTTGAAGGTATTATTTTCAGCTAAAGTCACCATCAATGCTGATATTAATTATTTGAGGAGATGAGATTAGACTTAATTATAATAGTTGGAATACTGTCTCATTTTTATATTTTCTTGGGGGCAAAAATTAAAAGCCTCCATTATATATATATATATATATATATATAACACTTTTAAAATCAATAAATACTTTACCAAGTCAGCAGATCAAAATCACTTTAAATGACCATTACCACATTTTAATAATTATTTAATAGCTGTAGTAGGCATTAGATAACTGCTATAATAATTTTATAGCGATTTAAATCTATTTTGATCGATTCTCGTTTATATAATTTTAATTAAGTTGATAAAAAGAAGTAAATATAAAAGTGCAATGTGTATAATATTTTAAGTCAAATTGAATCCATTTAATTATAGGACGAGAGAAAGCTTTGCTCTCTCACTCAAATCGCTCTGATGTTTATTAAGCCAAAAAGTAGGACGAGGACTTACGAAATAAGCTCATAAGTCAAGAATGAGTCTTGTGGATCTCTTTCAGAACCGTGGCAAACTTTAAATGACCCTACCTAAAATAAATTTCTTAAGTTTTAAATAGGGCCTATGTTAAAAAAATAAAAATTTAAATTTAAATTTAAATATTAATTTCAGACCTTTAATATTGAACCTTAGTTTTATTAAAATTAATCGGTTCGATTTTTATTGAACCCTTGGTCTATGCCTAAAACCGACCCTGGATTTAGATATCGCTCAATTGTAGCCAAGAAGTCTTCCTGCCTACCATACTAATATGTCTTATAGCAATAGCAAATGACCTACTTGTAGTTCTTAACTCTTTTTTTTTCCTCTCTTTCGAAATATACTAAATGTCGTTTTGACATTTATTTTTTTTAATTAAAAAAAAGGTGCTCTCTCGACTATTTAATTAAGAGTTCTAATCTTGCACGACGGTTTCGTACATGTCCATGCGTGATGTAGATTCCGCCATCCATTTCACCGTGTGTGATGCACAATTCACAATTCGATCGTGCGGATTGCATAGTAATGAGAATGCATAGTACTTCCGTCGAGCTTGCTATAGTCCATCTTTAAATCCTATTGGATTGCTTGCATCGTCCTCGCCAACTGGACTGATAGTAAGCCCACGGTCATATTAGAAGTAGACCCGTGGGCATATTGGCCATGCCCGAGCACCACCAACTGCCACTCAAGCTCCCTGTCATCGTAAGTTGGGAGCTCGGCATTGTTATTGAACAACGGAATTCCGATAGGATTGTGGTCGGAATTCGACTCGATCGTGGCTGCAACGCATCCCGACATTGCGGCAATGATCGAGTCGGATTCCGATCAAAATCTGGCCACGATACGATTGAAGTTAGAATCCTATCGGATTGTAGTCGAACTCCAACTTCAATCGGATCACAGTCGGATTTCGATCGGATTATGGGCGCTCAGCGATGATGACAAGCTCCTAGCTCACAACAGTCGTGGCGAGGAGCTCGGGTGCGCATGGGGTGGTCGGGTGGGCGTGTTGGGTGCTCGAAGGATTTACTGTGCATTTCTATTTCATCGTGTGTAATGCACGATTCGTCATTCGATCATGCATATTGTATAGTAAATAGGAATGCACAGTACTTCCATTGAGCACGCTATAGTCCATCCCTTAATTCTGTCAAGTCGTTTGCGTCGTCCTCGCCGCGACATCGCTGCCGATAGTAGGTCCACAATCGGATCGGTAACATGCCCACGATCAGACCGGCAGCAAGCCAGCGACTGGGCTGGTCATGCCCGAGCACTGCGAGTTGGTGCCCAAGCTCCCAGCCGTCGTGAGCTAGAAGCTCGATGTTTCGGTTAAGACACCAATGTGGGGTTTCCCTCCAGCGAAGATGACTCGACGCCTGTTGAGTCGGATGGTCCACTGACTCGGTTGGATCGACAACTCGTCTCGGTTAAGGACAATGAAGGTGTCTCAAAGGGGCCCGAGAGGAAAACCTGAGACAGAAACACAATTAAGGGAGCCGAGGGGGATCTCGGCTAGGCCCCTCCAATGCTCAAGTCAGGGATCGCGAAAAAAGGAATGCAAGAGTGGATTACAGAGTCCAAACCTCTTAGGATATCTTCAGGTTACCTTTAAATAGATGCACCAATCCCTATAGAACTGTACAAAGGTATGGGGGGCATGAGCTCTTTAAGATGATTGTCTGTCATATTTAAGAATGATAGAGGTCATTACCTTAATAAATGTGGCAGGCACATAGGGCATAATCAATGTTGATCGCGTGGTTGATGGGAGACAGGACTCCATTAATGCAACAAACGTGTCTCCTTGACGTAGGCATGGAGGGATATCTGCTTGTCACGTGGTGCCCCCCCCCCCCAGCACATGTTGCCTCATTGGGTATCTTACCTTTAACAACTACCACGTCGACGAGGATTAGTATATAGACGAGATATGAGTTTGCCGAGATCACCGCCACCCAATGGTATACCAGGTCAACATCAGTTGACATCAGTTGGTACCATAGGCATCCTCCTCGAGTCTAGTTGAAGGATATGCGTAGCGTGACTGACTGGACTAGCCTTAACGGATTTTCGGGTTCAACGCTCGTGCACTTAAACTAAGTCTCTTCTGTGTGCGGAGGCATGCTTAAGGCGTGCCCTCGGGAATACGCAAGATCTTCTCTTAATGACGGGTCATAAACACTCAGATTTGGAATGATTTTGCCATTTCTCGAGGCCTTACCAAACCCTTCGAATTCTCGTACTAGTGCCACGTGTCTTTGAGGCCCTAGATCAAATGGTTGATAAGCGCCATCTATCTCCCTCGATTTTTCTTTATAAGCAACTCTTTTAAACCTAAAGCACGACATTTGCTTGCCACTACATCCCCTTAACTTAGTCGTCCTCTCCAGCAAATTCGTCCCCTCACTTCGTCTTCTCCAACGTGTTCGCCTCTTTTCCTCTTTGTAAGTCTCTCTTCCCGTCTTCCAATGGTTGAGAGCCTAATCTTTAATTCCTTAGAACCCGTAGCGTCCTAACCCAAGAGGATCGCGGTGAGCTTAGGTCTGCCTTCCATATCTCCCATTACTATAGGCTTAGGGTGCCCAAACCATATCAACACCCGCATGAACCGCCTGAAGGCTTCACGACTTTCTTTCAAGACCAACTGACAGTTGGCCTATGCTTCCCCCTCCACCCCTTTTATGCAGAGTTATCAGGCTACTTTCACATCTTGATACAACAGATGGCTCCCAACTCTTTCAGCCTTATATGCGGGTTCATTGTCATCTTTCTTTTTTATCACCTACCTTTGAGTACCGAGTCATTTCATTATTTATTCGTCCCCAAGCGGAAAGAGGCAAGGGTCTTTTTGTTTACCGTGCTCACCAAGAGACTAGGTTCCTAGCCAACCTCTCACAAGTATTGGAAAATTTAATACTTATTCGTGAAGCCCACCCCTCCTTTCTCCTGGCCAAGCCACTGGCAATTGGAACTGTCGCCCCTCCCTCGCGTCGCTTCAAGAAGTTGGCATCTTACCGAGAGATAGTCGAGGTACTCTTCGATTTGAGCTTCGACGTCAACGTCCTATTAGAGGAGGGAGTACTCTATCACTTCGGCCTGTCTAATAGAGGCCGAGCTAAGTGGATCCCTAGGTAAAGAATCTTATGTTTGTCTCCTACTTTATTATTTACGCCTAACTTGGTTTTTTTATTTTTTATAGCCGAAGTCATGCTAAGGGCCTCTATCAACAAATGGATGAAGTAGAAAAGGGCTCAAATAATTGCCCCGCCAAAAGCTCCCGTCGAGACGCCTGAAGAAATGGGGTCGGAACAACCCCCCCCCCCCCCCCCCCTACCTTGGCCTTCTATGGTGATCAAGACAATCAATTCAATAGAGTCAGAGGAGCGGCCTCGACATCGGAAGAGAGGTCGGGTGATCGAGTCTTCACTTGAGGGGAGCCCCTCTCGCAGGTCCCCGAGTCCAATGCTCAACAGATCGGCTGGGTCGAGTCACGTCGAACGATCTGGCAATCCGACTCCTACCACTTCACCTACAACCTACATCCTGACCACGGTTCCTGTTGAGCCCTATACTGAGGTTCCGGCTCCTCCTTCCGAGGTACCACCATCATCCTACCGGAGCAACCCCAACCCCTCTATCCCAAGGATGACCTCGGGTCACGGTCTACCAAAGAAGGAACACCCTCCTCCCAAAAGGTTCCTCAAAGAGACTCATGATGCGGTCGAAGCATCTGCTAAGGACAAATCTGTGCCAGCACTCTATGACACCATGAATGACCACTTGACACAGCTATGGGTCTCTCGGCTCGACTCTAACTTAGTTTATATTGCGTCTTTAACCGCTTCCTTCTGTAGTTATGGGCTCATCACTTGGAGATGATGATGCGGCTCCCCCTAATGACCAGAGCGTTTCAGGGCATGCATACCCAAGTAGCTTCGGTCTCTACCTAACTCCACGAGAAGGAGAAATAGCTCGAGATCACCCAGGCCAAGTCTTCCGTGCTCTGAGCAAAGGTCCTTCGGTACAAGGCCGAGATGTATGATCTGCGGACCCAAGTACTAGAGATTGGAGATGCGAGGTCAAGCTACCGAAGAGGAGGAGCTTCGAGCCCAAGCGGCTGAAGTAGAAGAAATTTAGGTAAAATTGCTCGAGTCGGAATGGGCTCAGTTTGCCCAAGCGATAGTGGAAGTGACTCACCGAGAGAAGTTAGCAGCTCGAGCTAAGACAACTAAGGTCGAGTTAGTTTTGTATCAGGCTGGCTAAGAGGGTCAATGGGAAAGCCGCAAGAAGGCCTTCCTGACTTCTGAAGAGTTTGTCGACATCTTGGGGGAGCACACGGTCGATCTCTTGGACATCGACTATTAGGGCGTCATTCGACACTTCAAGGAGGTTGGCTACCCACCTGAAGGAGCCCTCGTTGATTTTCTGGACCATCAACGCCTGATCAACGGGACCCCAGACGCAGAGTTCGACGAGTTTAAGGGATAACTTGTAATTAGTTTTAGCCATTTTTTGCACTTTTAGGGGCACTTGTAATGACTGCTCACCTTAATATGAAGTTTTCTTTTATTGACTTTAATATAAATATTTCACTTGCGTACCCAACTAGTTTGGTGTGGCGAGACACCTCAGCGGCTTTTATTAAAGGATACCTTGGTTAGAGATGTCAGATAACAATGCATCCAACGACGACTTTGCTGAAGGACGCCTCGGTCCCAGACACAAGGGAATATACAGTGCTGCGATAGGTGACATTATTGAAGGATGCCTCGGTCCGACACACGAAGGAGTATATGGCGTCGTGATAGGCGACATTGCTGGAGGACGCCTCGGTCCGAGACATGAGAGAATATACGACATCGTGACAGATGACACTACTGGAGGACACCTCAGTTCGAGATACAAGGGAATATACAGTGTCGTGATAGGTAATTTTGTTAGAGGACGCCTGACAGACAACTTTGCTGGAGGACGCCTCGATCTGAGACATGAGAGAATATACGGTGTCGTGATAGGTGACTTTGCTGGAGGATGCCTCAGTCCGAGACACGAGGGAATATACGACGTCATGACAAGCGACTTTGCTAGAGGACGCCTCGGTCCAAGACACGAGAAAATATAAGGTGTCGTGACAGGCAATGTTGCTGGAGGACGCCTCAGTCCGAGACACGAGGGAATATACGACACTGTGACAGACTACTTTGCTGGAGGACACCTCGGTCCAAGACATGAGGGAATATACGGCACCGTGACAGACAACTTTGTTGGAGGGCACCTCGGTCCGAGACACGAAGAAATATATGGCATCATGACAGGAGACTTTGTTGGAGGATGCCTCGGTCCGAGACACAAGGGAATATACGGTGTCGTGACAAACAACTTTGCTGAAACCAGAAGAGCAACCTTTTATTATCCCAAGAGAAAAGTATTATTGCATACCCCCTGGCCACTGGCCAGCTATACATGATAAAGTCACAGGTGAAAAGTGTTTCATGGTCGAGCGAGCTCTTTTCCTTCGTCGTCATGCAAATAATAAGCTCCCGAACTGAGCTTCCTGATAATCTTGTAGGGGCCCTCCCATCGAGGTGATAGCATGCAAACCTCTCCTATCGGTTGGATCTTTTCCACACAAAGTCCCCCAAGTTGAAAGGAGCGAGGTATGACCTTTTTGTTGTAGGCTTGAGCTATTTTCCATCGGAATGTCTCCATCCGGAGGGCAGCGTTCTCTCAGGTCTCGCTCACCAAATCTAGTTTTGTTAACTTTTTTTCAGTATTATCGCGGTCACCTGGAATGTAAGTGGTGTTAGTATTAACCCTAAATGTCAATTATGAGATGATTGGTAAGGAAACTTTTGTATCATATTTCATAATAAAGACAGAGTTTATGGTTATTGTATTTACTTCATTGATGTGTCATTTGAATAAATATAATAATATCCTAGGGTAATTTGTTCTAGTCTACGGTATATCAAGTTGGTGACTTGATAGTGGGATACTGTAGGCATATATAAAACACTACTTGTAACTGTTCTTAGTCAAGTATTAATATATAAGGATAATATTAATATGTTGAGACTAGCATGTAGGTAAATTGATGACTTAGTCTCACAAGTCATGGATATAGGATATCAAGTTGACACATGAGTATATATTAGAGAATATGTACTGAACTGACACACCATAAGAATGTTTCATAGATTGTCACATGAGTGTCATAAACATTCTCATAGTGACTATTGGTATGAATAGTCCTTAGCCCTGAAATCACTACGGTTCCCTACTTAAGGAGTTGTATACTTTGGTATCGACAAATGTCACTTGTAACAAAGTGGACTATAAAGTCGATCACTGGGTATGCAATGATTTATGTGGAGATATGTGAGTGATGTATATAGGATTTATCCCTTCCATATGACGGAAGTGATATCTATGAGCCCCTTGATAAAGTAGGACTACTGAAATGCATGACCATGCTCAAATAAGTCAATATGAGATATTGAGCTCATTTGATTGGGGTAGTCTAATTGAAGATCAAGAAACACAAAGATTGATAAGAGGATGACATGATCTATGTCTCATTGATCAATCTAGATATCAAGGATAGAAGGATTGAGTCATACAAGATAATAGTCACAGAAAGGTGATGTCAGATCTCGTCATTCTCGTCACTTGGGTAGCAATGATGCATTGCTAGATGAAACTCATTGCTTATATTTCTAAAAGGGGTTTTAGAGACAATGTCAATGTTACAAGAACCCATTGGGTCACACACAAAGAATATGTTGTTTTGGAGATGGGTTCATTTTAGTTTGACTAAATGAACCATTAGACTATTGAATTGGAATCATTGAGTTAGACTCATTGAAAGGGATGGATTTGAGTTAGACTCAAATAAGTTGGTCGAATTTGAATTAGACTCCAATTGGTTTAATTTGAGTTGGACTTAAATTAATTTGAAGAATATGAATGATATGGATTCATCATTAATTCATCGTGCATTGAAAAGGGAAAACCAAAGGTTGGAAGAAACCTCTTATCATGCATGATTAAGGTGAATTAATCATGTATTAAAGTTGGAAAACTAAAGGTCGGAAGAAACATCTTTAAAAGGTTTTCTTCTCATCTTCTTGAAGAGAGACTTCTTCTTCTCCTCATCTTCTTGGCCAAATTTTCTATTCCTCCCTCTTTAGCCGAAAGTCTTTTGAGTGGTAGCTAGCACAACCAAAGACTTTGATTCTCCAAAAGAGTGTTCATGTGGATATCATAGAGGTGCGACCATCCTGATCGCGCTGAGATCCATTGCAAAAGATTGCTACCGGGATTGCGAAGGACTACACATCAAGGGTAATCTCTCAACTAGATGTAGTTGTAAGAACAACATGTTTATTATGTATACACATGGATCTCTGGAGAGATCCAATTTTTCGCTACATTTTTGCGATGATTTTTTGCACCAGATCCCAACAAGTAGAAACTCGAGGTGATCCCATACCAACTTCGACAAGGACGAGAGCCTTAGAACCGTAGACTAGGTGAAAAGGGATGAGGCTCGTACTATTTTTGGGGGTCGTTCGGTTTGCCCAGAGAATATTTGGTAGCTCCTCAACCCAACTTCTCCCGGTATGGTCGAGCATGATCTTGAGCCCTCGAATTAACTCCCTGTTGGTAACTTCATCTTGTCCATTACTCTAGGGTTAGGCAACTGAAGTGAAGGTCTGCTGGATCTCTAGCTGTTGGCACCATTCTTTGATTTTTCTGTCTTTGAATTGTCGGTCATTATCTTAGACTAGCCTTCGGAGGATGCCGAATCTACAAATGATATTTTTCTAGAGGAACTTTAGTACGACCTCCTCTGTTATCTTGGCCAACGGTTCAGCTTCTACCCACTTGGAGAAATAATCCACAGCGACAAATAGGAACTTCTTCTGACTCGACCCGATTGGCAATGGACCCTCAATGTCCATTTCCCACTGGTCAAAGGGGCATGATACCACCAACAACCTTAATAACTCAGCAGGTTGTTGGGAAAAAATTTGATATTTTTGGCAGCTGATGCATACACGGACACAGTGGGCGACATCCTTCTACAAAGTCGACCAGAAATATCTGGCCAATAAGATCTTCTGAGCTAGGGCCTTCCCTCCTGAGTGATTTCTGCAATAACCCTCATGTATCTCTCTCATGACATATTCAACTTCTTTTAGGCCTAGACATTTGAGCAAAGGTGCACTTGTATAAAGTATCTCCAATTAAAACAAATCAAGCCCCCCTCTTCTTTATGAGTCGTGCCTCTACTATGTTGTCCGGCAATGCTCCCCTTCTCAAATAATCTAGCAAAGGATCACTCCTATCGACGGAGCGTCCCGACATGTTCTGGTCTATCAAGGCAATGAGATGTGTCTCGGCGAATGAATCTTCTAGGCTCCATGTGGTTAGTGCACTGGTCATGCGGGCCAGTTCATTGGCCTTCTGATTGTCTCCCCGAGGAATCTTGTGTAGAACTACCTCTTGAAATTCAACCGCTAACTTTTGATAGGCATTGATATAAAGCCGGAGTCGGGTATTATTAGTGTCAAAAGATCTTTTAACTTGCTCCACGGCTAGCTATGAGTCTGAATGCAAGATGACTTAGGAAGCCCCAACATGGAGGGTCGCGCGAAGGCCAAGCAATAAGGCCTCATACTCAGCTTCATTATTAAAGGCACGAAAGTTGAGTTGCACAGTTATCCAAATCATGGCTTCCTGTGGGGATATCAATAACACTCCCACACCACTTCCTTGCTTAGTCACTGATCCATCAACATACACTTTCCATATTTCATTCTTCTCGGGCCCTGGAGCTTTGACTAAGAAATCCGCTAATACTTGTCATTTGAGGGTTGCACGATGTTGGTACTAGATGTCATACTCAGCTAACTCAGTGGTCCACTTGATCAGGCAACCAGACACTTCAGGATTAGTAAATATCCTCCCCAGACCACTGTTGGTTAACAATGTAATCGGATGAGATAGGAAGTAAGTGCAGAGTCTCTAAGCAATTATGAGGAGGGCCCAAGCAAATTTTTCTAGAATGGTGTATCGACTCTCGGTGGCTTTCAGCAAGTGACTAACGAATTAGATAGAGAGTTGCTTGCCATCCTCTTGCCGATCAAGACAAATCCCACAGTTTCTTCCGATGAAGCCAAATATAACTGTAATTTTCCCCTGTCATCGACTTGCCTAGAGTGGATAATTCAGACATGTATTACTTCAAATCAATGAAGGTCCGCTCACATTTTTCATCCCATGAAAATCGAGCAGACTTGCGGAGTATCTTGAAAAAAGACAAACTCTGCTCAGCCGACTTAGGGATGCATCGTGAGAGGGAGGTGATCCTTCCTAATAGCCTTTGCACCTCTTTGGTATTCTAGGGTGAGATCATATTTTGTAAGGCCTGAGTCTTCATAGGATTAACTTCACTACCTCGCTCGGTCACAATGTAGTTGAGAAATCTGCCATTTCTGACACCGAACAGGCACTTGTTAGGGTTGAGCAGAATCCCATATCGACGAAGTGTGCTAAAGGTTTCGGTCATATCTCTAATAATATTGCCCGCCTTAGTGGACTTAATGAGGATGTCGTCCACATATACCTCGATATTTCAGTCAATCTGCGACCAAAAGACTTTGTCCATCAGCCTTTGATAAGTGGCGCCAGCGTTCTTTAGTCCGAATGACATGACTTTGTAATAAAAAGTGTCATCTGCAATGATAAAGCTAACTTTTTCTTGATCTTCACGAGCTAAGGGGATTTGATGATATTCCTGATAGGCATCCAACATGCAAATAAGTTAGCATCTTGCAGTCTAGTCAACCAGTTGATCTATCCGAGGCAAGGGGTACCAATCTTTGGGGCACGCTTTATTAAGATTGTGAAAATCTACACACACCCTCCACTTGCCTCCCGGTTTAGGTATCAATACTACATTGGAAAGCCATGAAGGAAACTGGACCTCCTGGATATGCCCCGCCTACAGCAGCTTCTGTACTTCGGCTCGTATGATTTGGTCTTTTTTTGGTCCGAAGTGCCTTCTTCTTTGTTTCACCGATTGAGCTCCGGGTAGAATATTTAACTGATGTTCTATTATGGCTCAAGAGATTCTTTTGTTCTAATCTTCGGGCTAGGCGAAGACATCTCAGTTGTCCGAGAGACAACTGACCACCTTTCGCTTTAGCTCGGGTGATAAATCAGCAGCAATTCGAATAGCTCTACTAGGTTGATTAGGCCAGATCTATATGACTTCCTCCACGCCTATGGGCTCTTCTTGAAGGGTGTAGACCTCTACGGGCTCAATCTTCCGATTCTTCATGGGGCTCGTCCAGACTTCCTCTATGTAGCATTTCTTGGCTTCCTTCTGATCTCCTGTGGCCTCTCCAACTTGGCTATTCATAGAGAACTTAATCTTTTAATGGTAGGTTGATACGACAACTTTAAAGGAGTGCAAGGCTGGTCTTCTCAAAATAACATTATAGGCTGAGGCAACATCCACCACTATAAAAGTGGTGATTCTGGTCCGACGAAGAGGCTCTTCTCCAAGAGATAAGGGCAGGTCAATTCAACCGAGAGGTGACACTTCATGCCCTGAGAAACCAAACAGGGCAGTGTTCATCGGTTGAATCTGAGCTGGATCGAGCTACATGTGAACAAAAGCTTCTTTAAACAAAACATTCACCAAACTACCTGTATCCACAAATATTTGATCCACATCATAGTTGGCTATGGTGGCCCGAATCACCAGAGTGTCATCATGAGGAACAGAGATCTCTCGCAGGTCCTCGGGGATGAAGCTTATTGAGGGTCCTTCGGCACATCTTCTGCTGGTACCCACTTCCATATTCTCTAATCGTCTTCCGTGGGCTTTCCGGGCTCGATTAGAATCTCCATCTGTTGCTCCTCTTGCAATCATGTTAATATTACCTTGATGCAGGGCATTAGACATGTCTCTCAGAGAATCCCGATGGGGAGCTCGCTGCCTTGGGGAGAACTCGAGGGCTCTTCATGGCGTCTTAGCTCGTCTATCGGATTCATTAGGCGAGGGCCATCGGGCCTATCTCGGGGGGTCGTGCTGAGTGATAATTCTTGACGTTGGTCTCGCTTCAAATTGTGGCAATCCAGGCTAAGTTTCTAAGCACCGCTGGTGCTCTCGTACTACTTGTCTGATTTCATTGGCAAAATTATGACATTCTTGGGTGGAATGGCTGAATACTTGATGGAAAGCACAGAATCAGCAGGATTGACTCAGCACCACTAGCAGTAGAGCGATCTCTTGCACAGTTTGGATCACCTTATCCCTAGCTAGGTGAGGCGCGTAAGCATGGGGAGCTCTATGGGGATGTGCAAGGACGGGGACAAGAGCCTTCTTATTCAGCCGTGGCGGATGAGGTTTGCTCGAGTCTTCTACAGCTCTGTGTTCATCAGTAGCTCTCTCAGCCTCCTCCAGATTGATGTATACTTCAGCTCACCCCAGCAAGGCTTCAAAGTCAACAGGAGATCTTTTCATTAGGGACTTAGAGAATTCTCCTCACACTAATCGAGCAAGACGCAGGAAATGTCCATAGCCACTCGATTGAAGCGATGTATGTACTCCCTCAAGGGCTTCCAACTTCTCTGCTTTATAGATAAAAGGTATTGGGCAGTTTTGTGATACCTCTTGTTGTTGACGAAATGTTGTAAGAAGAGAGCATAGAGTTCTGTGAAGGAGCGAATGGATCCTTGGGGAAGCCAATTGAACCATCTTTGTGTGTATCCTATCAGAGTGATGGAGAAAACTTTGCACTTCACCTCGTCGAAATAGTTGTGCAACAAAGCAACTTTCTCGAATAGACCAAGATGCTCCTCTGGGTCGGAGGAGCCATTATATTCTCCGATTGACAGCAACTTGAAATGCTTGGGCAGCTTTTCAGCTATAATGTCAGAGGAGAGTGGGGAACCTCTGCTGGTCACCGAAGCTTTTCCTTTCTTGGGATCCCAGTCGAGCGGTTTGTGGGAGATCGCCTATTGGAACTACCCCCACAGGGACGCTGTTGAAGAAGACTCGACTGGTAGCGATATTATCGGGACTGTTCTTGGGAGAGCAGGTGTCGGAGGAGTGGGTGTTGGTGTCGGACCTGAGTTGGCCTGGGAGATACAGGCACTGGAGCAGAGTCTCTAGAAAAATGCTCCCGTAGAACTCCTTCCATGGTTGTTTTGACTAAGGCAATGATGTTTACCCTCGTCAAGATTTCCTCAGTGGAGCTTCGATTCTCGAAACTTGCTCTATGGTCCCCCATCTGTGAAGAAAAAAAGACTGGAAATACTTCTTCTAATAACTTTTATATTTCAATTCTGCATTTCTTTAAGCTCTTTTATATTTCAATTATGCATTTCTTTAAGTTCTAACTAGATTCAATTCTGACACCTGCCTAGATTAAATTCTAGTAAATTTTCTTTTAGCATTTTTTTATCTTACCTTTCAATTCTGTATTTCTTTTAAGTTTTGTCAAGATTAAATTCTGGCCAATTTCTTTTCAACACTTATTTTACCTTTCAATTAAGCATTTTCTTTAAGTTTTCCAAGATTAAATTCTAGGAAATTTACTTTCGACACTTATTTTTCCTTACCTTTCAATTCAGCATTTCCTTTAAGTTTTGACAAGATTAAATTTTGGCACCACTTACCTAGATTAAATTCTAGCAAATTTTCTTTTCACATTTATTTTAAGTATTTTCTTCTTTCAGTTATGCATTTCTCTTAAGTTCTGTCGAGAATTCAATTCTGTCACTTGCCCATATTCAATTCTATTTTTCATCACTTAATTCAAGTTTATCATTCTACTAAGTCCATTTTTTTCCTTTTCGATTCCTATATTTTATCCTAATCCTTACTTCATACTATTGAAAAATTTTCATTAGTCAACGAACATTTACAAGGATTTTCCTCAATTCTAAATTCTTTAAAGAGCTAACTTTAATTAGTGAGTTGAGTGTTTGATTGATAACATATTTCTTTAATGGCGACAAGTGAAAAAAAAGTTAGGTTGGATAAATCGCTTGAGTAACATGCTTTGAGACAACACTTTGAGTACATGGAGATCAAATTTAATCAAATCTTAGACAAATTGGAAAGAAGAGATGCTGCAATTGCAAGATTTCAAAAGAGCCAAATTGGTAGAGATCCTACACAAGGGACTTGGCAACATAACCTTGACGAGAGTGAAGATGAAGAGAAGTATCCAATTGAAGGTGAAGCCCCTTATCACTAGTCATGCTCTAAATGTGCATGAGAAAGAGGAAGATGAAGAACAACGAAACAACCTCTTTCATACTCGTTGCCACATTAAGGACAAGGTATGTAGTATTATTATTAATGGAAAGAGTCACACCAATGTAACTAGCACCATTTTAGTTGAGAAATTATGTTTACCCACTACTAATCATCCAAGGCCTTATAAGTTACAAAGGCTAAATGAGTGTCAAGAAGTTATGGTCAACAAACAAGTGTTAGTTTCATTTTCCATTAGTAGATATTATGATGTGTTATGTGATGCAGCGTCAATGCATGTAGGTCATTTGCTTTTAGGTAGACCATGGCAAGTTGATAGAAAGGTCATGTATGATAGATTCAAAAATAAGTATTCTTTTGTGTTGCATGGTAAACGAGTCACTCTTATACCATTAACTTCAAGGCAAATGCATGAAGATCAATTGAGGATCAAAATTGAGAGTGAAAAAAGAAATGTCTTTGAGGAAAAAAAGAATGAGAAGGAAAAAGAGAATGATAAAAGAAAAACAAATGGAAAAGAAAAAGAGTGTTAGAAAAGATTGAATAAGGATGAGAGGAGTGGGAAAAAGAATGAAAATGAAAAAGAAGAAAACTTTGAAAAGCAAGAGTGAAAAAAAGAGAGTTTTTATACAAAAGAAAGAGAGGTTAAGAGAGTTTGTTTCAACACTAACAATCTTAACTCTACTTTGCCTAGTGTTGTTAATTTATTTTTATTTTTTTGTAGGAATTTGATGATGTATTTCCTAATGAGTTTTTCTGATGTATTGCCACCATTTGGAGGAATAGAATATCATATTGATTTCATCCCCAGAGCAATAATTCCTAATCGATCGACCTATCGAAGCACTTCCGAGGATATAAAGGAGCGTCAACAACAAGTCAAAGAGTTGAAAAGAAAAAGGTATGTTCAAAAAGGTTTGAGTCAGTGTGCAAATCTTGTTTTGCTTTTGCCTAAGAAGAATGGAACTTGAAAATTGTGCATTGATTGCAGAGCTACCAATAAAATTACGACAATGTATCATCATCCTATTTCTAGATTAGATTATCTATTGCATGATTCTTACATTTTCATTAAAATTAATTTGAGTTATCATCAACTTCATATGCATGAGGGAGATGAATGGAAAACTACTTTAAAGACTATGGACATCTTGCATGAATGACTAGATATTCCTTTGGGGTTAACTAATATTTCCTTTAGATTAATGAACCATATCTTGCATGCCAATATTGGGAAGTTTTTTCTAATAATTTTTTATGATTTTTGGATTTATAGAAAAACCTTAGATGGACAAAAACTTCAGCATTTACAAAAACTCCAAATTGTTTCGCAAAATGAAAAATTTTATGCTAACATTCACAAATATTCTTTTTGCAATATTCAAATTGTGTTTCATGATAATATTGTTAATGCCAAAGGAATAATTGTTGATGAAGAGAAAGCTAACGACATTCATGAATGACCAATACCAAAAACCATAATTGAGGTATACATTTTTTATGGGTTGGTTAAGAACTTTAGTACTTTCTCTACACTATTGAATGTTGTTAAGAATGTTGAGTTTTATTAGGGTCTTGAGTACGATTTAGCTTTCAATTTGTTTAAGGAGAGGCTAAGTTTTGCGTTACTTGATTTCGATAAATCTTTTGATATTGGATATGATGCTTTAAGGATAGATATAAAAATTATTTTAATGCAAGAAGGACAATATTTTGTTAATCTTAGTGTGAAGCTCAATGAAGCGCCATTGAATTATCCAATTTAAGATAAAAAGATGCATGCTTTGATGAAGACCTTGGAGACTTAGCAATATTACTTGAGGTCAAAAAAGTTTTTCATAGTAATCTTTGAACCCGAGAGAGGGTTTATTTTCGTATGGGCAAGGATAGGTTCTAACATCATAATAAACATTCCCTATTTTTTTTTAAATTATTGTGCTTTCTTTTTTTATTTTTATGGGTTAAATGTACCATCTCATTAAACAATATCTCCATGTCCTATTCTCCTAATAAATAGTCTGTGTGAACCCTTATCCAGAAGTATTTTGGCATAAATCACAATAATATTGGACAATCCTGCTAACAACCTTCACGGCATAAACACTATGTGACGACTAAATGGAACGGAGAGAATCAACAACATTGCTTCTTCTTTTTTTTCATCATTCTAAATAAGATAGGTGGAAAATAAAGAGTTAGATAGTATAATTTATTTTCTCTATGTGTCATCGAATAAACATTCGCAAATCATTCACGGAGAAGGTATTGCTCTTCGAAAACATTCATCGTCAAATTTCTAAGAGTTGAGTTGTCTTTGTTGATTGCAGATAAGGAAGTGTCTCTATGATCTGGCTGCTGCTTAATCGAATCAGTTACATTCTCTTCAGCTTATAATAGATGGCTTCTCCATCCTTATTTAAAATAATGATCTCTATTTGGATTCCAGCAATTTTTGAATGTCTTATATGAGCAAATGATTGTGAAATCTGTCTTGTAGTATTTCTTTTCGCGATTGAGCCAGCTATTGTTGGAGTTTCTTTGTTGTGATTTACTCAGTGGTCAAATTCCCTTGGAAAAATAAAATAAATAAGTTGTTAGTTCATTCGTAATAGCAAATGTCCTAGGCATCATGTGCAGAGTCATATCTAAAATTTGAAGGGTCGAATTGAATTTTAAAAAATATATTGATGAATTAATTTTTGAATCTTTTATATTATTTTTTGGACCCTTTTAAAGAGGGATTTGAATGATTTTAAAAATCAATCCGAAGCAACCGTCTCTGTGGTCTTACATCAGGCACGACCCTGATCATCTGTCATTATAGAAATGATCCGAAAGGATCATCATATTATCTTCCCGCTATTTATTTAAGTTTGGTTTAAGAGAAATAAAAAAAAGTTTAAGAAAATTAAAATTTCTCTTACATTGTCATTGTAAAATTGATCATTGTATTGTATTCCAGCTATTTAAGTTGTGTTTAATAGGAACAAGAAAAAAGTTAGAAATTTCACTTACATTTTATATTTATATATATATATATATATATATATATATAAACAATAGAATACGGATTAATTTTTATGGTTGAGTGAAATATAAATCAGAGTGTCAGTCTTTCATTGTATTTAGATGTCAATATGTTCATAGATCTATGATTTATTTCTCCTCTTCGGTGTGGAATAGATGAACGGAGATTGCGAAGAGGATTTTTTTTCTTTTGCACAGTATATATATATTTTTAATTATATATTCTGTTATCAATTATGGTGATAAATTTGACTTTAGTAATCTACTGATCTTGTGAAGATCGACGGCGGAGTAAATCTTTTTCACTCCACGAATCTAATGGCAGTGTGGACGCTGATGAAGCCTTCCAATGTTTCGGGTATAAGAAACCAGGTTGTTGCCAACGCCGCCGCGGGGAGTGGACAAACGGAAGATGAAGCTGGTGAAAAATCCGGGTTTGCGTTTGACGGCTCTCCGCCGCCACCATGTCGCCTCCTCCTCTTCCACCGCCGCCATTGCCACCGCCGTCGATTGCGATGGGGGCGTAGGCAGCCGAAGCGACGCGAAGCACCTCTTAACTGAGAAACCCTCTCCCTCAGTTCGCCACCTTAACTGCCAGCTTCGTTCCCTGCTCGGCTCTGCTTCTCCCGGCTGCCTCTCCGCCGCCTTGTTGATCCTACGTCGGATGCTTTCCCCCGACTCCACTTCCCCGACTGACGCCGCCACTCGCTCGATCGTTTTCTCCGGCTTGGCCAGGCGAAGCCAGCCCGTGCCGGCCAACATTGTTATTTATAGGACCCTCATTGATTCTTATTGTAAGATTAAAAAGTTGATGCCGCAATATATTGCCCGATGCCAGGACCTACACTTAGAGCTGTCAAGTTGGGTTAGGCTCGTCGGGTTGGCCCGCCCCGCCAAACAATTTAAGCGGGTTGGGTTGAACTTTTATCAACCCGTCATTTTGGCGGGCCTAAACAAAGCGACAGAGTTCGCAGTCTAAACAGGTTGGCTGCAGTAGGCGGAGTTGGCGCATGGTTGAGAAATGTCAAAAGACAAAATTTTCACCATTACAATCTTCTTCTATCACACATATACCTCAACAAAGTATAAAAGAAGTTAAGAGTAAAGAACAAAAGAATATTTTTTATACTCTAATTGCTTTTTATTATCTTGTCACTACTATTCTAATCAATATAGAAAATAATAATATATCAAAATCAAATAATTACCCAAGTTAAAAAATCTCAATTGAATCTCTATTTGAAAGAATAAAAATTTACATTTACATATTATCAAGATTTAAATATTTTAGAACATTGGAAAGGAATCAAAAATATCGGTACTTAATTTTGTAAGTCGATAATTGAATCACAATTATAAGATTTTAGTTACTTCAAATATTTATTTTTTTTAATCATGGTACTCTATCTGTCTTACAAATCATTACCTCAAGCCCTCAACACCTTAGTAATTTTAAATATATTTTTAAAATTTGTGTGACCCGCGGGTTGGCCCGCCTAACCCGCAACCCGCCTTGGGTTGGGTTGGGTTGGAAATTTCTCAACCCGCCGAGATGGCGGGTCGGCCCGCCCCTCTCCGCTAAATATTGAGTTTACGACGGGTTGACCCGCCCCACCATGGGTCGGCCCGTTTGACAGCTCTACCTACACTGCTATGTTCAAGGGTCTCAAGGACCATGACATGTCTGATAAAGCCTTCGAGCTTATGGATAAGTGTTGGGTTGATCCGTGAGGGGAAATTTTGCTTCCTACTTCAACTCGGTCGCTTGTTCATGACGATCCCATCGATGTCCCCGGATTAAAAATTTAATCCTAGACAAAAGGGAACACCCAAGCAACCTTGTCATCGTCGTGCTATTCATTTAGAGTGGTCACTTGAATAAACTTGTTGTTCAAGCGACCTACCTCTATTCTACGAGTAGCCGAGGAATAGACGATGTACGGATCACCGGCTTTTGTGTTTATGTTCAGGATCCAAGTATTATTTAGCCACAAAACAGAATATATCATGCACATAATTGTAAAACAAATATAAACATAATACAAGAGAAAATAGAGAATCGATATACCTCTCGATCTTCTATTGTATGACCTTCTTCCTTTCGGACGTCGTGTGGGTGACGATCTACCAAAAGTTGAAGCTCCTAGATCACCAATTTTCCTTCCTTGCTCGTTCCGAGCAAGAGGAAGAATAGAAACAAGGCTCTTTTCCTTCTTTCAACCAACCACCAACCTCCAAGGATGGAGCTTGCCACCGGCCAAGAAGGAAGAGGAGATTATGAAGGAAACCGGCCAAGACACCAAGGGAAAGCCCTATATCTTGTTACCACCGGCCAAGGAGAAGGAGAAGGGAAGCTTTGGCCACCGGCCAAGATGAGGAAGGAGCTGTTTAGGCGCCGACAAGCTTGAGGAAGAAGGAGATAAGGAAATAGATTCCTTATTTGGTGCCGCCAACCCCTATTCCTCTTGCCGCCCAAAACCCTAGTCCTTTCTCTATTGGAATTCTCCTCCACGCCAACCCCTTGTCCTCTTTTTATAGAGTTAGGGATAAGCCTCCTTTTAATCTCCACCATTGGTTCTAGGGATTTAATCTCAACCGTCGGATCTAAAGATTTAATCTCAACCATCGGATCTAGAAATTTAATCTCTACCTTTGGATCTAGAGTTTTGTTTCTATCCATTGGATCTAAGCTTCATGAGGTTTTAATAGGCTACAATAAGGACCATAAGGAGGAGTTGAATCTTGGCCACTCATGGATCAAGCCCACATAAAGTCCGATCCATTAATGATAATCCAATCCACTAAAGGATTATCATTGATCTACCTCACCAACCCCCATAAGATAATATGAGCTTCATATATTATTTGTACATTTTCTCCCCGTATTTAAGATCTCTAATGTCCGTAGATTAATTAATTTATTGACCATTAATTAATCAACATCTAACTCCATGAGTAGTATCACTCAACCTTTTCATCATGCCGGACCAAGTCCACCTGCAGGGTTTACATGATGAACCTTATGAGCTCCTCAAGGGGACATCATCATTCTAATATATAGGACACGGTTTCCTCCTATAATCAATGACACACCATATAAATAATATCATCTCCCAACTTACCGAGCCTATCGATTTAATCTATAAATCTCGCTCATTGGTAAATCAAAGAGATGAATACTAAGTATATGTGCCCGTTATTATATCGGGATTAAGAGTATGTACAATATAATATCTGAGGTCCGATTCGATTATGTAGCCAGCAATAAATCGAATCACCTCTAAGTCGGTCCTGCTCAATATACACAAAGTGCACTAGTATGATTCTATGATCAAGACAAACCAATCTCAAATCACACTACAACCATTCCAATGGTTTATCCAAAGTCAACTCGGTTGTGAGCCTTTACTTATACTTTACAAGGAACCGATAACATGATCTCCCGTGTGACACCACACACCATATTATCTACAATGTAATGTATTAGACAATATGCATAGCCATAAAAATATGCAAACAATGATAATATGATTCTTATTTCAAAATAAAGATGTTCATACAAAAGATAGACTTTTCAGTATACATCCCAACAATAAGATGAGCTCGCAGGGATGCAAACCAAACTATGTGACAGTGGATGTACTTACAGAATGGTTAACTGCAATCGATGAAGTGGAGAGACTGAGACTATTTGTGCAAACGTCTTCTGATATCGACTCGGGCAATCCTGATGTTTAATCTTACAGATGCTTCTTATTTGATGTTATGTTCTACTAGACGAGGGATTTTCGCTGTGAACTTCGAAAATCAAGATGCATATTTTCGATAAGCATTTTAGTTACAGAGTTCGAGTTACACATAAGCTTCTTCTTAGTGTGATTTCTGAAGCTCCTTGTAACAATTTAAGCAATAACTTGTCACTGTGTTTTAGCTCATTGCCTGAATTTGCAAAGAAAATTAGGTGGAAATTGGATTTAGTAACTCTTTTGAAGTTCTTTGAAGGCGGTAAGGTTGTTGTATTGTGACCTAAAGGTCACGGATTCGAATCCTGGAAACAGTCTCTTGCAAAGCAAGGTAAGGTCGCGTACAATGGATCCTTTTTCGGGATCCCGCATGATGGGAGCTCCGAGCACCGAATTGTCTTTTTTTTTTTTAACTCTTTTGCAGTTCTTTGTTGGACAAAATTTGTGTATAATTGGACATTTTAATTTCTGAAAGTGTTTAGTTCCACAAGTATTTCCTTTCTCTTCCTAATCATTTTCAGCCCTCAAAGATATCATAAAGTTTGATGACTCAAGTTGCACCAGCGACGTTGATCGAAATTGACAATGGTCATCATTTGGAGCCCTAGAATTTGAGGATGCTCAATTTCTCGAGGACCCTTCACCCAAATCTAACCTACTTCTTTGTCTAAAATAATTGCAATGATCATGAATGCACCAAAGACTTAATTAGAAAGTGAAGATGTAAAAAATAAACACTTAGGATTAGGATTTAGAGTCATTACTTTGGTGTCATTTCTAGTGTGAGGTTGTAGAAGGCAATCGGACGCAGATGCAGCAAAGGAACGTCGAAAAACAATGATCGGAGCTGAAGCCTTAAGTTGAAACCCTAGACTGGGCGGAGGTAAATGAACCAAAGAGGAAATGGAGTCTCGGATTAGCTTGAGGAGATCAAAGACCAACCAAGCATATCTAAATCTAGGGTTTTGAGGCTTATCGGAGAAGGAAATCTCCGGAAGAACTCAGAAAAATGAAGGGTGATGGGTTTTGGAAGAAGCAAATTGCGTGAAGAAGTCGAGCGATTAGGGCTCACTTATAAACATCGCACTCATCAGTCGACTGCTGACCTTTTTTTGGCAGTGTACAGAATCATCGATTAAGTGTTGGGTATTATCAGTCGACTACTAGACATTCTATAGGATGCTACAGTAATGTCAGTCAACTGTTTGCCAGAAACAATCGACTGATACCTAAATTTTCGACTGTATTACTAAAAATCAATTTGTTTACCTCCAATCTTATTACGTTTTGTGTGTTTGTTGCATGTATACTAATTGTAATAGTATCATGCTTATATTTGTGTGCTTATTAATATGTTTTAACATTCTATTTGATTTTCACAAGCATTATTAATCAAGAGTTCGTTCCTAGCATCTCTCTATCTAATCGTTGGAATACACAATCAAGGTAAGCCTCATGTTTTGTGAGATGTGATACATCAAAGATACACCTTCCATGCAACCATACGATATGACATATAAAATATGGCATGTGTATGAAATGCAAAAGTATGAAAATACCTATATCTTGACCCTAATAGTCATTGTCTAAGATTATATCAAATACTAAATTTGACATAGTAACAACTCAATTCTCTCAAGTGTGCCAAACATTTAATTTGACACACTTTTGATTTTAACTTAATTGTGTCAATTATGATCGATCTTTCAAACTTCATGCTTTCTATTGTCACATCCTAAAATCTTTTAGAATATATTTCTTATTTTATTTCCAAGATATCACATTACCTTAAAAATGACCTAGTATGTCAATTCTATCATGGTTAGGTTAACTATTCATCCATTCAATATTGACACACCTTAAACTCATTTAGTGTAAAGGGATCACACTCCTAGGAACCCAATACCTATTGGAGTTTATTGGATTTATAAGGTACTCACTAGGGATAACCTTCTTTAGTACATATCTAATGACTCTCTTAGATTTAGAAGTCTTGGTCATTGTGGTCTCTTCTAGGTTAGCTCTAGGGATAACTTCCCTTGTAACCTTCCTAGTAACTGTTGGATCGATATAAGCGCTAGAGGGGGGGGGGGGTGAATAGCGCAAAACACTTTTCATTCGTTTGTTCAATACAAAATGAGAATAAGAGTAAATGCAACGGAAAGAAAATATTACTCGTTTGTTTTTACTTGGTTCACAGCCTTCGGCTGCTAGTCCAAGGCCCTAACGGTCCTAGACCGCGTATAGGGGGCAAAACACTAAAAACACTCCTTGTTAGAGGTAGGAGTAAGTGAATACAATCGATGCGAAAAAGCTCAAGGTAGAGGGACACTCCCCCTCTCCTTGTTACGATTAAAACATGATAAATACAGATTTAAAGATGATAATAAAGAAAATACCAACGACTATTCAAGTAATGGAAGTTAGGCACTTGTCGTCGGAGATGCGGTAGCACTTCGTCGTCGTAAGGTCGTCGTAGAAGAGTATCGTAGTAGAGGCTTTTTGGAGAGATTTTGATGATGGAAATAGGGTGGAGAACCCCTACTTTTATAGCCTTGGAAACCCTAGATGTTCAGATCTTCAACCAATGAGAACAAGCCTCCTATCCCTTCAAAAATGAAGATAAGCTTTGACTCTCCTCGAAGTTGATCCTTGACCAACAGTCGACTCGTACCCTTACCAGTCGACTGCTGATGGATCAGTCAACTGATACAAGCCCTCAGTCGACTAATGGCAAGTTTCCCAGTTGCAACGAAGAGTTAGCTCGAAAATACAGTTAATATAAGTAAATTGAATGGTCATACACCATCCGATCTCGACTTAGACCTTCCATGGGAGGTCTTGATCGGATCGTCACCTAAGAACATCCCCGTACGGAGGACACGACCTTCCTTGTGCTCACTCACATGAGCTTACCTCAACATTTACTTTGTAGCTTCTGCTTTCGGTCTTCCACCTGATTCCTTCGGCTTCCTCCGAAGTCATCTTGGTGTCGCCTGACCACCACGGCTCCCTCCGGGTGTCGCTGACCTTCAGCACTTTTCTGCACACTTGATTTAGCTCGTGAGATAACAAAATGAGCTTAACTTTGTATTGTTTGCTATAATCAAAACTCAGGTTCGACTTAGATGCCTACTGCACCAACAATAATTTGCCTAGGCATTTTGGAAGCCTTAGTCACTTGACTATTACCATGGTCAACTCTAGGGATGATTTCCTTTGTGACCTTTGTTGGATCGAGCGGATCGCTAGAGGGGGGGTGAATAGCGATAAAACCCTTTTTCGAAATCGTTCGTTGAGACACGAGTAAACACAGCGGAAAGTAAATCTAAAACAGAAGAGACAATGGGTTTTTTACTTGGTTCGTAGCCTACGGCTACTACTCCAAGGCCCTAGTGGTCCTTGACCACGCACGGAGGGCAAAACACTAAACGAACTCCTCCTCGTTGGAGGTAGGAGTTAAACGAATACAAAACTCAAGGACTCAAGATAGAGGGACACTCCCCCTCTCCTTGATACAATTTAAAGATCAAAATAAAAAGAATAACTTATACAAATTAAAGTTTATACCGACGACTTTTGAAGACTTGAATCTTGGAGCTTGAGTCGTCGTCTCGGCAACGCTTCGTCGTAGGGATGTCGGAGACTCGTAGCGTATCGGAAGCACTTGGAAGCTTTTGAATTGATGAAAAACCCTAGGACAAGCCCTCCTTTTATAGCCTTTGAGCCCCTCATCAAATGAGTCTTCAACCAATCACAAATGGACACAAAGCTCCTTGGAATGAGGCGATAAGGCTTGACTCCTCGAAGTTGATCCTTGACCATCAGTCGACTGATGGCCATCATCAGTCGACTGATGGTAGCATCGAATCGTCGACCGCAGTAGTCGTAGTCGTGATGAACGGCAATGAGTCCTCCAAGCCGGCAAATGATCGATGCTAGCTGCAAGTCAAAGTTAGCTCAACAAAAATATAATTTCGACGGCCTCCGACCATCCGATCTCGACCTAGACCATTCATGGAATGTCTTGGGTCGGATCTACGCTTAAGACCATCCTCGTAAGGAGGATATGACCTCACTTACGCTTACACACACGCTTACCTCGATACTTACTGTGTCGCTTTCGCTTCTGGTCTTCCACTCGATTCCTTCGGCTCCCTCCGAAGTCACTCGAGTGTCGCTCGACCACCGCGGCTTCCTCCGGATGTCGCTAGCCTTCAGCTCCAGTGTTTGCACTTTTCTGCACACTCGATTAAGCCCGTGAGATAACGATGTAATCTTAACTTTGCATCTTTGCCATAATCAAAATACAGGTTCGATCATCTGGTGCCCCTGCACCAACAACCTTGACTTTCCTAGACCTAGGGCTAGTTTCATAACCGTATGGAATACTATGGTAGATAGGTTTATCTACCTTGGACTTAGTCTTGTGATCCAAACATTTCTTGTCCGTAGATGCACCTTACCTCATAAACCCTAAATTTTGACCATTAAAATTTGCCTTAGCTGTTAGTGTCTATAATATTCATATATCTCCATTATAATATGATATTGTCTACTTTAGACCTAAACCCTCATGGTTTTATTTTTGAGTTTTACCCAAAAGGCTTCATACCAATGTAGATATTTTTTTCATCTTATAAGCACATGATCTTTTTTATGTTTTATCAATGTGGGACTTTGATTGTATTTCCAATACTCCCAACAATCCCCCCTTAAATGAAGGATCACATTGGACCCCCCTCAAGTTTATCCATCCTCAAAGGACTTTCTCTGCTTGATGTTTTATCTTCAACCCACCAGGACTTCCTGCCAACTGTCTGATCCTTCTGATCCAACTAGACTTCCTACCTAGTGTATGGTTCTCTTGATCCAGACATAGGAGTTCCACTTCCTTTGTTCGAAGTGTATGGTTTAGCATGAATCATGACTCTGATAATAATTGTTAGTGTCTATAAGATTCACATATCTCCATAATTGTATGATATTGTTCACTTTGGACCTAAGCCCTCATGGTTTTATTTTTGAACTTTACCCAAAAGGCCTCATATCAATGAATATATTTTTTTATCTTATAAGCGCATGATCTTTTCCATGTCTTACCAATGTAGAACTTTGATTATATTCTCAATACTCCTAACATTAGCTCCTCCTACATATGAAACTCCTCTCATGTCCTTCCTAGAGGTTCTTCCCTTTGAAAAATAGTTTTTATAGTGGTCCTTTTGATTGCACCGAAAGCATACTGTATGCTCTTTGCCTTTCCGTACTGGGGCTTAAGTCTCTTTGGTCTTCACCTTCACCATTGAAGCTATTTAAGTCTTCATTTTGACTCTTTTTGGACACTTATTTTTGTTGTATTCTACCTCTCTATATTCAAAGTATGTTATGTGATTTTTATTTTTATTGACCATGCTAGAATTACCTACAAAGGAATCTTAATCTTATTCTTCATTTTGCTCGGATGCAGAGGATTACTCCATTTGCTCTTGCTCCAATGTTGAAGATCTATCCTCCTCTTTAATTTTAGAGGTAGAGACTTCTTTCATTTCTACCACTTCGGATATTGAACATCTCTTAACATCCGAATCTTCAAGCTCTTGAGGTAATGAACTTTCTTCCTCTTCGGATTTGTCATCTTCTTTACTTTAGGTCAGTGAGGAATTCTCATGGAGCTCAATTAACTTGCTCCATAACTTATAAGTATTGTAGCTTTCTTCCTCTTCAGGCATCACAGGTGTCATTGTAGAAATGGTCATCGTATTGTATTCCAGCTATTTATTTAAGTTTGGTTTAAGAGAAATAAGAAAAAAGTTTTTAAAAATTAAAATTTCTCTTATAAAATTGATCATTGTATTTTATTCCAGCTATTTAATTAAGTTGGGTTTAGTAGGAACAAGAAAAAAGTTAGAAAATTCTCTCTCAATCTATCTATCTATATATATATATATATATATATAAGTTCTCATGGATAAAATTGAATAGTTCTGTAACTGTGCAAAAGATTAGAATCGTCAATCTAGCAGTTCTCACCGATTTATCTTACGATCATTATGAGAGAGATAAATCATAGAAGATCTTATGGGCCTTAACGTAGTGACCAAGATACGTGGGGATCATCTAAATTCAAAAAAAAAAAATAAATCTCCTATGGAATTAGTCCATGTCATTTCTATAAGTACCGTCGTATCTTAACCACCAAACTCTTTCCGCGGGGATAAAAAATTGAATAGTTAGTTATGCAGATGTTGAATAATAAAGTATAAATTAATTTTTATTGTTGAATAGAGTCTTTCACTGTATTGAGACATCGGTACGCTCATGAATCTTTTGTACAGTATTTACTTGGAATAGATGAGAGGGGATCTCGGTGAGGAATTTTTTCTTTTGTACAGTATATATATAGTTTTTGAATTATATATTCTGTTATCAATTATGGTGATAAATTTGACATAGGTAATCTACTGGTCTTGTGAAGATCGACGACGGAGTAAATCTTTTTCACTGCACGAATCTAATGGCAGTGTGGACGCTGATGAAGCCTTCCAACGGTTCGGGTATAAGAAACCAGGTTGTTGCCAACGCAGCCGCGGGGAGTGGGCAAACGGAAGATGAAGCTGGTGAAAAATCCATGTTTGCGTTTGACGGCTCTCCGCCGCCGCCATGCCGCCTCCTCCTCTTCCACCCCCGCCGTTGCCACTGCCGTCGATTGCGATGGGGGAGTAGGCAGCCGGAGCGACGAAAAGCACCTCTTAACTGAGAAACCCTCTCCCTCACTTCGCCACCTTAACTACCAGCTCAGTTCCCTGCTCGGCTCTGCCTCTCCCGGCCGCCTCTCCGCCGCCTTGTCGATCCTCCGCGGGATGCTTTCCCCCGACTCCACTTCCCCGCCTGACGCCGCCACTTGCTCGATCGTTTTCTCCGGCTTCGCTAAGCGAAGCCAGCCCGTGAACGAGGAGTCCCTCGCACTCCTCGTCAAGATGGCCAAGATGGGATTTTTCCCACCCGACGCCGTCCTGTTCACTCAGCTCATCAACAAAATGTGCCGCGGCGGCTCCACCTCCGGGGCCTAGGATTTCTTCCACGCGGTAAAGGATGCTGGCGGCTCCATCGAGGCCCCTGTGTGCAACGCCCTCTTGACTGGCCTCGCTGCAATTCGAGGCTTCGCAAGGATGAATCTTCTGTTTTTGGAGATGAAAGGCTTGGGCGTGCGCCCCTGCGTTGTCACCTTCGGTATACTCATCAATCACCTCTGCAAATCCCGTCGCCTCGACGACGCACTGAACGTGCTTGACGCAATGTCAAGCCCAGATTCAGGGGTTACCCCAGACACAATCATTTTTAACACTCTCATCGATGGGTTCTGCAAGGCAGGAAGGCTTCAGGATGGGCTCTCCTTGTTCGATAGGATGAAATCAAGCCATGCTTGTGATCCTAACAGTGTGACTTACAACACCTTGATCGATGCCTTCTGCAAGGCTGCAGAGTTGGATATGGCTCACGAATTGCTTACCAGGATGCAGAAGGAAAGGGTGGCTGTCAATGTGGTCACGCTGAATACCTTTGTAACTGGAATGTGCAGGCATGGGATGATTGGAAGTGCCCTCGATTTCTTTCGAAAGAAAAAGGTTGAGTGGCCGGAAGTTAAAGGCAATGCTCTCACCTATAGCACCCTGATCGGTGCTTTTCTTCATTCCAACAATGTAGGAAGGGCGGTAACATTGTTCGATGAGATGATCAAGGAAGGGGTTTCCCCTATTTCGATGACATACTCCACTCTCATCTCTGGGTTGGCTCAAGTTGGCAAACTGGATGATGCTTATTCGAACGTGTCGTTGATGAGAAAGAATGGTTTTCAAGTAGACATCATGAGCTATAACACTTTGATAAGTGGGTTTTGCAAGAATAAGAGGTTGGATAAGGCATTTGAGATACATGACGAAATGTGCAAGGCAGGGCTTAGGCCTGATATCTTCACATACAATACTTTGATCGATGCTTTCTGTAAGGCTGGCAATTTTTCGAAGGCTAATAAATTGCTCGGTGAAATGGTGGATGATGGATGCAAACCTAATGTTGTGACTTATGGAACTCTGATCAATGGTTACTGCAAAGCCGGTGAACATGATCTGGCCATGAAGATTTTCAGGAGCATGGATGTGTCAGCAGTGCCGGCCAACACTGTTATTTATAACATCCTCATTGATTCCTATTGTAAGATTAAAAAAGTTGATGCTGCACTAGATCTCTTCGACAAGATGCAGAAACAAGATATATTGCCCGATGTCGCGACCTACACTGCTATGTTTAAGGGTCTCAAGGACCATGACATGTCTGATAAAGCCTTCGAGCTTATGGATAAGATGAGTTCGCAGGGATGCAAACCAAACCATGTGACAATGGATGTTCTTATAGAATGGTTAACTGCAATTGGTGAAGTGGAGAGATTGAGACTATTTGTGCAAACGTCTTCTGATATCGACTCGAGCAATCCTGATGTTTAATCTTGTAGATGCTTCTTATTTCATGTTAAGTTGTACCATACGAGAGATTTTCACGATGAACTTCGAAAATGAAGATGCATATTTTCGATAAGCATTTTAGTTGCAATTCAAGTTACACATAAGCTTCGTCTCAGTATGATTTCTGAAGCTCCTTTTAATAATTCAAGCAATAACTTGTCACTATGTAATGAAACTTTATGATAAAGGTAAGTGTGATCTTACATATTGTGTTAAGCTTGCAAGGCTTAATAAGATTGCAATACCTGATTAGACAAAGGAAGTCTTAGTAGAGATCGAAGACACCATGAGAGTTTCAGTGGGTCAATGAAGTCTATAAATCGGAGAGAGGCGGAGTGGTATTAGGATTGAGAGCTAAGCAGAAAAGTTCAAATATGTCGGAGGACTATGTGTTTGACAAAGGTAAGGACCTTGTGTGGAGTGATTCTTCTAGCCAAGAAGAACTGATAAGGTTGCGTTTTCTATACGAGGTTAATCTTAGACGTCAGTCCAACTAAGGGTTTCGAAGGAATATCAAAGTTGAGATCAAACAATCGAAAACTGTCATCACTATTAATTTGTATGTTGTGCTAACTTTGTGATACATGGAGTATCTAATCTACTAAGAGCATTCTAGGCGATTGGAATAGAGATAGATTTGATTAGCCAAAATAGGATTAGAATTGGATGTCATATCAGCATTCCAGGCGACTGGACTAGGAGATAAATGACAACGTCCAAAGCGGGATCAAGATTAAATCAGGAAGTATCATGTCAACATTCCAAGCGATCGAACCAGGTCCAGACATCTAGGAACCGATAAACTCCACCTGAATCAGATTCGATCTGGATGAGTTTGAGGCGCCTCGAACGGATCTAGGTGCCTGGAAAAGTCTATGAAAAAGGTTCAGACAGAAACCCTAATATTAAGAATTCTAAGTGATATTGCCTTCAACTTCTACAGTCAATAATTAACTTTTGTGCTACAGTTCTACGACTCCGACCGCACACTTCACTTACATCATATCGTGTCGGTACATTTAATTTTTATTTTATTCATACTTAATTGTTATAAAGAGCGGTAAGATTGTTACCGTTTCCTTAATATTTATAAGAAACGAGTCTCTTACCTCTAACGAGAAAGAGACATTTAGTATATTGCCCATCAATAAACGATCTCGGATCGTGAGCCTTGGATTAACAGTCTTTCGACTGCGAACTAAGTAAAAATTCTTTGTGCATTTGTCTTTACTTTTCGTTGCGATTTACTTTGATATGATGTGTTTTAATGAAAAATGAAAAAAAAAAATTACGCTATTCACCCTCTTCTAACGTATTTTCGATCCTATAAAAATCTGTGTATAATTACACATTTTAATTTATAATTTGAAACTGTTTAGTTCGATAAGTGCTTCCTTTCTCATCCTAATCATTTTCAGCCCTCAAAGATTTCATAAAGTTTAATGCCTCAAGTTGCTGTTGTGCTATACTTGCTGTAGAACAGTATTGGTGTGAAGAGTTGTATATTATAGCCTAATTTGATTGAGTCATCTAACCACGACGATTCTATCATCTTCCATCTTGGCCATTTGATTCTTGCTTGTCTCTGTGGCCTTCATTTCCTTTCTTTCACCCCATGTCGAACAATATTTGACATAGACAATACTAAATCTATTATGATACGATCGATATCGGATCAATTACGCTTTGTGGGATGTGTTCCTATAGTAATCTAGCTTGGACAAAATGAGAGGGATCATAAGTAGAAGAGTACAAGTTAAGGTTCATCCATGTTCAACTAATGGTTAATCATAAATGCAACTTCATCAAAGTGAATTGATGACATCGACAGTGCATGTTGACATTGGTATGAGAGGAATGTCTCATTTCAACTTAAGTGATCGTCAATGCTGATACTAATTAATTGAGGTGGGATGAGATTAAACTTAATTATAATAGTTGGAATATCATCCATGTTCTCATCTTTATATTTTTTTAGGGCAAAAATTAAAAGCCTCCCTTAATTATTTTTGAATAGTTAAAAAGGTATTCTTAAAAAAAATAAAAATGGCACTTTCTTTCTCAACCACGATACACAACCATAGAGTAGTTACCAATTTAACTGGTTAAAAATATATACATAAAACACTTTTAAAGTCAATAAATACTTTACCAAATCAGTAGGTCAAAATTACTTTATTTTGTTTTATTGATACAAATTGTGTGAGCATTCGATCCGATTAATCTTGAAAATAATTGATCAGACTCTATAAATTTTTCACATAGCATTAAAAAATCTTTACACGAGATCTCTCTCAACCACCTATCAAAGTATATCAGGAAAGTATTCGTAGTTCAGCAGTGAAATTCGACGATATGATCGTGTCGTTCTCGTAAAATAGATCTAATATTGAAGATGTACTTCGTCTGAAAAGATAAACTTTCGATCCGGAATTAACTCAAGACTGTCTACTCAATATTTTTCAAAATTCAAAACTAACTTGTCGAATAAAAAATTGAAACGTCGCATTGTTTTACCACTGCACCTAGCTTGGGGATCAAAATCACTTTAACAATACTAAAAGCATCATAAAAACACTGTAGCAACTAAATAATGACCGGTCCCGCATTTTAATAATTATTTAATAGCTGTAGTAGCCATTAAATAAGTACTATAATAATTTTAAAGCGATTTAAATCTATTTTGATCGATTCCCGTTTATATAATTTTAATTAAGTTGATAAAAAATATATATAAAAGTGCAATATGTATAATATTTTAGATCAAATTAAATCCTTTTAATTATAGGACGAGGGAAAAGCTTTGCTCTCTCACTCCATTCGCTCTGATGTTTATTAAGCCAAAAGTAGGACGAGGACTTGCGAAACGAGCTCACAAGTCAAGAATGAGCCTTGTCTATGAAGCACACCGTTAGGAAAAAAAAACTGTGATATTATTGGTCCTCACTTCTACAACTTCAATGAATGATATAGAAATAATCTCCATGGAAGAGTCTTATAGTTTTTATGGTAATAAAATTGTATCGATGAGTAAGAGTCAATATCTGAAGGCTGTAAATTTTTCGGGGTGCTAGTCCTCCTATCGCACTAATTCTGAATTGAAAATATATTTTTCGTAATTTATCTTTTTCGTATTGACTATGGAATCGACTGATGATACTAAAGACGAACGAATCATCTTTTTCATCAATGAATGATATAGAAATAGAATTTAGGATATTCTCTTCGGTGTGGAATTTTAGCCGTCTAGTTTCTTGCCATTTCTTGTCTAGTTAAACAAAAAGGTAATTTAAGAGCATTGAAATGAAAATCGCCCTTTAGTTGGAAGAAAGGATGAGACTGTATGACTGACGGGAATGGAGAGAATCAATAACATTACTTTTTTTTATATATTTTTTTCATCATTTTAAATAAGATAGATGGAAAATAAACAGTTAGATAGTGAAATTTATTTTCTCTATATTTGTCATCAGATAAACATTCGCAAATCATTCACGGAGAAGATATTGTTCTTCGAGAACATTCATTGTAAAATTTTTAAGAATTGAATTGTCTCTGTTGATTGCACATAAGGAAGCATCTCTACAACTTGATTTTTGCTTAATCGAATTGGTTATATTCTCTTCGGCTTATGATAGATGATTTTCTCCATTCTTATTTAATATAATAATCTCTATTAGAATTCAAGAAATTTTTGAATGTCTTATCTGAGCAGATAACTATGAAATATGTCTTTATTATATTTTTTTTGCGATTGCTGGAGTTTTTTCGTTGTGATTTACTCAGTGGTCACATTCGCCTAGAAAGATGAAATAAACAAGCTGTTAGTACATTCATAATAGCAAATACCCTAGGCATCAGAGGTGTCATTATAGAAATGATCATCGTAGCTGTTTATTTAAGTTTGGTTTAAGAGAAAAAAAAGTTTAAAAAAATTAAAATTTCTCTTACATTGTCATTGTATTATATTCCAACTATTTAAGTTTGGCTAAGCATAAACTTAAATATTTCTGTATTGTATACTAGAGTTATTTTATTCCATGCTATGCGACGTCGCATTTCAGTGGCAATTGATATTTGATTCTTTCAGCATCAACAGAGAATGATACTAAAGTCGATGTTTGAATCCATGGGGATATTCGTCCTGTCTTATTATTGTTAAATTTCGATCAGAATTCGATCATGATTCGATCGATTTGAATTCGATCGGATCACGATCGAATCACGATCGAAATCGAATCGAATTGTGGTTACAATTGCAGTGGCAATCAAGGCCACAATTTGATCGGTTTTTTCCATGATTTAATCGGAATTCAATAACAATCCGATCAAATTTCAACTCCGATTGACTGAATTACGATCGAATTTTAATTCACGATTATGTTAGAATTCAATCACGATTGATCAGAATTCAATTATGATCCGATTGAATCTCAGCTCGGATCGAATTTGAATCGAATTAAGATCAAAATCTAACACAATGTCTAACTCGCAAAAAGAGAAAATCACCCTGCGTCCCCATAATTTCAAAATCTTTATATACTATATATGTTTTTTTAATTATATATTCTGTTATCAATTATGGCGATAAATTTGAGTTTAGTAATCTGTTGATCTTGTCAAGATCCTTTGTGAAGATTCACGGAGAAAATATTTTTCACTGCACGAATCTAACGGCAATGTGGACGCTGACGACGCCTTCCAACGGTTTGGGTATAAGAATCCAGGTTTTTGCCAACGCAGCCTCGGGGTGTGGGCAAACGGAAGATGAAGCTGGTGAAAAATCCATGTTTGCGTTTGACGGCTCTCCGCCGCCGCCAAGCCGCCTTCTCCTCTTCCACCGCCGTCGATTGCGATGGGGGCGTAGGCAGCCGGAGCGACGCGAAGCACCTCTTAACTGAGAAACCCTCTCCCTCAGTTTGCCACCTTAACGGCCGGCTCCATTCCCTTCTCGGCTCTGCCTCTCCCGGCTGCCTCTCCTCCGCCATGTCGATCCTACGCCAGATGCTTTCCCCCGACTCCACTTCCCCGCCTGACGCCGCCACTCGCTCGATCGTTTTCTCCGGCTTGGCCAGGCGAAACCAGCCCGTTAACGAGGAGTCCCTCGCACTCCTCGTCCAGATGGCCAAGATGCGATTTTTCCCGCCCGACGCCGTCCTGTTCACTCAGCTCATCAGCAATCTGTGCCGCGGCGGCGCCACCTCCGGGGCCTGGGATTTCTTCCACGCGGTAAAGGATGCTGGCGGCTCCATCGAGGCCCGTGTGTGCAATGCCCTCTTGACTGGTCTCGCTGCAATTCGAGACTTCGCAAGGATGAATCTTCTGTTTTCGGAGATGAAAGGCTTGGGCGTGGGCCCCGACGTAGTCACCTTCGGTATACTCATCAATCACCTCTGCAAATCCCGTCGGCTCGAAGATGCACTGAACGTGCTCGACGCAATGTCAAGCCCAGATTCAGGGGTTACCCCAAACACAATCATTTTTAACACTCTCATCGGTGGGCTCTGCAAGTCTGGAAGGCCTCAGGATGGTCTCTCCTTGCTCGATAGGATGAAATCAAGCCATGCTTGTGATCCTGACAGTGTGACTTACACCACCTTGATCGATTCCTTCTGCAAGGCTGCAGAGTTGGACATGGCTCACGAATTGCTTACCAGGATGGAGAAGGAAAGGGTGGCTGTCGATGTGGTCACGCTGAATACCTTTGTAAATGGAATGTGCAAGCATGGGATGATTGGGAGTGCCCTCGATTTCTTTCGAAAGAAAAAGATTGAGTGGCCGGAAGTTAAAGGCGATGCTATCACCTATAACACCTTGATTGGTGCTTTTCTTCATTCCAACAATGTTGGAAGAGCAGGGACATTGTTCGATGAGATGATCAAGGAAGGGATTTCCCCTGATTCGGTGACATACTCCACTCTCATCTTTGGGTTGGCTCAAGTTGGCAAACTGGATGATGCTTATTCGAATGTGTCATTGATGAGAAAGAATGGTTTTCGAGTAGACATAAAGTGCTATAACACTTTGATAAGTGGGTTTTGCAAGAAGAAGAGGTTGGATAAGGCATTTGAGATACGCGACGAAATGTGCAAGGCCGGGCTTAGGCCTGATATCTTCACATACAGTACTCTGATCGATGCTTTCTGCAAGGCTCGCAATTTTTCGAAGGCTAATAAATTGCTTGGCGAAATGGTGGATGATGGATACAAACCTGATGTTGTCACTTATGGAACTCTGATCAATGGTTATTGCAAAGCGGGTGAACATGACCAAGCCATGAAGATCTTCAGGAGCATGGATGTGTCAGCGGTGCCGGCTAACATTGTTATTTATAGCATCCTCATTGATTATTATTGTAAGAATAAAAAAGTTGATGCCGCAATAGATCTCTTCGACGAGATGCAGAAACAAGATATATTGCCCGATGTCGTGACCTACACTACTATGTTCAAGGGTCTTAAGGACCATGACATGTCTGACAAAGCCTTCGAGCTTATGGATAAGATGAGTTCGCAGGGATGCAAACCAAACTATGTGACAGTGGATGTTCTTACAGAATGGTTAACTGCAATCGGTGAAGTGGAGAGACTGAGACTATTTGTGCAAACGTCTTTTGATATTGACTCGGACAAATCCTGATGTTTAATCTTATGGATGCTTCTTATTTGATGTTAAAATGTACCATACGAGAGATTTTCACGGTGAACTTTGAAAATGAAGATACATATTTTCAATAAGCATTTTAGTTACATAGTTCGAGTTAAACATGAGCTTCTTCTCAGTATGATTTCTGAAGCTCCTAGTAACAATTCAAGCAATAACTTGTCACTGTGTTTCAGATCACTGCCTGAATTTGCATAGGAAATTATGTGGAAATTGGATTTAGTGACTCTTTTACAGTTCTTTGTTGGACAAAATTTGTGTGTATAATTGCACATTTTAATTTATAATCTGAAACTGTTTAGTTCCACAGGTGTTTCCTTTCTCATCCTAATCATTTTCAGCCTTCAGAGATTTCATAAAGTTTGATTCCTCAAGTTGCAGCTTTGCTATGTGGAACAGTATTAGTGTGAAGAGTTCCATATTATAGTCTATTTTGATCGAGTCATGCGATGATCCTATCTTCCATCTCGATCTGGCATTCGATTCTTGCTCGTCTCTGATTTTCTGATACTTCGACTAATGGTTAGTGATAAATGCAACTTAATCAAGGTGAATCAGTTGGCGTCGATAGTGTATGTTGCCATTAGCGATGTCTTTGAGGTGGAGGTCGATTGGAGGTATTAGAGGGATGTCTTATTTCTGCTAAAGTCACCATCAATACCGATATTAATTACTTGAGGAGGGGATGAGATTATACTTAATTATAATAGTTGGAATACCTCAAAATTAAAAGCCTCCCTTAATTATTTGAATAGTAAAAAAAAGTATTTTCTAAAAAAAAATAAAAAGTATATATATATATAGGAAAATGATCCGCTGCGCGCCCGAACCAGCCGCATCCGTTCGCGACAAGCCGAGCTACCGTCACTGTCGCGGTCACCGCCGCACCGTCCGGCCACCTCCAGGCGCCCGACCTGGCGTGATCGACGCCGAAGTCGTCGGTGGTCCGGCGGGGCTCGGGCGCCGCCAGATTCCTGCCGCGATTCGGCCGGAATCCAGCGAATTCGCGGCCAGTAGTTTAGCGACCACTGTCGGCCGCGATCGGGCCAGATTTCGGTCGAATCGCGGCCGGCAGTGGTCGCCAAACTGCTGGCCGCGAATTCGCCGGATTCCGGCCGAATCGCGGCCGGAATCCGGTGGGGGAAGGATCGCCCGGCGCTGGCGGTCCTTCCCTGCCTGGATTCCGGCCCCGATTCGGCCGGAATCCGGCCCGATCGTGGCGGGCAGTGGTCGCGCCATTGCCGACCGTGAAATCACCAGATTCCGGCTAGAATCCGACGCCACACGAGCCCCGTCGGAAAGCCAATGACCTGGGCATCGATCGCGCAAGGTCCGGCGGCCGGACGACGCGCCGACGATGGCGGCAGTGAAGGTGGGTCGGCGCATCGCGTTCGATCGCAGACGGTTCGGGCGCGCGGCAGAACAAAACTCTCTCTCTATATATATATATAATTCATCCATGAATATTTCCGTTTTCTATCGTCCAATCGGATGAATATTATAGTCAATCATTGAATCATAAAAGAACGAACGATAGATAATGAAGGTGTTCATGGATAAATTATATAATATAATATATATAACTTTGTAAAAATATATATAAAAAACACTTTTAAAATCAATAAATATTTTACCAAGTCAGCAGATCAAAATCACTTTAAATGACCGGTACCACATTTTAATAAGTATTTAATAGCTGTTACGGTAGTAGCCTTAGATAATTACTACAGTAATTTTATAGCGATTTAAATCTATTTTGATCGATTCCCGTTTATATAATTTTAATTAAGTGGATAAAAAAAAAAGTAAATATAAAAGTGCAATGTGTATAATATTTTAGGTCAAATTGAATCCATTTAATTATAGGACCAGGGAAAGCTTTGATCTCTCACTCAATTTGCTCTAATGCTTGTTTATGAATGCAGTGCATAAGCCTAATGTAGGACGAGGACTTACGAAACAAGCTCATAAGTCAAGAATGAGCCTTGTGGATCTCTTTCAAAACCGTGTCAAACTTTAAATGGCCCATGCCTAAAATAAATTTCTTAAGTTTTAAATAGGCTCTAAGTTAAAAAAAATAAAAATAAAAATAAAAATTTTTATATTAATTTCAGACCTTTAATATTGAACCCTAATTTTATTAAAATTAATCGATTCGATTTTTATTGAACCTAGACATAGACCTTAATGGTCTAAGCCTAAATCCGACCCTGGATTTAGATATCACTCAATTGTAGTTGTCCGCCAAGAAGTCTTCCTGCCTACCATACCAATGTCTTATAGCAATAGCAAATGACCTACTTGTAGTTCTTAACTTTTTTTTCTCTCTTTCGAAATATACTAAATGTCGTTTTGACATTTATTTTTTTTAATTAAAAAAAAGGTGCTCTCTCGACTATTTAATTAAGAGTTCTAATCTTGCACGACGGTTTCGTACATGTCCATGCGCGATGTAGATTCCGCCATCCATTTCACCATGTGTGATGCATAATTCGTCATTCGATCATGCGGATTGCATAGTAATGAGCATGCACAGTGCTTCCGTCGAGCTTGCTATAGTCTATCTTTAAATCATATTGAATTGCTTGCATCGTCCTCGCCGCGACATCGTCGTCGACAGTAGGTCCACGACTAGACTGATAGTAAGCCCACGGTCATACCAACAGCAGGCTCGTGGCCATACTAGCCATGCCCGAGCACCACGAGCTGCCGCTCAAGCTCCCTGCCACCGTGAGCTGGGAGTTCGACATTGTTACTGAGCAACGGAATTCCGATAGAATTGCGGTCGGAATTCGACTCGATCATGACTGCAACGCATCCCGACATTGCAACCATTATCGAGTCAGATTCCGATCAAAATTTGGCCATGATCCGATTGAAGTTAGAATCCGATCGGATTGCAGTCGAACTCCAACTTCAATCGGATCACAGTCAGATTCCGATCGGATTACGGGAGCTCAGTAGTGATGGCAAGCTCCTAGCTCGCAACAGTCGCGGCGAGGAGCTTGGGTGCGCACATGGGTGCTCGAAGGAGTTACTGTGCATTTCTATTTCACCGTGTGTAATGCACGATTCGTCATTTGATCGTGCGTATTGCATAGTAAATGGAAATGCACAGTGCTTCCGCCAAGCACGCTATAGTCCACCCCTTAATCCCATTAAGTCGTTTGCGTCGTCCTCGTCGGGACATCGCTGCCGATAGTAGGTCCACAATCGGATCGGTAACATGCCCATGATCAGATCGGCAATAGGCCAGCAGCTGGACTGGTCGTGCCCGAGCACTGCGAGTCGGTGCCCAAGCTCCTAGCTGTCGCGAGCTAGAAGCTTGATGTTTCGACTGAGACACCAATGTGAGGTTTCCCTCCAGCGAAGATGGCTCGGCGCCTGTTGAGTCGGATGGTCCGCTGACTTAGCTGGATCAACGGCTCATCTCAGTTAAGGACAATGAAGGTGTCTCAGAGGGGCCCGAGAGGAAAACCTGAAACAAAAATGCAATTAAGGGAGCTGAGGGGGATCTCGGCTACGCCCCTCCGACGCTCAAGTCAGGGATCACGAAAAAAGGAAAGCAAGGAATGCAAGAGTGGATTACAGAGTCCGAACAGCTTAGAATCTCTTCAGGTTACCTTTATATAGATGCGTCAATCCCTACAGAACTGTACGAAGGTATGGAGGGCATGAGCTCTTTAAGATGGTCATCTATCATATTTAGGAATGATAAAGGTCATTATCTTAATAAATGCGGCAGGCGCATAGGGCGTAATTAATGTCGCTCGTGTGGTTGATGGGAGACAGGACTCCATTAATACAATAAATGTGTCTCCTTGACGTAGGCATTGAGGGATATCTGCTTGTCGCATGGTGCCCCCCAACACTTGTTGCCTTGCTGGGTATCTTACCTTTAACAACTGCCACATAGACGGGGATCAGTATGTAGCTGAGATATGAGCCTGCTGAGATCACCACCACGCGATGATATACTAGGTTGACATCAATCGGCATCAGTTGGTACCATAAGCATCCTCCTCGAGTCTAGTCGAAGGATATGCATAGCGTGACTGACTGGACTAGCCTTAACAGATTTTTGGGTTCGATGCACGTGCACTTAAACTAGGTCTCTTCTATATGGGGAGGCGTGCTTAAGGCATGCCCTCAGGAATACGCAAGATCTTCTCTTAATGACGGGTCATAAACGCTCAGATTTGGAATGATTTCCTCGTTTCTTGAGGCCCTACCAAACCCTTCGAATTCTCGTACTAGTGCCACGTATCGTTTGAGGCCCTGGATTAGATGGTTGATAAGTGTCATCTGTCTCCCTCAAATTTTCTTTATAAGCAACTTTTTTAAACCTAAAGCACGACATTTGCTTGCCACTACATCCCCTTAACTCAATCATCCTCTCCGACGAATTTGTCCCCTTGCTTCGTCTTCTCCAGCGTGTTCGCCTCCTTTCCTCTTTGTAATTCTCCCCGTCCCATATTCCAATGGCTGAGAGTCCTAGTCTTTAATTCCTCCTTAGAACCCGTATCATCCTTACCCAAGAGGACCACGGTGAGCTTAGGTCTGCCTTCCATATCCCCCATTCCTACAAGCTTAGGGTGCCCAAATCAGACCAACACCCGCATGAACCACCCGAAGGCTTCACGACTTTCTTTCACGACCAACTGATAGCTGACCTACGCTTCCCCCTCCACCCCTTTAATGCAAAGTTATCAGGCTACTTTCACTTCTTGATACAACAAATGGCTCCCAACTCTTTTAGCCTTATCTACGGGTTCATTGTCATCTTCCTTTTTTATCACCTACCTTTGAGTACTGAGTCATTTCATTATTTATTCATCCCCAAGCGGAAAGAGGCAGGAGTCTTTTTCTTTACCGCTCGCCAAGAGACTAGGTTCCTAGCCAACCTCATCACCTGTCACAAGTATTGGAAAACTTGATACTTGTTCGTGAAGCCCACCCCTCCTTTCTCCTGGCCGAGCCACTGGCAATTGGAACTGCCGCCCCCTCCCTCCTTGCGTCACTTCAAGAAGTCGGCAGCTTACCGAGAGATAGTCGAGGTACTCTCCGATTTGAGCTTCGACGTCAATGTCCTATTAGAGGAGGGAGTACTTTATCACTTCGGCCTATCCGATAGAGGAGGTCGAGCTAAGTGGGTCCCTAGGTAAAGAATCTCATGCTTGTGTCCTACTTTATTATTTACGCCTAACCTGGTTTTTTATTTTTTTTAGTCGAAGTCATGCTAAGGGCCTCTATCAACAAGCGGATGAAGTAGAAAAGGGCTCAAATTATTGCCTCGCCAGAAGCTTCCGCTGAGATGCCTGAAGAAATGGGGCTGGATCACCCCCCCCCTCGCCCCCCCTCCCCTCGCCCCCCCCCCCTCCCCCCACCTCGGCCTTCTATGGTGATTGAGACAATCAGTTCAGGAGAGTTAGAGGAGTGGCCTCGACATCGAAAGAGGGGTTGAGTGATCGAGTCTTCACTCGAGGGGATCCCCTCTCGTAGGTCCTCGAGTCCAATGCTCAGCAGCTCGGCAGGGCCAAGTCACGCCGAACAATCTGGTAGTCCGGCTCCTGCCACTTCACCTACAACCTATAGCTTGACCATGGTTCCTGTTGAGCCCTATCATGAGGTTCCGGCTCCTCCTTCCAAGGTACTACCATCATCCTACCGGAGCAGCCCCAGCCCCTTTATCCCAAGGATGACCTCGGGGCATGGTCTACCGAGGAAGGAACACCCTTCTCCCAAAGGGTTCCTCAAAGAGATTCAAGATGCGGTCGGAGCATCTAATAAGGACAAATCCATGTCGGTGCTCTATAACACCATGAATGACCACCTGACACAGGTAAGGGTCTCTCAGCTCGACTTTAACTTAGTTTATATTGCATCTTAACTGCTTCCTTCGGTAGCTTTGGGCTCATCATTTGGAGCTGATGACGCGGCTCCCCCTAATGACCCGAGCATTTCAAGGCATGCATACCTAAGTAGCTTCAGTCTCTGCGCAACTCCACGAGAAGGAGAAAGAGCTCGAGATCACCCAATCTGAGTCTGTCGTGCTCCGAGCAAAGGTCCTTCGGTACAAGGGTGAGATGTCTGATCTGCGGGCCCAAGTACTAGAGATTGAAGAGCTACAAGGCCAAGCTACCGAAGCATAGGAGCTTCGGGCCCAAGTGGCTGAAGTAGAAGAGCTTAGGGCAAAATTGCTCGAGTCAGAATGGGCTCGGCTGGCCCAAGCAACAATGGAAGAAACTCGTTGAGAGAAGTTAGCAACTTGAGCTAAGACAACTAAGGCCGAGTTAGTTTCGTATCAGGCTGGCGAAGAGGGTCAGTGGGAAAGCTGCAAGAAGGCCTTCCTAACTTCTGAAGAGTTTGTCAACATCTTGGGGGAGCGCACGGTCGATCTCCTGGACATCGGCTATTAGGGCACCATTCGGCACTTCAAGGAGGTTGGCTACCCACCTGAAGGAGCTCTCGCCGATTTTCTGGACCATCAATGCCTGATCGACGAGACCCCAGACGCGGAGCTCGACGAGTTTAAGGGATAACTTGTAATTAGTTTTAGCCCTTTTTTGCACTTTTGGGAGCACTTGTAATGACTACTCGCTTTAATATGAAGTTTGCCTTTATCTACTTTAATATAAATATTTCACTTGCGTACCCGACTAGTTTGGTGTGGCGAGACACCTCGGAGGCTTTTATTAGGGGATGCCTTGGTTCGAGATGTCAGGGAACAATGAGTCGAATGATGACTTTGCTGAAGGACACCTCGGTCCCATACACGAGGGAATATACGACGCTGCGATAGGAGACATTGTTGAAGGATGTCTTAGTCTGAGACACAAGGGAATATATGGCACCGTAACAGGCGACATTGTTGGAGGATGTCTCGGTCCGAGATACGAGAAAATATACGATGTCGTGACAAGCAACATTGTTAGAGGACGCCTCGGTCTGAGACACAAGGGAATATACAGCGCCATGATAGGCGACTTTGCTGGAGGATGCCTGACAGGCGACTTTGCTGGATGACGCCTCGGTCTGAGACATGAGAGAATATACAACGCCGTGACAAGCGACTTTGTTGGAGGACGCCTCGGTTCGAGGCACAAGGGAATATACAACATCGTAATAGGAGACTTTGTTGGAGGATGCCTCGGTCCGAGACAGAGAAAATATATGGCGTTGTGATAGGCAATTTTGCTGGAGGACGCCTCGGTCCGAGACATGAGGGAATATACGACACCGTGACAGACTACTTTTCTGGAGGACACCTCGGTCCGAGACACGAAGGAATATACGACGGCGTGACAGGTGACTTTGCTGGAGGATGCCTCGATTCGAGACACGAGGGAATATACAACGTCATGACAGATGACTTTGCTTAAACCAGAAGAGAAACCTTTTATTATCCCAAGAGAAAAGTACTATTACATACCCCCTAGCTATTGACCAACTATACATGATCAGGTCGCAGGTGAAAAGTGTTCCATGGTCGAGCAAGCAAAGTCCCCAGGTTGAAAGGAGCGAGGTACGACCTTTTTGTCGTAGGCTTGAGCTATTTTCCACCGGAATGTCTCCATCCGAAGGGGATCATTCTCTCGGGTCTCGCTCACCAAATCCAGTTTTGTCAACCTTTTTTTAGTATTATCGCAGCTGCCTGGAATGTAAGTGGTGTTAGCATTAGTCCTAAGTGTCAATTATGAGATGATTGGTAAGGGAACTTTTGTATCATATTTCATAATAAAGAGAGAGTTTATGGTTATTATATTTGCTTCATTGATGTGACATTTGAATAAATATGATAATATCCTAGGATAGTTGGTTCTAGTATACGGTATATCAAATTGGTGACTTTGTAGTGGGATACTGTAGATATATATAGAACACTACTCGTAACTGTTCCTAGTCAAGTATTAATATACAAGGATAATATTAATACGTTGAGACTAACAATCTCACAAGTCATGAATATATGATATCAAGTTGACACATGGGTATATATTAGAGAATATGTATTGAACAGATCCGCCATAAGAATGTTTTATAGATTGTCATATGAGTATCATAAACATTCTCATAGTGACTATTGGTATGAATAGTCTTTAGACATGAAATCACTACGGTTCCCTACATAAGGAGTTGTATACTTTGGTATCGATAAACATCATCTGTAACAAGGTGGACTATAAAGTCGATCACTGGGTATGCAATGATTTATGCGGAGGGATATGAGTGATGTAGATGGGATATATCCCTTCCATATGATGGAAGTGATATCTATGGGCCCCTATATAAAGTAGGACTACTAAAATGTATGACCATGCTCAAATAAGTCAATATGAGATATTGAGCACATTTGATTGGGGTAGTCTAATTGAAGATCAAGAAACACAAAGATTGATAAAAGGATGACAAGATCTATGCCTCATTGATCAATCTAGATATCAATGATAGAAGGATTGAGTCATACAAGATAATAGTCACAGAAATGTGATGTCGAACCTCGACATTCTTGTCACTTGGGTAGTAATGATGCATTGCTAGATGTCACTCACTGTTTATGTTTCTAAAAGGAGTTTTAGAGACATTGCCAACATTACAAAAATCTATTGGTCACACATAAAGAACATGTTGTTTTGGAGATGAGTTCATTTTAGTTTGACTAAATAAACCATTAGACTATTGAATTGGAATCATTGAGTTAGACTTATTGAAAGGGATGGATTTGAGTTAGACTCAAATAAGTTGGTCGAATTTGAGTTAAACTCAAATTGGTTTAATTTGAGTTGCACTTAAATTAATTTGAAGAAGATGAATGATATGGATTCATCATGAATTCATCATGCATTGAAATGGGAAAACCAAAGGTTGGAAGAAACCTCTTATCATGCATGATTATGGTGAATTAATCGTGCATTGAAGTTGGAAAACCAAAGGTTGGAAGAAACATCTTTAAAAGGTTTTCTTCTCATCTTCTTGAAGAGAGACTTCTTCTTCTCCTCATCTTCTTGGCCGAATTTTCTATTCCTCTCTCTTTAGCCGAAAGTCTTTTGAGTGGTTGCTAGCACAACCAAAGACTTTGATTCTCCAAAAGAGTGTTTGTGTGGATACCATAGAGGCACGACCATCCTAATCGCGCTGAGATCCATTGCACAATGTTGTTGTCGGGATTGCAAAGGGCTACGCATCAAGGGTAATCTCTCAACTAGATGTAGTTGTAAGAACAACATGTTTATTATGTATACACATGGATCTATGGAGGGATCCAATTTTCCGCAGCATTTTTACGATGGTTTTTCGCACCAGATCCCAACAAGTGGAAACTCAGGGTGATCCCATACCAACTTCGACAGGGATGAGAGCCTTAGAACCGTAGACTAGGTGAAAAGGAGTGAGACTCGTACTATATTTGGGGGTCGTTCGGTATGCCCAAAGAATACTTGGTAGCTCCTCGACCCAACTTCCCCTGGTATGGTCGAGCTTGGTTTTGAGCCCTTGAATTAACTCCCTACTGGTGACTTCAGCTTGTCCATTACTCTAGGGGTAGGCAACTGAAGTGAAGGCTTGCTAGATCTCTAGCTGTTGGCAGCATTCTTTGATTTTTCTGCCTTTGAATTGTCGGTAATTGTCTGAGACTAGCCTTCGGGGGATGCCGAATCTAAAAATGACATTTTTCTAGAGGAACTTTAGTACGACCTCTTCTGTTATCTTGGCCAACGGTTCAGCTTCTACCCACTTGGAGCAATAGTCCACAACGACAAGTAGGAACTTCTTCTGACTCGGCCCGGTTGGCAATGGAACCTCAATGTCCAATCCCCAATGGTCAAAGGGGCATGATACCACCGACGACCTTAATAACTCAACAGGTTATTGGGAGAAATTCTGATGTTTCTAGAAGCTAAGGCATACACGGACACAGTGGGTGGCATCTTTCTGCAAAGTCGGCCAAAAATATTCGGCCAATAAGATCTTCCGAGCTAGGGCCTTCCCTCCTGAGTGGTTTATGCAACAACCCTCGTGTATCTCTCACGACATATTCAACTTCTTCCAGGCCCAGACACTTGAGCAAAGGATGAGCAAAGACGCGCTTGTATAAAGTATCTCTAATTAAAACAAATCGAGCCCCCCTCTTCTTTATGAGTCATACCTCTGCTCCATTGTCCGACAATGCTCCCCTTCTCAAATAATCTAGCAAAGGATCACTCCTATCAATGGAGTGTCCCAGCATGTTCTGTGGTCTATCAGGGCAATGAGTTGTGTCTCGGCGAATGAATCTTCTAGGCTCCATGTGGTTAGTGCACTAGCTATGCGGGCCAGTTCATCTGCCTTCTAATTGTCTCTCCGAGGAATCTTGTGTAGAACTACCTCTTGAAATTCAACTTAACTTTTGATAGGCATTGATATAAAGTTGGAGTCGAGTATTATTGGTGTCAAAAGATCTTTTAACTTGCTCCATGGCTAACTGTGAGTCCGAATGCAAGATGACTCGGGAAGCCCCAACATGGCGGGTCACGCGAAGGCCAGGTAATAAGGCCTCATACTCAGCTTCATTATTAGAGGCACGAAAGTTGAGTTGCATGGCTATCCAAATCATGTCTTCCTATGGGAATATCAATAACACTCCCATGCCACTTCCTTGCTTAGTGATTGATCCATCAACATACACTTTCCATATTTCATTCTTCTCGGCCCCCGTAGCTTCGGCTAAGAAATTCATCAATACTTGTCCTTTGAGGGTTGTCTGAGGTTGGTACTGGATGTCATACTCAGCAAATTCAGTGGTCCACTTGATCAGGCAACCAGACGCTTCAGGATTAGTTAATATCCTCCCCAGACCACTGTTGGTTAACACTGTAATCAGATGAGAGAGGAAGTAAGGGCAGAGTCTTCGAGAAATTATGAGGAGGGCCTGAGCAAATTTTTCTAGAATAGTGTATCGACTCTCGGCGGCTTTCAGCAAGTGACTAACGAAGTAGATAGGGAGCAGCTTGCCATCCTCTTGCCAAATCAAGACAAATCCCACAGCTTCTTCCGATGCATCCAAATATAACTGTAATTTTCCCCTGCCACCGCCTTGCCTAGAGTGGGTAATTCAGACATGTTTTGCTTCAAATCAGTGAAGGTCTGCTCACATTTTTCATCCCATGAAAATCGAGCCAACTTACAGAGTATCTTGAAAAAAGGCAAACTCCACCCAGCTGACTTAGGGATGCATCATGAGAGGGAGGTGATCCTTCCCAATAGCCTTTGCACCTCTTTGGTATTCCGGGGTGAGATAATATTTTGTAAGACCTGAGTCTTCTCAAGATTAACTTCGATACCTCGCTCAGTCACAATGTAGCCGAGAAATCTGTCATTTCTGACACTGAACAGGCACTTGTTAGGGTTGAGCAGAATCCCATATCGACGAAGTTTGCTAAATATTTCAACCATATATCTAATAATATCGCCCGCCTTAGTGGACTTAATGAGGATGTCGTCCATGTATACCTAGATATTTCGGCCAATCTGCGACCGAAAGACTTTGTCCATCAGCCTTTGATAAGTGACGCCAGCGTTCTTTAGTTTGAATAGCATGACTTTGTAACAAAAAATGTCATCTACAGTGACAAAGCTAACTTTTTCCTGATCTTCATGAGCCAAAGGGATTTGATGATATCTCTGATAGGCGTCCAACACACAAATAAGTTCGCATCCTGTAGTAGAGTCAACCAGTTGATCTATCCGAGACAAGGGGTAACAATCTTTAGGACACGCTTTATTAAGATTGTGAAAATCTACACACACCCTCCACTTGCCTCCCAGTTTAGGCACCAATACTACATTGGAAAGCCATGAAGGAAACTGGACCTCCAGGATATGCCCCGCTTGCAGCAACTTCTGTACTTTGGCTAGTATGATCTGGTCTTTTTTCAGTCTGAAGTGTCTTCTTTTTTGTTTCACTAGTTGAGCTCCGGGTAGAATATTTAACTGATGTTCTATTATGGCTCAAGATATTCTTTTGTTCTGATCTTCGGGCCAGGCGAAGACATCTCAGTTGTCCGAGAGACAACTGACCACCTTTCGCTTTAGCTCGGGCTATAAATCGGCAGCAATTCAAATAGCTCTACTGGGCTGATTCGGTCAGATCTGTACGGCTTCCTCCTTGCCTAAGGGCTCTTCTTGAAAGGTGTAGACCTCTTCAGGCTCAATCTTTCGGTTCTTCCTGGGGCCCGTCCGGACTTCGTCTATGTAGCACTTCCTGACTGCCTTCTGATCTCCCGTGGCCTCTCCAACTTAGCTATTCACCGAGAACTTAATCTTTTGATGGTAGGTTGATACAACAACTTCAAAGGAGTGCAAAGCTGGTCTTCCCAAAATAACATTATAGGCTGAGGAAGCATCTACCACTATAAAAGTGGTGATTCTGGTTCGGCGGAGAGGCTCTTCTCCGAGAGATAAGGACAGGTCAATTCGACCAAGAGGCGAAACTTCATGCCCTGAGAAACCAAACAGGCCAGTCTTAGTCAGTTGAATCTGAGCTGGATCGAGCTACATGCAAACAAAAGCTTCTTTAAACTGAGCATTCACCGAGCTACCTGTATCCACAAATATTCGAGTCACATCATAGTTGGCTATGGTGGCCCGAATCACCAAAGCATCGTCATGAGGAATAGAAATCCCTCGCATATCCTCGGGGATGAAGCTTATTGAGGGTCCTTCGACACGTCCTCTACTGGTACCCACTTCCATATTCTCTAGTCGTCTTCCGTCGGCTTTCTAGGCTCAGTTAGAATCTCCATTTGTTGCTCTTCCTGCAATCATGTTAATAGTACCTTGATGCGGGGCATTAGGCATGTCTCTCGGAGAATCCCGGTGGGAGCTCACTGCCTTGGGGAGAACTCAAGGGCCCTTCGTGGCGTCTTAGCTCGTCTATCGGATTCATCAAGCCGGGGTTGTTGGGCCTGTCTCAGGGGGTCATGTTGAGTGTTGATTCTTGATGCTGGCCTCGCTTCGAGTTGTGGCAATCCAGGCTAAGTTTCTAAGCTCCGTTGGTGTTCCCGTACTACTTGTCTGATCTCATCGGCCTAATTATGACATTCTTGTGTGGAATGGCTGAATACTTGATGGAAAGCACAGAATCGACGGGATTAACTCGGCACCACTAGCGGTAGAGCGATCTCTTGCACAGTTTGGATCACCTTATCCCTAGCTGGGTGAGGCGCATAAGCATGGGGAGCTCTAGGGGGATGCGCAAGGACGGGGACAAGAGCCTTCTTATTCGGCCACGACGGATGAGGTTTGCTCGAGTCTTCTATTGCTTTGTGTTCATCGGCAGCTCTCTTAGCCTCCTCTATATTGATGTATACTTCAGCTCACCCCAGCAAGGCTTCAAAGTCGGCAGGAGGTATTTTCAAAAGGGACTTAGAGAAATCTCCCCACACTAAGCCTGATAGAAGGCATTAACCACGGTCTCGGGCGAGACGTAGGAAACATCCATAGCCACCCGATTGAAGCGATGTATGTACTCCCTCAATGACTCCCAACTTCTCTGCTTTATAAACAAAAGGTATTGGGCAGTTTTGTGATACCTCTTGCTGCTGACAAAATACTGTAAGAAGAGAGCACAGAGTTCTGTGAAGGAGCGAATGGATCCCTGGGGAAGCCTATCGAACCATCTTTGTACGTATCTTATCAGAATGATGAAGAAAACTTTGCACTTCACCCCGTCGGAATAGTTGTGCAGCAAAGCGACTTTCTCGAACCGTCTAAGATGCTCCTCTGGGTTGGAGGAGTCATTATATTCTTCGATTGACAGTAGCTTGAAATGCTTGGACAACTTTTCAGCTATAATGTCAAGGGAGAGTGGGAAACCTTTGCTGGTCATCGGAGCTTTTCCTTTTTTAGGATCCCGATCGAGAGGTTTGTGGGAGAGCGCCTCTTCGGACGACCCCTGTAGGGATGCCATTGAAGAAGACTCGACTGGTAGCGATATTATCGGGACTGTTCTTGGGAGAGCGGGTGTCGGAGGAGCGGGTGCTAGTGTCGGGCCTGAGTTGGCCTGGGAGATACAAGCACCGGAGCAGAGTCTCTAGAAAAATGCTCCCATAGAACTCCTTCCATGGTTGTTTTGAGTAAGGCAATGATGTTTACCCTCGTCATGATTTCCTCAGTGGAGCTTCGATTCTCGAAACTTGCTCTATGGTCTCCCATCTGTGAAGAAAAAAAGACTGGAAATACTTCTTCTAATAACTTTTATATTTCAATTATGCATTTCTTTAAGCACTTTTATATTTCAATTATGTATTTCTATAAGTTCTGCCTAGATTCGATTATGACACCTGCCTAGATTAAATTCTAGTAAATTTTCTTTTAGCATTTTTTATCTTACCTTTTAATTATGTATTTCTTTTAAGTTTTGTCAAGATTAAATTCTGACATCACCTGCCTAGATTAAATTCTGGTCAATTTCCTTTCAACACTTATTTTACCTTTCAATTCATCATTTTCTTTAAGTTTTCCAAGATTAAATTCTGACAAATTTTCTTTCAGCACTTATTTTTCCTTACCTTTAAATTCAGCATTTCCTTTAAGTTTTGAAAAGATTAAATTCTGGCACCACTTGCCTAAATTAAATTCTAGCAAATTTCTTTTCACATTTATTTTAAGTATTTTCTTCTTTCAATTCTGCATTTCTCTAAAGTTCTGTCAAGAATTCAATTCTGGCACTTGCCCATATTCAATTCTACTTTTCAGCACTTAATTCAAGTTTATCATTCTACTATGTGCATTTTTCTTCTTTTCGATTCCTATATTTTATCCTAATCCTTACTTCATACCATTGAAAAATTTTCATTAGTCAATGAACGTTTACAAGGATTTGCCTCAATTCTAAGTTCTTTAAAGAGCTAACTTTAGTGAGTTAAGTGTTTGAGTGACAACATATTTCTTTAATGACAACAAGTGAAAAAAAAAAGTTAGGATGGATAAATCGCTTGAGTAACATGCTTTGAGACAACACTTTGAGTACATGGAGATCAAATTTAATCAAATCTTAGACAAATTGGAAAGACGAGATGCTACAATTGCAAGATTTCAAAGGAGCCAAATTGGTAGAGATCCTACACAAGGGACTTGGAAACATAACCTTTGACGAGAGTTAAGATGAAGAGAAGTATCCAATTGAAGGTGAAGCCCCTATCACTAGTCATGCTCTAAATGTGCATGTGAAAGAGGAAGATGAAGAACAACGAAGCAACCTCTTTCATACTTGTTGCCACATTAAGGACAAGGTATGTCGTGTTATTATTAATGGAAAGAGTCACACCAATGTAACTAGCACCATTTTAGTTGAGAAATTATGTTTACCCACTGCTAATCATTCAAGGCCTTATAAGTTACAAAGGCTAAATGAGTGTCAAGAAGTTATGGTCAACAAACAAGTGTTAGTTTCATTTTCCATTGGTAGGTATCATGATGAGGTGCTCTGTGATGCAGTGTCAATGCATGTAGGTCATTTGCTTTTAGGTAGACCATGGCAAGTTGATAGAAAGGTCATGTATGATAGTTTCAAAAATAAGTATTCTTTTGTGTTGCATGGTAAATAAGTCACTCTTGTACCATTAACTTCAAGGCAAATATATGAAGATCAATTGAGGATCAAAATTTAGAGTTAAAAAGAAATGTTTTTGAGGGAAAAAAAGAATGAGAAGGAAATAGAGAATAATAAAAGAAAAACAAATGGAAAAGAAAAAGAGTGTGAGAAAAGATTAAATAAGGATGAGAGTAGTGGAAAAAAGAATGAAAATGAAAAAGAAGAAAACTTTGAAAAGCTAGAGTGGAAAAAAGAGAGTTTTTATACAAAAGAAAGAGAGGTTAAGAGAGTTTGTTTCAACACTAACAATCTTAACTATACTTTGCCTAGTATTGTTAAATCTTTTTTTGTAGGAATTTGATGATGTATTTCCTAATGAGTTTCCTAATGTATTACCACCATTTGGAGGAATAGATTATCATATTGATTTCATCCCCAAAGCAATAATTCCTAATCGACCGGCCTATCGAAGCAATCCCAAGGATATAAAGGAGTGTCAACAACAAGTCAAAGAGTTGAAAAGAAAAATGTATGTTCAAAAAGGTTTGAGTTCGTGTGCAAATCTTGTTTTGCTTTTGCCTAAGAAGAATGAAACTTGGAAATTGTGCATCGATTGCAGAGCTACCGATAAAATTACGGCAATGTATCATCATCTTATTTCTAGATTAGATGATCTATTGCATGATTCTTACATTTTCTCTAAAATTAATTTAAGTTATCATCAACTTCATATGCACGAGGGAGATGAATGGAAAACTACTTTAAAGACTATGGACATCTTGCATGAATGATTAGATATTCCTTTGGGGTTAACTAATATTTCCATTAGATTAATGAACCATATCTTGCATGCCAATATTGGGAAGTTTTTTCTAGTAATTTTTGATGATTTTTGGATTTATAGAAAAATCTAAGATGGACAATTTAATCATTTACAGAAACTCCAAATTGTTTTGCAAAATGAAAAATTTTATGCTAACATTCACAAATATTCTTTTTGCAATATTCAAATTGTGTTTCATGATAATATTGTTAATGCCAAAGGAATAATTGTTGATGAAGAGAAAGCTAACGACATTCATGAATGACCAATACCAAACTATGGTATACATTTTTTATGGGTTGGTTAAGAACTTTAGTACTTTCTCTATGCTATTGAATGAAATTGTTAAGAATGTTGAGTTTTATTAGGGTCCTGAGCACGATTTAGTTTTCAATTTGTTTAAGGAGAGGCTAAGTTTTGTATTACTTGATTTTGATAAATCTTTTGATGTTGGATATGATGCTTCAAGGAAAGATATTAAAATTATGCTAATGCAAGAAGGATAATATTTTGTTGATCTTAGTGTGAAGCTCAATGAAGCGGCGTTGAATGATCCAATTTAAGATAAAAAGATACATGCTTTGGTGAAGACCTTGGAGACTTAGCAATATTACTTGAGACCAAAAGAGTTTTTCATAGTAATCTTTGAACCCGAGAGAGGGTTTATTTTCGTATGAGAAAAGATAGGTTCTAGCTTAACTTAATAATAAACATTCCCTTTTTTTTAAATGATTGTGCATTCTTTTTTTATTTTTATGGGTTAAATGTACCATCTCATTAAACAATATCTCCACGTCCTATTCTCCTGATAGATAGTCTGTGTGAACCCCTATCCAGAAGTATTTTGGCATAAATGACGATAATATCGAACAATCCTGCTAACAGTTTTCCATGGCATAAACACTATGTGACGACTGAATGGAACGGAGAGAATCAACAACATTGCTTCTCTTTTTTTTTCATCGTTCTAAATAAGATAGGTGGAAAATAAAGAGTTAGATAGTATAATTTATTTTCTCTATATTTGTCATCATATAAACATTCGCAAATCATTCATGGAGAAGGTATTGCTCTTCGAGAACATTCATTGTCAAATTTCTAAGAGTTGAGTTGTCTCTGTTGATTGCAGATAAGGGAGCGTTTCTACGGTCTAATTGCTACTTAATTGAATCAGTTACATTCTCTTCAGCTTATGATAGATGGCTTCTCCATTCTTATTTAAAATAATGATCCCTATTTGGATTCAAGCAAATTTTGAATGTAACATCTGAGCAGATGATTGTGAAATTTGTCTTGTAATATTTCTTTTCCCGATTGAGTCAACTATTGCCGGAGATTCTTTGTTGTGATTTACTCAGTAATCAAATTCCCTTGGAAAGATTAGCTCTCACCGATAAAATTGGATGATTAAAAACAACAAAAATGTTAAACAATAGAATACAAATTAATTTTTATGGCTGAGTGAAAATATCAATCGAGATGTCAGTCTTTCATTGTATTCAATGAGAAAGGATTGTGAGGAGGATTTTTTTTTTTCTTTTGCACAGTGTATATATATTTTTAATTATACATTCTGTTATCAATTATGGTGATAAATTTGAAGATCGACGGAGTAAATCTTTTTCACCGCACGAATCTAATGGCAGTGTGGACGCTGATGAAGCCTTCCAACGGTTTGGGTATAAGAAACCAGGTTGTTGCCAACGCCGCCGCGGGGAGTGGGCAAACGGAAGATGAAGCTGGTGAAAAATCCGGGTTTGCGTTTGACGGCTCTCCGCCGCCGCCATGCCGCCTCCTCCTCATCCACCGCCGCCGTTGCCACCGCCGTCGATTGCGATGGGGGCGTAGGCAGCCGGAGCGACGCGAAGCACCTCTTAACTGAGAAACCCTCTCCCTCAGTTCGCCACCTTAACTGCCAGCTCCGTTCCCTGCTCAGCTCTGCCTCTCCCAGCTGCCTCTCCGCCGCTTTGTTGATCCTACGCCGGATGCTTTCCCCCGACTCCACTTCCCCGCCTGACGCCGCCACTCGCTCGATCGTTTTCTCCGGCTTGGGCAGGCGAAGCCAGCCCGTGAACGAGGAGTCCCTCGCACTCCTCGTCAAGATGGCCAAGATGCGATTTTTCCCGCCCGACGCCGTCCTGTTCACTCAGCTCATCAGCAATCTGTGCCGCGGCGGCGCCACCTCCGGGGCCTGGGATTTCTTCCACGCGGTAAAGGACGCTGGCGGCTGCATCGAGGCCCCTGTGTGCAACGCCCTCTTGACTGGCCTCGCTGCAATTCGAGACTTCGCAAGGATGAATCTTCTGTTTTCGGAAATGAAAGGCTTGGGCGTACGCCCCAGCGTAGTCACCTTCGGTATACTCATCGATCACCTCTGCGAATACCGTCGGTTCGAGGATGCACTGAACTCGCTCGACGCAATGTCAAACCCAGATTCAGGGGTTACCCCAAACACAATCATTTTTAACACTCTCATCGATGGGCTCTGCAAGGCAGGAAGGCTTCAGGATGGTCTCTCCTTGCTCGATAGGATGAAATCAAGTCATGCTTGTCATCCTAACAGTGTGACTTACAACACCCTGATCGATGCCTTCTGCAAGGCTGCAGAGTTGGACATGGCTCACGAATTGCTTACCAGGATGGAGAAGGAAAGGGTGGCTGTCGATGTGGTCACGCTGAATACCTTTGTAAATGGAATGTGCAAGCATGGGATGATTGGGAGTGCCCTCGATTTCTTTTGAAAGAAAAAGATTGAGTGGCCGGAAGTTAAAGGCGATGCTATCACCTATAACACCTTGATTGGTGCTTTTCTTCATTCCAACAATGTAGGAAGAGCGGGGACATTGTTCGATGAGATGATCAAGGAAGGGGTTTCCCCTAATTTGGTGACATACTTTACTCTCATCTCTGGGTTGGCTCAAGTTGGCAAACTGGATGATGCTTATTCGAATGTGTCGTTGATGAGAAAGAATGGTTTTCAAGTAGACGTGAAGTGCTATAACACTTTGATAAGTGGGTTTTGCAAGAAGAAGAGGTTGGATAAGGCATTTGAGATATGCGACGAAATGTTCAAGGCAGGGCTTAGGCCTGATATCGTCACATACAATACTTTGATCAATGCTTTCTGCAAGGCTGGCGATTTTTCAAAGGCTAATAAATTTCTCGGCGAAATGGTGGAAGATGGATGCAAACCTAATGTTGTGACTTATGGAACTCTGATCAATGGTTATTGCAAAGCCGGTGAACATGACCAGGCCATGAAGATCTTCAGGAGCATGGATGTGTCAGCGGTGCCGGCCAACACTGTTATTTATTGCATCCTCATTGATTCTTATTGTAAGAATAAAAAAGTTGATGCCGCAATAGATCTCTTCGATGAGATGCAGAAACAAGATATATTGCCCGATGTCAGGACCTACACTGCTATGTTCAAGGGTCTTAAGGACCATGACATGTCTGATAAAGCCTTCGAGCTTATGGATAAGATGAGTTCGCAAGGATGCAAACCAGACTATGTGACAATGAATGTTCTTACAGAATGGTTAACTGCAATCGGTGAAGTGGAGAGACTGAGACTATTTGTGCAAACGTCTTTTGATATTAACTCGGGCAAATTCTGATGTTTAATCTTATAGATGCTTCTTATTTGATGTTAAGATGTACCATACGAGAGATTTTCACGGTGAACTTCGAAAATGAAGATACATATTTTCAATAAGCATTTTGTTACAGAGTTCTAGCTACACATAAGCTTCTTCTCAGTATGATTTCTGAAGCTCCTAGTAACAATTCAAGCAATAACTTGTCACTGTTTCAGATCATTGCCTGAATTTGCAAAGAAAATTAGGTGGAAATTGGATTTAGTGACTCTTTTGTAGTTCTTTGTTGGACAAAATCTGTGTGTATAATTGCACATTTTAATTTATAATCTGAAATTGTTTAGTTCGACAAAATCTGTGTGTATAATTGCACATTTTAATTTATAATCTGAAACTGTTTAGTTCCACAAGTGTTTCCTTTCTCATCCTAATCATTTTCAGCCTTCAGAGATTTCATAAAGTTTGATGCCTCAAGTTGCAGCTTTGCTATACTTACTGTGGAACAGTATTGGTGTGAAGAGTTCCATATTATAGTCTATTTTGATCGAGTCATGCGATGATCCTATCATCTTCCATCTCGATCCTTCGATTCTTGTTCGTCTCTGATCAATGCCTTCTTTTCCTTTCTTTCACTCCATGTCCAATAATATTCAGACATAACACTAAATCTATTATGATACTTCGACTAATGGTTAGTCATAAATGCAACTTAATCAAGGTGAATCAGTTGGCGTCAATGGTGTATGTTGACATTAGCAGTGTCTTTGAGGTGGAGGTCGACTGGAGGTTGAAGGTATTATTTTCAGCTGAAGTCACCATCAATGCTGATATTAATTATTTGAGGAGATGAGATTAGACTTAATTATAATAGTTGGAATACCTTCCATGTCTCATTTTTATATTTTCTTGGGGGCAAAAATTAAAAGCCTCCCTTATATATATATATAACACTTTTAAAATCAATAAATACTTTACCAAGTCAGCAGATCAAAATCACTTTAAATGACCATTACCACATTTTAATAATTATTTTCAGCTGTAGTAGGCATTAGATAACTGCTATAATAATTTTATAGCGATTTAAATCTATTTTGATCGATTCTCGTTTATATAATTTTTATTGGTGTAGTAGGCACCTAAATCGAACCTGAGTTTTGATTATAGCAAACGATACAAAGTTAAGCTCATATTGTTATCTCACGAGCTGAATCGAGTGTGCAGAAAATTGTTATAGCTGGAGCTGAAGGCTAGCGACACCCAGAGGAAGCCGCGGTGGTCGGGCGACACTCGAGTAACTTCGGAGGGAGCCGAAGGAATCAAGTGGAAGGTCGGAAGCGAAAGCGACACAGTAAGTCTCGAGGTAAGCTCGTATGTGTAAGTGTAAGTGAGGTTGCAGCTAGCATTAGTCGACTGTCAGCATTGGAGGACTCGACTGTCGTTCATCAGTCGACTACCTGCGGTCAGCATTCAACTGATGCTGCCATCAGTCGACTGGTGATGGCCATCAGTCGACTGATGGTCAAGGATCAGCCTTGAGGAGTCAAGCCTTATCACCATTTTTCAAGGAGTCATGTGCCCAATTCCTATTGGTTGAAGTTCCTCTCGAAAAGGGGCTCAAAGGCTATAAAAGGAGGACCTATCCTAGGGTTTCATCATCAATTTTAAGCTTCCAAATGCCTCCGCAAAGCTACAACTCTCCGACAACGAAGTGCTTCTTCTCCGACGTCTAGGTTTAATTTATTTTACTTTTTCTTACGTCGATATAAGCTTTATATCAGTTGTTTCTTTACTTTTTCGAAGCTTTTCTATCGTAAAGAGGAGAGGTGTCATGCCCCGGGAGTATGTCGTGCCGAAAAGCAAACGGACGGCATCTCCCCTGTACGTGGCAACATATCGGGTTAATACAAGGCCCGTAGACCCACAACAACAATATGATATACACAGATATCAACATATCAAACATACTAAACACAGCGGAAACAATACAAACAGATCAACAAGATACAAAGATCAACTGTGCACTCCGGAGTGACTTGACACGACAAGAATCATAACAGAAATCGAATCAAAGACCAAATACATACAATATGTCCGTATATCACAAATACGGAAACAATACAGGGAAAAACCCAAACCAACAATCCGTAAGGATACAACAACATGGAAAACCTATCCATTCGTCCGGTGTGAGATGGGATCAGCTGACGGAGCTCCGAACGTCCAAGGAATCTTCTACCTGTTATCTGGGCGACAGGAAGCCCAGGGTCCCGGGGTGGTGAGTATAAACTCAGGGGTAATATATAGAAAGTGCATGAACAACATATAAGGATAGATCTACAAGTATACATGTGAAGATCTACAGGTATACAGCATGAGTCTAATAGACATACAGTCATATCCAAATCTAATAACAAGTAACTACAGTAAAGTCATACTCAGTGTATATACTAAACTAATCAACTGAACATAAAGTAATGTACCAATGTACCTGACGATCTGTAACGCCATATGCTAGATCATCCTAAACAGGTATACTATAACATAACCATATAACGTACCAGGTCAATCCCATACCTGACCAATACTCAGACATATGAACAGTATATGATCACCTGTATAATAACCCGGTCCGTACCACACAATGACATGATGCTAATCAAATGCATATAACAGTCTGAATCAACACATGTATCATGCTCAACACATAGCAGTAAATAAAATGCAAATGACATGTATCATGATGTACAAGCATGTGCAATAATCATAGCTCAATCAAATGCAGCATCTCACAGGCATATGTAAAACATATATCAAATACATGCATACATATATATCAGCAATGCATATGCATGGTCACAGTCTGCGGACCCGTCCAACCACGACCCCAGAGTGGTCAGGGTGGCACGACAAATGACAACTAGCCCGACTCCAGCTGCCACCACTCTCGAGTGGCCGAGTTGGGTAGTATGACTGAGTAGCGTATAAGCGTAAAAAGCTAACTACTCCTAGGGGCCCCTACTGCAAGCCACGCTGTCCCTACCCATGAGTAGACAAACGCCGCACACAGGACAACTGCACGTCACATAACCACCATCTATAGTGGGCGAGTGCTAACACCACTCTGCACAGTGGCCAGGTGCGCATCTCCAGCTACCACCATCCATAGTGGCCGAGCGCGGCACATCCAATGCTCTGCCCTCAACCCTGCTACCACTACCCCGAGTGGCCGGGGAGGCAGGATGGCTGACGACCCGTCTCATCCATAAGGGAGACCCAGTCGTCAGCATGCATGCAAATGTAATGATGCATAGCTCCATACATGTATCCTCGCCACACTCCCTATCCCACGGGGAGTCCTGGCCAACCAAAAGTCAACTATGCAAGGACTACAATCCACAAGACTCTCTCTATCGTACAAAGAGTCATACTCATCTGACAGTCAACCACGCTAAGACCTCTAGTCAGTAGCGAGATATTATCGATCATCTATATAACCATACACAGATATACGATCCATAATGAATATACAATCATGCTAGGACCTCTAGTCCATGGTCACATACTGACAACCACACACCTATCTATGCATAGACAACTAGATCCACCATAGATGCACCACTAATACGGGTATGATATAACAATCGACTCCATAATCCAATCCATCACCTAACCCTAGTGATGTAACACAGTAACCCAATCTGAAGTCATAAAGATAACCCTAACCACATGTACTTACTGAACATATATCAGCTAATACATAATAGAGTTTATAGTTCCTATCCGAGCTAGATAATCAATGAAGTACCAGAGTATATATCTCAAAGGTCAAGGCAGTACAAACATATGATTAAATAAGAGTGGATTTAAGGTAAACAGGTATAAACATAAATCTAAGATCATGCACTAGAATTTGATCAAAACTACCGGACCAGGTAGATATTACCCACCTGCTATGTAGCTCATATCAGCCATCCATAACTACGAGCATCATCACTAATTAAAGTCCTGCGATCAACATGCAACATTGACAAGTACTATCATAAGTCCAATGATGGTATCAAATCCCAAATCGACTTACCTAGCTTAGCTTCCGTTGCAAAACATCTTGATCCACCATTGAAGTAGCCATCTATAACCACCAAATGGATTCGACCACAGTTGCCACCTAACATCACAACCATAATACAAAAACTAGCTGCTGAAACATATATATATTTTTATTCATCGATAAAGTTTCCAAACCTGAACATACCTACTCCAATTCCATCAACACAACCTCTGGATAAGCTTACAAGAGTTTAATATGAACTAACCCAGTTTACCCAACGTAGTCCCTTCAATCTGAGCATAGATATCCCATCTGGAACAATCAAGTTGGTTTGCAAGAAGTCCCTATTCAGATCAACTTCCTCACCGAATTAGTTATTCCCTTCCACAGATCCCTGTTCACTAATCAAAGTATCAATCACTACTATAAGATGAATGAACCCGTATATTGACAAATCAAGAATCCCATAAAAATTGATACCCCTTAATCCACATCCAGCAACCTATTTAGAAACAACCCACTGCTCTGTTTGCCCCTCTTACCTATCCGTGTAAGAGTAGCCAATGGAGATAAAAATCAACTCCCAGATGACTTGAGGCAGCGTCGGCGATGGAAGGAAATGCTCATGTAATTCGACAACTACTCGATTGGAGGCTGCTGGTGAACTAGCCATTAGGAAGGGTGGCGACACAAGGGATCGAGATTACATCAAATTATCAACACTCACCCTCAACTGGATCGGCAAAGCACAGAAGACAATGGCAATGCAGATCCTGTCGAGCTGAGCTCGCTGCTTCCTGGATCGATGGAGGGCGAACCTAGAGCACTTTAGCGGCGACTGTAGACTGAAGAAACAAGGCAGCCGAGAAACTAGCCAGAACAAGCGACCGACGGAAATGGGGAAAAACTCACGTCGGCTGGAGGAGCTCGCTGCCGTCGGGATCGAGAGGAAAAGAGCTTGAGTGAGGGTAGGCGATCACCGGCGAGGAAACCGACGACAATTGGTATTGGCCGCAGATCTGGGCATCGGATGGGGCGGTGGAGCGTCAACTGCAAGGTGCAACGACCGGAGCAATCCACAACGGTGAAAGCTAAGAGCGACGGAGATGGTAGCGAGTATCGCATACCGACCGACTAAGGCAACCGGAGGAGTTGACTTGGTGGTCGCGGTGATCATCCCATGGGCCGGAGCAAACTCAAAGACTGAAGAAGCTCGTTGCCGCCGGAATCGAGAGGGAGAGGCATCGGCGACTGAGCACCGGGGAGACGAAATCACCGGCAACAGCGGGGTCGTCACTTGTGGCGCAGAAGGCGACGATCGAAAATGGGAAGAAGAAATCGGGGAAAGAAATCGCGAAGGAACGAGGAAGAAGAAGAAGCAGATCGCGAGTGAAGTCGGTGAAATAAGCTCGCGATCGGTTCAGCCCCTTTTAAACTTCGTTCCTTTGATTCGGTTCAAACCTAACCAAGCCCAATTCAATCCGTTTCAACCCAATTCAATCCAACTTCAGTTCAAGCCAACCCAAGCTCAATCCAATTGATTCAGCCCAACCGATTCAACCAATTTCAAGCCCAGCAATTTGGCCCAAGCCCAATTTCAGTCCAAGCCCAATACAACCCACTAATTAAACACAATTTGTCATTTAATTAAACCCAATTAATTTAAGGGTTAATAATTTTTTTTTTCTGTATCTTACAAGAGGGGTGTTGGTGCAGGGGCACTAGATAATCGAATCTTGATTTTGATGATGGCAAAGATTCAAAGTTAAGCTATTTTGTTATCTCATGTGATATGCTAAGTGTGCAGGAAGTGTTTAAGCTAAGTCAAAGGTCGAGCGACATCCGGAGAATCTCAAGTTGAGAAACCGTGGTGGTCGGGCGACACCAGGAGAACCTCGGGGAGTCGAGGAACCTCGGTGGTGACCAAAAGCTAAGCGACAGGTCAAGAGGACCAAAGGTAAGCTCCGTGTGTGGAGCGGTGGTAAGGACGCGTCCTCGGTGAGAGGACAATCCTAGGCGTCGATCCGACTAAGGCTTCCGGAGGAATGCTGAAGTCGAGATCGGACAGTCAAAGGACTGTCACACTGCATGCCATTATGCATCTATTATGCTAATCTTGTATTGCAGGAATTCTCAAATGCAGCAGTCAACTAGAGATGTCAGTAGTCATCAAGGCGCCGATCGCTAAGAGGATCATGATCGTCGATGTCGCATTTAATCACCAATGCACAAGGTCAAAGAGATTGATGCCACCACCTCAGGATAAGATAAGTCGCCACCTCAGGATATGATAAGCCGCCACCTCAAGATAAGATCCACGAGTTTTGGATCTGGATCGGGACAAATTCCAAGGCGCAAATCTATAAAAGGAGGGGAGGACTCACACCGAAATTCAAGAATCTCCCAAGTGCTTGTGCTCTCTACAACGCTACTCCAACCGTGCGCCATCTTCTAATTAATTGTCGGTATTATTATTATCTTTCTGTACTTAATGTTGGTGCAGGGGCACTAGATAATCGAACCTGTATTTTGATTATGGCAAAGACACAAAGTTAAGTCTACATCATTATCTCACGAGCTATCGAGTGTGCAGAAAAGTATTAAAGCTTGAGCTAAAGGCTAGCGATACCCGGAGGAAGCCACGGTGGTCGGGCGACACTCGAGTGACTTCGGAGGGGGCCGAAGGAATCGAGTGGAAGGCCGAAAGCGAGAGCTACTATCGAGGTAAGCTCGTGTGAGTGAGAGATTGTAAGGTCGTGTCCTCTTTACGGGGACGACCGTAGGCGGCGATCCGACTAAGACTTCCTGTGGAAGGTCTAGGTTACGTATTGCTTCATTTTTAAGACTATTATGTTGTGCAGGGGAAGTAAGCTAAGCCAAACTCGGACATGTCAGCGATGGAATTGATGACCATCGATCGTGATGGGAATCATCGGTCGTGAGGCGATGACTCGGCTTTGTGCTGGGTCAGGATAGCGTTTGTGGACCCGACGCGATAAATTTTGGACAATTTCGTAATCCGTTCCTAAAGATGAGGAGACATATTCAGAGGCCAAAGTCTATAAAATGAGGAGGATTCCAACTCCAAAAATTACATCAAGTTTATTCATCAAAGTGCTCCTACAACGCCAACGCTCCAACATCGTCATAACGCCGACGCGACGCCAAGTTACGATCTTCTTCGTCGGCAGCAGAATCAAGTAATATTTTTGATATTGTATTCTTTGTTTTCTTCATAACGAGGTGAGGTAGGCTTGTTGCCTCATCCTCATATATTCGGTTTTGTGATCGTTGTCTCCTACCTCCAACGAGGAGGAGACGTTATAGTGTTTTGCCCTTCGTACACGGTCTAGGACCGATAGGGCCTTGGAGTAGCAACCGTTGGGTTGTGAACCAAGTAAAATAAACGTGTTCATTTATTTTTCGCTGCTCTTATTTTGTGTATCGAACGAATTCGAACGAAAGATTTACGATCGCTATTCACCCCCCCCCCCTCTAGCGACGCTTCTCGATCCAACACTTAATTTGTATAAGGACCGATAAGGTTGTTACCGGCCTTATAATCATTGTAATCGTCTTGTCTCTTACCTCCAACGAGGAAGAGACTTTTAGTGATTGCCCTTCGGAAGCGATCAAGGATCGCAGGGCCTTGGATTAGCAGTCGGTGGGCTGTGAACCAAGTAAAAAAGCTTTGTGTCTTTCTTGTGTTTGTCTTTTAGTTTTCCGCTGTGTACTTGGTTTTAATCATTTAAAAGAAAAGTTTTTCTAACGCTATTCACCCCCTCTAGCGCTCATATCGATCCAACAATTGGTATTAGAGCGGGCGCCAGATTCTGCAACCACGGCGAGCATTTTCTTTTCTTTATTTTTATTTTTATTTTTAAATATCTCCGACTACTAATCCAAGACCAAGTCTTGGGACTTTTGGTTTGTATTTTTTTATGTAGTTTTAGAAAATCATTGACCGAGTAAACCATGGAAGAGTCTCCCACAAGGCATAAAGGTAACAATGTCAATTTAAATTTTAAATTTCATATTATTTGCTTTAAAGTGGAGAGAGGACACTATAAAAATAAGTGTCCTACTGTAAGACTAACGACACAATCGACTGCAAAGGAGACACCATTGCTAGGAACTGAAGAACAAGGAGCACATCAAGTGCTTGGGTAAAAGGAAGATCGGTCACTACAAGAATCGGTGTCCAAAAAAAAGGTTAGTAAAGTTAATAATTTTGAAAAGTTGAGTTTTAGAATAGTTGATAATTTAGATAAATTGTGTAATTGTTGTCAATTAATTAATACAATTAATAATTCAACTAATAAAAAATTAATTAATTCAGATTTAATTAGTTTAAATAATAATAATAATAATATCATGGAAGAAAATGATCAAATTAATCTAACATTTGATAAAATTAACCAAGAGATTAATCAAATATTTAGTTTAATCAACATAGATCTAGATCAAGTCAAAGATAAAACCAACCTAGGACTTAATCAGACCCTTGATCAGAATAATCAAACCATATAGATCATCAAATCATCAAATCCTAGATCTGATTAATCTAGATAATTCCGAATTAAAAATTCTGTTTTGAAAAATTCAACCATAAAAAATCGAAATTAACTTTAAAAATTCCAAAGATAATCTAAATAATTCTAATAATAATTCTACCTTTAAAAACTCTAACAATTTTATCTTAAATAATTCTAATAATAATTCTACCTTTAAAAACTCTAACAATCTTATCTTAAATAATTATAATAATAATTCTACCTTTAAAAATTCTAATAATCTTATCTTGAATAATTCTAATAATTCTACCTTAAAAAATTCTAATAATTTTAATAATTCTATTTTTAAAAAGTCTAATAATATTATCTTAAAAAATTCTAATAATTCTACTTTTAAAAAGTCTAATAATCTTATCTTGAAAAAGTCTAATAATATTATTTTAAAAAATTCTAATAATCTTATTTTAAATAATTCACAATCTAAATTAATTAAAAATTCAAAATTAGATAATCAAACCAATAAAATTAATTATAATAGAGTACCATTTGATTATACACAAATTAATAATCTAGTAATTAAACCTTCAACTTTTAAAAATTCAACTAATAAATATGTAGACTTGGGTTACAAGTCTAAGCTAACCAAAAATCAAGACACTAAAATTTGTAAACCTAATTATAATAAAGTATCTTATAACTATAGAACAAATAAAAGTCTACCCAAGAAAACAACCATTTCTTTAAATTGATTGAATGTAGCTTGCTCATGTATACATATCATTATCATGCTTATTTTGTCATGTCATACATACTAGTTTTAAATTCACTCTCATAGAATGGTTAGATAGGAAATAATTAATTAATCTTGACAACATAGTATCAGGATGCGGTGAGATGATAGTACGTTAAGGAAACAAAGTCAAGTGTATCCGAGTTGGATAAGGAGTATCTAGCTTGGTGCATTTAACTAAGTGGAACTAACTGAAGCTACCTCACCACATCCTAAACTAGTTAGACCAGGACATAATCCTAAGTGAATTAAGTGTGTAATTTCCTAAGTTGGCTTTGTCTAAGGAAGTGGTCGTTGTTCCGATCAAAGAAGGCCCTTATGCCTCGCCACGACCTGGAAGCTCTCTTTTGAAATGTTCACTTAACTAACTAAAGGTGAAATCCGAATCTAACCCAAGATTAATTAATTTCTAAGGCATTAAATTAAATTCATCTCACAATACCTATAAGAATAACATGGTTGATCATGTAGAATGGGTGAGATGGTAAGGACAATAAATTAAAAATGATTTTGAAAACGATTTCAAAATTTATATACACATAAATAGATTCTTAAAACTATTTTTATTGGTTGTCATGATTATTGTGTGTAGTTATACGTAGTTTTCAAAACAACTATGCTTCTTAAAATGATGGTTAGTTGACCAATACTGAACGTATAAATCCTTAGGTCAACTTTAGATACCTAAACCCTCTGGACACATAGGTGAGCCTTCCTTATAGCCAACAAGGATGTCCTAAGAGTTTGTCAGACAAAAGGGGAGACCCTCTAGATATGCCTTCCTTGTGGCTAACAAGGATGTTAGGTTAAGGGGGAGGTTCTAATTGGATAATCATCATAGAAGTTGTTAAAAAATATTTTTTTAAAAAAAATCACCAATACTTCCTAAATTTAAATCCTTCTTTTGATAATATGCCAAGGGGGAGAGAAGACTTAAGTTGGACAAACTTAGTATCTAGCTACCTCCAGTTTGGCATAAAAACCAATAGACATGAGCCTTTAAAATGTTTTTTTTAATTCTTTTTCAAAATTTTATAACAATGTTAAAGGTTAGGGGGTCACATTCTAACCTAGGATATACATTGTTGGTGCAGGATCTAGAAACCTAAACTCCTAAACTCTTAAGTATTAAAGAGAGTTGAACATATTAAATCAACTTGATTAGCATGTTTAAAAATTCTATTTCTTGGCAATGTACCCAATAATGTTATTTTTTGATATATGTCAAAGGGGGAGAGAGAATAAAGTTAAGAGGTTATTTACTTTTTCTTTCCCAAAAAGTAATTGTTTTTCAAAACTCACCTAGGGTTAAGGGGGAGGTACCCTTAAGGGGGAGGTTTTGAAAAATGATTGTTCAATGCTTACTGCTTATTTTCTCTTAACTTTGAATTGGTTTGCCATAGATCAAAAAGGGGGAGATTGTTGGTGCAGGGGCACTAGATAATCGAATCTTGGTTTTGATGATGGCAAAGATTCAAAGTTAAGCTATTTTGTTATCTCATGTGATATGCTAAGTGTGCAGGAAGTGTTTAAGCTAAGCCAAAGGTCGAGCGACATCCGGAGAATCTCAAGTTGAGAAACCGTGGTGGTCGGGCGACACCAGGAGAACCTCGGGGAGTCGAGGAACCTCGGTGGTGACCAAAAGCTAAGCGACAGGTCAAGAGGACCAAAGGTAAGCTCCGTGTGTGGAGCGGTGGTAAGGACGCGTCCTCGGTGAGAGGACAATCCTAGGCGTCGATCCGACTAAGGCTTCCGGAGGAATGCTGAAGTCGAGATCGGACAGTCAAAGGACTGTCACACTGCATGCCATTATGCATCTATTATGCTAATCTTGTATTGCAGGAATTCTCAAATGCAGCAGTCAACTAGAGATGTCAGTCGATCAAGGCGCCGATCGCTAAGAGGATCGATCGATGTCGGTTTAATCATCCCAATGCACAAGGTCAAAGAGATTGATGCCACCACCTCAGGATAAGATAAGTCGCCACCTCAGGATATGATAAGCCGCCACCTCAAGATAAGATCCACGAGTTTTGGATCTGGATCGGGACAAATTCCAAGGCGCAAATCTATAAAAGGAGGGGAGGACTCACACCGAAATTCAAGAATCTCCCAAGTGCTCGTGCTCTCTACAACGCTACTCCAACCGTGCGCCATCTTCTAATTAATTGTCGGTATTATTATTATCTTTCTGTACTTAATTTGTATAAGGACCGATAAGGTTGTTACCGGCCTTATAATCATTGTAATCGTCTTGTCTCTTACCTCCAACGAGGAAGAGACTTTTAGTGATTGCCCTTCGGAAGCGATCAAGGATCGCAGGGCCTTGGATTAGCAGCCGGTGGGCTGTGAACCAAGTAAAAAAGCTTTGTGTCTTTCTTGTGTTTGTCTTTTAGTTTTCCGCTGTGTACTTGGTTTTAATCGTCGAAAAAGAAAAGTTTTTACGAACGCTATTCACCCCCCCTCTAGCGCTCATATCAATCCAACAAGGGGAAGTGTCCCTCTACCTCAAGCTTTTTGTGTTCTTGTATCAATTAACTCCTGCCTCTAACGAGGAGGAGTTCTTTAGTGTTTTGCCCTCCGTGCATGGTCAAGGACCACTAGCGCCTTGGAGTAGTAGCCGAAGCCTACGAACCAAGTAAAAAATATCTTGTCTCTTTTATTGTTTCATTTATCTTTCCGCTGCACTTAATCGTTTTGAAACGAATTCAAAAGAAAGAAAAGTTTTATCGCTATTCACCCCCCCTCTAGCGATCCGCTTCGATCCAACAATTGATATCAGAGCCGGGGGTTGCTAAGATTTGGTGAAACCACCGATCTAGCTTTTTACAGATTTTTTTTTCTTTTTAATTCTGTTTATTTCAAATTTTATTTCATTTGGTTTGTTTTCCTCCCGCACTACTAATCCAAGACGCGAGTCTTGGTACATTTCGTGTGTTTTTGTCATTGCTAGATTTTTCGTCTTCATCTCCTTGTTTCTTTTGTTTTAATGGCCCATCTTGAGGGTTTTAGCACCGTCCGACCTCCGTTTTACAACGGAGATGACTTCCGTTATTGGAAGGGTCGGATGGAATGCTTTCTCAAAACCCAAATCGAGATGTGGATCATAATCCAAACGGGATTCACACTTTCGACTAACGAAGTGGGTGAATCCTTGGATTATGACCAATGGATCATTGCGACAAAATGACAAGTCGAAGCCGACGCCAAGGCAACTCAAATCCTCCAATGTGGTTTGTCCAAGGAGGAACTAAATCGCGTCAGCCCCTTCATCAGCGTAAAGGACCTTTGGACAATGCTAGTGGAGCTACACGAAGGGACCGATGAAGCTAAGGTATGTAAGCAAGATCTTTTATTTAATAAACTATATAATCTAAAAATGCAGGAACATGAGTCCGCGACGCAACTTCATGCCCGCATTCAAGACATAGTCAACAATCTACATGTAATCGGGCAAAAGGTCAAAAACCGCGACCTTATAAGGTATGTTCTTAACTCCTTTCCGAGGACTACCTTGTGGGCATCCATGGTCGATGCCTATAAGGTCTCCAAGGATCTTTCGAAACTTAGGTTAGATGAATTATTTTTCGATTTTGAACTTCATGAGAAGTCTAACTCGGAACCCGAGAAGGGTATAGCACTTTTTGCAGGTTCAAGGAAGAAAACCGCAAGCAAGGCACCTCCGAAGGAAGAAGAGGATGAGTCTGATTCGGAGGTCGACTCGAAAATGGAGGTCGAACTAGTCAACCTAGTTCGGAGGATAGTCAAGAGCCGAAAATGAACCGTCACTCGACCCAACGAAGGTAAGACTAAAAGTTCAAATATTAGATGCTATGAATGCAACAGGTTTGGACATATCAAGTTCGAATGCCCAAAACTCAAGAGAAAAGCACCAAAACACAAAAAGGCACTCAACGCTGCTTGGGAAGAAGCATCCGAGGAAGAAGATAATGATCGTGTTCTCATGGCTAAACCGGTGGAATCGAAGACGGAGTCGGAACCGGAACTTGAATCGAAAACCGAAGACGAATCGGACTGCGAAGCACTATTCAAGACAAGCCACGGATACGCATCCGGTTCAAAAGATACACTCAAGGTAAGTCGATCCCTCATTAGTACACTTTATAGTGCAATTAAGTTTTTAGCTAAAAAATTAGCTAAGTCCGAGTCCAAGGTCGAGACCCTGATTGCGGAAGTTAAACTCCTCAAACACGAGGTCTCCCTAACCTCTTCGACTAGTCGAGTTCAAGAGGACGACTCAACTCGGGTTGAAAAACTCGAAGTTGAGAACTCACTCTTGAAGAGTCAAGTCGAAGATCTTAGGAACACGTTGGAAAGGTTTACTTTGGGATCCAAAGGACTTGACTTCCTACTTGGATCGCAAAGGGCCGTGTACAACAAGGTCGGGCTAGGGTTTAGCTCAAATACGACCAACAAGTCATATATGTCGATTGTAAGTCGACATAAAAAACGTGTCCAAGCATGGGTCCCTAAGACCACCTTGATTTCAAACTTAGGATCGAACTAGTACTGGGTTCCCAAGGACCAAATCCACTATGTGGAGAGACCGAATCGATTCAACGGTCCAGGGGGAGCTAGTACGAACTTGTTTGTGTTTTAACTTAGAAATTGCATGCTTAGGTTTTTATTTAGTTTGATTTTCCTTTTTAGAATGGTTAGATAGGACTATAACTCGTCAATACTTGATAACATAGTACCAGGACGCGGCGAGATGATAGTATGCTAGGAAAGCGGAGTCTTGTGTATTCGGGCTAGATAAGGCGTATCTAGTTCGGTGCACTTGACCGAGCGGAACTAGCTGAAGCTACCTCGTCGTATCCTAGACTAGTTAGACCAGGAAGTGGTCTTAGGTAAGTCAAGTCTCTATTTTCTTGAAAATGGTTTTGTCTAAGGAAGTGGTCATTGTTTCGATCAAAGAAGGCCTCTATGCCTCGCCACGACCTGGAATCCATGATCTTGAAAAGGTGACTTGATAAGCCTAAGGTTAAATTCGAATCTAACGCAAGGTTGACAAGTGTTCAAGTCATTAAATTTAAATCAAGTAAAATTGGAAGTCATCTCACAAGAACATATAGGGTTAACATGTTTGATCATGTAGACATGGGTGAGATGATTTAGGTTAATAATCTTCAACCAATCTTTAATAAATCCAATATCCGATCCAACTACCTTGCATGTAGGATCAATGGATGTTGGACAGTGGTTGCTCCCGACACATGACCAGGGATCAACTCAAGTTTTCGAAGCTTCGATTCAAACGACAAGGATCGATAGCCTTCGGAAATAACGGCAAGCTCAAAATCATCGGATCAGGTGATATTGAGCTCAACTCAAATTTTGTTATTCAAAATATTTTATTAGTAGAAAATTTTCAATATAATTTACTTAGTGTAAGCCAATTGTGTGATAATAACTATAAGGTCATATTTCTAGAAAATGAATGCGTAATTAATACAAATGAAACTTATAAAACAATCCTTAAGGGAACTAGAAATAACAATATTTACACTATTAACTTAACTAACTCCTCAACTAAGTGTCTTATGACACGGCAAGAGGAATCATGGTTGTGGCATCGACGACTCGGTCACTCACACCCAAGACTCATCCACAAGATGAGTCAGAGTGACTTAGTAAGAGGTTTGCCTAACCTCAATAACTTGGAAAATAAAATATGTAATGCTTGTCAACAAGGTAAACAATCTAGGACACAACATCAACTAACTAACTAAGAACGAACCAAAAGTGTTCTTGAGCTCCTACACATGGATCTATTTGATTCACACGGAACTAAGTCACTTAATGGGAGTAAATTCTGCTTAGTCATAATTGATGACTATTCTAGATTTACTTGGGTTAGGTTCATCAAAGACAAAAGTGATACCCTAGATCAATTAATCAACCTATTTAAGTTAATAGAAAATCAACAAAGCATTAAAATCAAGAGACTTAGGACTGATCATGGTGGTGAATTCAAGAACCATAGGTTTACAGAATTCTATAACCTAAATGGATACCACCATGAGTTCTCTTGCCCTAGAACTCCACAACAAAACGGCCTAGTAGAGCGCAAAAATAGAACACTACAAGAAGCCGCTAGGACAATGTTAAACGAGTATAATCTACCTGATAGGTTTTGGGCGGAAGCCGTGAGTACGACATGCTATGTCTAAAATAGGATCTTTATGGTAAAGAGGCACCTTAAGACCTCATACGAGATTTATCACAATAAAATACCTAACATCAAGTACTTTAGGGTATTTGGGTGTAAGGTACATATCCTAAACACTAAGGATTACCTAGGGAAGTTTACATCCAAAACCATGACCGGAATCTTCCTAGGATACTCGACTACAAGTAGAGCTTATAGAGTATATAACCATGACACCCTTAGAGTCGAGGAGACTATCAATGTAGTATTTGATGAAGGACACGAACCTACAAAACCCCCGGCAACCCCAATTAGCGAGCCGATTCATACCAAACTCAACTCCGATTCGGAGATCAAGTCTAGTATTAATCCTAACCTAAGTCAACCAAGTCAGTCTATCGACCAAGTGGTAGATGACTCTAATCAAACTAGAACTCAAACGAGTCATCCTATTGATCAAGTTGTAGACTCAAACCCAAATCCAACTAGGACTCAAACGAATCATCCTATTGACCAAGTGATAGGGGATCCAAGTCTAGGAGTTCGAACTAGAGCCTCATACAGAAACCTTAGTCAAATCTCCTTGATTTCCAAGATTGAACCCAAGAATATTGACCAAGCTCTTCTTGATCCCGATTGGATTATTACAATGCAAGAAGAGCTGGCTCAATTCACTAGGAACGAAGTATGGGAATTAGTACCACCACCTAAAGATAAAACAATCGTTTGAACAAGGTGGGTGTTTAGAAATAAACTTGATGACAAAGGTGAAGTAGTTAGAAATAAAGCTAGACTAGTCGCTAAAGGGTTTAGTCAAGTCGAAGGTTTAGATTACGACGAGACCTATGCCCCAGTAGCTAGATTAGAGTCCATTCGAATGATATTAGCGTATGCTGCACATCGAGGATTTAAGTTGTTTCAAATGGATGTGAAATCTGTGTTCTTGAATGGATACATTAAAGAAGAAGTTTATGTTAGTCAACCTCCCGGTTTCGAAAGTTTAGATAAACCCGACCATGTCCTTAGGTTAAAGAAAGCCCTCTATGGACTTAAACAAGCTCCTCGAGCTTGGTACGAGAGACTTTCGATTTATCTTAAGTCCAAAGGATTTAACCAAGGTGTAGTTGACCCGACTCTTTTCGTAAAAACCTTAGGTAAAGACATATTCATAGCCCAAATCTACGTAGATGATATTATTTTCGGAACCACCAACTCAATCCTACTAAATGAGTTCATTTCACTTATGGAAAGTGAATTTGAAATGAATTTAGTAGGCGAGTTAAGTTTCTTCTTAGGTCTACAAATTAAACAAACTAAAGATGGAATATACCTACATCAACGCAAATATACTAGGGAATTAATTAAACACTTTGGAATGCAAGACGCTAAAATTATTAATTCCCCAATGACAACGAATGTAAATATAGAAGAAGATGTAATCGGAAATTCAATTGATTTAAAATACTATATGAGCGTAATAGGGAGTCTCCTTTACTTAACTGCAAGCCGACCTGATATCTTATTTACAGTAAGTATGTGCGCAAGATTCCAAACTTGTGCCAAGGAGTCTCACCTAACTCTAGTCAAGCGTATCCTTAGATATCTAAAGGGTACACTTAATGTCAGTATTTGGTACTCTAGATCTACCGAGTTCGAACTAACCGACTACTCCGATTCGGACTATGCCGGTAGTAAGCTCGATAGAAAGAGTACGAGTGGTTGTTGTCAACTTCTCGGCTCGAGTCTAGTGAGTTGGTGCAGTAGGAAGCAACACTGTGTTTCCTTATCTACTACCGAAGTCGAATACATCGCAATGGGTGAGTGTGTCACTCAGCTTCTTTGGATGAAGCACACTCTCCGCGACTTTAAGTTAGACTTTACAAATACTAAACTTCACGTAGATAACATTAGTTCAATTAATCTTACTAAGAATCCGATATGTCACTCTAGGACCAAACATATAAAAGTCAAACATTATTTCATTTGAGAACATGTGGCCAACAGAGTCATACAATTCGAATACGTCGAATCGAAGTCTAACTTGGCAGACTTATTTACTAAACCCCTACCCGAAGCCGAATTCAGTCTATTAAGACGAATATTGGGCATGTGCGTAGTAGAATAGGAACTTGCAAATTATATTTTCTTACTACTATTTCTTACTTTTCATTTTCATGGAACTAGCATAGGATATACCTTAGATATCATGCACCTATAGATTTAAGGAGCCAATACATCTCACAACACATAGGATTAATGTGTTTGTGTACTTAGCCACGTAGATGGGTGTGAGATGTTAGAACCTTACTCCTGGTTCCAGATGTAGAGCTAGTGCATCGTCATGAACCACGGAGTATAATTATACATACTAACCGACTCTGACCAGGACTGGTTGATCTTTCATATCAATCAAGCGAAATATGAGTCAAACATTTTATAGATGAACTTATTTTCAGTATATTATTTTCAAAATAATGTGGAACATGCTTGGACTTTAAATTTAATACTTATCTTTGTTTTCCACACACCCTTACTCTTTTCGATACATGGCAAAAGGGGGAGAAAAAGGCAAAAGTTAAGGGGTCAACAATTTTAAATAAATTTTAAATCTTAACTCAATATTTTAACTCAAACTTATTTTTAACACTATGAGGTTAATGATTTACTTAGAGGGGGAGAAAGGGCCAAGTTAAGAAGACCTCTTAACTTAAACGTTTTACTAAGGCCAACTTTAAGTAATTACTTAAAGCAACCCTCAAGGGGGAGGATTAAGGTCTTTCTTCAAGACTCACCCTCGGTCAAGGAGGAGGTTTCCTCAAGGGGGAGTACTTGAAGAAAATCCTTACTACTCCAACTTAATCTTCATTTTTGTTTCTCATACACATTATTATTTTTCATGCATATTTTCTTAACTTTGTATGTGGGTTTGTCATAAATCAAAAAGGGGGAGATTGTTGGTGTAGTAGGCACCTAAGTCGAACCTGAGTTTTGATTATAGCAAACGATACAAAGTTAAGTTCATATTGTTATCTCACGAGCTGAATTGAGTGTGCAGAAAATTGCTATAGCTGGAGCTAAAGGCTAGCGACACCCGGAGGAAGCCACGGTGGTCGGGCGACACTCGAATAACTTCGGAGGGAGCCGAAGGAATCGAGTGAAAGGTCGGAAGCGAAATCGACACAGTAAGTATCGAGGTAAGCTCGTGTGTGTGCAAGTGTAAGTGAGGTCGTATCCTCTTTACGGGGATAGACTTAAGCGTAGATCCGACCCAAGACATCCCATCGGTAGTCTAGATCGAGATCGGACGGTCGAAGGTCGTCGAAATAGTATTTTTGTTAAGCTAACCTTGTCTTGCAGCTAGCATTAGTCGACTGCCAGCATTGGAGGACTCGACTGTCGTTCATCAGTCGACTGCCTGCGGTCAACATTCGACTGATGCTGCCATCAGTCGACTGGTGATGGCCATCAGTCGACTGATGGTCAAGGATCAGCTTCGAGGAGTCAAGCCTTATCACCATTTTTCAAGGAGCCATATTCCCAATTCCTATTGGTTGAAGTTCCTCTCGAAAAGGGGCTCAAAGGCTATAAAAGGAGGATCTATCATAGGGTTTCATCATCAATTCTAAGCTTCTAAAAGCCTCCGCAAAGCTACAACTCTCCGACAATGAAGTGCTTCTTCTCCGATGTCTAGGTTTAATTTATTTTACTTTTTCTTACGTCGGTATAAGCTTTATATCAGTTGTTTCTTTACTTTTTCGAAGCTTTTCTATCGTAACGAGGAAAGGGGAAGTGTCCCTCTACCTCAAGCTTTTTGTGTTCTTGTATCGATTAACTCCTACCTCTAACGAGGAGGAGTTCTTTAGTGTTTTATCCTCCGTGCGTGGTCAAGGACCACTAGGGCCTTGGAGTAGTAGCCGAAGGCTACGAACCAAGTAAAAAATATCTTGTCTCTTTTATTGTTTCATTTATCTTTCCGCTGCACTTAGTTGTTTTGAAACGAATTCGAAAGAAAGAAAAGTTTTATCGCTATTCACCCCCCTCTAGCGATCCGCTTCAATCCAACAATTTTAATTAAGTTGATAAAAAGAAGTAAATATAAAAGTGCAATGTGTATAATATTTTAGGTCAAATTGAATCCATTTAATTATAGGACGAGGGAAAGCTTTGCTCTCTCACTCAAATTGCTCTGATGTTTATTAAGCCAAAAAGTAAGACGAAGACTTACGAAACAAGCTCATAAGTCAAGAATGAGTCTTGTGGATCTCTTTCAGAACCGTGGCAAACTTTAAATGGCCCTGGCCTAAAATAAATCTCTTAAGTTTTAAATAGGGCCTATGTTAAAAAAATAAAAATTTAAATTTAAATAAAAAAAAATTTTAAATATTAATTTCAGACCTTTAATATTGAACCTTAATTTTATTAAAATTAATCGGTTCGATTTTTATTGAACCCTTGGTCTATGCCTAAAACCGACTCTGGATTTAGATATCGCTCAATTGTAGTCGTCGGCCAAGAAGTCTTCCTGCCTACCATACTAATATGTCTTATAGCAATAGCAAATGACCTACTTGTAGTTCTTCACTTTTTTTTCTCTCTCTTTCAAAATATACTAAATGTCGTTTTGACATTTATTTTTTTTAATTAAAAAAATAGGCGCTCTCTCGACTATGTAATTAAGAGTTCTTATCCTGCAGGACGGTTTCGTACATGTCCATGCGCGATGTAGATTCCGCCATCCATTTCACCCTATGTGATGTATAATTCGTCATTCGATCGTGCGGATTGCACAGTAATGAAAATGCACAGTGCTTCCGTCGAGCTTGCTATAGTCCATCTTTAAATCCTATTGGATTGCTTGCATCTTCCTCGTTGTGACCGTCGTCGACAGTAGGTTCGCGACTGGACTGATAGTAAGCCCACGGTCATACTAGCAGTAGACCCGTAGGCATATTGGCCATGCCCGAGCACCACCATCTGCCGCTCAAGCTCCCTGCCACTGTGAGATGGGAGCTCGACATTGTTACTGAGCAACGAAATTCCGATAGGATTGCGATCGAAATTCGGCTCGATCGTGGTTGTAACGCATCCCGGCATTGCGAAAATGGTCGAGTCGGATTCCGATCGAAATCTGGCCATGATTCGATTGAAGTTAGAATCCGATCGGATTGCAGTCGAACTTCGACTTCAACTGGATCACAGTCGGATTCTGATCGGATTACGGGCGCTCAGCGGTGATGGCAAGCTCCTAGATCGCAATAGCCGCGATGAGGAGCTCGGGTGCGCACGGGGTGGTCGAGTGGGTGTGTGGGTACTTGAAGGAGTTACTGTGCATTTCTATTTCACCGTGTGTAATACACGATTCGTCATTCAATCGTGCATATTGCATAGTAAATGGGAATGCATAGTGCTTCCATCGAGCACGCTATAGTCCATCCCTTAATCCTGTCAAGACATTTGCATTGTCCTCGTCGCGACATCGCTGCCGACAGAAGGTCCACAATCGGATCGGTAACATGCCCATGATCAGACCGGCAGCAGGCCAGCGACTGGGTTGGTCATGCCCGAGCACCGCGAGTTGGTGCCCAAGCTCCCAGCCACCGTGAGCTAGAAGCTCGATGTTTCGGTTAAGACACCGATGTGGGGTTTCCCTCCAGCGAAAATGGCTCGACGCCTGTTGAGTCGGATGGTCCACTAACTCAGTTGGATCGACAACTCGTCTCGGTTAAGGACAATGAAGGTGTCTCAAAGGGGCCTGAGAGAAAAACCTGAGATAGAAACGCAATTAAGGGAGTCGAGGGGGATCTCAGCTATGCCACTCCAATGCTCAAGTCAGGGATCGCAAAAAAAGGAAAGCAAGGAATGCAAGAGTGGATTATAGAGTCCGAACCTCATAGGATCTCTTCAGATTACCTTTAAATAGATGCGCCAATCCCTAAAGAACTGTACGAAGGTATGGGGGGCATGGGCTCTTTAAGATGATTGTATGTCATATTTAAGAATGAAAGAGGTCATTACCTTAATTAAATGTGGAAGGTGCATAGGGCGTAATCAATGTCGCTCGCATGATTGATGGGAGACAGGACTCCATTAATGCAACGAACATGTCTCCTTGACGTAGGCATGGAGGGATATCTGCTTGTCACGTGGTGACCCCCAGCACATGTTGCCTCATTGGGTATCTTACCTTTAACAACTACCACGTCGATGAGGATTAGTATGTAGACGAGATATGAGTCTACCGAGATCACCGCCACGCAATGATATACCAGGTCAACATCAGTCGACATCAGTTGGTACCATAGGCATCCTTCTCGAGTCTAGTTAAAGGATATGCGTAGCGTGACTGACTGGACTAGCCTTAATGGATTTTTCGAGTTCTGCGTTCGTGCACTTAAACTAAGTCTCTTCTATATGCGGAGGCATGCTTAAGGCGTGCCCTCGAGAATACGCAAGATCTTCTCTTAATGACGGGTCATAAACACTTAGATTTGGAATGATTTCCCCATTTCTCGAGGCCCTACCAAACCCTTCGAATTCTCGTACTAGTGCCACGCGTCATTTGAGGCCATGGATCAGATGGTTGATAAGCGCCATCTATCTCCCTCGATTTTTCTTTATATGCAACTTTTTAAAACCTAAAGCACGACATTTGCTTGCTGCTGCATCCCCTTAACTCAGTCGCCTCGCTTCGTCTTCTCCAACGTGTTCGCCTCCTTTCCTCTTTGTAAGTCTCTCCTTCCCATCTTCCAATGGCTGAGAGTCCTAGTCTTTAGTTCCTTAGAACCCATAGCGTCCTAACCCAAGAGGACTGCAGTGAGCTTAGGTTTGCCTTCCATATCTCCCATTCCTATAGGCTTAGGGTGCCCAAACCATATCAACACCCACATGAATCGCCCGAAGGCTTCACGACTTTCTTTCACAACCAACTGACAATTGGCCTATGCTTCCCCCTCCACCCCTTTTATGCAGAGTTATCAGGCTACTTTCACATCTTGATACAACAGATGACTCCCAACTCTTTCAGCCTTATCTACAGGTTCATTGTCATCTTTCTTTTTTATCACCTACCTTTGAGTACCGAGTCATTTCATTATTTATTCGTCCCCAAGCGGAAAGAGGCAGGGGTCTTTTTCTTTACTGCTCACCAAGAGACTAGGTTCCTAGCCAACCTCATCACCTCTCATAAGTATTAGAAAATTTGATACTTATTTGTGAAGACCACCCTCCTTTCTCCTGGCCAAGCCACTGGCCATTGGAACTGCCGCCCCCTCCCTCCTTGCGTCGCTTCAAGAAGTCGACATCTTACCGAGAGATAGTCGAGGTACTCTCCGATTTGAGCTTCGACGTCAATGTTCTATTAGAGGAGGGAGTACTCTATCACTTCGTCATGTCTGATAGAAGCCGAGCTAAGTGGGTCCCTAGGTAATGAATCTTATGCTTGTCTCCTACTTTATTATTTACGCCTAAATTGGTTTTTTATTTTTTATAGCCGAAATCATGCTAAGGGCCTCTATCAACAAGCGGATGAAGTAGAAAAGGGCTCAAATAATTGTCGCACCAGAAGCTCCCGCCCAGACACCTGAAGAAATGGGGTCTGATCAACCCCCTACCTCGGCCTTCTATGGTGATCGAGACAATCAATTCAGGAGAGTCAGAGGAGCGGCCTCGACATCGGAAGAGAGGTCGGGTGATCGAGTCTTCACTCGAGGGGAGCCCCTCTCGCAGGTCCCCGAGTCCAACGCTCAACAGCTCGGTTGGGTTGAGTCACGCCGAACGATCTTGCAATCTGACTCCTACCACTTCACCTACAATCTACAGCCCTACCACGGTTCTTGTTGAGCCCTATCTTGAGGTTCCGACTCCTCCTTCCGAGGTACCACCATCATCCTACCGGAGTAGCCCCAGCCCCTCTATCCCAAGGATAACCTCAGGTCACGGTCTACCAAGGAAGGAACACCCTCCTCCCAAAGGGTTCCTCAAAGAGACTCATGACACGGTCGAAGCATCTGCTAAGGACAAATCTATGTCGGCACTCTGTGACACCATGAATGACCACCTGACACAGCTATGGGTCTCTCGGCTCGACTCGAACTTAGTTTATATTGCGTCTTAACCGCTTCCTTCGGTAGTTATGGGCTCATCACTTGGAGATGATGATGTGGCTCCCCTAATGACCCAAGTGTTTCAGGGCATGCACGCCCAAGTAGCTTCCGTCTCTGCCCAACTCGACGAGAACGAGAAAGAGCTCGAGATCACCAGGCCAAGTCTATTGTGCTCCGAGCAAAGGTCCTTTGGTACAAGGGCAAGATGTCTGATCTACGGGCCCAAGTACTAAAGATTTGAGCTGCGAGGTCAAGCTACAGAAGCGGAGGAGCTTCGGGCCCAAGCGGCTGAAGTAGAAGAGATTTAGGTAAAATTGCTCGAGTCGGAATGGGCTCGGCTGGCCCAAGCGATAGTGGAAGTGACTCACCGAGAGAAGTTAGCAGCTCGAGCTAAGACAGCTAAGGTCGAGTTAGTTTTGTATCAGGCTGGAGAAGAGGGTCAATGAGAAAGCCGCAAGAAGGCCTTCCTGACTTCTGAAGAGTTTGTCGACATCTTGGGGGAGCACATGGTCGATCTCCTAGACATCGACAATTAGGGCATCATTCGACACTTCAAGGAGGTTGGCTACCCACCTGAATGAGCCCTCGTCGATTTTCTGGACCATCAATGTCTGATCGATGAGACCCCAGACGCAAAGTTCGACGAGTTTAAGGGATAACTTGTAATTAGTTTTAGCCATTTTTTGCACTTTTGGGGGCACTTGTAATGACTACTCACCTTAATATGAAGTTTTCTTTTATCGACTTTAATATAAATATTTCACTTGCATACCCAACTAGTTTGGTGTGGCGATACACCTCAGCGGTTTTTATTAAGGGATACCTTGGTTCGAGATGTCAGGGAACAATGCATCTAACGATGACTTTGCTGAAGGACACCTTGGTCCCAGACACGAGGGAATATACGACGCTGCGATAGGTGACATTATTGAAGGATGCCTCAGTCTGACACACGAGGGAATATATGGCGTCGTGATAGGCGACATTGCTGGAGGATGCCTCGGTCCAAGACACGAGGGAATATACGATGTTGTGACAGGCGACATTGCTGGAGGATGCCTCGGTCCGAGACATGAGGGAATATACAGCGCCGTGATAGGTGATTTTGTTAGAGGACGCTTGACATACAACTTTGTTGGAGGACGCCTCGTTCTGAGACACGAGACAATATATGGTGTCGTGATAAGTGACTTTGCTGGAGGATGCCTTGGTCCGAAACACGAGGAAATATGCTACGTCATGACAGGCAACTTTGCTAGAGGATGCCTCGGTCCGAGACACAAAAAAATATAAGGTGTCGTGACAGGCAATTTTGTTGAAGGACGCCTCAGTCCGAGACACGAGGGAATATACGGCGTTGTGATAGGCTACTTTGCTAGAGGACACTTCGGTCCAAGACACGAGGGAATATATGACACCGTGATAGGCAACTTTGTTGGAGGACACCTCAGTACGAGACACGAAGAAATATACGACGTTGCGACAGGAGACTTTGTAGGAGGATGCCTCGGTCCGAAACACAAGGGAATATACGGTGTCGTGACAAAAAACTTTGCTGAAATCAGAAGAGCAACCTTTTATTATCCCAAGAGAAAAGTACTATTACATACCCCCTGGCCACTGGGCAGCTATACATGATAAGGTCGCAGGTGAAAAGCGTTTCATGGTCGAGCGAGCTCTTTTCCTTCGTCGTCATGCAAATAATAAGCTCCCGAACTGAGCTTCCTGATAATCTTGTAGGGACCCTCCCATCGAGGTGATAGCTTGCAAACCTCTCCTGTCGGTTGGATCTTTTTCCACACAAAGTCTCCCAGGTTGAAAGGAGTGAGGTACGATCTTTTTGTTGTAGGCTTGAGCTATTTTCCATCGGAATGTCTCCATCCGGAGGGCAGCATTCTCTCGGGTCTCGCTCACTAAATCCAGTTCTGTTAACCTTTTTTTAGTATTATCATGGCCGCCTGGAATGTAAGTGGTGTTAGTATTAACCCTAGGTGTCAATTATGAGATGATTGGTAAGGGAACTTTTGTATCATATTTCATAATAAAGACAGAGTTTATGGTTATTGTATTTACTTCATTGATGTGTCATTTAAATAAATATAATAATATCCTAGGGTAGTTTGTTCTAGTCTACGGTATATCAAGTTGGTGACTTGATAGTGGGATACTGTAGGTATATATAGAACACTACTCATAACTGTTCTTAGTCAAGTATTAATATATAAGGATAATATTAATACGTTGAAACTAGCATGTAGGTCAATTGATGACTTAGTCTCACAAGTCATGGATATAGGATATCAAGTTGACACATGGGTATATATTAGAGAATATGTACTGAACTGACCCACCATAAGAATGTTTCATAGATTGTCATATGAGTGTCATAAACATTCTCATAGTGACTATTGGTATGAATAGTCCTTAGCCTTGAAATCACTATGGTTCCCTACTTAAGGAGTTTTATACTTTGGTATCGACAAACGTCACATGTAACAAGGTAGACTATAAAGTCTATCGCTGGGTATACAATGATTTATGTGGAGGGATGTGAGTGATGTAGATGGGATTTATCCCTTCCATATGATGGAAGTGATATCTATGGGCTCCTTGATAAAGTAGGACTACTAAAATGCATGATCATGCTCAAATAAGTCAATATGAGATATTGAGCTCATTTGATTGGGGTAGTCTAATTGAAGATCAATAAACACAAAGATTGATAAGAGGATGACACGATCTATGCCTCCTTGATCAATCTAGATATCAAGGATAAAAGGATTGAGTCATACAAAATAATAGTCATAGAAAGGTGATGTTAGATCTCAATATTCTCGTCACTTGGGTAGCAATGATGCATTGCTAGATGCAACTCATTGCTTATATTTCTAAAAGGGGTTTTAGAGACAATGCCAACATTACAAGAACCCATTGCGTCACACACAAAGAACATGTTGTTTTGGAGATGGGTTCATTTTAGTTTGACTAAATGAACCATTAGGCTATTGAATTGGAATCATTGAGTTAGACTTATTGAAAGGGATGAATTTGAGTTAGACTCAAATAAGTTGGCCGAATTTGAATTAGACTCCAATTGGTTTAATTTGAGTTAAACTTAAATTAATTTGAAGAAGATGAATGATATGGATTCATCATGAATTCATCATGCATTGAAAAGGAAAAACCAAAGGTTGGAAGAAACCTCTTATCATGCACGATTAAGGTGAATTAATCATGCATTAAAGTTGGAAAACCAAAGGTCGGAAGAAACATCTTTAAAAGGTTTTCTTCTCATCTTCTTGAAGAGAGACTTCTTCTTCTCCTCATCTTCTTGGCCAAATTTTCTATTCCTCCCTCTTTAGCCGAAAATCTTTTGAGTGGTTGCTAGCACAACCAAAGACTTTGATTCTCCAAAAGAGTATTCATGTGGATACCATAGAGGTGCGACCATCCTGATCGCACTGAGATCCATTGCAAAAGGTTGATGCCGGGATTACGAAGGGCTACACATCAAGGGTAATCTCTCAACTAGATGTAGTAAGAACAACATGTTTATTATGTATACACATGGATCTCTGGAGAGATCCAATTTTTCGCTGCATTTTTTCGATGGTTTTTTGCACCAGATCCCAACAAGTGGAACCTCGAGGTGATCCCATACCAACTTTGATAGGGACGAGAGCCTTAGAATCGTAGACTAGGTGAAAAGGGGTGAGGCTCGTACTATCTTTGGGGGTCGTTCGGTATGCCCAGAGAATATTTGGTAGCTCCTCGACCCAACTTCCCCCGGTATGGTCGAGCTTGGTCTTGAGCCTTGGAATTAACTCCCTGTTGGTGACTTCAGCTTGTCCATTACTCTAGGGGTAGGCAACTAAAGTGAAGGCCTTCTGGATCTCTAGCTATTGGCACCATTCTTTGATTTTTCTGCCTTTGAATTGTCGGACATTGTCTGAGACTAGCCTCCAGAGGATGCCGAATCTACAAATGACATTTTTCTAGAGGAACTTTAGTATGACCTCCTCTGTTATCTTGGCCAACGGTTCAACTTCTATCCACTTGGAGAAATAGTCCACAGCGACAAGTAGGAACTTCTTCTGACTCAGCCCGGTTGGCAATGGACCCTCAATGTCCATTCCCCACTACTGATCAAAGGGGCATGACACGACCGACGACCTTAATAACTCAGCAGGTTGTTGGGAGAAATTTTGATGTTTTTGGCAGCTGATGCATACACGGACACAGTGGGTGGCATCTTTCTGCAAAGTCGACCCGAAATATCCGGCCAATAAGATCCTCCGAACTAGGGCCTTCCCTCCTGAGTGATTTTTGTAACAACCCTCGTGTATCTCTCTCATGACATATTCAACTTCTTTCAGGCCTAGACACTTGAGCAAAGGATGAGCAAAGGCGCACTTGTATAAAGTATCTCCAATTAAAACAAATCAAGCCCCCCTCTTCTTTATGAGTCGTGCCTCTGCTCCATTGTCCGGCAATGCTCCCCTTCTCAAATAATCTAGCAAAGGATCACTCCTATCAATGGAGCGTCCCGACATGTTCTGGTCTATCAGGGCAATGAGATGTGTCTCGACAAATGAATCTTCTAGGCTCCATGTGGTTAGTGCTCTGGCCATGCGGGTCAGTTCATTGGCCTTCTGATTATCTCCCTGAGGAATCTTGTGTAGAACTACCTCTCGAAATTCAATCGCTAACTTTTGATAGGCATTGATATAAAGCCGGAGTCGAGTATTATTGGTGTCAAAAGATCTTTTAACTTGCTCCACGGTTAGCTATGAGTCTGAATGCAAGATGACTCAGGAAGCCCCAACATGGCGGGTTGCACGAAGGCCAAGCAATAAAGCCTCATACTCAGCTTCATTATTAGAGGCACGAAAGTTGAGTTGCACGGTTATCCAAATCATGGCTTCCTATGGGGATATCAATAACACTCCCATTGCCACTTCCTTGCTTAGTCACCGATCCATCAACATACACTTTCCATATTTCATTCTTCTCGAGCCTCGGAGCTTCAACTAAGAAATCAACCAATACTTATCATTTGAGGGTTGCCCGAGGTTAGTACTAGATGTCATACTCGGCTAACTCAGTGGTCCACTTGATCAAGCAACCAGATGCTTCAGGATTAGTTAATATCCTCCCTAGACCACTTTTGGTTAACAACGTAATCAGATGAGATAGAAAGTAAGGGCAGAGTCTCTGAGCAATTATGAGAAGGCCCGAGCAAATTTTTCTAGAATGGTGTATCGACTCTCGGCGGCTTTCAGCAAGTGACTAACGAAGTAGATAGAGAGCTACTTGCCATCCTCTTGCCGAATCAAGACAAATCCCACAGTTTCTTCCGATGAAGCCAAATATAACTATAATTTTCCCCTGTCACCAGCTTGCCTAGAGTGGGTAATTCAGACATGTATTACTTCAAATTAGTGAAGGTTCGCTCACATTTTTCATCCCATGAAAACCGAGCAGACTTACGGAGTATCTTAAAAAAAGGCAAACTCTGCTCATCCGACTTAGGGATGCATCATGAGAGGAAGGTGATCCTTCCTAATAGCCTTTGCACCTCTTCGATATTCGAGGGTGAGATCATATTTTGTAAGGCCTGGGTCTTCATAGGATTAACTTCAATACCTTGCTCGGTCACAATGTAATCGAAAAATCTACCATTTCTGACACCGAACAGGTACTTATTAGGGTTGAGCAGAATCCCATATTGACGAAGTGTGCTAAATGTTTCAGTCATATCTCTAATAATATCGCCTACCTTAGCAGACTTAATGAGGATGTCGTCCACGTATACCTCAATATTTCGGTCAATTTGCGACCAAAAGACTTTGTCCATCAGCCTTTGATAAGTGGCGCCAACGTTCTTTAGTCCGAATGGCATGACTTTGTAACAAAAAGTGTCATCTGCAATGACAAAGCTAACTTTTTCCTGATCTTCACGAGCTAAGAGGATTTGATGATATCCCTGATAGGCGTCCAACATGCAAATAAGTTCTCATCCTGTAGTGGAGTCAACCAGTTGATCTATCCGAGGTAAGGGGTAACAATCTTTGGGGCACGCTTTATTAAAATTATGAAAATCTACACACACCCTTCACTTGCCTCCCGGTTTAGGTACTAATACTATATTGGAAAGCCATGAAGGAAACTGGACCTCCTGGATATGCCCCGCCTGCAGCAGCTTCTGTACTTTGGCTCGTATGATCTGGTCTCTTTTTGGTCCGAAGTGCCTTCTTCTTTGTTTCACCGGTTGAGCTCCGGGTAGAATATTTAACTGATGTTATATTATGGCTCAAGAGATTCTTTTGTTCTAATCTTCGGGCTAGGCAAAGACATCTCGATTGTCCGAGAGACAGCTATCCACCTTTCGCTTTAGCTCGGGCGATAAATCAGCAATAATTTAAATAGCTCTACTGGGCTAATTAGGCCAGATTTGTACGACTTCCTCCTCGCCTATGGGCTCTTCTTGAAGGGTGTAGACCTCTGCAGGCTCAATCTTTCAGTTCTTCATGGGCCCGTCCAGACTTCCTATATGTAGCACTTCATGGCTGCCTTCTGATCTCCCGTGGCCTCTCCAACTTGGCTATTCACCGAGAACTTAATTTTTTAATGGTAGGTTGATATGACAATTTCAAAGGAGTGCAAGGCCGGTCTTCTCAAAATAATATTATAGGTTGAGGCAACATCTACCAAGAGATGACACTTCATGCCCTGAGAAACTAAACAGGGCGGTGTTCATCGATTGAATCTGAGGTGGATCGAGCTACATGTGAACAAAAGCTTTTTTAAATAGAACATTCACCGAGCTACGTGTATTCGCAAATATTCAAGCCACATCATAGTTGGCTATGGTGGCCTGAATCACCAGAGTGTCATCATAAGGAACAGAGATCCCTCGCAGGTCCTTGGGGATGAAGCTTATTGAGGGTCCTTCGGCACATCCTCTGCTAGTACCCACTTCCATATTTTCTAATCGTCTTCTGCGGGCTTTCCAGACTCGGTTAGAATCTCCATCCATTGCTCCTCCTACAATCATGTTAATAGAACCTTGATGCGGGGCATTAGGCATGTCTCTCGGAGAATCCCGATGGGGAGCTCGCTGCCTTGGGGAGAACTTGAGGGCCCTTTGTAGCGTCTTGGCCCATCTATCGGATTCATTAGGCGAGGGGCATTGGGCTTGTCTCGGGGGGTCATGTTGAGTGCTAATTCTTGACGTTGGCCTCACTTCGAATTGTGGCACTCCAAGCTAAGTTTCTAAGCTCCGCTAGTGCTCCCGTACTACTTGTCTAATCTCATTGGCCAAATTATGACATTCTTGGGTGGAATGGCTGAATACTTGATGGAAAGCACATAATCAGCGAGATTGACCCGACACCACTAGCGGTAGAGCGATCTCTTGCACAGTTTGGATCACCTTATCCCTAGCTGGGTGAGGCACATAAGCATGGGGAGCTCTATGGGGATGTGCAAGGACGAGGACAAGAGCTTTCTTATTCAGCCGTGGCGGATGAGGTTTGCTCGAGTCTTCTGCAGCTCTGTGTTCATCGGCAGCTCTCTTAGCCTCCTCTAGATTGATGTATACTTCAGCTCACCCCAGCAAGGCTTCAAAGTCGACAGGAGGTCTTTTCATTAGGGACTTAGAGAATTCTACCCACACTAAGCCTTGAGATAAGGCATTGACCATGGTCTTGAGAGAGATGCAGGAAACGTCCATAGCCACTCGATTGAAGCGATGTATGTACTCCCTCAAGGGCTTCCAACTTCTCTGCTTTATAGACAAAAGGTATTGGACAGTTTTGTGATACCTCTTGCTGCTAACGAAATGTTGTAAGAAGAGAGCATAGAGTTCTGTGAAGGAGCGAATGGATCATTGGGGACACCGATCGAACCATCTTTGTGTGTATCCTATCAAAGTGATGGAGAAAACTTTGCACTTCACCCCGTCGAAATAGTTGTGCAGCAGAGCGACTTTCTCGAATAAACCAAGATGCTCCTCTGGGTCGGAGGAGCCATTATATTCTCCGATTGACGGCAGCTTGAAATGCTTGGGCAGCTTTTCAGCTATAATGTCAGGGGAGAGTGGGGAACCTCTGCTGGTCACCGGAGCTTTTCCTTTCTTGGGATCCCAGTCGAGTGGTTTGTGGGAGAGCGCCTATTCAAACTACCCCCATAGGGACACTGTTGAAGAAGACTCGACTGGTAGCGATATTATCGGGACTGTTCTTTGGAGAGCAGGTGTCGGAGGAGCGCGTGCTGGTGTCGGGGCTTGAGTTAGGCAGGGAGATACAGGCACCGGAGTAGAGTCTCTAGAAAAATGCTCCCGTAGAACTCCTTCCATTGTTGTTTTGACTAAGGCAATGATGTTTCCCCTTGTCATGATTTCCTCAGTGGAGCTTCTATTCTGGGAACTTGCTCTATGGTCCCCCATCTGTGAAGAAAAAAAGACTGGGAATACTTCTTCTAATAACTTTTATATTTCAATTCTACATCTCTTTAAGCTCTTTTATATTTCAATTATGCATTTCTTTAAGTTCTAACTAGATTCAATTCTGACACCTGCCTAGATTAAATTCTAGTAAACTTTCTTTTAGCATTTTTTTATCTTACCTTTCAATTCTGCATTTCTTTTAAGTTTTGTCAAGATTAAATTCTGGCCAATTTCTTTTCAACACTTATTTTACCTTTCAATTAAGCATTTTCTTTAAGTTTTCCAAGATTAAAATCTAGCAAATTTTCTTTTGGCACTTATTTTTCCTTACCTTTCAATTCAAGTTTTGACAAGATTAAATTTTGGCATCACTTGCCTAGATTAAATTCTAGCAAATTTTCTTTTCACATTTATTTTAAGTATTTTCTTCTTTCAGTTCTGCATTTCTCTTAAGTTTTGTCGAGAATTCAATTCTAGCACTTGCCCATATTCAATTCTATTTTTCAGCACTTAATTTAAGTTTATCATTCTACTAAGTGCATTTTTTTCCTTTTTGATTCCTATATTTTATCCTAATCCTTACTTCATACCATTGAAAAATTTTCATTAGTCAATGAACATTTACAAGGATTTGCCTCAATTCTAAGTTCTTTAAAGTGCTAACTTTAGTGAGTTGAGTGTTTAATTGATAACATATTTCTTTAATGGCGACAAGTGAAAAAAAAGTTAGGTTCGATAAATCGCTTGAGTAACATACTTTGAGACAATACTTTGAGTACATAGAGATCAAATTTAATCAAATCTTAGACAAATTGGAAAGACGAGATGCTGCAATTGCAAGATTTCAAAAGAGCCAAATTGGTGGAGATCCTATACAAGGGACTTGGCAACATAACCTTGATGAGAGTGAAGATGAAGAGAAGTATCCAATTGAAGGTGAAGCCCCTTTATCACTAGTCATGCTCTAAATGTGCATGTGAAAGAGGAAGATGAAGAACAACGAAACAACCTCTTTCATACTCGTTGCGACATTAAGGACAAGGTATGTAGTGTTATTATTAATGGAAAGAGACACACCAATGTAACTAGTACCATTTTAGTTGAGAAATTATGTTTACCCACTACTAATCATCCAAGGCCTTATAAGTTACAAAGGCTAAATGAGTGTCAAGAAGTTATGGTCAACAAACAAGTGTTAGTTTCATTTTCCATTAGTAGGTATTATGATGAGGTGCTCTGTGATGCAGTGTCAATGCATGTAGGTCATTTGCTTTTAGGTAGACCATGGCAAGTTGATATGAAGGTCATGTATGATATTTTCAAAAATAAGTATTCTTTTATGTTGCATGGTAAACGAGTCACTCTTGTATCATTAACTTCAAGGCAAATATATGAAGATCAATTGAGGATCAAAATTGAGAGTGAAAAAAGAAATGTCTTTGAGGAAAAAAAAACAAATGGAAAAGAAAAAGAGAGTTAGAAAAGATTGAATAAGGATGAGAGGAGTGGAAAAAAGAATGAAAATGAAAAAGAAGAAAACTTTGAAAAGCAAGAGTGAAAAAAAGAGAGTTTTTATACAAAAGAAAGAGAGGTTAAGAGAGTTTGTTTCAACACTAACAATCTTAACTATACTTTGCCTAGTGTTGTTAATTTATTTTTATTTTTATGTTTTTGCAGGAATTTGATGATGTATTTCCTAATGAGTTTTCTGATGTATTCCCACCATTTGGAGGAATAGAATATAATATTGATTTCATCCCCAGAGCAATAATTCCTAACCAATCGACCTATCGAAGCACTTCCGAGGATATAAGGGAGCGTCAACAACAAGTCAAAGAGTTGAAAAGAAAATGGTATGTTCAAAAAGGTTTGAGTCAGTGTGCAAATCTTGTTTTGCTTTTGCCTAAGAAGAATGGAACTTGAAAATTGTGCATCCATTGCAGAGTTGCCAATAAAATTAAGGCAATGTATCATCATCCTATTTCTAGATTAGATTATCTATTGCATGATTCTTATTTTCACTAAAATTAATTTGAGTTATCATCAACTTCATATGCATGAGAGAGATGAATGGAAAACTACTTTAAAGACTATGGATATCTTGCATGAATGACTAGATATTCCTTTGGGGTTAACTAATATTTCCTTTAGATTAATGAACCATATCTTGCATGCCAATATTGGGAAGTTTATATTTTTTCTAGTAATTTTTGATGATTTTTGGATTTATAGAAAAACCTTAGATGGACAATTTAATCATTTACAAAAACTCCAAATTGTTTCGCAAAATGAAAAATTTTATGCTAACATTCACAAATATTCTTTTTGCAATATTCGAATTGTGTTTCATGATAATATTGTTAATGCCAAAGGAATAATTGTTGACGAAGAGAAATCTAACGACATTCATAAATGACCAATACCAAAAACCATAACTGAGGTATACATTTTTTATGGATTTGTTAAGAACTTTAGTACTTTCTCTACACTATTGAATGTTGTTAAGAATGTTGAGTTTTATTAGGGTCATGAGCATAATTTAGCTTTCAATTTGTTTAATGAGAGGCTAAGTTTTGCGTTACTTGATTTTGATAAATCTTTTGATATTGGATATGATGCTTCAAGGATAGATATAAAAATTATTTTAATGCAAGGACAATATTTTGTTAATCTAGTGTGAAGCTCAATGAAGCGTCATTGAATGATCCAATTTAAGATAAAAAGATGCATGCTTTGGTGAAGACCTTGGAGACTTAGCAATATTACTTGAGGCCAAAAAAGTTTTTCATAGTAATATTTGAACCCAAGAGAGGGTTTATTTTCGTATGGGCAAGGATAGGTTCTAGCTTAACATCATAATAAGCATTCCCTATTTTTTAAAAAAATTATCGTGCTTTCTTTTTTTATTTTTATGGGTTAAATATACCATCTCATTAAACAATATCTCTACGTCCTATTCTCCTAATAAATAGTCTGTGTGAACCCTTATCCAGAAGTATTTTGGCATAAATCACGGTAATATTGGACAGTCCTACTAACAGCCTTCCACGGCATAAACACTATGTGACGACTAAATGGAACGGAGAGAATCAACAACATTGCTTCTTCTTTTTTTTCATCATTCTAAATAAGATAGGTGGAAAATAAAGAGTTAGATAGTATAATTTATTTTCTCTATGTGTCATCGAATAAACATTCGCAAATCATTCACGGAGAAGGTATTGCTCTTCGAAAACATTCATCGTCAAATTTCTAAGAGTTGAGTTGTCTTTGTTGATTGGAGATAAGGAAGTGTCTCTATGATCTGGCTGCTGCTTAATCGAATCAGTTACATTCTCTTCGTCTTATAATAGATGGCTTCTCCATCCTTATTTAAAATAATGATCTCTATTTGGATTCAAGTAATTTTTGAATGTTTTATATGAGCAGATGATTGTGAAATCTGTCTTGTAATATTTCTTTTTGCGATTGAGGCAGCTATTGCTGGAGTTTCTTTGTTGTGATTTACTCAGTGGTCAAATTCCCTTGGAAAGATAAAATAAATAAGTTGTTAGTTCATTCGTAATAGCAAATGTCCTAGGCATCATATGTGTCATTATAGAAATCTTAGAAAGGATCACCGTATTATCTTTCCGGTATTTATTTAAGTTTGGTTTAAGAGAAATATAAAAAAAGTTTAAGAAAATTAAAATTTCTCTTACATTATCATTGTAAAATTGATCATTGTATTGTATTCCAGCTATTTAAGTTGGGTCTAGTAGGAACAAGAAAAAAGTTAGAAAATTCTCTTACAGTACATATTAGCTCTCAAACCTAAAATTGGATGGTTAGCACGGTGAAAATGTTAAACAATAGAATACGGATTAAGTTTAATGGCTGAGTAAAAATATCAATTGGGGTGTCAGTCTTTCATTATATTTAGGTGTCAATATGTTTATGAATCGATCGCGATTTATTTTTTCTCTTCGGTGTGGAATAGATGAGCGGGGATTGCGAGGAAAATAATTATTTTTTTTTGCACAGTATATATATATTTTTAATTATATATACTGTTATCAATAATGGTGATAAATTTGCCTTTAGTAATCTACCGATCTTGTGAAGATCACGGAGTAAATCTTTTTCACTGCACGAATCTAATGGCAGTGTGGACGCTGATGAAGCCTTCCAACGGTTCGGGTATAAGAAACCAGGTTGTTGCCAACGCAGCCGCGGGGAGTGGGCAAACGGAAGATGAAGCTGGTGAAAAATCCGTGTTTGCGTTTGACGGCTCTCCGCTGCCGGCAAGCCATCTCCTCCTCTTCCACCGCCGCCGTTGCCACCGCCGTCGATTGCGATGGGGGCGTAGGCAGCCGGAGCGACGCGAAGCACCTCTTAACTGAGAAACCCTCTCCCTCACTTCGCCACCTTAACTGCCAGCTCCGTTCCCTGCTCGGCTCTGCCTCTCCCGGCTGCCTCTCCGCCGCCTTGTCGATCCTACGCCGGATGCTTTCCCCCGACTCCACTTCCCCGCCTGACGCCGCCACTCTCTCGATCGTTTTCTCCGGCTTGGCCAGGCGAAGCCAGCCCGTGAACGAGGAGTCCCTCGCACTCCTCGTCAAGATGGCCAAGATGCGATTTTTCCCGCCCGACGCCTTCCTGTTCACTCAGCTCATCAGAAATCTGTGCCGCGGCGGCGCCACCTCCGGGGCCTAGGATTTCTTCCACGCGGTAAAGGACGCTGGCGGCTGCATCGAGGCCCCTGTGTGCAACGCCCTCTTGACTGGCCTCGCTGCAATTCGAGACTTCGCAAGGATGAATCTTCTGTTTTCGGAAATGAAAGGCTTGGGCGTACACCCCAACGTAGTCACCTTCGGTATACTCATCGATCACCTCTGCAAATCCCGTCGGTTCGAGGATGCACTGAACTTGCTCGACGCAATGTCAAGCCCAGATTCAGGGGTTACCCCAAATACAATCATTTGTAACACAGGGCCTTATCTAATGTAAGGCTAAAGAGACGATCGCCTCGGATCTATTTTTAAAATAGATTAAATGCCTCTTTAAAAGGGTCCAAAAAAATATAAAGGACCCAACAATAATTCATTAATATATTTTTTAAAATTCGTTTTAGACCTTTTAAATTTTAGGTACGACTCTGTTTTAACACTCTCATCGGTGGGCTCTGCAAGGCAGGAAGGCTTCAGGATGGTCTCTCCTTGCTCGATAGGATGAAATCAAGTCATGCTTGTCATCCTAACAGTGTGACTTACAACACCCTGATCGATGCCTTCTGCAACGCTGCAGAGTTGGACATGGCTCACGAATTGCTTAGCAGGATGGAGAAGGAAAGGGTGGCTGTCGATGTGGTCACGCTGAATACCTTAGTAAATGGAATGTGCAAGCATGGGATGATTGGGAGTGCCCTCGATTTCTTTCGAAAGAAAAAGGTTGAGTGGCCGGAAGTTAAAGGCGATGCTATCACCTATAACACCTTGATTGGTGCTTTTCTTCATTCCAACAATGTAGGAAGAGCAGGGACATTGTTCGATGAGATGATCAAGGAAGGGGTTTCCCCTAATTTGGTGACATACCTCACTATCATCTCTGGGTTGGCTCAAGTTGGCAAACTGGATGATGCTTATTCGAATGTGTCGTTGATGAGAAAGAATGGTTTTCAAGTAGACGTAGAGTGCTATAACACTTTGATAAGTGGGTTTTGCAAGAAGAAGAGGTTGGATAAGGCATTTGAGATATGCGACGAAATGTGCAAGGCAGGGCTTAGGCCTGATATCGTCACATACAATACTTTGATCAATGCTTTTTGCAAGGCTGGCGATTTTTCAAAGGCTAATAAATTGCTCGGCGAAATGGTGGATGATGGATGCAAACCTAATGTTGTCACTTATGGAACTCTGATCAATGGTTATTGCAAAGCCGGTGAACATGACCAGGCCATGAAGATCTTCAGGAGCATGGATGTGTCAGCGGTGCCATCCAACACTGTTATTTATTGCATCCTCATTGATTCTTATTGTAAGAATAAAAAAGTTAATGCCGCAATAGATCTCTTCGACAAGATGCAGAAACAAGATATATTGCCCAATGTCGCAACCTACACTGCTATGTTCAAGGGTCTTAAGGATCATGACATGGCTGATAAAGCCTTCGAGCTTATGGATAAGATGAATTCTCAAGGATGCAAACCAGACTATGTGACAATTAATGTTCTTACAGAATGGTTAATTGCAATCGGTGAAGTGGAGAGACTGAGACTATTTGTGCAAACGTCTTTGGATATTGACTCGGGCAAATCCTAATCTTATAGATGTTTCTTATTTGATGTTAAGATGTACCATACGAGAGATTTTCGCAGTGAACTTTGAAAATGAAGATATATATTTTCAATAAGCATTTTAGTTACATAGTTCGAGTTAAACATGAGCTTCTTCTCAGTATGATTTCTGAAGCTCCTAGTAACAATTCAAGCAATAACTTGTCACTGTGTTTCAGATCATTGCCTGAATTTGCATAGAAAATTAGGTGGAAATTGGATTTAGTGACTCTTTTACAGTTCTTTGTTATTTGAATAAAATAGTTGGAATACCTCAAAATTAAAAGCCTCCCTTAATTATTTGAATAGTAAAAAAGATATTCTCTAAAAAAAAAAAAAACACACTTTATCAACGACCATACACAACCATAAAATAGTTACCACACCACACACATATATATATATATAATATAATTCATCCGTAAACATTCATGAATATCTCCGTTATCTACCATCCGATCGGATGAACACTATAGTCAATCCTTGAACTCTAGAAGAATGAACGATGGATAATAAAAGTAGTCACGAATAAATTATATAATATAATATATATAACTTTATATATATATATATAGAGAGAGAGAGAATTGTTCTCCTCCGCAACTGAACCGTCCGTGCCCGAACGCGACGCGCCGACCCACCTTCACTGCTGGCATCGTCGGCGCACCATCCGGCCACCTCCGGTCGTCGGACCTTGCGCGATCGACGCCCAGGTCGTCGGCGGGGCTCGTGAGGCATCGGAATCCGGTGAATTCGCGGCCGCAGAGGGTACGGCCGCTCGCCGGCCACGCGGTTGGCGGCCCGCTGCCGAAACCTTGATCGGCGGAATGGCGGTCCTTCCCGCCGGATTCCGGCCGCGATCGCGGGAATCGGCTCCGGTGCGGCCGTGGTGGCCGTGGCTGTTGATGTGCGGCCCGTGCGCGGTGCCGGTTCCGGCCGAATCGCGATAAATCAGGTCAGCGCCTCTGGCGCCAGCCGGACGCCGGCGACACAGGCATCGATCGCGCCCGAGTCCGGTGGCGGACGGCGCCGGCGATCTGCCGGCGGTGAAGGTGGGTCGGTAGCGTCGCGGAACAAGCGCGAACAGTTGATCGTAGCGTGAACAAATCTCTCTCTCTGACCTAGTTGTAGACCTTAACATTTTTTTTTCTCTTTTGAAATATACTAAATGTCATTTTGACTTTTATTTTTTTTATTTAAATTAAGAGTTCTGATCATGCACGATGGTTTTGTACATGTCCACGATGTAGATTTCGTTGTCTATTTCACCGTGTGTGATGCATAATTCGTCATTGATTGCACAGTAATAAAAATGTACAGTACTTCCACTGAGCTTCCGATAGTCCATCTTTAAAGCCTATCGAATTGCTTGCATCGTCGTCGACAATAGGTCCACGATCAAATTGATAGTAAGCCCACGGTCATACCAGCAGCAAGCCCGTGGCCATGCTCGAGCATCGTGAGCCACTGCTCGAGCTCCTTGGCACCGTGAGCTGGGAGCTTGGCATTGTTACTAAGCAACGAAATTCTGATAGGATTGCCACAAAAAAAATACATCAATTTAGCGACGAAATTTGACGACGAAAATAATTTGTTGCAAATCTGCAAACAAATTTTGCGACAAATTCTAAAATTCGTCGCAAATTAGTAACGAAATTTGCAACAGAGTTTTTTATTGCAAACTTATTTACATTTCCAACAAATTCATTTTCGTAGCAATTATCATCGTAAATTTGAAACGAAAATGAATTTTCGTCGCAAATTTGCGAAGAAAAATCAAATTCGTTGCAAAATTTTGCAACGAATCCAAGATTCGTTGCAAAATTTGCGATAAATTTGGCAACGAAAAATTTTTATCGGACATTTTCAATTATTTGGAAAAAGCAATGGCGGGATAACTTTGCGACGAATTTAGTATTCATCGCTAATTTGGCAACGAATTTTATTTTCGTCGCTAATTTTGAGACGAAAAATAAAATTCGTCACAGAATATTACGACAAAATATGAATTCGTCGCTGAATTTACAATGATTTAATAATTCGTTGCAAATTTTTGCAACGAATATTAAATTAGTCGCAAAATTAGCGACGAATATTTGATTCGTTGCCAAATTCTTAATTATCTCCTCACTTTCCCTTTCCCTTTCTCATTTTCGATCCAATCGATCCTCCCATCCTTTCGGTACGCATCTCTTTCCTCTTCCCCGCTCTTCCGGCTGGAGAAGATCTGGCGTCCGCCATCCCTCCCTCCTGCCTGCCGTCGTGAACTCGCGGCGGTCGGCCGCGAGCATGCGTCGTGCTTGCGGCGATAGCCGCGATGCTCGCGTGCTCCTGCCGCGAGCTTGCAGGCGGACACCGCCATGTGAGCTCATGAGCGGCTGTCACGCGCGAGCTCGCGGCCGCGAGCATCGTCGTGCTTGTGGTCGGTCGCGAAGCTCGGCCGGCTGCCACGAGCTCGCGACGGCCCGCATCAAGCTCGTGGTGGCCTCGCATCAAGCTCGCGGCGGCCAGCGTGTGCTCTGCGAGCACGCGCGTCGTGCTCGTCGCCGGTAGCCGTGAGCTCGCGGTGGCCTCGCGTCGTGCTCGCGGCGGCCGCGAGCACACGACGCGTGCTCCCACGAGCACGCGACACATGCTGCCGCAAGCATGCGTCGTGCTCACGGCCGGCCTCCGCGTCGTGGCTCGGCTGCCGCGAGCTCATGGCGGCCCACGTTGTTCGCGGCGACCCAGCGTGTCTTTGCGCAAGCATCGCGACAGCGTGCTCGCGGCGATTACCTCTGCGCGCCGCGGTGGATCGTGCGCCGCGGTAGGGACACCCTTGCCTTGTCCTTTTCGCGACAAGGGTGATGCTCCCAACGCGCCGGTGCCCTCTACGCGTCATTCGCGTGGCTCTGTTATGTCTATCCTTCTGCATCATTCGCGCGGTTAGGATCGATGGTCTTATCGTGCTGATGGTCTGGCTAGGTCATTCACCCAGCCAGGACGTTGTTCCAGGTGCAAGGGTAGTTCATCGTTGCCCCTGGATCAGCACAACTATTGTGTTGACTTTGGATCGCATACAAAACGCCAACATATTATTCAAATTAAATTATGTAATATAAATAAAAAATTAATGCTGTATTTTCCATAGATTTATCGTACTTCATTTTTTAGGTGATCCGCAAGTTTGTAAAATCTTCTACTGGGAGCTCATCCGTTGCTTCCATAGAGCAGGTATATTATATATTCTAAAATTTATAATATTATTAGTTTATACTACATATAATTAATATTTAATTTTATGTATTTCTTCTTCGAAGATTTTATTGTTGTCTTTTTTCTTTTACATTACTTTTTGTAGGTTTCAAATTTTATGATACAATAAATACCTATGTTGATCCATATATTTACAGGATATCATTAGTCTTTGAGAAGATGACCAGCAGTTTCTTATAATTTATAAATTTTTTTCTTCGCTCGATTTGTATCGCTATCTATATGTGGTATCTTAATTTTTCTAGTCGAATTCTGAGCTTCAACTTTCCTCTGACTTAGACTTGGAATCATATCTAGTAACATGGCATGAAGAGGATCTGTCAAAATTGTTCTAATTTCTTATGTCGTCCAGGACACAAGAGTCACTTCAGGACTAGACAAGAAGTTAGAACAATTTTGGGAGATTCTTTTCGAGAAGAATGAAATTAAAAATCTACAACTAAAACGACTGTAGCGGTAACCCAACCTTGTTGACTGGAGATCCCAAGATCTTGGTTCAATGGGACAACAAAGTTACAGAAGGTGTATTACAGCACACGAGATATATTATTCATATCCCAATCCTATGATGAATATGTGATGTCCTACCACATGTAGTGAAGTTAAGCTTATGCTTTTAATGACTTCTATACCTTTATAAGGTGGAGTATGGTAGAATACTCTTGATAGAAGTGTCGCCTATATGAGTGTGAAGACAGACTGCTTCAATGAAATACTCATGAATCCAAGATGGTGTCCATGGCCAAAACGGAACAACTATGGGAACCAAAAGTAAGTGAGATAAGTCTTTGTGTGGGTGTTATTGTCTAAGTATACACAAACAGCCGAGCAGTTCAAGATATCACGTTCACTACGCAGCCTAGTATGCTCGATAGCATTCCACTACGGAAGGTTCAAAGCCACAAGCTACCTCTCTCGATGCATTGACTTATCGATTGGACTCTCGTAAAGTGTCAGCATGCATACACGCATTAATTTCCATTCATGTGGGGGATTGTTGGAAAATTGATTAATTTTCTCAATTATATGAATGAGAAATTAATAAAGTTTGATGCGGCACGGATTTTTCGTCTTCCCCGATCTTGTGCCACCGAGGAGGGGTTCTCTCCGACCGCATCAGTAAATTTGATTGTCCTGAAAAAGTTAACACGTGTTAAACCGTCGCCGGTCTACCCGGGAACGACACTCCGATGCTTAAGTTAGGTCGGAAATATATGAAAGAAAATATATTAAATGCAATAAAAATAATGTAAAAGAAGAGAAAAAGAGAACGTATCTCGTGTGCAGTTAGAAAAATACGAGACAAGACCAGAAGACCCTGGTAATCTCCTCCAAGCTAGGAAACTGTAATAATATGACTTCGGACGTGCCAAATATGATCATGCAGAGAATTCCTACAAATTCACTAGACTGCTAAAGTAGGACCTCGTGGTGTGACCATCAGCATTCATATGGAAGAGTAATCAGATTGATGCTTAGTTGGGACACTAGGCCCATTCCAGAGGTTCCTTTGCTCAAAAAGATAATAAACGGCTAACATGGTACCAAAGTATGCAAATGCTCTCATTTGCTTTAGTGAAACGGAGGTCTCTGGGATGAACTACCAGTTTAAGTGAACATAAAACACCAAACCCCGTGATGCGGGAAAATTGAGGTCAAACAAATGCTTGATACAGTCGGAGAAACATTCTTATTGATGGGCAATCTCTCAGCATGTTATAGCTTTAAAACTAATTGAAAGAAGTTGATTCGAGAAGGAAGTGCATTTAGAAAGTGATCGTGAAAGTCACTCCAATTATCTTAAGCAATTACATGTCGGTTGCTAGATGGCCAATGGCTATGCACCCGATCAACAATTTTTCTCTCTCAAGAGGACCATTTCTCGCTTCGACTAGGAATTCATAGCCACGAGAGAACCTCCAGAGCCTGTCACAAACTGATTCGTGACGGAAGAAGACCACCCCATTTGCCATCAGAATTCAGAGACTTACAAAATACCACTAAAGACTAAACTGCAAATCTTCCAAAAACTCGAATCCAACAAATACATTAACAAAAAGACACTTTAGGACAGCTAGATTCCATGTCCATACGTCCAATTAACGATCAAGGCGAGGAGCAGAAACCCTAGAACGCCGAAAATCCTTTCCGAAACCTGCATATAGAAACTGATTCTGAATCATCCGACGGCTCGAAGAAAGCAGCTGGAGGACCGTCGAGCCATCGAGGGTGAGAGAAAAGGAACCCTGGCAGGCGCCTGGAAGCACGTGTCCTCCTTCAATCCAGCTCCCCCTTCTCCCCTCTCTTCCCTCCAGCTATCAACGGACCTCTAGAGACTTTGAAAGTGCAGCAGAATGGAATCAGCGATGGTTTTCCCAATGAGATCCTCTATTCCTCTACCCTGACATGCCTTTTATTCCCTCTCTAATGGGCCGGGCCAATCTTATTTCATGGATCAATATTTCTCCCATATCATAGGTAACCCCCTAAACAGTTAGACGAGTCACTCTGACAAGTCTGACTTTAGTCTTATCATTTCATCGTCTCGAATCGGATCATATCTTCTCTCCTTGTTCATATATTCAAGGATATTATACACATCTATAACGTCCGATCATCTGTCTCAGTTGAATAAAGAAAATGCTAATTCGAGGACTTATGAACTGTCCTAGATAGATATAATAAGATGATTGATGTGAGGACTTATGAATAGTCTCGGATGAATATAATAAGACGATGGATTCGAGGATTTACAAATAGCCTCGGATGAATAAGAGAATAGACGAAGCGAGGGCTTACGAATCGCCTCAAATAGATATAAGAGAAGGACCTCCGAATACTGACTCGGAGGAATAAAATAAGAGCTAGCTAAGAACGCCTCAATCGAATAACATAAGATCCACTTCAGAACACCTCCGACCCGCCTGAGCTCAGACCACTTCACCCTAAAGAAATAAAATAACCTCCAGCCCGATACGTCTCAACGCTAGATGACATAGCAGCAAATTCAAGAACACCTCGGCCTAATAGAATAAGAGCTGACCCGAGATACCTAGGTAGAATAAAATAATATTCGCCTCATAACACTTAGCTACATAGAATAAGAACTGACCCAAAAATGCTCTGACCGAATAACATAATACTCCTTTGAGAACAGCTCGGACGAATAAAATATAAACTGGCTAAGAATGCCCCGACTGAACGACATAATATTCACTTCAGAACACCTTGGATGAATAAAATAATGTTCGACTCTAGGCGCCCCGGCAAAATGAAATAAGACCTCCTTCAGTTCAGTTTGATCAAATAAAATAACTGTAAACCTAGAACAACTCGGCTCTGAGCAATTTGGCTTAAAGAAATAAAATACCAACTGGCCTGACATATCTCAACTAGACTGAGTAAAATTAATGTCCGCCTCACAATAAAAAATTACAACCCGGTGCACGAAGCTCCCGCCACGCGGGGTACCGGAGAAGGAATCAATTATACGCAGCCTTACCTTGCTTTTTGCAAGAGACTGTTTCCAGGATTTGAACCCGTAACCTCTTGATTACAAGGCAACAACCTTACCGTTGTGTCAAGGCTCCCTTCTAATGTCCGCCTCACAATACTTCAATAGAATAAGAATTAGCCCGCTTCACCTGGATTGTACTGAATAAAATAATATACACCTCCCAACACTTCAATAAAATAAGAATTAATCCGACAACGCATGGGATGCCTCAGAACATATTCATAAAATGAAGTAATGACCACATTGAAATGTCTCGGCTGAATAAAAATAAAAACTCCCTCCATACCAGCACTTCATAAGTAGACAAATGAATACTCTTCTCCTCGATCGACTAAATATAGAATCATACTCCTCCCAATTTTCCAGAATTGCCTCTGCCCACAGTAATAATAAACTCGGTCGTTCTTCCAAAGTGAATCTTATCTTAAGCCCAACTCCTTCAATCCGCCACCACACGGGATAATAATAATAATACATAGCTAAAGAAATATTCAGCTCTTCCAATCCGCCATCACACGGGAATAAAATAATATATAGCTGAAGAAATATTCAGCTCTTTCGATCCGCCACCATACGGAGATAAAATAATATATAGCTGAAGAAATGTTCAGCTCTTCCGATCCGCCACCACACGGGGATAAAATAATATATAGCTGAAGAAATGTTCAGCTCTTCTATTCCACCACCGCACGAGGATAAAATAATATATAGTTGAAGAAATATTCAGCTCTTCCGATCCACCACCACACAGGGATAAAATAATATATAGCTAAGCTCTTCCGATCCGCCACCACACGGGGATAAAATAATATATATCTGAAGAAATGTTCAGCTCTTCCGTTCCACCACCGCACGGGGATAAAATAATATATAGCTGAAGAACACGGGGATAAAATAATATATAGCTGAAGAAATGTTCAACTCTTCCGTTTCACCACCGCACGGGAATAAAATAATATATAGCTGAAGAAATATTCAGCTCTTCCGTTCTGCCACCTCACGGGGATAAAATAATATATAGTTGAGAAAGTACTCAACTCTTCCGTCCCACCACCGTACGGGGATAAACTAATATATAGCTGAAGAAATGTTCAGCTCTTCCGTTCCACCACCACACATGGATAAAATAATATATAGCTGAAGAAATGTTCAGCTCTTCCATTTCGCCACTTATGAGATAAAATAATATATATTTGAAGAAATGTTGACTCTTGGTTCTACTGTCCTTGAGGATAAAATAATATATATATATATAACCAAACGAAAGCAGTTTTCCGTTCTACGCAGGATAAAAATAATATAAATATAACTGAATGAAAACTCGGTTCTTCCGCTCCGCCACTGCACGGGGATAAAAATAATAGAAATATATAACTGAACGAAAGCTCGGTTCTTCCGCTCCGCAATCGTACGGGGATAAAAATAATATAAATATAACCGAACGAAAGCTCGGTTCTTCCGTTCCGCCACCGCACGGGGATAAAAATAATAGAAATATATAACCGAACGAAAGCTCGGTTCTTTCTCTCCGCCACTATACGGGGATAAAAATAATATATAGCTGAAGAAATATTCGTCTCTTTCGATCCCCCACCACACGAGGATAAAATAATATATAGCTGAAGAAATATTCAGTTCTTCCGTTCCAACACCGCACGGGGATAAAATAATATATAGCTGAAGAAATGTTCAGCTCTTCTGTTCCGCCACCGCACGGGAATAAAATAATATATAGCTGAAGAAATGTTCAGCTCTTCCGATCCGCCACCACATGGGAATAAAATAATCTATAGCTGAAGAAATGTTCAGCTCTTCCGTTCCACCACCGCACGGGAATAAAATAATATATAGCTGAAGAAATGTTCAGCTCTTCCGTTCCGCCACCGCACGGGGATAAAATAATATATAGCTGAAGAAATATTCAGCTCTTCCTTTCCACCACCGCACGGGGATAAAATAATATATAGTTGAGAAAGTACTCAATTCTTCCGTCCCACCACCGCACGGGGATAAACTAATATATAGTTGAAGAAATGTTCAGCTCTTCTGTTCCACCACCCTACGGGGATAAAATAATATATAACTGAAGAAATGTTCAACACTTCCGTTCCGCCACCACATGGGGATAAAATAATATATGGCTGAAGAAATGTTCAGCTCTTCCGTTCCGCCATCGCACGGGGATAAAATAATATATATATAACCGAACGAAAGCTCGATTTTTCCATTCCGCCACCGCACGGGGATAAAAACAATATAAATATAACCGAATGAAAACTCGATTCTTCCGCTCCGCCACTGCACGGGGATAAAAATAATAGAAATATATAACCGAACGAAAGCTCGGTTCTTCCGCTCCGCAATCGTACGGGGATAAAAATAATATAAATATAACCGAACGAAAGCTCGGTTCTTCCGTTCCGCCACCGCATGGGGATAAAAAAAAATAGAAATATATAACCGAACGAAAGCTCGGTTCTTTCTCTCCACCACCGTACGGGGATAAAAATAATATATAGCTGAAGAAATGTTCGTCTCTTCCGTTCCGTTATCGCACGGGGATAAAATAATATATAGTTGAGAAAGTACTCAACTCTTCCGTCCCACCACCGCACGGGGATAAACTAATATATAGCTGAAGAAATGTTCAGCTCTTCCGTTCCACCACCGCACGGGGATAAAATAATATATAGTTGAAGAAATGTTCAACTCTTCCATTCCGCCATCGCACGAGGATAAAATAATATATATATATATATATATATATATATATATATATATATATATATATATATATATAACCAAACGAAAGCTCGATTTTTCTGTTCCGCCACCGCACGGGGATAAAAATAATATAAATATAACTGAATGAAAACTTGGTTCTTCCGCTCCGCCACCGCATGGGGATAAAAATAATAGAAATATATAACCGAACGAAAGCTCGGTTCTTCCGCTCTGGAATCATACGGGGATAAAAATAATATAAATATAACCGAACGAAAGCTTGGTTCTTCCATTTTGCCACCGCACAGGGATAAAAATAATAGAAATATATAACCGAACGAAAGCTCGGTTCTTTCTCTCCGCCACCGTACGGGGATAAAAATAATATATAGCTGAAGAAAATGTTCGTCTCTTCCGATCCGCTCCACACGGGGATAAAATAATATATAGCTGAAGAAATATTCAGTTCTTCCGTTCCACCACCGCACGGGGATAAAATAATATATAGCTGAAGAAATGTTCAGCTCTTCCGTTCCACCATCGCACGGGGATAAAATAATATATAGCTTAAGAAATGTTCAGCTCTTCCGTTCCGCCACCGCACGGGGATAAAATAATATATAGTTGAGAAAGTACTCAACTCTTCCGTTCCACCACCGCATGGGGATAAAATAATATATAGCTGAAGAAATATTCAACTCTTCCGTTCCGCCACCGCATGGGGATAAAATAATATATAGCTGAAGAAATGTTCAGCTCTTCCGTTCCGCCACTGCACGGGGATAAAATAATATATAGCTGAAGAAATATTCAGCTCTTCCGTTCCACCACCACACGGGGATAAAATAATATATAGCTGAAGAAATGTTCAGCTCTTCCGATCCGTCACCACACGGGGATAAAATAATATATAGCTGAAAAAATATTCAGCTCTTCCGATCCGCCACCACACGGGGATAAAATAATATATAACCGAAGAAATGTTCAGCTCTTCCGATCCGCCACCACACGGGGATAAAATAATATATATTTGAAGAAATGTTCAGCTCTTCCGTTTCATCACCGCACAGGGATAAAATAATATAAATATAACCGAATGAAAGCTCGGTTCTTCCATTCCGCCACCGCACGGAGATAAAAATAATAGAAATATATAACTAAACGAAAGCTTGGTTATTCCGCTCCGCCACCGTACGGGGATAAAAATAATATATAGTTGAGTGAAGACTCAACTCTTCTGATTCACTATCACACGAGGATAAAAATAATATATAGTTGAGTAAAGACTCAACTCTTCCGATCCACCACCACACGGGGATGACGACTCTGGCTGATGTCAAACCTTAAGAAAAATAAAATATAAATCTTCATGGGGCCACATCTCTGCTCTGATGCCCAATTTCTTTATTCTTCCGCTATGCGGGGATGACGACTCTGGCAGACGTCATGCCTTAAAAGAGAGAGAACTTATGTATCTCTTGGGGGCTACATCTCTGTTCTGACGCCTAATTTCTTCATTCTTCCACTATGCAGGGATGACGACTCCGGCTGAGTAGTTGAGTGCAAATAATTATCCTAGCCGAATGGCCGGATAGGGTGAAGTATGTTAACTCAGTCGGATGACCGAGTATAAGTAATGACCCTGACTAAGTAGTCGAAAGGAATGAAGTATATTAACTCAGCCGAAGGACTAAGTGTAAGTAATTACCCTGACCAAATGGTCGAAAGGGATGAAGTATGTTCTCGGATGAGCTACCGAGTGAAACAACTTATTTCGGCCGAGTGGCCGGAGAGAATGAAGTATGCTCTTGGTCGAATGACTGAGTGCAAATATCTACCCTGACCGAATGGTCAGCTTGATATGTGATCGAGTGACCAACTAAGTATGTATGACTAAGAAACACTAGAATGCAGAACTAAATGTAAACTTGCAAGATAAGCATTAAATGTTGAGACAGTTAAATTTGAGCTTTTAAGATATTCTAAGTGCATATATAATCATATTGTTTGTTCTCTAAATATGTCTCATGTGATATATCTTCAATGGAGAAAATTTTAAATATAGCTAGAGAAATAACAAGGTATAAGAATGCAACAAAATATTAAAGGTAAGCATTTATATACATACTGAATTTAACAACATGGAGGATTGATGTCTTCCTCCCATCGCAGAGTCATATTCAATAGGGAAGCATCCCAATCAAATGGTTGTATTGTTCTCTTAACTTCTTGCTCAGAATTTCCCACAGACAGCGCCAACTGATGCGACACGGATTTTTCGTCTTCCCTGATCTTGTGCCACCGAGGAAGGGTTCTCTCCGACCGCATCAGTAAATTTGATTGTCCCGAAAAAGTTAACACGTGTTAAACCGTCGTCGGCCTACCCGGCGACGACACTCCGATGCTTAAGTTAGGACAAAAATATATAAAAGAAAATATATTAAATGCAATAAAAATAATATAAAAGAAGAGGAAAAGAGAACTTATCTCGTGTGCAGTTAGAAAAATACGAGACAGGACCAGAAGACCCTGGTAATCTCCTCCAAGTTAGGAAACTGTAATAATATGACTTCGGCCGTGCCAAATATGATCATGCAGAGAATTCCTACAACTTCACTAGACTACTAAAGTAGGACCTCGTGGTGTGACCATCAACATTCATATGGAAGAGTAATCAGATTGATGCTTAGTTGGGACACTAGGCCCATTCTAGAGGTTCCTTTGCTCAAAAAGATAATAAACGGCTAACATGGTACCAAAGTATGCAAATGCTCTCATTTGCTTCAGTGAAACGGACGTCTCTGGGATGAACTACCAGTTTTAAGTGAACATAAAACACCAAACCCCGTGATGCGGGAAAATTGAGGTCAAACAAATGCTTGATACAGTCGGAGAAACATTCTTATTAATGGGCAATCTCTCAGCATGTTATAGCTTTAAAACTAATTGAAAGAAGTTGCTTCGAGAAGGAAGTGCATTTAGAAAGTGATCATGAAAGTCACTCCAATTATCTTAAGCAATTACATGTCGGTTGCTAGATGGCCAATGGTTATGCACCCGATCAACAATTTTTCTCTCTCAAGAGGACCATTTCTCGCTTCGACTAGGAATTCATAGCCACGAGAGAACCTCTAGAGCCTGTCACAAACTGATTCGTGACGGAAGAAGACCACCCCATTTGCCATCAGAATTCAGAGACTTACAAAATACCACTAAAGACTAAACTGCAAATCTTCCAAAAACTCGAATCCAACAAATACATTACCAAAAAGACACTTTAGGACAGCTAGATTCCATGTACATACGTCCAGTTAACGATCAAGGCGAGGAGCAGAAACCCTAGAACGCCGAAAATCCTTTCCGAAACCTGCATATAGAAACTGATTCTGAATCATCCGACGGCTCGAAGAAAGCAGCTGGAGGACCGTCGAGCCGTCGAGGGTGAGAGAAAAGGAACCCTGGCAGGCGCCTGGAAGCACGTGTCCTCCTTCAATCCAGCTCCCCCTTCTCCCCTCTCTTCCCTCCAGCTATCAATGGACCTCTGGAGACTTTGAAAGTGCAGCGGAATGGAATCAGCGATGGTTTTCCCAGCGAGATCCTCTATTCCTCTACCCTAACGTGTCTTTTATTCCCTTTCTAATGGGTCGGGCCCAATCTTATTTCATGGATCAATATTTCTCCCATATCATAGTTTAATCTAGATCGTTGGATTAAGATGGATAAATCTGATTTATTCAAATGAAGGGGTATAAGTACCTTTTTGGATGACTAATCTTAGCCATTAAAATCAAAATGAAAAACTTAGATGCATCCAAAATGAAGAGATATTGTGTCTCTTGGGAAGGGATGCAATCTAGATCATCCATTTAAATTGAATGGATGAGATTAGATTTAATCAAAAGGTTCCTCCACCTCTTCACAATGTATAAATAAGACCCTGTAGATGATGAAAAAATTCACTCAAACACTCAGAATCACTCAAACTCACTCAATCCTTGCATACATTCCGTCCTCTGCATTCGGAGTCCGAAAAACCTACGAGAAGGTTCGCCGATCTCGGAATTTGTAGTGCTACTATTTCGAGACATCGTCGTTGTATCTTAGAAACGAATTGCTGCTATTCGTAAGTACTTGAGCGGAGCAATATCATTTTACGGAGATATTGTTGAACATTAGTCTCGACGATATTATATCAGATTGCATCCTCTCCGACGACAATACTCATCACGGACAACAAAAATCACTTTAACAATACTAAAAGCATCATAAAAACACTGTAGCAACTAAATAATGACCGGTCCCGCATTTTAATAATTATTTAATAGCTATAGTAGCCATTAAATAACTACTATAATAATTTTAAAGCGATTTAAATCTATTTTGATCGATTCCCGTTTATATAATTTTAATTAAGTTGATAAAAAAAAAATTATATAAAAGTGCAATATGTATAATATTTTAGATCAAATTGAATCCTTTTAATTATAGGACGAGGGAAAAGCTTTGCTCTCTCACTCCATTCGCTCTGATGTTTATTAAGCCAAAAGTAGGACGAGGACTTACGAAACGAGCTCACAAGTCAAGAATGAGCCTTGTCTATGAAGCACACCGTTAGGAAAAAAAACTGTGATATTAATGGTCCTCACTTCTACAACTTCAATGAATGATATAGAAATAATCTCCGTGGAAGAGTCTTATAGTTAGTACGGTAACAGAGTTGTATCGATGAGTAAAAGTCAATATCTAAAGGCTGTAAATTTTTCGGGGTGCTAGTCCTCCTATCGTATTAGTTCTGAGTTGAGCAATATATTTCTCGTGACTTTTCTTCTTTGTATTGACTGTGGAATCGACTAACGAGGATACTGAAGACGAATGAATCATCTTTTTTATCAATGAATGATATAGAAACAGAATTCAAGATATTCTCTTCGGTGTGGAATTTTAGCCCTCTAATTTCCTGTCTACTTAAACAAAAAGGTAATTTAAGAGCATTGAAATGAAAATCGCCCTTTAGTTGGAAGGAAGGATAAGACTATATGACTGACGAGAATGGAGAGAATCAATAACATTACTTTTTTATATATTTTTTTTCATCATTTTAAATAAGATAGATGGAAAATAAAGAGTTAGATAGTAAAATTTATTTTCTCTATATTTGTTATCAGATAAACATTCGCAAATCATTCACGGAGAAGATATTGTTCTTCGAGAACATTCGTTGTAAAATTTCTAAGAATTGAGTTGTCTCTGTTGATTGCAGATAAGGAAGCATCTCTACAGTTTGATTGTTGCTTAATCGAATCGGTTACATTCTCTTCGATTTATGATAGATGATTTTCTCCATTCTTATTTAAAATAATAATCTCTATTTGGATTCAAGTAATTTTTGAATGTCTTATCTGCAAATGCCCTAGGCATTAGAGGTGTCATTGTAGAAATGATCATCGTATTGTATTCCAGCTGTTTATTTAAGTTTGATTTAAGAAAAATAAGAAAAAAGTTTAAGAAAATTAAAATTTCTCTTACATTGTCATTGTTATTATAAAATATCAAGAAAAAAGAATATCTTTTAGAGAAGAAAAGAGGAATAATTTTATTCCTTTCGTTCAATCTATCTCATATATATTTTACAAAGATACATGTATATATATAGGTATAGAATTTAAAAAAATGTTTCTATTTACTCTGGTAACCTTAAAAGGTTACTCATAGACATCCAATCAATAACTTAAATTATTCATAATACTCCCCATTGGATGTCTATTTTATAAAGAATATGCCTCATTAAAACCTTACTAGAGAAAAACCCAATGGGATAAAAACCCTAGTGAAGGAAAAAAAAGAGTACATCCTTCTTTATACATGTATTTCAATATAAAAACTCCCCCTGTTAAGGACATTATTTAATATTTCTATAATGTCGCATTCTAATCTTATGGATCAACTTCTCAAATGTTGTGGGTAATGATTTTGTGAATAAATCTACAGGATTCTCACTTGATTGAATTTTGTGTATATCAATGTCTCCACTCTGTATTAAATCATGTGTGAAAAATAAATTTGGAGAGATATATTTCGTCCTATCGTCTTTGATATATCCACCTTTTAATTGGGTTATGCAAGTTGCATTATCTTCATGAAGTATCGTTGGAGTCTTTTTATTTATTAACAAACCACATGACTCTTGAATATGATTAGTCATTGCTCTAAGTCATACACATTCACGACTTGCCTCATGAATTGTAATTATTTCAGCATGATTTGATGAGGTAGCTGTTATAGTTTGTTTCATAGATCTCCAAGATATTGTTGTGCCACCATATGTAAATACATATCCCGTTTGTGACCTAGCTTTGTGTGGATCTGATAAATATCCTACATCTGCATATCCAATTAATTGTGCATTTGGTTCATACGGGTAGAATAGACTCATATCAATTGTTCCACGGAGATATTGAAAAATATGTTTGATTCCATTCCAATGTCTTCTGGTTGGAGTAGAACTATATCTTGCTAATAAATTTACAGCAAAAGCAATATCAGGTCGGGTATTATTAGCAAGGTACATTAAAGCACTAATTGCACTTAAGTATGACACTTCATGACCAAGAATTTTCTCATTTTCAGCTTGAGGACGGAAAGGATCCTTATGTATATCAAGGGACCGAACAACCATTGGATTGGTTAATGGATATGAATTGTTCATATTAAATCGTTTTAAAACTTTCTCAGTATAAGTTGATTGATGAACAAAAATTTCATTCTTTAAGTACTCGAACTGCAGGCCGAGACAAAATTTAGTTTTGCCAAGATCTTTCATTTCGAACTCTTTCTTTAAATAGTTTATTGCATTAGAGATCTCTTCAGGAGAGCCAATAATATTTAAGTCATCAACATAAACAATGATTATTACAAAACCACGTCCAAATTTCTTTATAAAAACACATGGACAAATATGGTTATTTGTATAACCATCTTTTAGCAAATATTCACTAAGACGATTGTACCACATTCGTCCAGATTGCTTTAAACCATACAAAGATCTTTGTAATCTAATAGAAAATAATTCTCGAAAATTGCATGTTTTTGAAATCTTTAGTCCTTCTAGGACTTTCATATATATGTCATTATCTAGTGCACCATATAAATATGTTGTAACGACATCCATCATCTGCATATGAAGTCTTTTCTGTGCTATTAAACCAATAAGATAACGAAAAGTAATAGCATCCAGTATAGGAGAGTATGTTTCTTCATAATCAATTCCAGGTTGTTGCGAAAAACCTTGTGCAACTAGTCGGGCTTTATATCGCATAATTTCATTTTTCTCATTTCTTTTTCGTACGAATACCCATTTGTATCCTATTGGTTTAACATCTTTAGGTGTTTTGACAATAGGCCTAAAAACCTCATGTTTAGAGAGAAATGTTAATTCTGTTTGAATTGTTTCTTTCCATTTTGGCCAATCTTCTCTTGATTGACATTCTTTTAAAGTCATGGGTTCAAAATCCTTATTTTCACTCAAAATATCATTTGCCACATTATATACAAATATATCATCAATATTTGTATTTGTTCGATCCCATATTTTCATTGTAGAAATGTAATTTATCGATATTTCTTGATTATCTATTTCAACTTCTTCTGGAAGTTTTTCTTCTTGGATTGACTTATTTTTTTTTTCTAGACGATCAATTTGTTCATGTGTTCCCTTTTTCTTTCGAGAGTTTTTATCTTTAGAACATGTTGGTCTTCCACGCTTCTAGCATGGTTTGGGTTCATTCGTTGAGATAGGTCTTTCAAAAACATCAATTCTAATAGGAGCATTTTCTGCTAGAATATATGATTTTGTTACTCGTTTTGGATCGGAGAAATTATCTGGCAATTGATTTGCAATTTGTTGCAAATGAATGATCCGTTGAACTTCTAGTTCACATTGTTTTGTGCGAGGATCAAAATGGCATAAGGATGGATTACTCCATATAATCTCTTTTTTTATCTTTTCTTTACTAGTATTATTACCCCCTAAAGTTGGAAAAAATGTTTCATCAAATCGACAATCAAGAAATCTAGCAGTAAAATCATCTCCTGTCATGGGTTCAAGATATTTGATAATGAACTGAGAATCAAAACCAATATAAATGCCTAATTTCCTTTGAGACCCCATTTTTGTTCTATGAGGAGGAGCAATGGAGACATAAACTGCACATCCAAAGGTTCGTAAATGAGAGATATTAGGTTCTCTTCCAGAGACCAATTGGAAAGGAGAAGCTTGAGAATTAGTGGGTCGGATGCGAACTAGTGTTGTTGCATGTAAGATTGCATGTCCCCAAGCATGAACAGGAAGTTTGGATTTCAACAGTAATGGTCTCGCTATTAATTGAAGGCGTTTAATAAATGACTCTGCTAGACCATTTTGAGTATGAATATAAGCTACAGGATGTTCAATCTTTATACCAATAGACATGCAATAGTCATTAAATGCTTGAGAAGTAAACTCTCCAGCATTATCAAGGCGAATTATTTTAATGGGATAATCAGGAAAATGTGCACGTAATCGAATTATTTGAGCAAGTAATCTCGAAAATGCTAGGTTTCGAGTTGATAATAAGCACACATGTGACCATCTTGTAGATGCATCTATTAAAACCATAAAATATCTAAATGGTCAACATGGTGGGTGAATTGGTCCACATATATCACCTTGAATTTGATTTAAAAATGTAGGACATTCAAATTCAATCTTACTCGGTGAGACCTTTACTATTAATTTGCCTTGATAACATGCAACACATGAGAATTCATTTGATTGAAAAATCTTCTGGTTCTTTAATGGATGTCCAGAAGAATGTTCCACAATTCGTCGCATCATTACAGATCCAGGATGACCCAATCTATCATGCCATAAAAGGAATTCATTTTGACTAGTAAACTTCTGGTTTACTACAACATTTATTTCAATTGGTTTAATGTATGTATAATAAAGGTCTGAAGAGAAAACAGATAGTCTTTCCAAAACTTGTTTATGCCCCATTTTAATATTAGTAATTCACAAATACTCATTATTTCCCATATTAGCTGTTTTTATATGATGGCCATTAAGGCGATCTTTGAAACTTAATAAATTTCGATGGGACTTGGGTGAATACAATGCATTATTGATCAAGAAATTTGTTCCTCCTGGTACTAAAATGTTTGCTCTTCCGGAGCCTTCGATTAAGGTTACACTACCAAATATAGTATTCACATTTTGTTTTTGCATGATAAGATGAGAGAAATATCTTTTACTTTTGAGAATTGTATGTGTAGTTGCATTGTCTACAAGACAGAGATTCTCATCTTCAATCTTTGACCCAATAATATTCATAGGTCTTAAAAAAACAAATAAATAAATTAGCAATAAGTTTGAATTTATTATAAATATTGAGAAATAAAAATAATTACATTAATTAAAATTATCATATTCAGTATTCTCAAGAAAGTCACCAACTTCTAATTGGGGCAAATTTTCAAGACCCTCAAAAATATTATTAGGGTCATTATTTTTATATAAGACATTTGCCTTCATATTCTTATCATTTTCCTTCAACGAGGCTTGATAAAGCTCGACAAGATATTTTGGCGTACGACAGGTACGTGACCAATGTCCAATCACCCCACATCGGTAGCATTTATTCTCAACATTCTGACTAGATCCATTTTTTCTTGTTTTTTATCATTATATTTTCACTTCTGATTGTTTGTATGTCCACCACGATCATTACGGTAAACATTCTAGCCACGACCACGACCACGGCCACGACCACGACTACGACCACGACCACGGCCGCATCCTCGTCCATGATCATTTTCACATCCTCGTCCATGTCTAGAATTATTATGAGTTATCGCATTCACTTCAGGGAATGGACTAGAGCCAGTTGGACGAGATTCATGATTTTTCATTAATAACTCATTATTTTGTTCATCCACAAGCAAACAAGAAATTAGTTTAGAATATTTCTTGAACCCTTTATCTCGATATTGCTACTGCAGGAGCATATTCGAGGCATGAAAAGTGGAGAGTGTTTTCTCTAATATATCATAATCAGTAATATTCTCTCCACATAGCTTTAATTTAGAACTGATTTTAAAAACGGCTGAATTGTATTCACTCACATATGTAAAATCTTGGAATCGCAAATGAATCCAATCATAACGAGCTTTAGGAAGTATTACCCTTTTTTGGTGATTAAACCTTTCCTCTAAACTTTTTCATAACTCAAGTGGATCTTTCACTGTTAAATACTCGATTTTTAAATCTTCGTGGAGGTGATGACGGAGAAAAATCATTGACTTGGCTCAATTTTGCAAAGTCTCTTTATTATTTTCTTTAATTATTTCTCCGAGTCCATTTGCATTCAAATGAATTTCAGCATCAAGGATCCATGATAAGTAATTTTTTTCCGAAATATCGAGAGACACAAACTCAAGTTTGGTGAGGTTTGCCATAAAATAATAACACATAAGCATAAAATTAGAATAAGATTTATATAGGCGTAAAAATAAAACTATATAGAATAAGAATTTATAAAAAAAATTCAACAAGTGTATCATAATATTTTATGATTCAATGAAAAGATTATGACCTACTACACCTTATGATTTATAAAGGTTAATAATTAAACAAGTTGATAATTTTGAAATAATCTTGTCATTCAATAAATTATTCAAATTCCTAAGTTATTAATGTGTGATCATTAGGTCAAAATTCTTGATTTACCCAAACAAGAAAATAAAAAGAAAATATTTAATATTTAATACCATGTCACTAGTTCTAACATTAACTATGCATAATTATATGGAATTTATCACAAATTATTAATAATAATTAGTTATATGAACTATCAATTCTTACATATAATATTGTCAGAAATAAAAAATAATATGTCACATAATTATTTTCTAATATTTTTAAAACTATAAAAGCTTAAAATTATGATTACTGAAGATAAACTTTGACGTTGAGTGTGTATAAAATTGGAGCAAAAGTCGTGTTGATAACGTATTATGAAATATCAAGAAAAAAGAATATCTTTTAGAGAAGAAAAGAGGAATAATTGAAAGAGGAATAATTTTATTCCTTTCGTTCAATATATCTCATATATATTTTACAAAGATACATGTATATATATAGGTATATAATTTAAAAAAACGTTTCTATTTACTATGGTAACCTTAAAAGGTTACTCATTGACATCCAATCAATAACTTAAATTATTCATAATAATTGTATTATATTCCAGCTATTTAAGTTTGGCTAAGCATAAACTTAATACTTCTGTATTATATACTAGAGTTATTTTATCCCATGTGACGTTGCATTTCGGTGACAATCGATATTTGATTCTTTCAACGTCAACAGTGAATGATACTATAGTCGATGTTTGAATCCATGGGGATGTCTGTCCTGTCTTATTATTGTCAAATTTCGATCGAAATTGATTCGATCGATTTGAATTCGATCGGATCGCGGTCAAATCACGATCAAAATCGAATCGAATTGTGGTTACGATTGCAGTGGCAATCAGGGCCACAATTTGATCGGATTTTGACCGTGATTTAATCGGAATCCAATAACAATCCGATCAAATTTCAACTCCAATTGACTGAATTACGATCGAATTTTAATTCATGATTCTGTTAGAATTCGATCGCGATTGATCAGAATTTAATTGTGATCCGATTGAATCTCAACTCGGATCGAATTCGAATCGAATTACGATCAAAATCTAATTAGAATCTAACACAATGTCTAACTCGCAAAGAAGAGAAAATCACCGTGCGTCGCCAGAATTTCAAAATCTTTATATACTATATATGTTTTTTTAATTATATATTCTGTTATCCATTATGGCGATAAATTTGAGTTTAGTAATCTGCTGATCTTGTCAAATCCTTTGTGAAGATCCACGGAGAAAATATTTTTCACTGCGCGAATCTAACGGCAATGTGGACGCTGACGACGCCTTCCAACGGTTTGGGTATAAGAACCCAGGTTTTTGCCAACGCAGCCTCGGGGTGTGGGCAAACGGAAGATGAAGCTGGTGAAAAATCCATGTTTGCGTTTGACGGCTCTCCGCCGCCGCCAAGCCGCCTTCTCCTCTTCCACCGCCGTCGATTGCGATGGGGGCGTAGGCAGCCGGAGCGACGCGAAGCGCCTCTTAACTGAGAAACCCTCTCCCTCAGTTTGCCACCTTAACGGCCGGCTCCATTCGCTTCTCGGCTCTGCCTCTCCCGGCTGCCTCTCCTCCGCCATGTCGATCCTACGCGAGATGCTTTCCCCCGACTCCACTTCCCCGCCTGACGCCGCCACTCGCTCGATCGTTTTCTCCGGCTTGGCCAGGCGAAACCAGCCCGTGAACGAGGAGTCCCTCGCACTCCTCGTCCAGATGGCCAAGATGCGATTTTTCCCGCCCGACGCCGTCCTGTTCAGTCAGCTCATCAGCAATCTGTGCCGCGGCGGCGCCACCTCCGGGGCCTGGGATTTCTTCCACGCGGTAAAGGATGCTGGCGGCTCCATCGAGGCCCGTGTGTGCAATGCCCTCTTGACTGGTCTCGCTGCAATTCGAGACTTCGCAAGGATGAATCTTCTGTTTTCGGAGATGAAAGGCTTGGGCGTGGCCCCCGACGTAGTCACCTTCGGTATACTAATCAATAACCTCTGCAAATCCTGTCGGCTCGAAGATGCACTGAACTTGCTCGACGCAATGTCAAGCCCAGATTCAGGGGTTACCCCAAACACAATCATTTTTAACACTCTCATCGGTGGGCTCTGCAAGGCAGGAAGGCCTCAGGATGGTCTCTCCTTGCTCGATAGGATGAAATCAAGTCATGCTTGTGATCCTGACAGTCTGACTTACAATACCTTGATCGATGCCTTCTGCAAGGTTGCAGAGTTGGACATGGCTCACGAATTGCTTACCAGGATGGAGAAGGAAAGGGTGGCTGTCGATGTGGTCACGCTGAGTATCTTAGTAAATGGAATGTGCAAGCATGGGATGATTGGGAGTGCCCTCGATTTCTTTCGAAAGAAAAAGGTTGAGTGGCCGGAAGTTAAAGGCGATGCTATCACCTACACCACTCTGATTGGTGCTTTTCTTCATTCCAACAATGTAGGAATGGCGGGGACATTGTTCGATGAGATGATCAAGGAAGGGGTTTCCCCTGATTCTACGACATACTTCACACTTATCTTTGGGTTGGCTCAAGTTGGGAAACTGGATGATGCTTATTCGAGTGTGTTGTTGATGAGAAAGAATGGTTTTCAAGTAGGCATAAAGAGCTATAACACTTTGATAAGTGGGTTTTGCAAGAAGAAGAGGTTGGATAAGGCATTTGAGATACGCCACGAAATGTGCAAGGAAGGACTTAGGCCTGATATCTTCACATACAATACTCTGATCGATGCTTTCTGCAAGGCTGGTGATTTTTCGAAGGCTAATAAATTGCTCGGCGAAATGGTGGATGATGGATGCAAACCTAGTGTTGTCACTTATGGAACTCTGGTCAATGGTTACTGCAAAGCCGGTGAACATGACCTGGCCATGAAGATCTTCAGGAGCATGGATGTGTCAGCGGTGCCGGCCAACATTGTTATTTATAGGATCCTCATTGATTCTTATTGTAAGATTAAAAAAGTTGATGCCGCAATAGATCTCTTCGACGAGATGCAGAAACAAGATATATTGCCCGATGCCAGGATCTACAGTGCTATGTTCAAGGGTCTCAAGGACCATGACATGTCTGATAAAGCCTTCGAGCTTATGGATAAGATGAGTTCGCAGGGATGCAAACCAAACTATGTGACAATGGATATTCTTACAGAATGGTTAACTGCAATCGGTGAAGTGGAGAGATTGAGACTATTTGTGCAAACGTCTTCTGATATCGACTCGGGCAAATCCTGATGTTTAATCTTATAGATGCTTCTTATTTGATGTTAAGATGTACTATACGAGGGATTTTCGCTGTGAACTTCGAAAATGAAGATGCATATTTTCGATAAGCATTTTAGTTACAGAGTTCGAGTTACACATAAGCTTCTTAGTGTGATTTCTGAAGCTCCTAGTAACAATTCAAGCAATAACTTGTCACTGTGTTTCAGATCATTGCCTGAATTTGCAAAGAAAATTAGGTGGAAATTGGATTTAGTGACTCTTTTGCAGTTCTTTGTTGGGTAAAATCTTTGTGTATAATTGCACATTTTAATTTATAATCTGAAACTGTTTAGTTCCACAAGTGTTTCCTTTCTCGTCGTAATCATTTTCAGCCTTCAGAGATTTCATAAAGTTTGATGCCTCAAGTTGCAGCTTTGCTATACTTACTGTGGAACAGTATTAGTGTGAAGAGTTCCATATTATAGTCTATTTTGATCGAGTCATGCGATGATCCTATCATCTTCCATCTCGATCCTTCGATTCTTGTTCGTCTCTGATCAATGCCTTCTTTTCCTTTCTTTCACTCCATGTCCAATAATATTCGACATAACACTAAATCTATTATGATACTTCGACTAATGGTTAGTCATAAATGCAACTTAATCAATTGCTGTCGATAGTGTAGGTTGACATTAGCGATGTCTCTGAGGTGGAGGTCGACTGAAAGTATTATTTCAGCTAAAGTCATCATAAATGCCGATATTAATTACTTGAGAGGATGAGATCATGAGATTAGACTTAATTATAATTGTTGGAATACCTCCAATGTTCCCATTTTTATATTTTTGTGAGGCAAAAATTAAAATCATCCCTTAATTATTTGAATAGTAAAAAGATATTCTCTAAAAAAAATCAAAAAGGTACTTTATCAACCACCCTACACAGCTATATATATATATATATATATATATATTTTCATGAGTATCTTTGTTATCCATTATACAATCGAACATTGAATTATAGAGGAACGAACGATAGATAATAAAGATGTTCACGATTACTTACGGATGAATTATATATATATATCGAACCGTCTGTGACCGTCTGCGACGCGTCGACCCATCGCTATTGTCGCCGTCGTCGCCGCACCGTCCGACGGCCGGAGGTGGCCGGACGGTGCGGGCGTGCGGCGGCGACGGCGACAGTGACGGTGGATCAACGTGTCACGGACGAGCACGGACGATTCGGGCATATAGCAGAACAGAACTTTTATATATATATACCTTCTTCTTATCAGTACTTTGGAATGAATGATAGAGAATTACTAGTTGGACAGATTCTCAATTTTTACAGAAGAATGAGCCTTGTGGATCTTTCAGAACCGTGCCAAACTTTAAATGGCCTGGCCTAAAATAAATTTCTTAAGTTTTAAATAGGCCCTATATTAAAATAAAAAAATAAAAATAAAATTTTAAATATTAATTTCAGACCTTTAATATTGAATCTTAATTTTAATAAAATTAATCGGTTCGATTTTTATTGAACCCTACCTAGACATAGAGCTTAATGGTCTAAGCCTAAAACCGACCCTGAATTTAGATATCGCTCAATTGTAATCGTCGGCCAAGAAGTCTTCCTGCCTACCATACCAATATATCTTATAGCAATAGCAAATGACCTACCTGTAGACCTTAACATTTTTTTTTCCTATTTCGAAATATACTAAATGTCGTTTTGACTTTTATTTTTTTTTTATTAAAAAAAAAAACTACTCTCTCGACTATTTAATTAAGAGTTCTGATCTGCACAACGGTCTGATACATGTCGATATGCAATGCAGATTCCATCGTCTATTTCACCGTGTGTAATGCACAATTCATCATTTGATCGCGTGGATTGCACAGTAATAAAAATGTATAGTATTTTCACCGAATTTGTTATAGTCCATCTTTAAAGTCTATGCGATTGTTTTGCATCGTTCTCGCCGCGATATCACCGTCGACAATAGGTCCACGATCGGATTGACAGTAAGCCCACGGTCATACCTGCAGTAGGCCCGTAGCCATACTGGTCATGCCCAAGCATTGTGAGCTACCGCCCCAAGCTCCTTGTCACCGTGAGCTGGGAGCCCACATTGTTACTGAGTAGTGAAATTCCGACGATTTATCAAACAGCGCGCGTGAAGTTTAAAAATGTCCAGAAAGCATCCCATACTTTCATATTTACCAAATCACATACTTAATTCTGTTTTTATTCCTCCCGTCAAAAGATTTGCACCACTGTGGTGCTGAAATTTATAATTCCAGCACCATTGTGGTGTTGGAGTGGTGCAATTCCAGTATCACCACCGTGGTGCTGGAATTTGCAATTTCAGCACCACAATGGTGCTGGAAGTTGCAATTCCAACACCACTGTGGTGCTGGGATTTGAATTCTCAGTATTACGTTCGAAAATTTTACTGTGCTGTAGGTCTGTTTGGCGGGAGGGATAAAAAGGGAATTAAGTACGTCATTTGGTAAATCTGAAAGTATGGGGCATTTTTTGGACAATTCCAAACTTCAGGAACGTTGTTTGGTAAATTGTCATTTATTCCGATAAGATTACGATCGGAATCCGACTCGATCGTGGCTGCAGTGCATCCCGACATTACGGCCACGATCAGTCGATTTCTGATCAGAATCTGCCCATGATTCGATTGAAGTTAGAATCCGATCGAATTGTAGTCGGACTCCGACTCCAATTGGATCACAGTCAAATTCCGATAGGATTACGGGCGCTCAACAGTGATGGCGAGCTTCTAGCTCACGACAGTCGCGACGAGGAGCTCGGGGTGCGCACGAGGTGGTCCAGTGGGTGCTCGAGGGTGTTATTGTGCATTTCTATTTCATCGTGTGTAATGCACGATTCGTCATTCAATCGTGTGTATTGCATAGTAAATGAGAATGTACAGTGCTTTTTCCGAACGCACTATAGTCCATCCTTTAATCCTGTCAGGTCGTTTGCGCCGTCCTCGTAGTGACATCCCCATCGACAATAGGTCCACGATCAGACCGGCAACAACCCCATGATCGGATTGACAACACGCCAGCGATTGAACTGGTCGTGCCCGAGCACCGCGAGTCGATGCCCAAGCTCTCTATCGCCGCGAACTAGAAGCTCAGCATCACCATCAAGCGACCGAATTCCGATTGGATCGCGATCATAATCTGGCTTAATAATGATTGAATCACAATCAAATTCTGATCGGAGTGTAGGCGCTCAATAGTGATGTCGAGCTCCTAATTCGCGACAGTCACAGTGGGGAGCTTGGGTGCACACGGGATGATTGGCGCGAGCGCTCAGGAGAGTTACTGTGCATTCTCATTCGTGCACGCAATCGGATAACGGATCATGCATCAAACGATCTCTATTTTACCCCGTTGCGCACGAACGTGCATATCTTGTCGCGCAAGATATCGCATCAATTTGGATTCCCATCTTTATTTTACCCTTTTTTTTTATTGATTTTTGTTAAAAAAAAATCAAATATACATAAAAATTGTCCATTGACTATTCGATTTGTGTAACTGTGAACCACTAACTTCGCGATTTTGACATGCAGTTCTAAATTTCAAAACGTTGGGCTCCAACGGGTGGAAAAAAGAAAAATCGCTACCCGAAGTTTCTTCCATTCACTGGACCAATTTTTCAAAACCCTGTTTCAAGCAAGCTTCGCGTGTTTACTACTTTCCCTAGTCGTTGACCCTTCCAAGTAAACAGACAAAATAGACTCCTTTATTTCCTTCTAATATTTACTATGTGCTAGGGGGTGACCATGATTCTGAAACCGTCGATTTCGATTTTGAAATCGTCGATTCTGATTTATCATTCAATGTAATCGGAACTGAACTGTTCATCAACAGTTTTAGTTTTGATTTCGCAACTGTCAATTTCGATTTTTTACGATTCAATTTTAATTTCGGAATCGTCGATTTCGATTCATCATCCATTGGAATTGGAATCGAACCGTTAATCGATGGTTTCGAATTCTTACGATTTAATTTCAACTGAACCCGTTTATAACTAAAATTTAAATTATTTAATTTTAAATCTCTCAATTTAAATATATTAATTTTCAATTTAATTTAAATTATATCAATTTATTTATTTTATATAACTCTATAAATCAAATATTTATTATAAATAATTATTATCGAAATATATTTAATTAATAAATTTACATTAATAAATTTAAAAAAATTATATATTATTATTCTTATAATTATAAATATATTACACTCTTATTCTTTCATTTAACCATTAAAAAAATTTGAATTTAATTTATATAAATTAAATTGTCTATATATTCTTTTGGATGACTTCTTATCTTAATAAGTCTTTTGAAATGTTGTATAAGTTTTCATTATTATTTTTTATTATCTCTTGTTCTTTAAGATTTATTTTTAAAAATTTAAATCTGATTCAATAAAAAAAATATTTAGTTCTGATTTCGATTTCAATTTCAATTTCGATTCAATTTTAGTTCTGATTTAATTCGATTTTAATTTCAATTCAATTCAATTTTAAAATTATCAATTCTGATTCAATTTACTATTCGAAGAACCGTGATCACTCCTATTACACGCACAATGAAACAGCCCGCCAGTTCTCTCAGGTTCATTCCATCGGCGGACCAATTTTTTAAAACCACCCTGTTTTAATGAAGTTTCGTGCGTTTACTACTTTCCCTAGTGTTTGACCCTTCCAAGTAAACAGACGGACAACTTCTAACCTCTTTTATACGCGGACAATAAAACGGCCCGCAAGTCTCCTCCCCATTTTTTTCCTTTTACACTTGGCGGTAGCCCGACTGCTCTCCGCCTCGCCCTCACCCTTACTGTTCCCGATCCAGTCCACGCCTAAACCGCGATAGCGGATGTGACACTGAGGCCCGATGGCGGACGACCAGCACCGCGCCGGAGGGGACGCCGCCGTCGTGATCGTCGTCGTTGCGGAGGACATGGCGCCTTCGGCGGCGGTGGGATCGGGGGCGAAGGGGACCGCGAAGGCGCTGGAGGTGGCCTCCGTGGCCGTCGACGTGGCGACGGGGCCGGGTGGCCGAGCCGACAAGGACGGCGAGAAGGATCCGGAGTCGGAGTCGACCTGCCGGATCTGCCATTTGAGGTCGGAAGGCTCCGAGCTCTTCGAGCTGGGGTGCGGGTGCAAGGGCGATCTCGGGATCGCGCATCGACACTGCGCTGAGACCTGGTTCATGGTCAAGGGCAACAGGTTTTTTTTTCTTCCCGTAGACCTGATTAGTACCTTTTTTATTGTCTGGTTTGATTTCATCCCTAAAGATGGCGGTTTGTCGGATTACGTTTCTGAGCGCTGTGAGGGAAAGAAGGATTTTAGTACTTTTGATGCTCAGTATACCATTAATTGCTTGTCTTTTCTGATTGTTGTGGGAGAGATTAGGAATATTGAGTTCACAGAAAGTGATGTTTTTAGCCTAATAGTGAGCCGTTTGGAGTCTGTCTTCTGAAAACTTGGCTTCCTGTTGATTTCATTCCTATTGCAGTGTCGAAGGGTTAAACATGGAAGGGTCAGAATTCATTTTACTGTCGTGTCATCTTTACTGAGTCCTTTAGCCTATTTCTTTGTCGGAGTTTCTTATTTAAGCTATAAAAACTTGTCTCCTCTGGTTGCTCGTTGCCTCATCAATTGGCAGTTATTTAATATGGTGAAGCTGCTTTTGAGACTATTCAAAGTACTGAAACAGTTATATTCTGAGATTTCTTAGGTATGGATGTGATACTAGTCATTGTTCATCTATCATGTTTGCGACTAAGATTATATGTTTTGATTTATGAATTCTTGGAATTTGAAATTTCAACCCAATCATCTAAAGAATAGAAATAGATCCATCAATACTTATTATCAAGTTTCTGGTTGAAAGACCATTTATCCCCTTTGTTGAAGTTGTTGCTTTGATCCCACTATCAGGTCTATGGCCTAACACCTCATGGTTTAGTTAGATCAATGTTAGATCATGAACCAAGTAGAAAGGCAAGTGAAAAACAAAGTCAGTGACTAGGAAAATAAGATCAAGCTTACCAAAAAAGTATGAGGTGTTTTTGTTAAACTCGTGGCTTTACTTTATTCCCACATCTTTGTTGGATTAGATTTTGAATCGTGAGAACAAAATAAGTTATCTAGAGAATATCTAGGAACATAATTAGGGAATTCCAAGTTCATGACGTGCTCTATAGCATTCTAAAGGTTTGGTTTTGTGACCACATACCATATAATCAAAGTGTTTATATTTGATCCAATGTGTATAACTATGATTATGATCTACCAATTATCAGCATTACTATATATGATGATTAGGAAAAATGGTTCATACACTAGAGGAGCACCCATTATTATTATTTATTTATTTTGGAAAGAGCATGTGACAAGTTGAAATTCACATAATTTGAGTAATTTCAAGGTTTTTGCAGTTGTTTTATTTCTCAATATGGTAGCGTTGGAACCAGAAAGAATTTTGGCCACAGTGATCATATCAACTACATTCCTATATTTGGTAATCAAATAAATTTTTTTGTGAATTTCTACAACCTTCTCATCAGAAAACTATATTCAAAATGGTCTCCAAGTTTTACATAAGATAAACAAGAAGAATATGTAGCTGGGGTTTTACTGCCAAAACTTTCACATGATAAGATAAAATAAATCTGGCAGTTTTGAAACTAATAAACTGCACTAGCAAAATGCCTATTGATAGCTATATTATATGCCTATAAGGACATTTTTTAGTTACGAGTTTATCTTGATTAAGCATGTTTTTGTTTCAGACTTTTTATTAGAATGAATCAAAAATAGGTTTCATAGTTAATCATTGAGAATCATGGTTGCTAAATTGGTGTCGGTGGGCTCAGCATCTAATGGTTAGCAAATTTAAGTATCATTTTGTATTAGATTGGTTGGATCAATGAATTCGGGTGTAGAGAAATGTAAAAAAATAATAATGATGATGAAATGTAATTCATTCAAATAATTACCAAAAATGTTCAAAAGTACAAGCATGCATATCATTCATTAGTCAATATATGACTTTGTCTCAGACAATGAAAGCCTCGAGCTGCTTTATTGTCATAATCGAAAGCTTCGTTGGTGCATTCTGAAGAGTTGTGTTGCAATGGCCATAGACAACCAAGTACGAGATGAGGTTTCTGATCGCGGTTGCATTGCAGAAAGGTTCCACATGCCAAGTGATGTACGAAACGAGATGTTTCCCCTGTGATGACCAGAACTGAATGACATTTAAGTCCATGTTTGAGAGCATCAACCCATATCTATACTCATTAAGAAACTCAATACTCGTGCCCATCTCTACCCCCTCAATCGTCTTGGGTACCTATTACTGCTAATTTTACACTCTGTCGCTAAAGTTTGTTTCAAGGCATTCATAAGATAAATCCAATTTACTATATGACGGTGATACTGCTAATTTTATACTCTCTGGGTAAAGTTTATTTCAAGGCATTCATAAGAATAAATCCAATTTATTATATGAAAACAACTGGCCAAAGTTCGAATTGGCCTTAGTCACTAGGCATGTTATTTTTTTGATGCTTCATTATCATTTTTGTTCTTGATTTTCCTTTTGCCTCTTCATCAATCAGCACTCTTCTTTTTTTCCCTAAGCAATTTAGTTCTACTTTTCATTATTGTCATTTTGTATAACCACTTGTTATAAAGAATCTGCTGTTAATTCTTTGATCTCAGGTCAAACTTCTAACTTACCTACATGCTTTAGATGGTACTAGTTAATTATACTATTACAGTTTATTATATCACAAACACTGGACTATATTCATACATAGATTGTTACTGTCAACGTACTCCTTCAGCAAATTTGCAACTACACCCATGAATTTGATATCTTAGGCCTCGAGAAGAACATGATCTCGCTATCATATCTTTGCCACAAAAAACTCAATCAACCTTTTTTCCTCTCCTGTCTATTTTAAGTTCTTAAATGCTACAGTAGGACAACTGGACAGTGATTTCCTCTGTGGTGCAGATTCTGTGAAATTTGTGGTGCAAACGCAAAAAACATCACAGGCGAGAATGATAGCAAGTTCATGGATGAGTGGTACGAGAGGGGAGAATCGAGCCACCGAGACCCTTCCGAAAGGTGTAGTTGCTGGAGGCAGCAACCTTTCTGTAATTTCCTGATGGCTTGCTTGGTGATTGCATTCATACTTCCATGGTTTTTCCGAGTAAATATGTTCTGATATTTCTCCTATGCCACTCTCATCTCATGAACTATAGTAGGTCGAAAACATGGCTGTAAATATAAAATAAGTAGATTAAATCATTTGCATTTCTGCTTATACGTTTGGTTCTTCTAGTGTGCTTTCTTATCCCTTTTTTCGTTTTTTTTGTTTTTTTGTTTTAGTTCTCGTCTGTGTTGGATGTTGTATTTGTTATCATCATATAAGATGCCAGAAGAAATATTGCTATTTCTAGTTTGTGAAATTGCAAATGCAGAGAAGTTTTTTGTCAAAATCCAAGTCACTTTTAGCACAATTATCATGTCTCATAGACGTGTATCTCTGATGTTGATTTGATTTAATTTAATTTTAGATCAGTTCATTTGTCACGCAATTCAACAGTTTTTTTTTATAATGTATTCATTATAAACGTGTATTCATAACAAAAATGCACTTGCAGAGTTATTCATTCTTTTTCCCATATTAAAGCTTTTATTTAATTTCAGTGGCATGAAGTTTAGATATTGTTTTGTTATATTGAATGTTCATTCGATTTTCAAATCCAACACATTTCAGACAAGAATTAACTGAATTAATATTGGTCAAACCCGTTAAGACTAGGAGGAGGTGAATTGCTTCTAGCAAGACAAAAGATCAAATTTTATTAGGTGAAATTTATGGATCTTTTATCTTTCTTTTCTATTAGTGATTTATTTTCTTTTATATTGACTGTGAAATGGATTGATATTACTCCTCTTAATATTGGTTGAACTCTATTACCCCCTTAAAGTCCATGTAATGTTATCCAGAGAATATATCACGGACTTTCCATTATTTTATAATCCAATTGTGCAAAAAGGACAAACCCTCTCTCACGATGAAGAAAGAGTAAATTCTGATAGATATTTGATCTTATCGATATTTAATACAGAAGAATATTATAACATACTATTCATTCAATTTTATCCCTGAGGTCACCATTTTATAATTCAAGAAACATAGCTACCGTATTGCTTTTTTAGGTAATGTCAACCATGCATAATCGAACTCTTCAACAGGACAAATTCATCACGAACAAGCTCTATTATAAAAAAAAATAAAAATAAAATAAAAAAAAGTTATAATTCTCAACCAAAACTTCACGCATTGTTGAGATTTGCATTGACTTCTTATAAAATATGCATACGTATATACCTCTATATGATGCATGAAGAACGTCAGAGAGTGTCGTCGGAGTCGGATCAATCGAGCATCCTGGCGCATCTGGTGATGACGGTGCAGCCGCGCCGGTAAGGGTTGGCCTTCCCGTGCTTCTGGCAGTTGTAGTACGACTGCCCGCGCTGGCTGCACGGCACTTTGTCCTTCATCAGAGCGTCGTAGCTCACGTACCTCTTGGTCGTCGCCGCCGCCAGCGCTCGTCGGCTCGACTCCGTCGACATCGCCGCCTCCTCCTCCTCCTCCACCTCCAGCCCCCTTCCGGCGCCGGCGCACTCCCCGCCGTAGCAGGTTCTTGCAGCATCGAACGCGGCGGCCTCTGACTCGGCGGCGAGGCGGACCGCGGGGGCCAAGAGGAGGAGGACGACGACGAATAACGGAACGTACTTCAGCCGGAGAGACATCTCGAGGAGTCGATGGCGATTAACCGATCAATGCGTGCATATAATAAGGATGGTGGACCGACGGCGTCGCGTCGCTCGAGACTTCCATGGAGGAAACCGATGGAGTGGCTTCCTCCACGGAAAGCTAATGGCGGACACGCAGTGGGAGCTTCTCTGCTTTCGTATTATATGCATATTTAGAGGAGAAAACCGATATCTTCGCTCTCGCAGTGAACGGGGAACAGTCAAATCGATTAAAAAAAAAAAAAGGAGATTTTCGTAGAGCATTTTCCTTTCATCCATACAAGAACATGATGCCATGGAATCGGCGAAGCTCGTTTCTAACATATTAATCGAGAAATGATAATATTTGTGAAATGAATTTATCTGTCTTATCTTGATAAATCATGTCAAGATTACAAATTCTTTTCAATTTATTTTTTTCACACTGATTATAAAATAAAGTGATGGACAGTTAGATCGACAGTTCCAATCTTCCGTGTGAAATGGAATCGGCGAAGCTTTCGCAGAGTCGCAACGCGAAGAGAAAGCAGACGGAAAGGCAGAGCACAAAATCGGTTTACCGTGGGCGGCCGCACGTGCCGCCCACGTCCGCCGTGGGGCCCCGGACGAGTTGAGGAATCAGCGTGCGACAGACGCGGAGTGGCAAATCGGATATTTAATTCAACTTTCGGGGGCTATTTTCGAGGTATCTCCACCGGGCCTTTGAACTGCAAACCGCTTCGAGAATTGTTTAGAGTCTCTCTCGTTGCTTGCCCGACCACCCCGCTCCGTGACCGCCTCCCAGAGAAAGCATCGCTGGTCGCCGTCGAGAAGAATCTCGTCCGATTGGAACGCGAGCAGCCGATTGGTTGTGTCTGGCATCCTCCCGATCGGCGATGGCTTCCTCCACTATCCTTGATCCTGCCCGCTCCGCCGACGTTCCTTCCTGCAGGTCCCGCGATGAAGCCCGATCGCTGTGATTCTGAGCCCCAGTTGCCCACCTGCAGCCAGATACTCGGATTTGAGCTTCTTAACTTCCTCCCTCGCGTCCGCGCCGCTTTGCTCCCGTTAACTGCCACTGCCTCGCCCACGATGACGGGGACCAAACCGGAGTCCACGCTCAAGATCGTGAAGGGGGAGTTCGGGTACGTCCTCGAAGACGTTCCTCACCTCACCGACTACCTCCCCGATCTCCCTGTGAGTCAACCTTTTTTTTTTTTTTTGTTGAACTCTATCTAGCGGATTTGTCGATGCGAGCTTCTGTCGGATTGCATGAGGAAACTGAAAGTTATGAGAGAACAAATAGGAGTCCAGGATCGTTACGAGTTAAGTGGATTATGGCTTGATCTATCTGAGGTCTTAGTGCCAGATTGGTGCATGAAGATCTAATTAGACGGGGCACTATACTAAGCTAGGGTTTTTGCTTGATTTAACTTGGTTCGTCATTTTTAATACTTGACAAATGGTGTGAAAGGGAAGAAGAAAAAAAATGTTCTTGGATCGTTGCAGCATTGCAGTTTTGAACGATGTATGCAAGAAAGAATCTTGACACTCACTTGTAGGCCAACTTCGTCCACTGAAACTAATTCACGTGTTCATTTATTTTGGTTTTCAGATGGATTAAGAGCACTTTGTTTTGAACACTTGTATTCCTTTTGGGTTTATGTTAGTAGTAGTATCATTCCATTTTTGGTACTCTGGATCTACGAACACTTGTATTTGACTTTTCAAAGACAACTTAGATAATCGCTGTTTGTGAACTGTGCGTCTTTAAAATAAATTTGAAGTGCTGTGTTCACTCTTCTGATGCAGACATACTCCAATCCACTCCAAGACAACCCAGCTTACTCAGTTGTCAAGTATGTTCTTACACCCAATCTTGGAATACAATAGATGTGTTACTGGCAAACGATGATTTGTCATTTGTATCATACTGCTACTCTATACATTAATTCTAAATATTTCCTTGACAGGCAGTACTTTGTGGATCATGATGATACTGTTCCCAAGAAGGTAAGAAGTTTATTGTTGTGACATACTCTAGAGTTTGTTTTCAACTTTTAGCTGCAAAGATGTCATTGTTGTCTCATATGTCTTTGATTGTTTATGTGGAATAGTAAATTAAAATTTGAGCCTGTAGGTGGTTGTTCAAAAAGAGAGCCCAAGGGGAATCCACTTTCGACGTGCTGGGCCACGCCAAAGGGTATGTCGTGTGTTTCATGTTGCTGAATACATTAGTCATATTTATATGATCATTTCTAACTTATAGGTAATCTTGGAGATTTATTCAGGTTTACTTTGAGTCAGATGATGTGCTTGCATGCATTGTAACATGCGGTGGTCTCTGCCCAGGACTTAACACAGTGATTCGGGAAATAGTGTGTGGCCTGTCCTATATGTATGGTGTTAACAATGTTCTCGGTATTGAGGTCAGGACTAATTGTTGTTTGACAAAGTGCTTTCTTTCTTGGATATTCACATAATTCTCTATTTATTTCATAATTACAATGTACTTACCTGCATTAGTTTGATTCATTGAGTTGTAGGAAGCTTTGTTAAAAAACAAAAAAAAAAAGATTTCTGCATGCGGTACTGATTGTAGATCTAGGTCCAGGAGAGCTGGATCTATAATTGCTTGATCATTCTGGTGTGATTATATATTTGCTAACATAGTATTTATCCATTGTAGACATTAAACTTTAAGCCTCAAATGAACCTGCCTTTGGGGCTTGCCTAGAACCTTTTTTTTTTTTCTATTCCTCATCCATTATGCCTGTCATACCTTTAGCTGCTTGAGCTGGTTCTCTTGGTCTATTATGGGAACTTGCTAAATTACTCAGACAACCTTTAGATGCAGTGTAAAATGTTGTTTCTGCAGTGGGATCTTTATGTCCAATATACATTATAGTATAGAGAGTTACCTACAATTTTTTCCCCCTAATGTCATGAGACAAGATTTCCAAGCCTCGCAAATCAGGGTATCCGTATGAGTGTTCTAATGCACATATTATGTTCAATGTATGAATATCATGTGTTAAGAAAATGTATATTCTGGGATATGAAACTTTTAACTAGACATCGTTAGAAAAGTAGTTGATCTGGTTAGCTGACAAAAGATAGAAGTTAGCAGTAACTTCACACACTTATATCTGTTCAGAGTAGGCTGATATACTTAATTCTGAAGAGGCTTATGTAATGTATGTTCAAATAGTGTAAGATCATATATCTAATTCTAAGTAGTTGTGATGATAGATTAGATGTTGCTTTGGTTTAGTCAAGGATCCATGGATAGAGTTAGCTAGGCAGTGCTACAATATCTAGTTCTGAATTAGAATGGCGTTCAAAATGTTAATAATTGAATGACACAGATCCATGTAATATTTTATCTCGAGGATTTAGTTTCTAGATTTTTGTAACTTTTTGTGTTAACTTTGATTGACATTACAGGGTGGATACAGAGGATTCTATGCTCGCAATACCATACAGTTGTCACCAAAGAGTGTGAATGATATCCATAAACGTGGCGGTACTATCCTAGGTACATCACGAGGAGGTCATGATACCTCAAAGATAGTTGATAACATTCAAGATCGTGGAATAAATCAGGTAGAATTTAAACTCTACATTTGCTTTTGTTTGTTTGATGCTGGTGATGAGACGATAGATATTGGGATTGGCTAGCTAACAAATATTCATTATTCAGGTTTATATCATAGGAGGAGATGGAACTCACAAGGGAGCAGCTGCTATTTTTGAGGTAATCGTATAATCAAACTGTTATATCAGATTGTTCTACCGTAACTCATGTATAGATATGATGTAATGCCAGTTTTACATTTTTTTCTTAAAAAATCATCTACTATAAAAAAATTTCCGTCTTATTATATTATGAAGAATTTATTTTACATTGTGTGATTATGTTGTTGTTGATATCATTTTGGCGATGAACTTTATTTTCCCTTTGTAATCTGCTTTTGGCGAGTGGACAATTAATACATTTGACTTCCACTGTTATTTTTTTTCTCAATTATGTTTGCAGCTTCTAGTTTTGTAATATTAGAATAGGATGAACTGATCAATAAATTTCTCCATGATTATTAATTGTAGGAAGTTCGGAGACGATGTCTCAAGGTTTCTGTTGTTGGAATCCCCAAGACGATAGATAATGACATAGCGGTATCAGTTTTTCCCTTTTTTCTCTTTCCTTCCACCTATTCTTTGATATTTTATTATGCCTAAAAACTCTTATCCAGTTCATCATTACATTTTGCGTTGTAATTCGGATTCAGGTTATTGACAAGTCCTTTGGTTTTGATACTGCTGTTGAAGAGGCCCAGCGTGCAATTAATGCTGCACATGTAGAGGCTGAGAGTGTTGAGAATGGTATCGGAGTTGTGAAACTAATGGGTCGTTATAGTGGTAAAACTCCTTCATTGCCATAAATACTGTCTCATGGTGATCAGTGATATCTTTTTCTCAAACCGTGTACTCCAATGTCAGACAATTAACCGAAAAATAAACATTGTGGATAATTTTTGCATTAAGTATATAATAACATACTTTGACATTTATTAGAAATGCACACGTTTTGATATCTGACCAACCTCATGCATATCCGCAAGCTGGGTGAATTATAATAAATCATGAAAAGTTAGATGGGATATGATTTTCCACTACCTCAATGCTAGCAAATTTTCTGAGTATGAAAAGCATCCAAGGCAAGTTTTTCTTTTTTATAATACTTGAACCTCTAATGGTGCAGGGTTCATAGCTATGTATGCAACACTCGCAAGCAGAGATGTGGTTAGTGACATTGATATTTCCTTGATTTGCATGTAATAGATCTTTGTAACAACTGGCTGAAACATTTGGTTTTATAATTTACCAAATGAATGACTGAAAAATGGTATTCTTCCCTGTGGATCAACATTGTTGATTTGTTCCTTTTCTCCTCCCACTTAGGACTGTTGCTTGATCCCAGAATCCCCCTTTTATCTGGAAGGAAAAGGTGGTCTTTTTGAATATATAGAGAAGACCCTTAAAGAAAATGGACATATGGTCATAGTTGTAGCTGAAGGAGCCGGACAAGATCTTATTGCTGAAAGCATGAAGTCAATGGAGCATGAAGATGCCTCTGGGAACAAACTGCTTCTAGATGTTGGTCTATGGTTGTCTCAGGGGATAAAGGTGTGTTTCAAATTCAAACCACAACCACTTTCTATCTACCTATATGTTCAGTCTGGAGACATTTCCATTCTATGTCCCTCATAGTACTTGATTCGTGTGTCTATCAACTTTAAAAATTGTCTTAATAGGTTTCGAATTGTACATGATGCTCTCGTATATTCGTATGTGCTACTGTTAAACTTCTAATCAATCTTTTTGAAGGATCAAAATATCCACTGGACTTCAAGCTAATTGTTCACATTTTGCTGTTGCATGATGCAGGATTACTTTGCGAGAAGACAAAGGATGGTGATAAATCTTAAATATATAGGTATTTTACTAGATTTCAATCAATCATGCATCTAATTTTGTTAACTGGAAGTGTAAAAGATTATCTTTGGGGATGCAGATCCAACGTACATGATTCGGGCAATTCCTAGCAATGCTTCAGACAATGTTTACTGCACACTTCTGGCACAAAGCGCAGTACATGGGGCAATGGCTGGGTACACGGGTTTTACTGTTGGGCTAGTGAATGGGAGGCACACTTACATACCATTTGAGGTAAGTTCTATATATGATTTTTTAAGCCCGCAGTGTTAAACATGGAGCCAACATACAATCACATGAAAACAACTTATTAGCCGGAACTGTCTTTGATTAAATTCCCTATTGACTCAATCGTGTAGTTGGAGTTTTCATTATATGTCAGTTCTCACAGATGTTTTCCTTTATTGTGTTGATCATTTTTATTGATGAATATCAAGGGGAAACTGAATTTCTGAATTAATATCTAACTCTAAGTTGATAACTTGACTTGCAATCTGACTCTAGGGCTTATTGCTTTGCATTGGAATTCTTCAATAATGCAAAAGCATATCATATATCTCCATTAGAAATAATTCCTTCAAGTCCATGTTGGTCTTCCTGTTTCGTGCTTACAGTGCTCTTATATAGAAAATAAAACATTCTCAAAGTTTTCGATTGTCCACTTTCAATTTGATCCATTTCCACATTTTTATTGCTAACTATTTTCTAGAAACTGAGAACAGAAATTGAAAACTTTCCTGCCAAACGCAGCAGCCTCACAATTTGATTCTTTAGGAAGAATTTAAAAAGTTTTGAAACAAATCATGTTCGAACTCATTACATGAATCATCTCGAACTATAGAACCAAGCACATTATTTAGATTACTGATCTGTCTTTCAGATACTACTCCCTGTAAAATATGCACTTTGGTTAAGCACAGTATTATTTATCACAAAATTATCAGGTTGGTTATGTTGCCATTTGACATGATCGGGTACTTTAGTTGTCTTAGCAAGCTAGAATTCATGGAACCTTTATGAACGTTTACTTCAATTACCAAATTATATTATGATATGAAAACAGTTGACCCTAATGCATGATTGAATTTGGGCGGTTTAATTGTTTAAACGTCTTATACTGATGTCTGAGGTGCTACTATTTACTAGCTGAAGTACAAATCTTTTGTTTATATATCGCAGAGGGTGACAGAAAAAGGAAATAAGGTGGTCATTACTGACAGAATGTGGGCAAGGCTGCTTTCTTCAACAAATCAACCGAGTTTTTTGTGTTCTAAAGATGTCGAGGAGGAAGCAGATAAAGCCGGCGACTTACAGAAACCAACAGTGGATGAGATAGAACGCTTGGAAAATGGTTCTGGTATTGAAAATGCGATATAATGTGGAGGATGAGGCAGCAGCATCTATTAATTAATGGTTCTCTCTTTATTATGATATAGGACAAGTAAACGGACCAAATATTATTTAACTAAGGAACAAGGATTATGTGATAGCTGGACTGTATTTTGAATGATCAGTATTGTAATAATTTATAAAATTTGTTAGCGAACGTAGCTGAGTTTTTTTGGTCTGTTAAATTGAATGTGTTGCCGGTAATATTTCTAATTAATTTACCGTAAAATGTAGTGTCCATGCCAACCACTGCTAACAAAGGTGTTCAGCTTTTATATTGTCTTAATTTTTTTTTCCATTTTTCATATGAGAACCCATGAAGATGTTGAGCGACCTCACAAGTCTTAATTTATATATATATATATATATATATATATATATGTTTGTGTGTTCAAAAAGACTCTATAAACTTAGACAAAGGTGGAAGCTTTTTAATTCAAATTGCTCTACTTCTTTAAGCTTTCTTTACATCCTTAGAAAGAAATGAGGATTGTTTTGAGTAAAATTCCTTTTAAGAGTTATAAATATTTACCCCATTATCTCTCATAAAGAAATTAAATTAATGAATTAATTCAAATTAGTTAATTCCCTTGATTAGGATTTTCATGTGGCAATAGCATCCTTTCATGATCAACTCTTTGATTTAATAAAAAGTGATAAATTACGAAAAATTTTATCTAATCTTTTTGTATGAAAAAGATCGAGAACCCAATAAAGCATAATTCATATTGTGATATTGCGTTACAATAAAAGATGATTATGCTCGTCTCCAACATCCTTCACCATCGGAGTCTCGACGATGATGAAAAAAAATAAATCACGAGAAAATTATATCCCTTGACTCAATAGTCAAAAATAACAAAAAAACTTCTAAATTAACAATACCATCAAGATCCTAGAGAATTGCAACGTGTTATGTCGGCATTTCCAGCTAGAATGCTTCTGATATTTCTTTCTTCTCGCTTTCCAAGCCAATTCTTCTGCCACTTCGTCTTCATCCTCTCAACTATATCTGGGATGCACTTTCATCTTCATTTTCTCAGTAACAGTGGAATTCATCCCGTCCTACAAACCTCACCCTTTACTCGTCTATTCTCATCCTTGCCATTTGAGCCAATGGCGAACCTCTCAAAAAATCAAGTTGGATGACCAAATTATTAATATCTTATAAAATTAGACCACAAAAGAGAACCTTAGTACACCAATATAATTGCTGCAATATGCCCAATAGCTCTTTCCTCTGGAATTCTACGTTGACGAAGACTTAGTGCACCAAACTACCTTGCTATAAAACTAGACCACATTAACTGAAATTGTGATTATATATATATATATATATATATATATATATAACCATCACATTAACGGTCTCCTTCGACTGTCTTTACCGATAGAGAAAATAAATCAGGAACCTAAATGGTAAGTACAAAGAAGAGAATTGATCGATAGCTCAGAATCATATTCTCTCCGGGAATTAACTCCTGCCCATTAAAAATTTATCCCTTTATACTTACCAACTAGACTAGCCCCAAGGGCTAACAGAAATTGTGATTCAAGACAATGACCAGACATGAATCTCTTGACGAAGTATAGGTGGCTGATAATGATTCAAAACATAATATACTGCATCTGACCAACAAAAAACATAAACTGCACAATGCAGCAGCAGACATGAGTACCATGGCAACTGGGCATTCAAAATAGAAGCAAATGTTCACCAAATTTGATCTTTGGAATGGAAAGGGGCACTAGGAGTGCGTCCCAAGGTGCCATTGTTTCAAAATTTAACCATGCCGAGTAACCTTGCTATTGAAGATATTGGCTCTTGGAAGTATATAAGAACAAGGGTTCTCAGGAAGTCATTCTAGGTATTCAAAATCATCAGTTATCCCAACCTGCAATTTTGAGCCAAACACTCAGAATCCAAAATAACTCCTCCCTAGAAGCAAACGTTGCAGAGAATAAGGTCACAATATCAACGTTGTAAAAGATGGCACCTTTAGAAGGCATGTCAAATGAAAACACAGATATTGCCTTGTTTGTGAATAAGCCTTGTGGCTAAATAAGTGGCTTGTTTTTTTACAATTTAAAAAAAAAATAGAAAGACTTTTTAATCATGTAAATTCAAATGCAGTAGAAAGTAGAGGAAGGTTTTCTATCCCACTACAAAAATTGTTATTTTACAACCTAAAATGATTGATGTCCAAGTCATCAAGTAGACCTCTGTGGACCTACACATACCCTATATTGAAGAGGAGTCCCCTGATTTAGGACCACCCTCTTGGGCACACTTTCGGCCTGGTGGTTGAGAAACCAACAGAATCAAAATCACAAAGAGAACTTGCTTGAAGGCGTCAAATAACGTGCAATGTGAGTGTGACCGAACAAGACAGCAGATGCAATTGACAAAAATACATGGCATTTAGCAATGACCGATAGCTCGCGTTATTTCATGAAAGAATTCTTATAATATACCTCCTTGTACATGTGTTCGAGTTGTTCTTTTGCTTGAGGGAAGTTGGTCGAACACCATTGTTGTAAGGTAAATATGTTGTCTGATTATGTATGAGACAAAATAATCAATTTCATAAAGAATTCATGCTCATTTGAACAGAAATTTGATAGCTAGGGATATACCTGTCCATCTATTAGCTGCTGCATGTGCAACCTCCGTTGCATCTTCTGTTATATCACCAAAAAAAACATAGGAAAACTGACGATAAAGATTTATTGTCGAACTATATGCATAAAGAAAGGCTGCAAAGAAGATGAAAGAACTTTTTAATACAAAGCAAGACAAAAATTCTTACTCATTTGTTCCAATGCAGCTGGATCATTATCTGCATAGGAGGCTAATTCTTCCTGCAATGAAAAGATCAACTCAACGGCCAAGGAAAATGGTCATCAAAACGCAGTAAAAACTATGGGCAGTTGCCTTTAGCTTCTTATGCTGTAACTCAACAGCCTTGAGCTCTTCCAATGCTGCCTCTCTCTCATCCTACATACAGGTGATGCCAAATGAAAAAAGAACAAGTTCTGTCAAAGCTATTTATGGATATAACAGGATAACAGAAGATCAGAACTCTGTAATCAACTCACAGACTCCTCCCTGCCTTTTTTTAAGTTGTCCCTTTGTCCAGTAAGTTCAGAAAAGCGCTTTCTACAGTTTGCAAGCTCGGATTCTAGTTTGGTTCGTGTGTTTCTCAACTGTTTCAAATCCTCTTAGCAGATAAGTGTATGGATAATCAGTATCAGTGGTTGGTAAGAATTCTAAAGGCCAACAGATGATACCTGATTACCAGCACAACTAGGCAGACTCCAAAAGTATACCTGGAAAGACCATAAGAAAATCATAATCATAACTATTATTATTCAAGAAGAAAAGCTTAAAAGAAGCAACAAGCGACGACAGATGATGATGATCAACTTCTTTTGTGTTGCAAGCTCTTTTCTAGGAAAGGATTCCTTCCATGTTTACCCAGAAATCTAATTTTACAATGGCTGTCTAGCATGTTTCCATTTCTTAAAACCAACTATTTGTTATTTAATAGCATTAAAACAAATAAACACGACCATTTTAGGTGAATTCTGTAATATCAATTTTTTTATTTTTGTGCGGAAGAAAGGCTTGCCCATATGTATTAATAAAATTATAGCAAAACAATAATAATTACATGGTAAGAGAAGAAAATATGTTTATAGAAGGGGGAAGTGAGAAAGGGTCTGTGCCTGAACTGAAGCATGAAAAAACCGAAGGCTGCAATTAAATGAATTTGGAAAGACATTCAAGATCAGTCAAGGACTAACACTGCAAAATCCTACAGTTATGTTTACACCCAATCATCCCCATCATTTATCTGTTTGTGAAAATTTGCATTCATGAACTTGAGATCTGCTAAGGAAGTGTTCCTACACGAAAGGAGTCAGTCAAGGAGTTTGTGCGGACCATTTATCTCTATGGACAAGGACCTTTGCTCACTTCATAAAGACCTTTCATCTTCTCTAAGCACTAGTTTCTTTTGATAGTTAGGCTGTTGAAAAGACCAAGTCATGAAGTCTCTGATTCCTACATCATCAATGGCTCACCCTATGTGGTAGGCATTTTGCCAATAAGCTTCCTCAAAACATATGTTGCATTTTCAGGAACTTTCTTCCAGCATCATGTCGTGGTAGTCTATCAGGCAAATATGCTTTTGTACTAGCAGATCCTTTTTGGGGCAGCTGGCTCACAATTAATAGTTGATTGAAGTAAAACCTCCTTAAAGGAGCCAACCATCAATAATGTTCCAGGTTTTGTATCAGAGGGCACAACTTTCCACCAACTCCGACTTGATAGGCACCATGTCCTCTCCATACTTTGCTTGTAGAATGCGATGATTAGTTAGCAATGAATTGTGAGAGTGGAGCCCAAGATTGCTCATGCTGACATCCTTTAAAATTCCAGCTATTTACATTGGGCCACCTAGTGTGAAAGGATAGATGCATCACACACTTCAATGTAGTCTTTAGTTTAGTGTCAATGACATGGGGAGCAAAGGTGCCAAACGCTTGATGGTTGGAATCTGTTTGCCACCATAAGATCCGTGTTAATATTTAGTACTCTTAGACAACAAAAAAATGAGGTTAATATCAACGCGCTCATGTTGAAACATATACCTTCTGAGTACACATTAGAAAAATATATTATTCAGCATCTTTATGTACAATTTATGTTGCACGAATAAATGAGTAAAGTCTCCCCCACTAAAGTTTTTTTTTTAAATTATCTCTCACTTGGATATCAACCAAGATAAGGATGTGAGGAACTTTGGCTAGGTGAACGGTAAGACAGGACACAGTTAATTTTGAAGCATAAACTACAACTAATCACATCTGAGCTTCTACTAGGAAAAAGACAGTGCCTAGCTCAAGGAAGGCAATTCACATGTGCAATAACTTGCAAAAAGTCAATCATGTATTTGAATTTTAATTATCAAGAAATTGTCAATTCAAATAGTTGGCTACTTATTGAGCGCAATATGGATTTGTTACATATAATACATGCATAAAACAAAATTAACTTTCATCGAATCATGGGAAATGAACTCACGGAAGTGCCTATTTTGTCCTTCATAACAAGATCATCATCCACTAAGCTTTGCACAACATCCTTCACTGACTGACTTATGACACCTTTCTTTGGACCCAACTTCTCAAGCTCTTTAAGCTAAAAAATTAAAACATAAGATAATATGGTCACTAATAATTGTTTCTAATGATGATTGAAATAAGTAATTCTTGCGATAGTATTTAAAGACAAGCATATAAACAACAAAGACTAACAACAGTAGCTTACTGGTGCAGAACTTCAAATGATGTAACCATTTTGGGTAAGATAGAATAAATTATTGGATGCTACTTCTGGAATATTAGCCTAAATGGTCCCATAAGGACCAGCCATAAGAAAATTCTTCCACTTATAGTTCTGTATTGTAGAACACCTTTTTCAACCAAATAAGGTCAAGGGTCACTTGTTCAAGTTAGCAATTTGGGATACTTTTGGATATTATCTCATGAGATATGAAAGCTGCATGAGTGAATTCAGGGATCACCAATGGTTCAGCCTTTCTTTTCTTCTTGCCCTCCCTATGTATCAGTCATCTTATACTTATTTCTTAAACACTGTATATCCTGCCTCCTCTACACAATCAATGATTTCTATACTAAAATCATACCAACTAGTTGGCTGTCTTGTCCTCATCCATTACTCAAGAAAAATTCTTAGATGGAGTTTGAGTTTCAAGAAAATCACTATTGGCCTCAATGAAGATCTTTCTTCAGAGCCTTTGACTATCTCTCTCAGTATTAATTTCATTACCTGTTGTTTCTTTGACAATCTGATTTCTTTCATATTTCACTCATGAGTGGATCACTATTATTGATATTAGTTGTAACTTGTAAGAAGGATCACATAGATTTACAAATGACATTTAACAGAATATTTAATATCCATAAATTTTAGTGCATCAATGCTACCTCTAACAACACAATTAGTAAAAACAACATAAGAACTGGTGTAAATACTCAAATAAAAGAAATAACACTATTTGGAAGAAAATTAGAACTCATTATCTGCTTAAAAACTATTAGGTAAATATTCATTTAGTATATGATCTTACTCCATAGACCAAATCTATCAATGCTGTACCAAAAAGTTATGTATCAAACAACACTATAACTGAGATCTAGTATTAATATCGACTAATGAACTAGAAAGCTTACAAGGAAGAAGCCTTGGGACTCGTAAAAGATTTGGAGAATCTGCTCACGCTTCTCCTCCAAAGAAAGTCCTCTTTTCTTAGACTAGAAAAAAAATACAACAAAGGGTAAGCTAATACATCTTTTACAAGGAAAGCATTGTTCACTCAAATCCAAAGAATGGAAACAAATGTAATTTCACAGACGATTAGATAGTTAAGAATAGCTGTTAGTACAAAACTAAGGACTCACCACTTTGCCTATTACAGGGCATTAGCAAAGACCTGGCATAAGCAGTCATCATTTCTCATGCTAAATGTAGTAAAGGATTCAAGCATGAAGTAATTACTTGACAAATAAATCAACAGCCTAATCTATTTCATTCTGAATGAACCGTAAGCGACCATTATTCCTTTAACACAGCAACAGAGTAAAAAGAATGAGAATAGTATTAAAATCAATTATTTTAAGTTCCAAATTATATTTAAAGAACATTAGCATAATTTTCATAACTTCTTCTAGAAGTGCATCACGTTTAGTAACTATCAGCATGCTCCTGGCGAATAAAAATTAACAGCATAAACCTGGATTTTTTATTTTTTTTTTCGTCTCTTGTTTCGACGAAGAGCAAGAATACATGAGCCAGCAGCCTCATGTATTCCCAACTAGAATGATTAAACAAGCATCGCCATAAATTCCCAACTAGAATCAGTTCCAAAATCTAGTTTCCCTAAACCCGTAACTTTTTCTTTTCTTTTTAATTAAATGAGGGGAAAAGTAGCGAATGAGAAAGATATGCAATCTCCGGATCTTTAAGCCTGTTCCTAGCTCCGCAGCAAAGAAGAAAACTTATCGCAGAACGGCTCCTCGCGTTCTATTCCACCAAAGACGATCTACAGCATTAATGCAGAAGCGACGCGAGAACTAGGTCATCGTCGGAACGCATATACAAACCTTAATAGGAGAAGAAGAAAAAATGCCGGAACCAACAAGAATGAAAGACAAGCGATCAGATGGAGGAAGGGAACGTACCATCGGAAGATCCGACAGCGAGGGCGACCAGACGAGGGAGAAATCGCGTCGAGCGGAGCAGCCAAAGCCAGTGACATCATTTTACTCTGAGTTGCACTGCCACGTAGGAAGGGAAACAAATGCATAATGCCCCCTAGAACTTAAAAAAAATAAAATTTATTCAATTTATGGACTTCTAACATGAGAACTCGACTCGAATGCACTCGAGCTTGGAGTGGATTTCGATTAGAGTTGTCAAACGGATTAATTCATGGTAGAGCGAACTAATCAGTCTTAAATTCAATATTTAGCGAGGAGGGGAGGGGCGAGCTGACCCACTATTTTGGCGAATTAAAAAATCTTCAACCCAAGGTGGGTTACGGATTAAGTAGGTCAATCCACGAGTCAAAAAATTAAAAAAATATATCTAAAATTACTGATGCATTAAGGGCTTGAGACAATGATCGGTAAAGTAGATGGGGTACCATGATTAAAAAATAAACATTTAAAGTAACTAAAATCTTATAATTGAAATTCAATTATCGACCTAAAAAATTGAGTATCGATGTTTTTTATTCCTTTTCAATGTTTCAAAATATCCATAATTTGATAATATACAAATGTAAATTTTTTCTCTTCTAAATAGATATTTAATTGAGATTTTCTAGTCTTTGAAATTATTTGATTTTAATATGTAATTATTTTCTATATTGGTTAGAATAATAGTGACGAGATAATATAAAATAATTAGAGAATAAAAAAAATAGAGTACTTCATCAAATATTCTTTTATTTTTTCCTCCTGACTTCTTTTATACTTTGGTATGGTATATGTATGATAGAAGAAGATTATGATGGTGAAAATCTTATTTTGTTAATATTAAAATATTGGTCAAAAAATTTATACAATTTTATTTTTATACGTTCCATCTTTTGATATTTCTCAACCCACAGGTCAATTTGTGCCTACGATTAGAAAACCTGCCTAGACCCGCAAATTAATAAGATTTCAATCCAATCCGCTTAAATTATTTGACGAAGCGGATCAATCCGACGGATCCAATTCAACTTAACGGCTCTAATTTCGATGGATTCAAGAGATAGAGGCAGGCTTGAGTTAAAATTTCAAAGTGAAATGACATTAAGTTGGTTTAGACAATAAATAATCTAAAGTTTAGTCGCGAAGTTTTCGATTGTCGAATCGACTTTCAAATAATGTTTTATTAGTCGACTTGAATCCGAATCTTTTTGTAGGTTTGTGGTTGTATGAGTGAAGGAGTTCTTGAGTTGCACGTAGCCAAGTGATTTACATTCGATCGATCGATCATCATTTATTTTGTATATAATTTCACTACATCTTGATTTGGTTGAATGGTGAATTAATCGTATATATACCACTAAACTACAAAATTGGTATAATGAATTTAACTATAATCACAGGTAACACACACTGCAATTAATCTAACAAATTTTAAATAGTTACAATTAAAAATGAAAGAATAACAGATGATACATAATTTATAATAATCTCAAATTTTAAAACGACAATAATCTATAAAAAAAAGATATTATTATTTTTAAATATGCCAAGTAACATCTATAGCTCCGCTCACTTAAGGATAATTATTAATTTTAAAAACATTGATGCTGCCCAGGATCGAACTGGGGACCTTTAGTGTGTAAGACTAACGTGATAACCACTACACCACAGCACCTAATGTGATGATTTGTTTATATATTTATAATGGAGCTGTTAAAGATATTTTTTGCCAACTAAAGTCAAATCCAATAATAGTAATCGTGATTTACTTGTATCACTGATTCGGGTGTCCAAATGTGGCAAAAACTAATACGAAATGCAATCGCAACGTCGATAAAGATATTCAACGTTGTTCGACATCTCATTCATTGACAAGGTAAATAGTTTCAAATTCCTTTGGTCCATCTACCCTTCTCCAAGTATTTTCGCCGATTCTTGCATCATTCTCGATAAGTATCAATAAATTTTAATAGAATTCTCCTTAATTATAATTTGACATAATAATAAAATTGATATTTTATGATCTAGAGATCACGTAGAACTCTGCACGATGAAAATTTCATACACCCGACTATCTTTCAGACTTCTCTACCTTCCAAACTCAATCACCATCCATTGAAATTACAATATACCATCGTAGATAAGATATACGTGCTCTTAGAGATTTCCTTCGAGCTCAATGGACATCCTCGAGTCCTTAGTCTAATCTTAGTTCCTCGTTCGGCCCATGATATTCAACATCCTTCGTGCTTAATCTTCAATCTTCGTATCACAAGATCCTCTCATCTTGAAATTTCTAATTTAATAAGTTAATTTTATTTTTTTTTATAATTATGCACTAACATCGAATACACATCTAACTTGTTTAGATAAGGCAAAACCTAAAGTATATTTACATAAGTACAAAAGCTCAAAAACCATTTGATCTAGTGAAGCCACACTAGACCAATTCAAAGTTTGCCTGAGTCCAAACAAAGAGTACGAGCAAATGTCATCTTGACTCTTCGACGATCGTTCGATGCATGACAAAGCGTTCTCGAGGGCTCGCATGCCTAACCATTCTAGGCACTCAGAGACTCGACCTCGCAAACACATGCCAAACCTAAACCTACCAATTGGTCATGCACAAGTTCCATCCTGACTCACCTCTTACCAAATCCTACTGTTGCCTTATATTCAATTGAGCCATTAATTAGCACTCGAAGTGAATTAATTAAGCTTAACACATTTTCACTTTGCCTAATTAACTTGGTTAAACTGAAGCTAAGCTTAAAGCTCTGTAGCAATTAATGCGTCTAACTACGACACTGACTCTCCTTTTCTAGCTAGCTTGCACTGTTAATGAAAGAAGAAAATGTTTTCGAGTATATATAAATGTGTTAATTAATTATTTCTGGATGATAAACTAATCAATGAACGAGAAAGCTAAACATGTATGTATTCACTTAAACGGCCTTATTGCGAAGAGTTTTAAGGACCAAATTGAAAGCAAAACTGTTCGAAGATACATTTGAGATGCAAATGATGTAGTTAAGCATGCGATTAAAGGTGGATTAGATGACGTAATCTGACCATAGATTGTGGTCAAAGTCGCGCATAGGCTGCCCTTCGTGCGCCGGCGGGCTGTCATCGCCGCCGATCAGCCTCGCTGGGTTACCCACCGCGGTGGCCCTCGCCGGCACGTCCATGAACACCACCGCGCTCGCCCCCACCTTCGCGCCCTCCCCAACCGTCACGTTCCCCAGAATGGTCGCCCCCGCGCCGATGAGCACGCCGTCGCCGACCTTGGGGTGCCGGTCGCCGGCCGCCTTCCCGGTGCCGCCGAGGGTCACGTGGTGGAGTATCGACACGTCGTTCCCGACGACGGCCGTCTCGCCGACGACGATCCCGGTGGCGTGGTCGAGCAGAACGCCGCGGCCGACGCGGGCGGCGGGGTGGATGTCGACGCCGAAAACGTCTGCGACGCGGGACTGGAGGACGAGCGCGAGCGGGCGGCGGCCGACGGCCCAGAGGAGGTGGGCGGCGCGGTGGGCCTGCAGGGCGAGGAATCCCTTGTAGTAGAGAAGGCAGTGGGAGAAGGAGCGGAAGGCGGGGTCTCGGCGGCGGGCCGCGAGGAGGTCGTCGACGGCGGCAGAGAGAAGCGGTGGCGCCGAGGAGAAGGCCCAAACAAAGAGGTCGTAGAGAAGCGTGGAGAGGAGGGTGGAGGAGCAAAGGAGATCAGCGAGGTGGAAGGAGAGGCAACAAACGAGGGAAGAATGCGAGAGGACGGTGGCATAGAGGAAGCTGGCCAGCGCCGGCTCCTCCTCCGCCACGCTCCGCGTTTCCTCCTTTATCTGGGACCAGATCCACGCGTCCTCCGCCTCCGACTCCGGCTGTGAGAACGTCTGCATCGATGCGTGCGTCTCCAACGTCAACCCACAGGCGTCTTCCACATCTTCCGTCGCCGGATCAGCGATCGTCTCCCTCGCCGCCGCCATCGATCGCTCTCTCAACTGTTGACCCATAAAGAAAGAGGTAGAGAACGGCTCCGAACTGTATTAACTTTAAACCGTGCCTTATAATTTTGCTTAAAAATAAGATGCATCGGTTATGTATTCGTTAAACCAAAAACCCGTTAACCCAAAAACTCATAATCTAAAAATCATATATCAAAACTTAAAAAAAAACAAACAAACAAAAAAAATAGATAAATCAGATAAATAAATTTAAAAATAGACAAAATAAACCAACAAAATATTATTTAAACAAATGCTTTCGAAGCATTATTTAAGTTGAAATTTAAAAAAAAAATCTATTTATTAGACTCGGAAGAAGGAGTGTTGAAATATTTAATAATTTTATTTGATAAATTAGTTTAATTTTATTAGTAAAGATTATTAGGAATAATAAATTATGTATTGATAAAAAAAGAAAAATCAATTTAAGAGTTAATGTAATTTTAATTTCCACTTGTATTTATGAGAACGTACGTAGCTTGAGAGATTATAAACTCATGGCAGTTTTTTTATATATTCCGTAAGAATATTCTACTTTTTTTCGTGGATGTAGATGTAATTGCATCCAGGTTCATTGCATTATTTAACATTAGTATGAAACAAGATTTAGTCTACTCATTAAACAAGTTTAATACACCAAAGCAAGCTCATGATCAATAAGAAATTAGATTGTTAAATCATCATCTTGGATTAAGATAATCATCTACAAGTATTCTCTTTGGTAGTTCTTGTACTTTTGCAAATTTATTAAACTATCTGAATTTCTATTTTTTTTAGTTATAGTTCTGCTAAAAAGTACAAAAAATAAAGGTATCATCTAATTGTATATTTTTGAAAATGTAAAAAAAAAATATAATGCTAATTATCATTTAAACTTTATAGGTAAAATATCATAATTGCTGCAATTATATATTATATTCATGGTTATTATAGTTATAAATTTAATATATAAGTCCCCCTTTGGCTAAATAGTAAATAATTTTCTTTTATCTTCCTTCCATGGAAGTAAATATTTAAAGAGGTCATAAGGTAATGACACGTTAGTTAATCATTAATCATGAGACTCCTTTATGTATTTTCAAGAGTCGATTTCGTCCTTCAATAAAGTGCATTGTGCGGATAGTGATGTTCGATGTTTTCTGTCTCAGCATGGTCGGTTCTTTCCGGTGTCACATGAGTTCCAACGTACGCTGATCACATATCGCCCTGATTCAACCTCGTCAACTGATGACGTTAGCCGTGGAATCGAGGTCGATTGACCATCAAAATTGAATGTATATATATATATATATATATATATATATAAAGAGGGAATATAAGCATAAAAATATAAATTATAAAATTATTTTTTTTATTTGAATAATTTTAACTGTTTTATTTTATTTCTGTGTGTGTGTGTAATTTAGTAAATTATCCATCAAAATAAGTTAAGTGATTTATTTTTGTGTGACTTGCTCTTTCAAGGCCCTTATCAAAATTCGAAAAGGTGAGAGGGGGTTATATGAAAAATATACATCATCTTGGGTCTTCCCTCCCTATAAATAGGCGGCCATCAATCCTATCGCTTCGTAGTCTCCACGTGTCCGCCGGCGAGCGAGATGCGCAGCGGCAGCCATGGAGGTCGTTAGCCTCAAGCCACTCTCTAGGGCTGCTCTCGCTGCTCGCCTTCGGCCCAAATTTACTCACTGCTACTCCCAGACCCCCGAACCCTCGCATCTTCCCGTCATCTCCTTGGATTCTTCCGCCGGCCGTTTCCCTGCCGGCGCTTCTCCCTTCAATCCCTTATGCCTCATCATCCACTCCTTCGGCGGGTTCGTCTTCCCCCGTCTTCCAAAGGCGCAGTCTTGGATCCATGGCGGTCTGCCCGATGGCTGCAAACGGCAGCGAGGGAGTTTTCTGTGCTGCGGCGGGATCGGGACGTTTCTGATGAGCACCACATCGGCCGCATCCAAGGACCGGGTCAGCCCATTCCTGTGGACGCTTGCCGGAAACCCAACTTTCATGTCGGGTCTCGTCGCGTGGTCCCTGGCTCAGACCATCAAGATGCTCCTCAACTTCTTCTTCGAGCGGAGGTGGGACATCGGGGTGCTGTTCAGCTCGGGAGGGATGCCATCATCGCACTCCGCGCTGTGCACGGCGCTCACAGCCTCCGTGGCTCTGTGCCACGGGGTGGGTGACTCGCTCTTCCCAGTGTGCCTAGGGTTCAGCCTCATTGTCATGTATGATGCGATTGGTGTCAGAAGGCACGCCGGCATGCAAGCTGAGGTGAGAGTTCCTGTCTTTCGATTCAGTTACTATTCGCCAATAGAGCAAGAGGATACATGACATCTCTCTTTTCGACAATTTAAGTGACTATTTGTTTCTCCATTATGCTATGATTGTAGGTAACAAGCTGATGACTCATTGAGTTTTTGAGGTAGTGTTCATGTTTAGAGAAGATAATATGTTATTGCAATCATATGATGACCATTAGAAGGTATAAATTTCGACTCAACATATACTCTTTTAACTCTAAAACGTCTAATTTGGGATTAAGCTTACATGACACATAATATCCAATGCTCTTTACAATCGCCTTCGAGATGGGGAATAGATACCTTATATGTTCAACTTGCAAGACAAACTAGAAAATGTAGTTTCATACAATTATAATTCTTGCATGTAGGTGAAATAAAATTTAAGAAGCTAACAATTCAAGTTATCGATGATCCCATTGACCTCTTAGGTCACTAAAAGCTATAGATATAGTTGCTGGAGTTTGCATGAGAACATTTCTTGGTCAACAAAGAGAGAAGAGCAAAAGTGAAATGCAGATGGAGAGATCTAAGGAATAAGTCAATAGAGTAGGCTTCTTTCTGAAGTGGATTATGCACATAATGCACAATTATTTAAGGAAAAAAGGAAAACAATTTGATGGTTCTAAAGGAAAGAAGGTTATATAATGTTTTTTTTTTCTATTTAAGTTCTGGAAATTGACAGAACTGCTCAACCCTTTGCTAAAAGTAGCGAATTAATAACAATACTTTTCTCTATTCTGGTTCATTAGAGATGGAATAGCATGACTTGATGCTTTTGTTTAAAGTAGCAAACTGAGAACATGACTTTTCTCTGAACAAGTTGTTAGTAGGTAAATGATCTAAAAATTTAGAGGAAAGAAAGAAAATTGTCAAACAGATACGCAGAAAGAACGAAAGGAAGAAGATAATAAGGAAAAATGCCCCTTTTGTTTGAAGTAGCAAACGGAGAACATGACTTTTCTCTTAACAAGTCATTAGTAGGATTAGTAGGTTATAGATCTAGAAATCTAGAGGAAAGAAAGAAAATTATCCAACAGATATGCTGAAAGAAGGAAAGGAAGAAGAGAGAGTTTAAGGAAACAATGTTGAGGAGGTGAAGTTAGAAGAACAAGGGAACGAGGGAAGAAAATGCCTGCAAAGAAATATGCACTGATTTTGTGGGCTATTTGGTCTACCAAATAGCTATAGAGTATGATATGTGGTCAGATGAGGTTGTGATTGACCATCCATTTGGTCAAAAGACCAGATCGAACCCAGATAAGGAGGCGGCACTATGAGCAGTTCAGGTGGGAACATCTTGTACGAGGGAAGGTCGAGTGGCAGCAACTGCCTCCCTCTAAAGGGAATGTCTCTTTGGAATTCTCTGATCTTCTTCCTGAGGGGAATATCTCTTTAGAAAAACCAGATCCTTCGTTATGTTAAGTAGAGTGTTGAGGATGCGACAAGGCCTTGGCCTCGCCTAGATGAGCAAAATGCATCTTAGCATGCAAGGATGCAAACAATTGCCTCGTCTCAGATTTGGAGTTGATGCTTAAGATGATGCACACAGAGAATGCAGAGAGGGCATCAAGGGCATGGTTGTGATTAGGTTATTGGTGATGGTGGAGGCTTTGACACGAGTAGAGCACCATAATGTGTGATGTAGGGGATGAACCTGCAGTGACTGGTCGTGTTTGGGATCTTGCGAAAATAGCTTGGGTTGGCAACTAATCATGAGCAACAAGGAGATGGAGGAGATTAAGGTAGGATGAAAGATGAGAGGGAAAACATGTTAGATGCTGTCTTTCCTTAAGGCTAATAATACTTTTCTTTTTGGAAAATCTTCAATCTCAAAGGGAGGTTAATACTATGTTAACTTTGAGGAAGAAAACATGATAATGAATTTGTATTAGATGATCATTAAAAATGTATTCACAGAACTGAATTGAGTCTAATCCCAAACATATAATGTACGCAACATATAATGTTGGATTGAAACCGCATGGCTCATCGACTAACATACACCACCACTTATTTTTGGCTTTATTATAAAGTAGAAATAGACCACTCAACGAAAACAAAGTTTTCCCATCATTGATTTGTCACACTTGCAAGGTGAACTGAACTGCACAACAAGAATGCGATAAGGGTTTTAATAATATAATATATTATTTAGCGTCAACATCACAATGACATTTTTTTTAGGGAGAGTTTGGATGAACCTAATGCAGAATCTTGAGGTTTTAAGGAATTGAAAAGATGTTGATTGTTGAACCAATGTGGGATTTTGACCCTTTATAAGGTGCCATATGACTCATACTCGGGATTTAGGCGATTGACCGACTTTATATATTTTCCTTAGGAAGTGTAGATGTAGTTAAGTTTGATCGTTGATTTTATTTAAACTTATTCTGATGTTTATGCTTCCAAGTGGGATTATATTATAGGAATGAATATTTAGTCTAGGTCTTAGTGAATCCAAGTGGATGTTTACCACCGAAATGAATTTGTAGCCAACTTCACTTTCATTACATTTCATTAATTCAAATCAAATGTGGCAGCTAGACTTGGCAAACGAAATCCTAAACGCCCTACCAGATTGGTAATTTGCAACTTTGTACGTTCCATATCAGTACTCAAGCAAGGGAGTTGGTTTACAGATTTTTCAGCCTCATGGTTCTCCTTGATTACTCAATAAATGATGAAAAAGCTGGTTTACTAGGGTGGAATGTTGGGAGGGGAAGGAGAGAATCCTAGTCTCTGACATGTACACATGGAAGAGATGAAACTACGAAAATCTTCTACACACATGGATGTGAATGTACGCTATTTGCAATTTTCATTTATCTGCTTGTGCATATCTGAGCCTTCACTGAGACAAATAGACTTGTTTTCTGCATGATAACATTAATCTTTTAGTTCCTGACAGATGTTTCGGCTTTATGTCGTCCAGGTACTTAATAAGATCATTGAGGACTTATTTGAAGCTCATCCAATCAGTAAAAGAAAGCTCAAGGAGCTCCTGGGACACACCCCATCCCAAGTCTTTGCCGGGGCTGTGTTAGGCATCTTAGTCGCTTGCGTTTGTTGCCACGGTTACATTCTTCCCATTTAGGTCCAATGGAAAAGCACACTGAATGGTCAGTTTTTGTCGGCATTATGGTAAAACTTGTTTCAGAAAAGAATAATCTTGAGATGTTTTTACCCTGCAACACATTTCGATAATTGCAGTTCTTGGTAGAGGATAGTTAGAGAGCAGTATTTTGACTTGAAACCTATATGTCAAGAGCGAGAATCGATCGAGATATTGACATGATACTATTTTGGTGATTCCATTCTGACATATTCAAACATGTTGTCTATTTACCTGTCTGAGATTTTATTCACAATTCATGTTCAAGTGAATATGATATTCTTTGCATTAAAAAAAAAAAGAGTCTGCTATCCACACACCCCATTACTAAACATATTTCATTTTTTTTTCTCAAAAATATTCTTAGTTGAAAAGTCTAAAATGTCTTTTTTTTTATAAAATTTAAGATGCTTTCTCCCTTTCCTTTTTCGTTGTATAGATAGAAATTGAACTTATTGTATCATGATCGAACAATTTCTAGTATGTTTGACAGATGGTAATCGAACAGATATCAATGTATTAAATGAATCAGAGTCGAACGGCATGAGAATGCACAATGCTTTGTTCTTGTGTGTTGTTGCTCTCGTGATCATTATAGTCAATCTTGAATCCATCAGAGTCGTCGTCGATGTTCGACCGATCGAATTACAGTTAGATTTCATTCGGATTGTAGTCAGAATCTGGTCGTGATTACAGTCATCAACGACGGCGGTGTTGGCAGTCACAAATCGATTGGATTTTGATTGCAATTCAATTGAAATTCGATCACGATCAAGTCGGAGTCAGAGTTTGATCGGATTTTGTTGAATTACGATCGAAATTTAGTCGAATTGCGGCTGTCAATGTTGCAATCATTGGCGATTATAATCGCAGTCAATTCTGATCGTAATTTGGTCGGTATCCGATCATGATCCGATCGAACTTCTATATCGATCGGATTGCAGTTAGATTACGGTCGAATTTCAATCGGATCGCAATCAAAATTCGATCGCTTGGCAACGATATCGAACAGCAATAGCTTCATGCGGTCGGTGATGTCGACCGGGCAATCGGTTTTTAAAACGGATAAAATATGAATATTATGGGATGTAATTAAAAAAATTCGTGATAAAAAAATATTGGTAGATGTATTTAGAAATGGAGCAAATTCAGTGAAGATGGAGACGTGGATAGCCTGACACTTAAAAAAATTGCAACCTCTCAATGTAGCTAGAAGATCTCTTAATATTGAAGAATCTTCAATTGGAGACGTAAAACTAAAGAATAGAATTTATTCTCTCCATCTATCAGAAGGCTGAGGTTTTCCTATCATTTCTGTTAAGAAGATTTGCCAAGAAAATCAAGAACAATCAATTGCCTAACAAGATTAGGAAAAGAAAGGTGTCTAAAGGCAACATTTAGAATGGAGAATTAAGAAAGTGAAGCTTCATCTTTATTTTCCAGAGAAACATCCTACAAGACCCAGCAAAGATTTCAGTGGGCATTAGAAACTTTCCCAGGATAGTGTAACTTATTGATAACATTAATTAATTATTTCTTCGTGCCGCACACGGCCAGCTCTATAGACTGAAAAATTTATAAGAATGCGAAGAACCACAGAGAAGAATCTCATCAATTGTCTCCGTAGATCCACTTCTCAGCATTGCTGGTGTAAGAAACTAATTCGCTTGGAGTGAACCACAGCGCAATTTCATCCTTGGCTGTTTCAGGACCGTCGCTCCCATGGATGATGTTTCTGCAATGAAATTTTATTTTATTTTATTTTTTCAATGAAAATGAACACACTATATATAGAACGACAAGAAATTAATTACACCACATATTGGTCAACGATATTCATGGAGGAACAAAATCAAGAATGAGTCCCAATGAGACATAAATTTAAATGGAGTTCAACTTTGCTAAGAGGCTATTTTTCAGTTAGTTACACAAGATAATCGCTGAGAGTTTCGATACAACATTTCAACCTCAATCAAGGAATAAAATAAATTAAATACACGCAGTCAATTAAGTTTAGTCAAATCAAGATGATTGATTGAATGACTAACAAAGAAAAAGAAAAAGTTAATAGAGATGGTTGATTGGATGATTAAAAAAAAAGAAAACTTAATCAGGATGATTGATTGGACGACTAACAAAGGGAAAATTTAATCAAGCCGACTAGCAAAGGGAAAGTTTAATTAAGTCACAATGATTGACTAGATGACTAGCTAAAGGAAAATCTAGTAAGGTAAAATTGTTGACTTAATAACTAGCACAAGGAAAGTTTAGTTAGCTCAAAGATGATTGATCGAATGACTAGCAAGAAAAAGTCATAATAGGCTAGGAGAGAATTGATATTAGGCAAGAAAAAAATCAACGGTGATTCATCGCTAAGAGTTTCGTTCCAACATTCTTTGAATTAAGCATCAATAAAGGAATAAAATTAAATACATGTATTTTATTATATGCAGTCAATTGGAGTCTCAACGCAATGATAACATTTTTATTTTGTGATTTGAAAGTGGATTTGAGTTTAAAAATAGTTTCGTATAAAATAAGTAAGACTATATATATACCATAAATCAAGTTTCGTGCACACATATATATTTCTCATTTAATTATAAATGGAAATGTCTTGAAACAATTAGGTTGCATTTGATATGTCATCATCTGTCTTGTAATGTAATCTATAGATTCTTTTGTTTGTTATTGTTTTCAAATTGTAATATAATGTAATCTGGATTACAAAAGACACTAAAATTTTATAATCTAGATTACAAAGCAAAATATATATAATCCAAATTACATTACAAGTCATAATCTGAAAAGTGTTAGATGCTCAACAATCGAAGTCAATTGTTATCGTTTGTTGTCGTCACCGATCAGTCGCCCGTCGGTCTTTGCCCACCATCGCCCGTCGATCGCCTGCCATCGCTCGCCGCCAGGCATCGCCCCGACGACCGGCGATCGGCCGACGACCGACCGACAACCGATCGACTACGGGCAGCGGCCGATGGCGGCCCGATCGAGGGTGGTCGGTCGATTGCCGACCAATCACCGGCGTCGGTCCGACGATCGACGAGACAATCGATCGATCGCGGCCGTGACCGCGATCGATCGCCAGAAGCGACCGTACCGACGGCCGATCGGCCGATCGGTCGGCCGATCGCCGATCGATCACCGGCTAAGCGCCGGCCGTCGGTCATTAATCATTGGTCTGCCAGTCGTCGGTCGGTCACCGATCGACCGTCGTCGTCATCATCTTCGTTGTCTCCGTCATCATCGTCGATACATTCCTATCGTCTTTGTAATAAACACCAAACAAAAGAATATAATGACCTTTATAATCCAAGATTACATATAATTTTTATCCAAAAATAATAATATAATCAAGATTACATTGCATTCCATTACAACTTGGATTACATTACAATTTGGATTATATTACGTCCTATCAAACACAGTCTTATAGTAGTATGAAAAGTATATGAAATTTTGATGACATGAATTAAATTAAAATAAAATATTAATAGATTAATTTTTGAATCTCTTTTTAAAAAATAATTTGAACTATTTTAAAATTAGACCCGAGATGACATCTCTTTAGATAGTATATAAAAAAATAAAACAGTGAGTTCTTCTTTTATTAACTCCTCGAGTTGAGTGTTTTTTTTTTTTTTTTTTTTTTTTTTTGATCCAGATCACCTTTTGGTAGATTGGAGTCTACGGATCAGCGTCTTGAAATGGGACAAAAATCACCTAAACCTACTAAACTTTTCTTTATGCAAAATAATAATATCCTAAAGACGAAGATAACACAAAACTTAGCCAGCGTATTTGCAAATGTCTATACCAATATGTCCTCTCGTGTGCGTTCCTCACAAGGTGCAGTTTGTGACTAACCTGCAGCTTTCCAAAATTACCTAACCAAATAGGAGATCTGGAATGAAGTGTACTATTTACCTACTTAATTTTCCAATAATTTTTTTTCATATTAATTAGCTGTAAAACCCACATTCGAGAGCACTTGAATGAACATAAAATAAAAACTTTTCAGCGCATACCTTCCAACAACAACAGCAAGATCGCCTCTGATTGTACCAGGTTCTGATTTTTGAGGATCAGTAGCACCAATTAACTTTCGACCATATTTTATGACCCCTTCCCCTTCCCAAACCTACAATTTAAATTGTTGATGGAATCAATTAATTTCAGTAAATGGAAGAACAGCAAATTGTGAGTCCAATGGGGTTAGAAATGAGATGTCACTTCGATATCATAATTATCTTACCATAGCAACAACAGGGCCTGAGCTAAGAAAGTCACAAAGGCCATTAAAGAAAGGCCTTTCTTTAAGATCGTGGTAGTGTTTCTCGGCAAAATCTTTGGTAGGAATCACGACCTTTATTGCCACAAGCTTAAAACCTTTCCGTTCAAAACGAGATATAATCTCTGCGATCTGAAGAATAAAGAGGAATCAGATGTAGTAGAAGTGAAGAAGAAATATTGTTGGAGAGAGAAATAAATTAAAACAAAGTTCAGAAAATAATTTCTTCAATCATATAAGCAGAATTTGCCTATCAGGGTCTACCTTGGAATAGAGCATATGCCATGGTGTTAAGAGAAGTCAAATTAAAGTTGCATTGTCAATGTGCAGTTCAAAATTATCATGAATATTCAGTGGAAGAATTCGAATACTATCTTTATGCATGTAGCCTAAGGTTAATTATTTGTTAGACTTCAAATATTTCGTTAACCATCTAAGATTTCAATTCATAAAAAAATTGAAAAACATAATTTGACTAGCATACAGGGCAAACATGTGATCTGAAATTATCAAGGACAGACATGGGAAACTACTACCTCACCAATTTCATCTAGAATAAACAAACACATTAAATCTTGTTGTAAAAATGCAAAATTCATCTATGATTATAAATGAAATCGTAAAATTGATAGTTAAAATTATCACATGATTAGGAAGTTATGATAATTAACCTAACATCGCAGTTGTCATAACTGATGGATGTTGTAAACATGTTGCCTTATCTCATATCTCAACTACAATCTGTATTTCTTATTTTCTTTATACATAGTATCATCATTTGTGGAATTTGGAAACATGTAAACAAGTTAGCCTAGAATATACAGATGTTTATTACTAAATCCATCATAAACCTTTGAGGCTTTAATAAAATTATCACATATTTATCAATTTGGTAAGAGATCTAACAGGAAAAATAAATGAACATTTTTGTATTATTTTTTCAAGTGACATCGATATCATTTTGACACCTCATGTATTCTTTAAAGATCAAATACGGCACTTTTCTCAAATAAAAATTTATAATAAAATTTACTTATCTTTCTTTAACAAATTATATTCAAAATAGTTGAATCAACACATGAATGTGATGTATTATTCATCAAAAAAGTACCATGCAGAAGGTTAAGTTGGAAACATGCTAGATTTATTACAAAATTAAAAGCACGTGTAGGTAATTGTCAGAAAAAAATTGCAACATATTTTAAAAATAAAAACATGCTAAACCAAGCAAACAGTCCTCAAGTAAGGAAATTCCATGTACTCGTAACTCTTGGGTTTCCATTCTTGTTATATGAAAAGAAGCAGGCCGATAGGCAGACGAAGGTACGTAGAAATGAAAAATGTAGTACAAATAGTAAAAAAAATAACAGCAATATTCAAATTTCTGCTTATCTGCGGAGTATCTAAATGAAAGCTTACCAGCCCTCTTTGCACTCCGTCAGGCTTGATCGCAATGAATGTTCTCTCCAGCTTAAATACAGACTATTGTCAGAAGAAAAAAATTTACAACATAGATACATAGCTAAACAAAATCCATCTTCTGCAGATTTACCTCTTCTGCATGTAACTGTTGGTCTTGAAGCATGTATACTGCCAGCAAACGAAAAAAAAATTGTATAAATAAGCATGCGACCAACTAAAAGCCGGACGTAAGGAAAAACTATAATGTTTTCACCTCCAAAAGGACAGCCATTAGCATTTAGCAAAAATTCAATGTGCAATGATTCTATGCAAGAATATCTATATGAAAATAATACGCAAACAGCATTACACACCATTAGTAAAGCAGTGGGTACTGAAAACAACGAGCATTATGGTCAAATATCCAAATTAAACTACGGAATTTAAAGATCAGAGAAAATTCAACAAAGTAACAAAGACATATATAGTATATTCACCTCCGGCAGGAATAGTCAAAGCGCCATATAACCATCGAATTGATGTGCTTCTAGGACCAGACTTGTCACAAAATGAAGAAAGAGAGCATGCTGATCCTCTGACAACAGTAGCAGTTGCTGCAGCTACTGCGCGCCACTCTGGAGAATATATCAACTTGTCAGATGAAAGTTAGATTATGGTATGTGAATAAATCGCAGTCAAACAAACAACACTGACATCACTCTGATCATGTTTGTTCCTCAAAATGTTGCAGACTATATGTATTGTAATTAAAACACAAATGGCTAGTGAACTGGACTAGTAATTGAATTATTTTGGCAGCACTGTTATTGACCGATAATATTTAACAAGCTCCACCGTGACCAAAGGTAGACATGAGATCACCAAAACAAGGAGGGATGACGAGTCATGGAGAAGTCTAAAGAATCAATCATTCACAAAAGAAAAAAATGGTACGACATAAACAAAAGAGACCTAAGAATGCGCTAAGTGATCCAGATCTTTGTTATCCTTTACTGTTTGGTTGTACGAAATAAATGATTAAATTGCATGCTTACTATGACATATGCTCCCTGGTAATAAATGGCTGCTTGGGATTTTTAGAGGTTATTATTTGTTTTCTTTTCTTTTCTTTTCCAGAAAAGCGTTGTTATTAATAATAAGTGCTAAAAAAATTCCTCTAGCATCAGATTAGAAATACCGTTTATCAACAAAATACAGAAAAGTTAGTACTCCAACAAGTATCCTACTGTTCTGCTAATAAAAATCGGTAGCCCACTGAAAAGCCCAATACATTCCACGGCTCCAAAATCCCCACAACTATAAAACTAGAAAATTGTACAATAAGTGAAGAGTTATGAAGTACAAACAATTAAACTACATGTAGCAGTTAATAAATCTGTGATTTAGTGGAAGCTAGTAGGTTGATTATGCCCAACAATTTTCTGCATAGTATATTTTAATAAGCGAGTAGTATACCTCGATAAAAATTAAGCGAACTCCAATTCCAGAGGGATCACAGAAAGAGAAAACAAGATATAGGTATTGAAGTTTTTAAAGTAAGACACCAATAATTGTGTTCCCCATTCTATTTATTTCAGAAGCCAGATTGGCCAATTCCATTGTCCAAGGATGGGCCACTAATTATCACACCGGTACTATGAGCTACTGCAAGGTGATTTGAGATTGTACTTGTGCTATTGTCAGCAAGTGTCTGTCCAGTGAATCTTATTTCTCCATAGCTAGATCATATTTGTGTACTTCTCCAATTCAAAAATATTTTTTTTTTGGAAGAAAGCAAATCTAGTTTCCAAAAGCACAAGTCCAATCAATTTCTGTTAGCTTCCCTTTTCCAATTCGATTGGAAATATCAACGAGTTCGTAATGAAACAGAGAAATAAGAAATTATTCAACAAATATCTCTAGGTAATGGACAAAGAAAGTTAAAGGCCAATTTCCAATTCGATCTGAAACATTTATATATATATAAAAACATAATACGTTAAGTAACGTAATCACATTTTTCCAAAGAAACGCAACCCAAAGGCGAGAGATCGAGATAATCAAGAGAAGCACTCTACACTATTCCAATTTTCAAATATGAAAAAGAAAACAAAAAAGTTCACTTATCTTTTGTAAAAGCAATAAATTTTCACAGAGCGGAAAAAAAAAAAAAGAAACACGAATCTAAAAACAATCAATCAAGCTCCTTTTTAATCAACTAAAAAGAGACAAAATTCTCTTGTCAGAAAGAAGAAACCATATCTCAAAGTCCAAGAGAAGGGCTACTCTGAAACTTCAACAGAAAAGGCAGAAAAAAAAACAAAAAACGAGAGAACTCACGGCCGACAGACGAAAAGCTCGGAGAGGGCGAAAGGAGACTCCTCGCCGCCCTGGAGGCAGATCGGAGGATCTGAGAGTTCATCACGAATACAGAGAGCTAGAAGAGATGGCGTCGCTGCTCCGAGTGGCTCTCGTCAGTTTACTCGCCGCGAGTTTCTTCCACCCTTTTTTAATAAAGGCTAGGGCTATTTTTTTGACGGGCTCTCTCACTTTACACTTTTACCCTTCACAAAATTTTTACGAATCTATTTCGAAGCTCTTAGCGGCGGTTCGGCGAGTAATTGTGTAAACGAGGTGATGGCAATATGGTCATTAAGGGCAAATAAGACAGAAGTGGTCCGAGCCCCCATTTCGACGACGATTCAGCACTTCGATAGCCAGAGTTACGTTATTGCGGTTAGGAAAGCACACGTGGCCTAATTTTAAAGGGGTCGCACTGGCGCATGCGGTGCGGTTCGTTACTTGCCGGGGATTGTGCGGAAGAATCGCTTTGCATTAATTAACTCGTCCTTTTAACAAACGGTGGGCATTGGATGCCATTATATATATACGACATGACCCAGAAGGAATCGATGCAATTATGGATACGACATGACACGTGGATCACGCTGAATGGTGTAGTTCCTGATTTTATAAAAAGAATAAAATAACAAGTTAAAAATGAAAAATAAATATTTATCATATTATTTATCTTTTAATAAATTCAAATGTATGTTTTGATAATGAATTTGATTTCACTAAAATATCTCGATGTATGTAGATTGGCCAATCAAACTAATTTGTTGATTTATGTAAATATTTAACATTTGTAATCCAAATAAATGCACAGCGGGGATAGCTCAGTTGGGAGAGCGTCAGACTGAAGATCTGAAGGTCGCGTGTTCGATCCACGCTCACCGCAATTTTTTTTCTTCTTATTTTCTTTTGCTAAATAATTTAATTTGCCCCTTAACCTTAACAAAATTCACGCAAACGCCAAACGCCGGCCCTCCTTTTTTACCCAAGAATTCAATTTACACCCTTAAGTTATTAAATTTAAGATTCATTCCAATGCATTTACACCGAGTGTACAAAATTTAAATTGGTGGACAATTTAGCTTTTTACAAATAAGGTTATGAATGAGTCGAGCTGAACATTTAAGCTTCGTACGTTTCAAGATTGTTTGGTAATTAAAATTACTGAGTGAAGTTAATTAAATTGAGTCTAAAATTAATTAATCTATTGAAATTAAACAATTATTTTGGAACTTGAATATTTATTTCAACTAGATCGAATTCCTTATTGTATTGACTTCTTCTTCTTCTAGTTAATTGAGTTTACTCTAATTAGGTCAAGTTATTGCGAGTTAAGTTATGATTTGACTTGATTAAATAGCTAATTAAGTTACTTTGACTTTGAATATTGGCGTCGAGATGATGCATGGTTGACTTGATTTGAGTTTCATAGTTCAATATATTTGGTAAAACAAAACTCATTCACAATCTATCTTCTTTTTAGAATGTGAACTTGTCCTCTCTATATATATATATATATATATATATATATATATATATATATATATATATATATATATATATATATATATATATATATGATTTGTGAGCTATAATTTATTGGCGATACAATACATAGAAACAATATTTATTTTTCTACTAGCAAAGCTAAGTACTAAAAAAGTTAAATTATTTTCATTTTCTTGGTGGGTAAACTCCTCTTGGATATGGATTCCTCTTGGCAGATACACTCCTCTTGAACATGCTTTCTTATTGTAGGAGGTGAAAATATTTCTTTTGAATAGACTTTTCTCCTGTACGAGGCGGGCATACTCTTGGATATATAGACTTCTCTTCTACGTGAGGCAGACATACTCCTCTTGGACAGACCTTTTTTCTTGCAGGAGACGACAGACAGACTCCTTTTGGACAGACTTCTCTCCTGTACGACACAGATAGATTCCTTTTGAATAGACTTAATTCTCTCCTATATATGTGAGGCGGACAAACTCCTTTTAGATGGATTTTTTTTTTTTTGGGAGACAAACATACTCCTCTTGTACAAACTTTCTTCTTGTAGGAGGAGAACAGTCTTCTTTCTCGTGGGAGACAGACAAACTCTTCTGAGATATATAGACTTCTCTTCTACAAGAGACGAAAAGACTTCTCTTCTGTGGAATTTGAGATCATAAGTCGATTGTCTTCTCATAAAATGATTCGTGTCTCTACGGATAAATAAGAGAATTAGGAGAGAACCAAGAGTTGACCTTTAGCAATAATTCTCTTATGTTAGAATTTGAGAGAGAGAGTAGAAAATAAGAAGAGAAAGTAAAAGGGTGTTTGGTTGGCTTATAATTTTTTATTTTCTGTTTTCAGTCTCTTTTTTTTCTTCAGAAAATAGAATTTTGTTTTTATTCTCTCTTTTTTTAGAAAATAAAAAATGAGTTTTTTTTTGTTTTTTAATTTTCCAAAAAATACTTTTTTATTTTTTGAAAAATAAAAATGGAAATAGAAAATGATTATTTCTCATTTTTTAATTTTTTTTGAAAATGCTCCTTTATTTTCTGAAAAATAAAGATGAAAAATACAAACCAAATGCATTCTCACAGAAAATGAAAATAAAAAACAGAGAAACTTCTTTTCTTCTTGACATTGTAACTATCGAGAGACTTTGTATGGAGCAAATCAAGTGAAACATTACAATCATCTTTGTTTTTTTTTAATTATTAAATTGTCACGTTAATTAGAGAGTCATAATAATGAATGTGATAGATTCAAAATACTAAGATTGGGCTGAGCCTAAATCCAAGTCTAAATCAACATTGACTTGACTTTAACTAAATTTTTTAAAATGATCTTTATATACTGTTGACTAAGTCAGCCCACTCAGATTGTCATATGTATCAATATTTCCTCCGATATCACTTGGATTGAAAATCAATATTACAATAAACTTTCCTTTTACAAATATCACATTAAAACAAAGAATAGTAAAAAAAAAAAAACTTTACTTTTCTCATACTAAAATGAATAATTTAATTCAAATTAAATCTAGATCAATTTGAACACGATGTCTAAAGTATATTGCAATCAATTCCTAGTTCTTTAGCCATCATCATCATCATGTGTGCATAAATAAATAAATAGCTTCTTTTATGGCATTTAGATAAGATATGTTTCTTCTTCTTCTTCTTTTTTCAAGAAATATTTTGGGATAATAGCTATACATTCATTTGCTTAGATTATATGATAGGTTTGCAATGATGAATCATCACTATCACATTCCATAACAATTAATGAGTGCTTTAATGGCACTTGTTCCCATTTTTTTTTAATTACAAAGTTGATCGCACTAATTAAGAAATATCAATTGGGGTTTGGTCGAAAGCAATTTGGAACATTTTGCTCTTTTAATTATATATTGGTAAATAGAAATCGACAAATTAAAAACTTTGCGATTATTCAAGTCGATTTTAAATCACTTGGAGAAGATTGCAATTAACTTGGATTATTGCCACTTTCATATTCCTTAAGATAAATTATATATTAATCTCGATTATAAAAATAAGAATTGTCAAATCCAAAAGTAGATTAGAAGGCTATAAACTTCGAGAGAGAAATTTCATCGAAAGTTTTCAAAACTAACATCCATATTATTATTTTATTAGGGTTGTTGCTTTAGAGTTATGGAAAATTCTCTTTTAGGGTGAGAAGACTTTAGGTTAAAGTAACTTTGTTCTCTAAAGACTTGATTGTTAAAGTCATAATACAAAAAAAAAAAAAAAAAAAAGAAAAAAAAAAGTAGGTTAGAATTTGATTTGTCATTTCTTTTTGCATTCTTGATGATATTGAATGAACGCACATGATTGTAAGTGGATTTTGATGCATGCTTTTAAAAGAGTGTTTTTAATTGTAATTATTGAAGAATGAATGGTTTGTAGGACACTACGAGATCATCGCCTAAGACTAAGTAGAAGATATAAGGATCCAGTCCTCTCAGGATGATCATTGACTAGAACAATACAGATTCTATTAGAATGGACAGAAATTGAACTTAAGCATGAGATATAAAACTCTTATAGGGGCTCAGAAGTCCTTCGTTGTTTTTAGTTCAACGGGTCAAAGGGCATAACTCCTTTTCCATGATTTATCTCTCTTTAATGTCACTGAAGGATCGACAATAAAGGACGCTGAAGGCGAATATAATTGTCTTTTGCTATTAGCCCATATTCCAAACGAACAAATTCAAATTTTAAAAGGATCTTTTTGATTCTCGAAAAATAAGATACAAGAGGATCGATCGAGAAAGATTTCTTGTTCTTATCTTATTATAAGATTATAAGATCATGATTCAATCCGTAAATATTTTTTGGTAAAAAAAAGAATCTTCTTCTTTGATCATAAATGATAAGTGTTCAATTGGAATATGAAAACGTGATCTTAGTTACTCTTCGACACGGGATGGAATAAGGAAGGAGATTCTCGAACGAAGAACTCCTTGATAAAATGGTGTATGTTATCTAATGCTTCTTTATCTAAAAAGTTTTGGATTAAATTATGTTTAAAATTAATCATCTAGATTCTCTTGACTCATCTCGAGGGATAGGTTTAATATTAGTATTTGATCTGATTAATCACTGAGAGTGATCGACTTTGCTCTACGGATCTTTAAGAAGTTTCGTTAATAGCTGAGCCGGATAAAATTGAAATCCAAATGGCTTTTATTGTCCATCAAGGATAAATCAGGAAAGAGCTTATAATTTTTTCACGATTTAGTTTGAACTCTACAGTCGTGTCATCCTTAAATGACAATCTAACATCAAAATCGTACTTCGTCCATCGGATAAACTCCTAATCTATAAGACTGTCCGAATAGATTTTTTTAAATTTATTGTCGAGCGATATTTCAACCGAGAATGTTTTTTTATTTTTACCGCTGTACTGTATCGTTGATTTTTCTTCGTCTGGTTGGTTCACTATTGTGACGCTTTGTAACATTCATTATCTTTGCTTATGTCGTCTTGTACTAAAATTTAGTTTAACGTGAATAGGATGCTTAAGTTCACCTAAATCTTTCTTTCAAGATAAAAAAAAATAATATATGGAAATCTAAATTAAGAGAAATTGAGAATAATTATAAATAACTTTCCGGTTAAGAAATGCTAAACCTAATTTGATAGGGCGATTAAAACCCTCGTCCAATAGGCATTCCTACCTAATCTTGACCGAGTCTTGTTATATTAACTTAAACAAAGATTAGAATAAGATAGTTTTTGTTTAGTAAGACCTTAGTCAAAATAAAAAAGGAAAAAAAAATACCGCATAGATTTGGAAAATCCCAACGCCCGCACCAAAATTCCAATCCAACACCGTTCCGCATCTTTTGACAAATAACTGAAAAAAAAAACAAATTAATGTTTTTGCAAAATGAGGTAATATTTGGGCTAAAGTGAATATTTTTAACGTGGATAAAAGTGACAAAAAAAAAATACTTGTAATTTTGATAATTTAAAAAAGAAATAAAGGCATGTAAGCTGCCGGGTGACCACGGTTCGATTCGAATTATAAATTGAATCAGAATCGATGTTTTAAAAATTAAATCGAAATTGTTTTTTTGATTTCAATTCCAAAATTAGAATTGGAACCGGAGATATATGGTTCGATTTCGATTCTTAAATTTTTGAAATCGAAATCGAAATCGAACCAAATCGAAATCGGAACTGAGTATTTTTTTTTGTTAAAATAGAAATTGAATTTTTAAAAATAATTTGATATTTAAATGATAAATGAATTATAAAAATTTTGATTTTTTTTATCCAAAAAGATACGTCAATTTAATTTATATAAATTATGTTTAAGTTATTATTTTTTATGTTAAATAAAATGAGAGATATAATATATTATAATAATAATATATATTTTTAATTTATTATTAAATATATTTCAATAATAATTTTTTATAATAAATATTTGATTTAAAAAGTTATATAAATAAATAAATCGATATAAATTAAATTTTTTTATATAAAATTTAAATTTCAATATAATTTAAATTAAAATAAATCAATTAAATTAATGAATTGAAAAATAATATACTTATATCATTTATTAAAAAAATAAGAGATTTAAAATTAAATAATTTAAATTTCGGTTTTAAATAGTTTTAATCACAATAGAATCGTAAGGAACTGAAATCGTCGGTTAATGATTCGGTTTCGATTCCATTGAATGATGAATCGGAACCGACAATTTCAAAATAAAAATCGAACTGTAAAGAATTGGAATCGGTGGTTTCGAAATCGAAATCGTCGATGAACGATTCGATTCGATTCCATTGGATGATAAATCAAAATCGACGATTTCAAAATCGAAATGTACGGTTTTGAAATCTAAGGTCACCCCCTACGAGTGTCTTCCTTTTTTATATTTATATTTATATTTATTTGTAATTTCAAAAAAAGAAAGGGGTTTTTTGGTTGAGCTGGCCACGGAGAAGAACTGAAGACGTTTCCAATAAAATAAAAAAAGGTAAAATATTTTTCTATTTATCGAGGTTGCCAGCTCTTTAATCTACAGCTTCCTTAGGCATCAATGGCGAGCATCGACTATTAATTTGGTCTCCTCTTCGTCCAATTCGGGAGAGAGTGAGAGAGAGAAGGAGAGAGAGGTGGAGGAGATGGGTCGGTGGGCCGCGGCTCGATCTGAGTCGCTGGAGGAGGTAGAGAGAGAGGAGAGCGGAGGAAAGCGGCAGGCGGAGGAGGAGTTGGAGGAGGAGGGGAGGTGGGGAAGGATGCTGCCGGAGATTCTGGGAGAGATCGTGAAGCGTGTGGATGCCGGCGGGGAGCGGTGGCCGCAAAGGAAGGACATCGTAGCCTACGCCGGCGTCTGCCGCAGGTGGAGAGACTCGGCGCGAGGTATCGTTCGGCAACTGCGTGAGACCGGCGGCATCACCTTTCCTTCTGCGCTCAAAGAGGTGCCTTTCATTTTCTTCTATGACTTTCTTCCAGTTTCCTTAATTCCTTTGACCATTCCTCTCTCTCTCTCTCTTTTTTGTTTCCTTTTAGGAATTTTAGACGGAGCTGGTTTTCACGAAATTTGGTGTCTTTCATTCGTGATTTTTTTTTTGTGCTCTAATTACTTTGAAACAATCTTATTTGTGCTATATATTCGTTTTCTTTGTGTATTGATCTGCAATCTGAATCATGTTTCGTTATTTATTCGCGGTGCAATCTAGCCTGGACCGAGAGACTCCCCAGTACAATGCTTGATCAGAAGGAACAAGAACGACTCAACATACTATCTCTATCTCGGCCTCACAGAATGTAAGCTGATGTTTCTATAAATTTAGCAAACTTTTTCTTCTCATAATGGTAGAGCTTCTAGTTCGGTACATATGAATAGTTCTGCTTTTTAACTACCTCTTTGTCATTTTGTTTTATGCTTCTGCTAGATGAAATTCTTTTAGATGCCAAGGTCAATCTTTGTATGCATTTGGTGGGCCTTTTAACATAATTTCGGTTGTTGATGCTTAACATATTAGGGGCGCAGCATGAGAAAAAAGTCATTTCAGTTGTCTATATTCTCTAATTGGATGAGACTGATGGTGGACATGAATACATTCTTGTGTTGGATGTAGGACTAAGAACTTACGTTTTTAATTTAGACAAAAAGGCTGAGAATCAAAGGTATTTGCAACTTTCTATTTATTTCCAGTGGGGTTGGACTAAAGTCTGGTTGTTCTGATAATTGCTTGCACTCTAATTGCCTTCTCAAGTACATAGATTTAGGATTTGTTAAAGGCTCACTGGTTTGTAAAAGTAAGTGTTTACCTAAGGTATGGGGTACCTGATTAGTAATAATGGGCAGAGATGTGGGTTTATCTATGACCTTGGCCAGTATCTGGAGGTAGCAAAAACACATGGTTGGTACTGAGAGTACGAGACCTTTATAAAAGGTGAAAGGATTTGCTTCGCACTTGAATAATGTCGTTTTACATTTAGCTGTTTACATCATCAATAGCATTTATAAGTAATTTTTCATTTATCGAGAGATTGAGGATTAGTGGGTCTCTGAATATGTATTTGAGTTTAAAAACAAAGCTAGTCTGGAACTTTAACAGGGAAATAGCGCACTGGATATGATCCCGAAGAAGCCATGCACTAATGCCTCAGTAACTCACGAAGCCATCCAAAAGCAAATTGAAGTCAATGCAAGTGGAGTAGCAATAACTTATCTGAGCTCTCCCAAACTGTTCATATATATTGGAGGAAGTGCGACCATGGATACAATCACATATGAGATGAGACAAAAGCCTTAATGTGGATGGATGCCATGGATGAGGATGGATGTCATAGTATCGTCACATCAACATAAACTGTTACATGATTGAGGTCTCGACTAGGATTAGACAACTATTTCAATCATCAAGATTTGATGAGCATGCAATCAACTTGGATAGACTTCTTGCCACTGGAGTTGTCACCAGATTTCAATCTTGAATGACTAATGCCAGCGCAGCAAGTGTTCCTAGGCAAAGGGATTGCTCAAATTGACCACCATCAAATATCATGTGGGAGAATTATGCTTGTTCTGAGGGAGCTGCATCCTTTAAAACAACCCTCTCAACATAGGATTTGACCAAACCATCCCATTTGGTGAGTATTGGAAACAGCTCAAGCCACTGGCAGACCCAAGGAGAAGCTAATGCCTACCCCCTAATTTCTAGTTCACTCTTTCAAATTTTTTTGAATAAAAAATTTAAAATAACATTATCTAGTTTTGCATTGTTGGGTCCACTATTTCACTCAACAATAGGGTTAAGCAATAGAAGGAGTGCCTTATGCTGGGGCCTTCTAGCGATGTTATCTCTATTTGTCTTGAATGATTTTCTAGTAGGAGGATTTATTCAGATTGTGAACATAAGCTGGTTCTAGGTCAACTTTATAATAATTTTCTGCATTATGCTTTGATGAGTGAGGGGAACGAATATTTCCTATTTACTAAATGTTAAGTACTCTACTCCAAGATACACTAACATTTATGTCATATTACAGCTTTTACAGATAAGGGAAAGTTCCTTTTGGCAGCACGACAGTTTAAGCATGGGGCTCACACAGAGTATATTATCTCTCTAGATCCTGATGATTTGTCTCAAGGAAGTAATGCATACATGGGAAAATTGAGGTTTGTTTCCTTTATTCTTTAAAATCTCCTTATATAGTCAAAAAGCAAGTTCATTTTCTAAAACAGTCCCCTTTTTTCTTTCAATTTTGCCTACACTGGTGGCTACTTATGATTATATTACTTTAATTCAAAAGAATGTTATTATTGATTAAGAATGTCGGCATTGGTGATGATGATTCATTCTTATACACAAGTATAGTCGTCTTGCCTCTAGAGCACACTGCCAATATATAATGTTCTGAATTGTATAGGCACAATAAGGTGTTATAGCACAAGGTGCAATATGGTTGGGGGCTTGGGGCTAACATGGTATTCATATTCCAGTAGTTGTTAATAAAATGCAATGAATTAAAAAGGGAAAGATGTTGTAATTACTTGGTCATTACAAGGTTATAACTAGGTTTGTCCTTGTGCCTTTTTTGGTATCGATTATGTTCTTATTGATTGGGCTAGGTTATTCTTCTCCACTTTTGATCAAACACGGGTAATAGGTGGGGACTTGGGGGCACAAATGTGAAGACATTTATCAAGTAAATTAAACTGGGCGAGTAATAGGTGGGTTGTATGACTGTGAGGTTGGGTCTGGAGTAAGAAATAAATTTAGGTAGGATGTGAACTCGATGAGAGGAAAGTTTCGAAAACCTACAACAAAATGACGGAAGAAAATAAAAAAAAAGAAGTTTAAATCGATAAGACGGATAGAAAGAACTTCAATCCAATGTTTAAAAAAGTACGAACTTTGGTATAGAAGATGGTACAATTTTGAGATTGAGGTTGATAAGTCTTTGAACATCACAATGGAATGTATTGATAAGTTCTAAGTCAATGAAGAGCCAACAAATTAGAGTCTCACCATGCTATAGATTGAAACAAGCCAACATCTTTGATGCTGGGTGAGGAGTGAGGATACATTAATTAGCTCATCCATCTTCGCAGCAACATGATCGCAATCTGGAGATTGTTGAAGTATTACATTAGCTCATTGCCACTATTCCTTGCATATTCTGTGATCATATTGGTCGGTTGAGGAAATTATACATGTAAGAACCTTCATTATACATGTTTCATATTCATCATCTCAGTAATGCTCTGGCAGGTATCCATATTATGGAAACGGCACATGATAAATATTTGCTGTAAACACAAATTTTCCTTGCAGGTCTAATATTTTGGGTACAAAGTTTAAAATCTATGACAGCCAGCCTCCTTACAATGGTGCAAAGGTGTCAAGTAGCCGAGCAAGTAGACGGTTTACAAGCAAACAAATCAGCCCACAGGTCCCTGCTGGCAACTTTGTTATCGGACGGGTCTCTTACAAATTTAACCTTCTCAAAAGAGGGCCTAGAAGGATGCATTGCACTTTGCAATGTCCTTCAGGAAAGGACACAACAGGGGAGGGAGATTCTCCAAAGTCCAAGGCACACAGCCCAGGGACGTCCGTTCTCAAGAACAAAGCTCCTCGGTGGCATGAGCACCTGCAATGCTGGTGCTTGAATTTCCACGGCCGCGTCACAGTCGCCTCCGTGAAGAACTTTCAGCTGGTGGCAACCGAAGATGCTAGCCATCCTTCCGGGGTCGGAGACCAGGAGACGGTGCTGCTACAGTTTGGGAAGGTAGGGGACGATACCTTCACCATGGATTACCGCCAACCACTGTCAGCCTTCCAAGCCTTCGCCATCTGTCTTACTAGCTTCGGAACAAAATTTGCTTGTGAATAACGCTAATCTTAGGTTTTCATCCAGGCAGAGACAAAGGATTTGCCATTATATGTAGTTTTATCATGGGATGGGCACCTTCTTTTGTTTTTCCTTTTTTTTTTTGGGAGTGTATTACTCATGGTGTAAACAATGAATGATCTTTGATGGGTGCAAGTATCTTTCTTTTCTCTTGCATGTTTACTGTTACAAAATTTATGGAGGAAAAATAAAGATTTATTTTCTGTCGAGATGAAGCCAAACATAGAAGTTTGGATTTTTTCCTCGGGTTATAGTGTAGTGGTAGAATATCCACGTAGATAAAAAAAAATCTTTGGATCGATCCCTAACTATAATTTATTTGTAAATGTTTTTTCAAATGGGAGTTGATTCTTTGGGACGCTCAAGTCAAGCAATTCATATTTGCACCCGCTCGATTTACTTTTCTCTTTGTTTAAGAGTAATTGAGGGGGGTCGTTAATGTAGTAATTATATATATATATATATTTTGGAATTTTACTAACAATCGGAGGTAGCCAATCAAGTATTGTCCTCTTGTTTAATTGAGGAATGGAGATCCCGAGCACCTTGAGGAGTGCAGAGAGTCATACGCAACTGATTATAATAAGCTAGGATCATCGGTCCGTAGCGACACACTAAGTACCATTCACCTGACCATTTACACAATACATGATTGGTGGTAAACATGCAACCTAAAGGTACTAGAATTAACCCTAGGTTCAAGATATTATCTACCTACGGATGAACCTTTGACCTAATTTACAATCAGGTTATCATCCAGACTTTACTATTTGCACTTAACTAAACAAATTCTAGGTCACTTACATCACCTATATATATATAACTCCTAATCATGATAAAATCAAACATGATAGCAGCAATAGAGTTAACAGCCAAAGGTAAAGTATCAAGCGCAAAAGTAAATAAGAATAGGGTCAAGGTAACATGATCATATAAGATGATCATGCATCTAAATCTGTGTGCATTTAAAACTACCTGACAAGGGTAGGAATTACCCACCTATTTTGACGACTTGTCTGAGAATACAAGTTGTCTTCATATCCATGAACCTACCTCATATCAAAGTCCTCACGCTGTTTCCATCTCAACAACTTCTTAATTTGCTTAAAGAGTCTGGTCTCAATTTAATCTAAATAAATCAAACATCATCATGTAATGAACAAGGACTATCATCACTACATAATTATAGCATATCCAGATCAATTTACTAAACAGAACGGATACACAACTATGAACAACCAAATCTATACTTACCAAGCCTTGTTTCCATCTGCTCAACTTCTTGATCCTCATCAGATCTGACTCCAACATCATAATATCAAATCTAAACCACCATTCTTTGATCCCAACATAGGCATCCAATATGGATCAATCAAGTTAGTTTGGATTAAATCCCTAACCTACACATTTACCTAAAATCTCAATTCAAACCTTACCTTCTTTCCGGCACAATCCTGAACCATAGATTTGCTTGTCGGATGTCGAACAACTGACCATCTCTACCAATCCAATCGCCTTTAAGATAACTATTTATATGCACATTTCATAGAACAGAAATATAAATAGACTTACCTCACGTTGATTTAATCACACTGGCCTCTTGATCCGGTGTAGAACCTTGAATCTGCACCATCCAACCCACATCCTTCATTCAGATCCACACCTAATTCATAAACTGAATTCCAACCAATAACTAACAATTCATCACAAAGTTCATAATCTGTAACCTATTGAATCTATTTTTCCTCACCTTACACCGCATCCATTCTCAAAGCTTATCTGGAAGAACAACCCCCTCCTTCCAAAATCATCCAGCTTCTGGATACAACAGACAATCCGATCTGCACATCTAGCATCAACGATCCACATAAATACATCAATCGGATTTCTATCAAATATAGAACTCCTTCCAGTAACGGTAAATCAGTAAACAACAACCAACAACTATAACCATCTATCACAATGGATACAAATCGAAACTTACCCAGCCCGACTTCAATTCCAAAGCTTCTGATCAGCGATCTTACTCACATTAGATCTAAATCCAATCAGTCTAACTCCAAGCAAATCCCATCAGATTAACTAACCTATCAATCAAGCCAATTAATCGTATGGGTTTGTACCATATTCAATTAAACAAAATCCCACTCGTCATTACCTCCATTCTCTGCCCAAGGACGTAACGATGAAGTACTAGATTCAGATTTCCACCGATCACAGCTCCACACCCATAGCATAAACAGAGCAATAAAAAACCAGGGATAAGAACGAAGATCAAACAACCAACATTACCCTTGGAAGACTGCCAGCTTGTCCTTGGCGGCGATCCGAATAGTCCACAATGTCGAGAAGAACCACAAGCATTGGAAGCTCTCTGCGACCGGAGCAATCAACCATGGCGGTGACACCGGCTGTTGTTGCTTCGTTCGACGGAGGCCGACAGCGACGGTGAGCACTAGGAGGCGATTGGAGGAACTGGCTGCAGGCGGGTCGACAGTCGAAAAGGCAGATTGGCCATTCGACGAGGCAGGTGGCGATGGGGCGGCTATGAATCCATCTCGCGGCGGAGCGAAGGTTGTGACAACGAGAAAGGAAGGGCAACCCAAGAAAAGCAGCTTGCCGACGGGGTTGACGGTCAGAAGGGCAGATCGGCCAACCGACGAGGCAGGCGGTGAGAAATCGAGAGGGAGACGAAGTCACGCGATCGGGGAACTAAGGGTGACACGCAGGGGTAGCGGTGCTCGCGGGAATGGGGGGAAAATGCGGCGGTAGTGCTCGCGTGGCTTGCCACTGGCGTGTGCGGCTCGGCGAGCAACGACGGAAAGGGGAAGCGCAAGGTAGTAGGCGGCGGCAATGTACTGCGGCACTGTGGGACAGCGACGAGGAAGAGATCGAGAAAAATAGCGACGATGAAGAAGTGAAAGGAATTTACGCGAGTTAGGGAAATACTCGCACGGAGAAACCGTCGGAAGGCGAGAATGGCTCGATCTTAATGGTAACGGGTTGGGTTTTAAATCCTATAAGCAACTTAACCCTATAAGACCAAACCTAGGTTCAATTAACCCCTATCCATTAAACCTAGGTTAGATTTTAATTAAAGTCCTAACCATGCATTTTTTTTTCGCCATATTTTACAGGGGGGTGAATAGTGATTTCAATCTCTCTCATTTGTTGTCGTTCTTGTCTATAAAATGATTATCGCAGCGAAATACAAATGCAAATACTAGTAGATACAAAGGCAAGCAACATAATCACAACAACGAGATTTAACGTGGTTCGGAACCTTAGTTTCTACTCCACGGTTGAGCTCTAGTGATATACATTACCACTAATAAACTTTTCCTTCTCGAAAAACACTCTGGAAGGTGGAGAAATCTATTACAAGATGATTATAGTAATACACGGGATACAACAAGTATATAAAGCAATCAACTAGCAAGCAATCAAGAGTTCTTATTGTAAAGTTTTCTTTACTTGTATTTGCTTATTGTTTTGTATACTTATGCATTTCGTGTATGTAACACCCCCCTAGTCTTTCCACTCTCTATCAGGGGAGATGTTACTACTTTACTGTCTCTATCTTTAATTCATGCAATATACTAACAACTAAAATAATCATAAGGACCTTTACATCACTTAAACAATAACCATTTCAAGATCTTCACCTAACATGCAAGTATTAAAACTAACCCAATATGACTCTAGCATTCTTTGGTCTCAACCATAAATAATCCAGTTGAACTTCAACAATATCAAAAGAAAACAAGAAACTAAAAATCTGATTTAGACATCTGCACTTAGGATCTTTTACTTCCACTGTTCCGTCGCCACACACACCCAGCACTTCATCCGCCATGCCACCTTACTGAAGCTTTTCTTTACCTTTATCTGCAGTATAAGGAAATGCAAACTATAAGCAATAACGCTTAGTAAGTACTTTCTATGCTCACAAAAACATGCACTGTATGAAATCATACAACTAGTTCTCTTACCCTTGATACATTGATACACATGCAAGCACAATTGGAAATCATAATTCTGAATACATGTCTCTGGTATAAACCATGCTCTTAAGTATTTTAAAACTTATAAACAGTGTATCTGAACTGAAATGATTAACTTTGAAAACTTTTACTTATACTTATACTGATACTTTAAAATAATAATCATCCTGGATATGGATCCGGCATAGTACCAATGCGCACATTCCTAATAGGTCGGGGTGGCCAACCACCGAACCTACTAGGGTAACTAAAACTGAGGGCCTCGGCCCGTGGGCGAAACTGATGCCCGGTACATGCCATGTCAAAAAGTAAAATACTTCCTTTATACTTATATTTTTATACATACTGAAGGAAATGCTCTTAATCCCCTAAATCACAAATGGGGAGCACCATAAAAATCATTATGCTCTTGACCCCCAAAATTGAAATGGGGAGTATACTGAAGATCGTTGTGCTCTTAATCCCTAATTCGAACGGGGAGCATCTTTAAATTTTCTTTATAAAGGAAATATTTTTACATCTTACTCTACATCATGCATATAATTGTAAGCTACAAGTCATCTACAACATGCATGATCATAAATCACATTCTTATCTTGGATCTCAACATGATGCTGAATTACCCATAATATAATGGTAAAATCGCGTAACTGAAAACATCATGCATAACTGGAAATAACATGCATATAAACTGCTCAACCATGTAACTGGAAATAACAAGCACAGAAAAAACATATTAATGACATACGATAACTACTCATACTGCAGATGAGCAATACTTACATCCTACGCTTTTTCACCAATTTATACTGTTAGATTTCGTAAAGAGAAAACCTCCTACGTGTTCCTTTGCTTTAGCGTGATCCTCTACCAAGTCCTTGAGGAGATCCCTCTTAAAAATCACCTCTTGAATTATTCCACGGTGAAGAAATTATAGAGACTTTTTTTTTTCTTTTGTCTTCCTCGATGGAGAGAGTATCGACGTTTGGAGAGGAGAGGAGGAGAGATGGCGTGGGTGAGCGACATTTGGAGAGAAGGGGGAGAGGGGGTGGGCGGCGTTGGAGAGAAGAGGGAGAGAGATAGGTTGGCGGCGTGGGAAGTTAGGGAAAAGAGAGAGGAGGGAGAGAGAGGAAGGGGGTTGGCGTGAAATTTATAGAGAGATAAAGAAAAAAATATATATAAAAATTAGAATTTTTCTTAATTTAATTACCCTTTTAAATAATTAGTCAAATTAATCAATCTTTCCTTTTTTTTCGCCTATAGATATATTTTGTTATATCCTATCCATTGGTAATCTTATGACTTAGTGGTGGGAAGCCTATTTCCCTAAACCAACGGTTCATGGTTCGAGCCTCGGCTAACGAACCATTTTTTTCCTATTCTTAATTATTTCTATTTTATTATTATTATTATTATTATTATTATTCTATTCTTATTTTTATTATTTCTATTCTTATTCTTATTTCTATTTTTCTCTAATAAAAATATAGAAATTAAAATTTGAGGTGTTACAGTGTATTACTGTTGCAATCATCTTGTAAGAGGTTTCTCTACCTCCGGAGTATTTTCTGAGAAGGAGAAGTTTATTAGTGATGGTGTGCATCACTAGAGCTTGCTCTAGAGCTCAACCATGGAGTAAAAATTAGGGTTCCGAACCACATTAAATCTCCTTGTGATTGTGTTGCTTATCTTTGTATCTACTCATATTTGTATTTGTATTTGTATTCTATTACACTAATCATTTTGTAGACAAGCATGACAATGAATGAGTCAGATCAAAATCGCTATTCACTCCCCTCCCCCTCTAGCACAACGTCATAGACCGTACAAATGAGGCTGACTTAAAACAAGTTATTCTGATGTTCTAAGAATCTTAATTCCTAGTATTACATCCGCAAGATTCATATCTTTCATATCGAATCTTGAATTCAACATTCCCTTAGTGAATTTAATTATCTTATCATTATTTCCAATGATAAGTATGTCATTTACATAAAAACATAAAATGACTAAGCCATCTTTTGTATATTTACTGTAGATATATTTATCACTCTTGTTGATTTTAAATCCACTGTCCAGCATGAAATTATCAAAATTTTCATGTCATTGTTTTTGAGCTTGCTTTAAGCCATATAATGACTTGACCAATCTACATATTTTATTTTCTTGCCCTAGAATAGAAAATCCTTCAGGTTGTTCAATATAGAGTTCCTCTTCTAAATCCCCATTTTAAAAAGTTATTTTTGCATCCATTTAATGTGCTTCCAGATTCTACAGAGTGACAATCACTAGTAACACTCTAATGGAGGGTATTCTTGATACCAGATTATAGATATCAAAATAATCTGTCACGCCCCGAGGGTGTCAGTCCGGTACTCTACTCGGTGATAGTATATGAATAAGGAGACCTAAGAACCATATAATCCCAAAAGAACTCAAAGAATTTAATAAAATGTCTATATTCATGAAAAATAGATTTTTCTACATAAGCTGCAAATGCATTTAGACATAAAATCGATGAAATAACCAAAATACATCGAAGCTAGAAATCAAACCGGGAAGACAGTAGGTCGATATCTCTGAGCGACTCTATGTACAGCAAAATCAGTGAAATATCAAAAGGGTGCTTGAGCCTATAAAACTGGAGGCCAAAGAAAGCAGACATTAGCACAGATTGCTAAGCGGGTAATAAGGAAAGATGTGCATGAATTTAATCTTGTTTAAGAGGCCAAATGAGCTTGTAAAATTTCAATTTCTTCTTTCCTTTCTGTTTCAAGTTTTTTAATTTGTTCCAAGTTCTTATACATACATATATATGTATATATCATCTTTGTAAACATTATCAATAATGTGAATTTGATAAATCAACTACAATCTGATAGATCAACAATAATCTGATAAATCAACTAAATAGTGAATAACTGGAGTCAGTATCAGCAGAGTGTATATAATGTCATTTGACGTATGGGCTAAAAGCCCCATCACCGGTGGAATGCAATAAGAAATAACAATAAGACGTCAAAGCGCAAGCAAAATCTGACTGTGTGTAACTCATGCTACCACTACTCAAGTGGGGGTCAGGTACTCTGGTATAAGGCTAGGCTCGGAGTTTCACTTTTAGTTTTCTCATTCATTTCTTTAATATTCAACTTTAATTCTTTTTCACCCTTGTTCAACTATATGTGTACATCTTATGATAAATCTGAATAATCAACTTAGTTCAAGTTATTTAAGCACTAACATAAAATTTATATGTATATGTTATATCACTAAAAGGTATAAGTATCAACAGATGAAATAATCATGAGTAAGGAAGGTCAAGCAATATAAATAGAATAAGTATCAACGGAAGAATAGGTCAGAGTATCCATTTAAATTTGTAAAAGAACCCATCCCATGTTTACCCTATATAAAACCCACATATGAGCATGAAAAATATCAATTATTTACCCTCCAGTGGTTTATTACTTATTACCCATTTCACTATTTTTAAATACTAGTTTAATGCCCATTTTTAAAAATAGTTATACAAATATAAATAAATCACTTATCTCATTATTTATTCATGCACAAGGAAGATATAAAGTCCAAGGATCGAATGTACCCGTCTCTATATACAGCAAAATGTCAAATCTCGATCGATCACCGAGCTCCGCTCGAACTAGTATCTACAAATACAATATAAAAATGATTCAAAATTCAAATAATATACAATAAGAATCATAACATAATTTCTAAACATTGTCTAAAACTCAAAATTGTTAGATCATTATTGATCTCCTTACTCGGTCGAATCCCTAAATTCCTAACTTAGACCTTTATTTAATCGGATCGATTTGCTTAACATACTTATGGTGTCGGAATTGAAGAATAAATCTTGCTTACCGGAATCAAAAGGAAACACTGCTAAAACAACAAAAAAGGAAGAAAGATCTATTTCCCTTTTTCAATAACAGCCTCTACCTAATGCTTTTGTTGTTGGAAGCTTGCTTGGTTTCGACAAGCTTCAACGAAGCTGCTGTGATATAGGAACAACAAGGTAAAGGGGAAAGAAATAATGACAGCAATTAGGGTTGTTGTTGACTAGGAATACAATTATAAAATAGCTAGAAAAACGAAAAGAGAGGAAGAGAGACCCTTTTCTCCTCTTCGTTGGCGGCCTCAGTTGGTTTTGGCGAACTCCGGCGGCTCCGACGGTGGCTGTACAAGGCCTTGGAAGCAACCAAAAGCAAAGAGGAAGAGGAAGAGAAGAGGGGTTGCTATTGGCGAAGAAGTTTTGTGTTGCTCCTCGCTGCGCTTGACAAGAGAAGGAGAAGACGAAGGAAAACCTGGGCAGTGGCTGGGAAAAAAAAAAGGGAAAGAAGAGAGGAAGAAAGGGGCTGCGCATGAGAGGGATGGGCATGGGGATAGGGGTGTGTACGGGGAAAAGTAGAGGGGAGGGGAGAGAAGGGGATATTTTATTTCAAACTTAACATCCTTCCCCCCTAAAAGAAATTTGGTCCCCAAATTTAAAAATTAAGGGATATTCGTACCTGAGAAAAACAGATGAGGATATCTGCTACACATTCCATCCTCACACTCCCAGGTTGCTTCTTGGTCAGAATGGTGCTGCCATCTAATTTTCACAAGATTGATGCTTTTGTTCCATAATCGATGTTCCTTGCGATCCAGAATACGAATAGGGAATTCTTCGTATGACACGTCAGGTTGCAAAGGAACAGAAAGATCATTCAGAACATGAGTTGGATCTGGAACATACTTCCGCAACATAGATACATGGAAGATGTTATGCACTCCGACTAAAGCTGGGGGTAAAGCAAGTCGATATGCAACTGCACCAATTCACTCTAAGATCTCAAAAGGTCCGATATATCTAGGAGCTAACTTTCCTTTTAAACCAAATCTTTTAACTCCTTTGATAGGTGAAACACGGAGAAATACATGATCACCTACTGTGAATTCCAACTGTCTCTGTCTATGATCTGCATAACTTTTCTGTCTACTCTGAGCAGTCAGCAGTCTCTGTCTAATAATACACACTAGCTCCGCATCTTGCTGAATACTCTGTGGACCTAGAAGTTGACGCTCACCAACTTCATCCCATAAGACGGGAGATCTACATGCTCTGTCATAGAGACCCTCAAAAGGTGTCATTTGGATAGCAGAGTGGTAACTATTATTGTAAGCAAATTCTACCAAATATAGATGATCCTCCCAGCTACCACCAAAATCTAATATACAAGCACGCAAAAGATCCTCAAGAGTCTGGATAGTACGCTCTGACTGTCCATCAGTCTGAGGATAAAAAGCAGTGCTAAAATGTAATTCGGTGCCCAACACCTTCTGAAAATTCTACCATAATCTCAAAGTAAAGCGTGGATCTCGATCAGAAATAATACTGAGAGGAATACCATGGAGTTTAGTGATCTCTTTGCAATATAACTTAGCTAGACGATCCAAGGAATCCCTTTTTTGGATCGGTAGAAAATGAGTCGATTTGGTTAATCGATCAACGATAACCCAAATCGAATCATGCCCCTTTTGAGTCCTTGGTAATCCTGTGATAAAATCCATAGTAATATGCTCCCATTTCCTTTCTGGCACTGCGATCTTCTGTAGTAACCCGGCTAGTCTTTGATGTTCTGCTTTAATTTGCTGGCAAATCAAACATCAAGCTATAAAATCTATAATATCTCTTTTCATTCCTTTCCACCAATAAGATCGTTTCAGATATTGATACATTCGAGTACCACCAGGATGTACTGTAAATTTTGATCGATGTGCTTCTTGAAGGAGATCTTCCTTAATAGGATGTACCTCAGGGACGCACAACCTGCCTCGGAATCGAAGGGATCCATCCACATCTCGAGAAAATTCTAGCTTGGGACCTACTTCTAATTCACTGGCTATGCTTTTGATATACTAATCTGTCATCTGACTTTCCTTGATTCGCTCTACTAAGGGGGATTGTGCGATCAAGGAGACAAATATACCATGCTATGTTTGTCCTACTTCAGTCAAATCTAACTTTGAAAATTGTCTGACTATCTTAGTAACTGTCACCCGATGACATGCCAATACACCTCTAGACTTTCTACTTAAGGCATCTGCTACAATATTAGCTTTCCCAGGGTGGTAGTTGATAGTACAATCATAGTCCTTCAGAAATTTCATCCACTTTCTCTGTCTAATGTTTAACTCCTTTTATGTGGAGAGATACTTCAGACTCTTATGATCAGTGAATATCTCAAAAGTAACACCGTACAAATAATGTCTCCAGATCTTCAGAGCGAAAATAATAGCTGCTAACTCCAGATCATGAACGGGATAATTCTTCTCGTGATCTTTTAGTTGTCGAGAAGCATAAGCTACCACTCGATCATGCTACATCAAAACTACTCCTAATTCTTGAAGAGATGCATCCATATACAATACAAATCCATCATCTCCGGAAGGAATAATTAAAATCAGAGCACTCACCGATCTTTGCTTAAGTTCCTGAAAGCTTGCTTTACAAGCATCAGACCAAATAAACTTGACTCCTTTTCTAGTCAACTGATTCAAGGTTGCAGCAATGCTAGAAAATCCTTCTACAAATCTCCGATAATAGCTGGCTAGTCCAAGGAAACTACGGATTTCTTGTATGGATTTTGGTGGTTCCCATCTGACCACCCCTTCAATCTTCTGAGGATCTACTGAAATCCGATTTCTAGAAACTGTATGCCCTAGAAATCCCACAGAAGTAAGCCAGAAAGAGCATTTACTGAACTTTGAATATAGACGTTCCTTCCACAACACTTTCAAAACCATTCGGAGATGATGTTCATGCTCTTCTTCTGATCGAGAATACACCAAAATATCATCAATAAAAATAATTACAAATCGGTCCAAATATTCCAAGAATACCCGATTCATCTGATTCATAAAAGCTTTAGGAGCATTGGTGAGTCCAAATGGCATTACCAAAAACTCAAAATATACATATCTAGTACGGAAGGCAGTCTTCTGAATATCTGTATCTCGAACCCGTAGTTGGTGATAGCATGATCTCAAATCAATCTTCGATTATACACAAGTACCTCTAAGTTGATCAAATAAATCATCTATTATGGGAAGAGGATACTTGTTCTTGATAGTCACAGAATTTAACTGCCTATAATCCATGTAAAGCCTTAAGGATTCATCCTTCTTCTTTACGAATAGAATTGGAGTGCCCCAAGGGGAAACGCTAGGACGGATGAAACCCTTGTCTAGTAATTCTTGGAGTTGAACTTTTAATTCCTCCAGCTCCTTAGGTGTCATACGATATGATGCTTTTGATATTGGGCCTGTGCCAGGGAGTAACTCGATAGCAAACTCAACTTATCGTTGAGATGGAAAACCAAGGAGTTCTTCAGGAAATACATCCAGATACTCTTGAATTATGTGGACATCAGAAGGGTGTGCTAGACTATCCACATCAGAACTTATCAAAGATAGGAGATATCCCTCACATCCTCGCGCTAACAACTGTTGAGCTTGGAGAGCTAAAATGATAGATATCTCTCGATCGCTTATCCCAACAAATTTCCATGATGGTTAGTCTGAAGGTTTGTAAGTTACCACCTTAGCTCGATAATCGACGGTGACATGATGCTCTGACAGCCAATCCATTCCGAGAATAATATCAAATTCAGTCATCTGTAACACATGCAGATCTACTGCAAGGACATGACTATCAAAATTCAAGGGACAACTTTTGACCTCTTGACTTGACATCAATACTCCACCTAATGGTGTCATTACTGCTAACCCATATGAGCGAAGAGTTGGACACCTCCCAATTTTCACTACGAACTTAGGAGAAATAAAAGAATGCGAGCTACCAGTGTCTATTAATATTTCAGCAGGAATATTACAAACTGAAATGGTACCTCGAATAACTAATTCTCCATCTCGCTGTGCCTCCTCACGAGTCAGAGCATACACGTGTCCTGTCTCAAGACCTGAGTGCTGAGCCCCTTGGGTAGAAGACGGCTGACTCTGATCTTGTAATTGTGTTGAGAACTAATAAGTTGGAGGCAGTACATATTGCTGAGGTTCAGGCAGCAAATACTGCTATGGTGGAGGCATCAAATACTGCTGAGGTGAGGGTAACAAATACTGCTGAGGTGGAGCTGTCAAATACTGAGGTGTACTTTGGGATTGCAAATGATAAACTTGTGGCTTTTTGCTGGACTAGGTAGACGATGAATTTCGTTGTTGTCCTAGCTGAGATTTCTGTGGTCCTCTCTGCTGTCGAGACTGTGGGGGTCATGGTGTAGGTCGACCTTGCTGAGTTTGAGATCCTACTACCTGATGTTGTGCTCTCAGGGTACAATCACTAATGTCCTGGCAAATTGCAGTAAAAGCATATACTTTGAACCAGATAACACTCCCCTGCTTTGTGATTGCGAGCACCACATTTAAAACATTTTAAGATACCCATCGAAACTGCAGTATAAGACATCTGGCCTTGCTGAGGCACAGGTGAACGAGCAGATCCCTGTGATATCCTGGCCACCTTCTGTGGCTGTGAAGAATCTCTACTCATACTATGGCTACTAGATCGACGACCCCGACTCTGCTGTCTAGGGTGTGAGGTTGGATGGCTAGCTTCCCTTTCTTGTGAGACTTGCTGCTGAGTCATCTCAATGAATATAGCTCGGTTAAGTGCATCTCGATAACTAGTAACAGGAAACCCAGACATCCTGATCCGAATATATGGCGCAAGTCCCTAGGTAAACTGAATCATACGATCATGATCTTGTGCTATCAAGTGGGGACAAAATTCAGCAAGTTGACTAAATTCTGGATTATATTCCATCACACTTCGGTCGTCTTGCTTGAGGCTCAAAAACTCTTGACGTCTAGCAATACAAAAGGCGGCAGGAAAATACTATCTTTCAAATGCCTCTCTGAACGACTGCCAAGAGATAACTTGATTCCCAAAAATGGTCTTTTGCATTTTCCACCAGGTGGATGCTTGTCCCTGAAAATGATAGGTGGCTAACTCTACCTTCTCTGTATCTGAACAAGACACTTGTAGGGGATCGTTGGAACGCTAGAGGAGGGGGGGGGGGGGTTAATAGCGTCGTGTTATACGTCGATGGAATTCAATTGCGTTCGTCTATAAATTTCGTTAGCGCAGCAGAATATAGATAATAATAACAATAACGAAATAGACAATCACACGAACACAAGCATATAATGTGGTTCGGAATCGAATGATTCATACTCCACGGATCGAGCTCTAACGATGCCACAAACACCACTAAGCAATAAACTCCTTCTCGACAATACGTCGGAGGTGGACAAACCTCTTACAACAGTTTACAACAATAAAAAAAATACAATAAGCAATTATAATGAAATACAATGCAATACAAGTAAATAAAACACTTTACGAATGCCTTTGGATTGCTTGCTTTTGGTTGCTTGAAGAATGGCCTTGGAGACCCCGATTTGTAGCAACAAATCGCCCCAAGGATGCACAAGAATCATTGGCTTTTTCCTCCTTCATGAGCTCCATTTAAAGCTTCAACCTGTGCTAGAAAATATCGATCGATCACGACGCCGACCATCCGACCGTGCCATCGTTATCGCGGAGACAACGGCTAGATCCACGGAAAGATCCAACGGATCCATCATCAGTCGACTGATAGAGCCTCCACTGACCGCTAATCCTAGCATCAAGTCGACTCCATTTGTGCCCGAAAATCGAGCACCCGACCGATCGATCATACGATCACGATCGCATTAATCACCGACCGCCTCCTCCGCAATGATCACATGATAGCCCGCAATAAACCCTAGTTGACTTACACCAGTCGACTGCCATATGACACTAGTCGACTGACACACCTCAAACATGAGGTTTTAACCTCAAACATGAGGTTTAACCCAAGTATGGTTTCCCCATACTTGCTAGACCACCCGTAGCCTAAACCTAAGCCTTCTAGCCACCTCAATCAACCTCACGCCTCTCGGATCCCTCCAAGTCATCCATGACTTGTTCATCCATTGCGCTAGCCTTCAGGTGCTTCCATCGGCTATGTCATGCTAACGGTGTCTACACCGCCAAGGCACATTGGACTTACGTCGCTAAGACTCTGCTTGGACTTTACGCCGCCAACCATTGGACTTATGCTGCCAAGACTCCCGCTTGGACTTTACGCCGCCAATATCAACCCCTTGGACTTTCTCAAATGCCAAGACTCAAGCTTGGACTTTCCCTTGCTAACCCATGTTGGACTTTCCATTGCCAAGACCTATGCTTGGACTTTCCCAAATGCCAAGTGTCCCACTTGGACTTTCCATGTCAAGTACCCATGACTTGGACTTTCCCAAATGCCAAGTGTCCCACTTGGACTTTCCATGCCAAGTACCCATGACTTGGACTTTCCATTGCCAATACCCATGCTTGGACTTTCCCAAATGCCAAGTGTCCCACTTGGACTTTCCATGCCAAGTACCCAAGAATTGGACTTTCCCATGACAATTACATTGTCATATATTTTTGTCGAACATCAAAACATCTCTCGAGTCCTGGTCAATCGTCACCTGGGCCGATTGCACCAACAATCTTCCCCTTTTTGATATTTGACAAAAACCAAACAAACCATTGAGTTAGACCATCTAACTCAAACCAATCATCCTCATCAATTTTCCCAATTGATATCATTCTCCCAATAAATTCTCCCCCTTTTTGACTAACATCAAAAAGGTTATCTCTCCAAGGAGGTCAATGTCTCATGTCCCAATGAGATCTTACAATCTCCCCCTTGGTCCAAAAAATACCTAGGATGCCTACCATCTTCCTAGTGATAAGTCCCATATCACTCAAGAGAGGCAATCCTATACACTTTCCCAATTTCCAAATTGGGTATCTCAAAATCTCATTTTCCCCCTCATGAGGAAAAATAACCATCCATCATCCCATGATGGATACCTCCCCCTTGATCATTGCACCAACAATGTCCTTGGAAAGTCTCTAAGTCAACAGGAACTCTAAACCCTCAAAAATAAGGTTCAAAGTTCAAACATGAACTCTTCCATCCTTAAATTTGATACAAACCCTAAACAACTCTCCTAATTCATATCCAATGGATTTTCACCCTTTTTAATGCTTCCCAAAGCATATTCTAGGGTTAGGAGTGGTTAGGGAACCTTACCATAGCTGAAACCGAGCTAAACAACTTTATTTTTCCCGAAATCAGCATTGGCAATGACTCTCTTATCATATCAATCATTGTCACCCACATCACGATCACAACCAAAGGCAATGATCGATAATCAAATATCAGAATTTCAATTATTAGAAATGAAATTCAGAAAATCATAAGTAATTATACATATATCAGAAAATCGTGAAAATTTATATGTATATTACTTATAGACAATACAATGAGTGAAAAATAATAGAAAAATATTTTACCAATAAAATAATGAAATTGATACAAAATTCAAATGTGAAGAAAATTTCTAAGTTTTGGCTCACTTTGTATCAATCTCATCAATGGTGATTGCTATCAAAAGATAGACTTCACCAAGATTTTCTAAAGTGATTTTAAAATGTTTTCAAAACTTTATTTTGGATCATATTCCTTGGGCTCAATGTACATGACTTGTACACAAGTTTTCCCAATGATCCATAATTAAGATAAGATGAGTTTTAGTTCATCTAGATGCAAAAACTATGCACCTTGAACTTAACTCATATTCTAGCATCTCACATGTATCTAGGGTGTATAAATACACATACATGTCAATGTAATGTAAGATGTGAGTTTTGTTCTCCCTAATCTAGGGTTTCATGTATTTTTCTAAGGCAATTCTACTTGATTCCCTTATAAATGGGACTCCAAGTCATGTCATTGTCCTTAAATCAAGTTTAGTCAAATTAAATGCATGAAATGATCATGACATAATGATAGCAATAATTAAGCATGACCAATGATCATGATGTCATGACATATGATTAAATCTAAAAACACATGACATTTAATCTTTAATCCTAAACATGATAATGACATATAAATGATAAAAATAAATATGATGTCATGACATGTTATATGGCAAACAAAGCATGACGTATAAAAAGTATAGGTATAATAATACATAAATTTTAATGTTAATTGCCATTTGATATAATTAAATATATTTTGCCATATTATCACTTTTCTCTCTAGTGTGCCAAAAACCCAAAATGACACACTATGACCTCTAATCCTAAATTGTGTCAATTTAATTGATTTTTCATAATTCCAAAAATGTATTGACACAACCTAAAGTCTTTTAGGATATAATATCAAATCTATTTCCAAGGTATCCATAACCTTGAAAATAACCTAAAGTGCCACCTTTACCATGGTTAGGTTAACTATCATTCCATTTAAAGTTGGCACACCCTAACCCATTTAGCGTGAATCGATCACACTCTTAGGAACCCAAAACCTATTTGAGCTCCCAGGATTTACTAGGTATTCCTTAGGGATGACCTCCCTAGATACCCTCCTAATGGCCCTCCTAGGCTTGTTAGCCTTGGTCATTATGGTCTTACCTAGGTTGACTCTAGGGGTAACTCCCCTTGCAACCTTCTTAGTGGCTTCCCTAGATTTCCTTGAAACCCTAGCTACTAGGCACACACCATGGTCAACTCTAGGGATGACTTCCCTATTGACCTTGGTCTTCCTAGACCTAGTTTGTGTTCCATAATCAAATGGAACACTATGATAAGCCACCTTAGGCTTAGGTTTGTGACCCAAACATTTCTTGCTATTGGTTGACTTTTGTCTTTTAGGTTCTAGGTGTTGACTTTGAGTCCTAGACCCTTGACTTTGACCATTTGACTCTTGAAATTGATTTTGCATCTTCTTGAGGGTCTTTTATAATTTTTCAAGCCTTGACCTCAAGACTTGATTTTCTAATTCTAATCGCCCCATTTTTGAATTTTGATTTGGTCTTTGGGCATTGTCCTTTCTAGGCATATGCCTAGTCCATTTGGGATTAAGACCTAGATGCTCTTATACCTTTCTAATGGTCTCCCTATGTAGAATTTGTCTAGAATTGTTTGACCTAGGTTTGTCCTTAGATAAAATATTTTTAGGGACATTAGTCCCAAATTTCTCCTTATTTCCTAAGTGGACATTCTTAGCTCCTAAGCAAAATTCCCTATTTCTAGCATGCTCTTTGTGATAAATAGTAAGATTGCTAAAATTATTTCTAGCATGCTTTTGCCCATAATTAAAAAAAGGAACATTATTTAGATATACCTTAGAGTTTGCCTTAGAGGCTCCCCCTACTTGTGATGCTCTCTTTTTCTCCCTCTTTGGGCATTGACTCCGGTAATACCCTTTTGAATTGCACTTGAAGCATATGACATGCTCCTTGATCTTTTAATTTTGGGGACTGACATCTTTGACCTTTGGAGCCGGTTGAGCCTTCCTTACTCTCTTTGGGCATTTACTCTTGTAATGCTCATATTCCCTACACTTAAAATATATTATATGTTTTTTATTATTAACACATATGTTTGAGTTACCTAAGTCAATGGAGGACGGAATCAGATTTTGAGCTTCTTCATCTTGACCGGATGTTGAAGCTTCTTCTTGATGTTGCTCTGATGATCTAATCCCCTCCCCCTCAATCCTAGAGGTGGAGGTATCCTCCAATTTTATTTTCTCTTCCTCCTTGGATGTTGATGGTCTCTCAACCTCCAAGTCCTCACTTCCTTGTGAGGATGATGCGCTCGCCTCTTTGGTCCCTTCCTCTTGGACCGGTAATGACTCTTCATGAAGCTTTGCCACTTGGCTTCATAGCTCCTTGGCATCTATATAATTACCTAACATACACAAGATATCGTTAGGTATTAAATCAATCAAAAATTTTATTACCTTATTGTTTTTCTCGAAGGCTTGGACTTGCTCTTCGGTCCATCTCTTCTTCTTGAGGAATCCACCTTTTGGTCTTCTTGGATACTCAAATCCATCCATCAAAATGGATCATTCTTCGAAGTCCCTCATCATCAGGAAGTCCTCAATTCTCGCCTTCCATTGTCTAAACCCTTCTTGTCCATAGAAGATATATGGGATAGGGGTGTTGATATCCCATCCTAGTTGTTCTTGAACTTCCATCTTCACCCTCTAGCGTGCTCCCTTAGTTGTTAAACTTCAAGAGCGACCTCGCTCTGATACCACTTGTAGGGGATCATTGGAACGCTAGAGGGGGGTGAATAGCGTCGTGCTATACGTCAATAGAATTCAATTGCGTTCGTCTACAAATTTCGTTAGCTCAGCGGAATATAGATAATAATAACAATAACGAAATAGACAATCACACGAACACAAGCATATAACGTAGTTTGGAACCGAATGGTTCATACTCCACGAATCGAGCTCTAAAGAGCTCTAGCGATGCCACAAACACCACTAAGCAATAAACTCATTCTCGACAACACGTCGGAGGTGGAGAAACCTCTTACAATAGTTTACAACAATAAACTAAATACAACAAGCAATTATAATGAAATACAATGCAATACAAGTAAAGAAAATACTTTATGAATGCCTTTGGATTGCTTGCATTTAGTTGCTTGAAGAATGACCTTGGAGACCCTGATTTGCAACGACAAATCACCCCAAGGATGCTCAAGAACCGTTGGCTTTTTCCTCCTTCACGAGCTCCATTTAAAACTTCAACATGTGCTGAAAAATGCCGATCAGTTGACTACTCGGGACCATCAGTCGACTGGTGTCACTGTTGTCGTGAGACAACGGCTAGATCCACGCTGAAAAGATCCAATGGATCCATCATCAGTCGACTGATTATGACCATCAGTTGATTGATAGAGCCTCCACTTGACTGCTAACCCCAGTAGTCAAGTCAGACTCCATTCTGTGCCCGAAAAACTGAGCACCAGTCGACTGCTAGGCCAATCAGTCAACTGCCCTCCTCTGGCAATCGACTGCTATGACACTTCCCGCAGTCAAATCCTAGTTGACTTACACCAGTCTAATGTCATATGTCACCAGTCGACTGGCACACCTCAAATATGAGGTTTACCATACTTGCTAGACCACCCGTAGCCTAGACCTAAGCCTTCTAGCCACCTCCATCAGCCTTACGCCTCTCGGATCCCTCCAAGTCATCCATGACTTGTTCATCCATTGCGCTAGCCTTCAGGTGCTTCCATCGGCTATGTCATGCTAACGGTGTCTACACCGCCAAGACACATTGGACTTACGCCGCCAAGACTCCGCTTGGACTTTACGCCGCCAACTATTGGACTTATGCTTCCAAGACTCCCTCTTGAACTTTCCCTTGCCAACCCATGTTGGACTTTCCATTGCCAAGACCCATGCTTGAACTTTCCCAAATGCCAAGTGTCTCACTTAGACTTTCCATGCCAAGTACCCATGACTTGAACTTTCCCAAATGCCAAGTGTCCCACTTGGACTTTTCATGCAAAGTACCCATGACTTGGACTTTCCATTGCCAAGACTCATGCTTGAACTTTCCTAAATGCCAAGTGTCTCACTTGGACTTTCCATGTCAAGTACCCAAGACTTGGACTTTTCCATGACAATTACATTGTCATATGTTTTTGTCGAACATCAAAACATCTCTCGAGTCAAGCTCGAGTCCTGGTCAATCGTGACCTGGACCGATTGCACCAACAATGTACTCGAAAGTACCCTCAATATCATCTAGCCAAGTCCGTGCCTCCCAAGGGTCGGTAGCTCCTTTGAATAACGTAAAATGATCCCTAGCTGAACTGGCCAACAAAGGAATATGAACTTTATCCATGATACTGGATGTCGTGGGAATGACTGGATCAACTACAAGTGTCTCGGGTACCGACTGGGGTAGGTGAATGGGTGTCTCATCTGCACCATGATCACCTCTCTAAGTACCAGGGGTACGTCGGTCTTCACGACCACGACTACAAGCACGACTACTACCCTAACCCCGACCACGTGTACGTGGCATTGCCTACAAAATCAAATAAAATTTTACAACATGTTATAATCAAAAGAAATAAAACAACAATAAAGGATACATCAATCCTATAGCTCAGAGATACCATTCAACTTGCATTTAAATCTCTTTTTGTTCACAACAAATCTCCGGATTAAAACAAAACAAAGATCCAAGACACAAAATCCACTGAGAAATCGAAAATTAGGCTCTGATACCACTAAAACTGTCACGCCCCGAGGGTGTCAGTCCGGTACCCTACTCGATGATAGTATATGAATAAGGAGACCTAAGGACCATATAATCCCAAAAGAACTCAAAGAATTTAATAAAATGTCTATATTCATGAAAATAGATTTTTCTACATAAGATGCAAATGCATCTAGACATAAAATTGATAAAATAATCAAAATACATCGAAGTTAGAAATCAAACCGGGAAGACAGTAGGTCGATATCTCTGAGCGACTCTATGTACAACAAAATTAGTGAAATATCAAAAGGGTGCTTGAGCCTGCAAAATTGAAGGCTAAAGAAAGCAGACATTAGCACAGAATGTTAAGCAGGTAATAAGGAAAGATGTGCATAAATTTAATCTTATTTAAGAGACCAAAGGAGCTTGTAAAATTTCAATTTCTTCTTTCCTTTCTGTTTCAAGTCTTTTAATTTGTTCTAAGTTCTTATACATACATATATATGTATATATCATCTTTGTAAACATTATCAATAATATGAATTTGATAAATCAACTACAATCTGATAGAACAACGATAATCTAATAAATCAACTAAAATCTGATAAATCAACTAAATAGTGAATAACTAGAGCCAATTTCATCAGAGTGTATATAACGTCATCTGACGTATGGGCTAAAAGCCCCATCACCGGTGGAATGCAACAAGAAATAACATAAGCCGCCGAAGCGCAAGCAAAATCTGACCGCGCGTAACTCATGCTACCACTACTCAAGTGGGAGTCAGGTACTTTGGTATAAGGCTAGGCTCAGAGTTTCACTTTTAGTTTTCTCATTCATTTATTTAATATTCAACTTTAATTCTTTTTCACCCTTGTTCAACTATATGTGTACATCTTATGATAAATCTAAATAATCAACTTAGTTCAAGTTATTTAAGCACCAACATAAAATTTATATGTACATATTATATCACTAAAAGGTATAAGTATCAACAGATGAAATAATCATGAGAAAGGAAGGTCAAGCAATATAAACAGAACAAGTATCAACGGAAGAATAGGTCAGAGTATCCATTTAAATTTGTAAAACAATCCATCCCATGTTTACCCCATATAAAACCTACATATGAGCATGAAAAATGTCAATTATTTACCCTCCAATGGTTTATTACTTATTACCCATTTCGCTATTTTTAAATATTAGTTTAATGCCCATTTTTAAAAATAGTTATACAAATATAAATAAATCAATTATCTCATTTATTCATGCAAAAGGAACATATAGAGTCCAAGGATCGAATGTACCCGCCTCTATATACAGCAAAATGTCAAATCTCGGTCGATCACCGAGCTCCGCTCGAACTAGTATCTACAAATACAATATAAAAATGATTCAAAATTCAAATAATATATAATAAGAATCATAACATAATTTCTAAATATTGTCTAAAACTCAAAATTGTTAGATCATTGTTGATCTCCTTACTCAGTCGAATCCCTAAATTCCTAACTTAGACCTTTATTTAATCAGATCGAATTTGCTTAACATACTTATGGTGCCAGAATTGAAGAAAAAATCTTGCTTACTGGAATCAAAAGGAAACACTGCTAAAACAACAAAAAGGGAAGAAAGATCTATTTCCCTTTTTCAATAACATCCTCTACCTAATGCTTTTGTTGTTGGAAGCTTGCTTGGTTTCGGCAAGCTTCAACGAAGCTGTTGTGATATAGGAACAACAAGGTAAAGGGGAAAGAAACAACGATAGCAATTAGGGTTGTTGTTGACTAGGAATACAATTATAAAATAGCTAGAAAAACGAAAAGAGAGGAAGAGAGACCCTTTTCTCCTCTTCATTGGCAGCCTCAATTGGTTCCGGCGAACTCTGACGGCTCCGACAGTGGTTGTACAAGGCCCTGGAAGCAACCAAAAGCAAAGAGGAAGAGGAAGAGAAGAGGGGTTGCTGTTGGCGAAGAAGTTCTGTGCTGCTCCTTGCTGCGCTTGAGAAGAGAAGGAGAAGGTGAAGGAAAACTTGAGCAGTGGCTGGGAAAAAAAAATAGGGAAAGAAGAGAGGAAGAAAGGGGCTGCGCATGAGAGGGATGGGGGTGCGTATGGGGAAAAGTAGAGGGGAGGGGAGAGAAGGGGATATTTTATTTCAAACTTAACATAATCCATACCTTCTTGTTGTCGGTAAACCTTAATTACCAATCTAGCTTTATATTTTTCTATAGTGTCATCTGATTTCATTTTCTTCTTGAAAATCTACTTATAGCTTAATGTCTTACTTCCGGGAGGAAGGTTCACTAGCTTTTAAGTATGATTTTGCAAGATTGAAGTAATCTCAAATGTAATTGTCTCTTTTCATTGAGGTCTATTAGACGAACTTATTGCTTCTGAGTAACTTTAGGGATCACTTTTCAACATGAAAGTGATAAAATCTGATCCATAGGATTTCTCTTCTCGAGTTCTCTTACTTCGTCTGATCTCATTCTCAACTGGTTCATCATCTCCTTCTTCATCTTGTATTTCATATGTCCGTTTTGAAGAGCTAACATCCTCTCGGATCTTATACGTAAACACATGCTCGAATAGTGAGGCATTTCTCGATTCAATAATTGAGTTCTTATATATCTTCGAACTTTGAGACTCATACACAAGAAATCAGTAGGCATTGTTATTATGTGCATATCCTATAAATACGCAATCAACCATCTTTGATCTTATTTTAACCTTTTTTGGATTAGGAACCATTACTTTCGCAAGACACCTCACACTTGCAAGTATTTATAGGATGATTTTCTCCCTTTTCATAATTCATAAGGGCTCTCCTCCATATTTTTTCTAGGTATCTTATTTAAAAGATAATTGGCTATTAACATAACTTCTCCCCATAAATTATCTGGCAGTCTAGAACTTAATAAAAGAGCATTCATCATCTCTTTTAAAGTGTGATTTTTCCTCTCAGCAACATCATTTTGCTAAGAAGTATATGAAGCAATAGTTTCATATATGATTCAATGTTCAACACATAACTCAGTCACCGATCACTTCGTACCACCTTAATATTTTTATTAAGATGATTCTCGACCTCGATTTTATAGAGAATAAATTTCTCTATAGCCTCATTTTTACTTTTTAGAAGATACATATAACAAAATTTTATGTTATTGTCTACAAAAGTAATGAAATATTTATTTCCACTGTTTGTCAGAACCCCCTTCAGGTCATACACGTATGCGTGGATTAGGCTGAGTGGTTCATTGCTTCTTTTAAATTGTCAAAAGGACAACCTCGTCAATTTTGCTTCAAAACAAATTTCATATTTGTGTTTTGAGTCTATTTGGAATGTCGGTATACTTTGCATATTAATTAGTGTACACAACGAATCGTAGTTAACATGTCCTAGTCTACTATGCCACAACACAAATTACTCAAGCATATACGCAGAATAACTTTCAGTTTTATTCATTTTGGGCATAATGACCATTACACTGAGTTTAAAGAGTCCCTAACCCTTAAAGCCCTTTCCAACAAACATTCCACTCTTAGACAAAATAACTCTATCTGACCTAAAAACTAATCTAAACTCATGCTTACTTAACAGAGATCCAGACACCAAATTATTTCGTATATCCAGAATAAAGAATACATTGTTTAGAGTTAGTTCCTTGTCCAAGGTCATCTTCAGCACCACTTTTCCATGACCCTTGATTTTCGAGGTTGTTGAGTTTCTCATATACATCTTATCTTCATCTAATATCCAGAATAAAGAATACATTGTTTAGAGTTAGTTCCTTGTCCAAGGTCATCTTCAGCACCACTTTTCCATGACCCTTGATTTTCGAGGTTGTTGAGTTTCTCATATACATCTTATCTTCATCTATGACTTCTTCAAAGTTGTGGAGCAGTTCCTTATTGCATCACACATGTCTAGTAGCCCTAGTATCTATCCACCATTGCCGAGGGTTAGAAGCTATTAGGTTCAACTCGGAGATCGCCACATAGAGGTCTTCTATCTTGTTCAAGTTGGTCTCTTACTTCTTCTTCTTTGGCTTCCTGCACTCCGAAGACTTGTGATCAACACAGTCACAGTAGAATCACTTCCTAGCAAACTTCTTCTTGCTGATGCCTCCCTTGGGTTTCAGCTTGGAAGACTTTGACTTTTTTCGCTTCGAGTTTTCACCGTACTCAACCACATTGGTTTTAACAATAGCTAGAGTGAACAACTATTTCTTAGAGCTCCTGTCGTCTTCCTCAATCTAGAGTCGGACAATGAGTTCCTCAATGTTCATCTCCTTCCTTTTATGTTTCAGATAATTCTTGAAGTCCTTCCATCTCGACGACAACTTTTCTATCATAGTAGCCACTTGGAAGGTTTCATTCAGTACCATGCCTTCCGAGTGAATTTTATGCATGATCACTTGAAGCTCTTGGACTTGGCTGATCATTGTCTTGGAGTCCACCATTTTATAGTCCAGGAATCGACTAATCATGAACTTTTTGGCTCCATCATCCTCTATTCGGTAATTTCGATCTAAGGATTCCCACAGTTCCTTAATCGATTTCTTTATGCAGTACACGTTGTACAATGCATCTGTCAGACAATTGAGGATATAGTTTCTGCAAAAATACTTCGAGTGATTTCATGCCTCTACAATAATGAAGGTCTAGGCTATTGGGAGTATAGGGAATACAATCAAAGTCTCACATTGGTAAGATATAGAAAAGATCATGTACTTACAAGATAAAAAGATATATTCATTGGAATAAGACATTCTGGGTAAAGTCCAAAAATAAAATCATGAGGGCTCAGGTCCAAAGTGAACAATATTATATCATTGTGGAGATATATGGATCTTATAGGCATTAACAATTGGTATCAGAGTCATGGTCTATGTCAAGCCATGAACCTCAAATGAATGAAGCAGAGCTCTCATGTCCGGATTAAGAGAACCAGACACCAAGCAAGAAGTCCAGTTGGGTCGGGAGGACCGAACAATTGATAGGAAGTCCAGTTGGGCCAGAAGGGATGGACAACTGACAGAAGATCTAGTTGGGTTAGAAGGATCAAACAGTTGACAGAAAGTCTTATGAGTTGAGGATCGAACATCAAGCAGAGAAAGTCCTTCGAGGACGAATAGGCTTGAGGGGGGGCTCAATGTCGTCCTTCGTTTAGGGGGGATTGTTGGGAGTATGGGGAATACAATCAAAGTCCCACAGTGATAAGACATGAAAAAGATCATGTGCTTATAAGATAAAAAGATATCTCCATTAGAATGAGATTTTTTGGGTAAAATCCAAAAAACAAAACTATGAGGGCTTAGGGCCAAAGTGGACAATATCATATCACTGTGGAGATATGTGGATCTTATAGACACTAACATAGGCATCACTCATACCCTTAGGTACCTTAAGAAGTTCTTCCGTCAGAAACTTTGATATATTAAGCATGGTCAAGTAGAAAATCATTTTTTGTTGCCACCGCTTGATGTTCATTCCAATGAACTTCTTTGGCTTCTCTCCGTGATTGATTGGGATTGTCCCAATCATTACAGAGGGGGTACTCACATATTGAGAAGTAGGCTCTGTTACTATTATCTCAACTTATTCCTTGACCATCTCAATAGACTATAGAATCTATTTTAAGTTTGTTACAAAATTTATGGAGGGAAAACAAAGACTAATCTTCTGTCGAGATGAAGCCAAACACAGAAGCTTCGATCTGAGTGGTAACTGGAGGTAGCCAACCAAGCATGGTTCTATTGTCTGATTGAGGAATGGAGATCTCGAGCGCCTTGAGGAGCGCAGAAGTCGAGTACCTTTGCCCGCAATGAGGGAAGAAGTTGGGCACTGTGGGTGCTCGGGTTGTAGCTACTCCAAGTGAGGAATGCAAAATTCGAGCACCGTGAGTGCTTCGGAAGTTGTTGCCCGAGTGAGAAGTCGAAGCTTCGGGCCGAGCACCGTGAGTGCTCGGGAAGTTGTCGCTTGAGTGAGAATCCGAAGCGTTGGGCAGAGCCGAGCCTGTGAGTGCTCGGGACGTTTCTTTGTGTCGAACTGAGCTCAGAAAAGTTGCTCAGGATTTGCCGAGCTAACTGTGAGAAACAATTGTCTAGTTCGAGCACTTGTCGGTGCTCGAGAAAATACCGAGCAGAGTGGGAGAAGTCGAGTGTTGAGTTAGAGCACTTGTAGGTGCTCGAAAAGTTGTCTCCTGAGTGAGAAATTGATTAGGCATTGATGCTGGAGTGATCGAGCAAACATTGTGCTTGCTTGGGAGAATCTACCGAGTCAAGTAAGAGAAAAGTTGTTCAACTGAAAATCAAAGAATCGCCGAGGCTTGTGTACTCATAGTTCCTTAAAATAGATTCATCCTCCTCCAGTCGAGCTTTTGAGGATTTGTTGGATGTCTATTTTTAGGATACAATAACAGAACCGTGGACCCAATCAAGCATGAATTGTCCACGACGAATTGAACTCACACCTAAAGGCTATCACAAAATAAGGAGGATCTTGTATTTTCACACCTTTTCCTAGTTGAGTTACAATCTATTTATATAGATTGTATCCTCTAATCACGATTAATGGCGGAGTAAAAGCTCGTTCCTAAAACGGTAGTTGCAAATCTATCATTTCACTCAAGCTCTTAAAGCTTGAGATCGAAACGTTAGTTGCCACTCAACCGTTTTATTCGAGCTTTTTAATATGTCATTAATTACCGTTTTAAATCGTATGTTACGCTTAAGGATTTTCCCGATCATCTGTTTCCATTCAAATTTCCAACATTTACTTCCGCGACAAATATATCGTTGAACACCAAAGCCTTGTTGCAATATGAAGTGTGGATGTACTCGTGAAGGAAAACATTGAAGTCGACTATGAATGAGTTTGGTTTGTGATCATTTACTATCATCTCTTAAATTTGTTATTGGCTTGTGTTGCTATCTATTCGCATTCTCTCTAATCTGACCATATAGATCCTTCAAGCACAAGCAATGTAGAGTCGACTGAAGCTCGTGCTAGTCACCCTAGGTGGATGCACTTGGGATAAAATGGATCGAGTTTATTTGTGTTTGTTATAGGTGGATTCCGATCGGATTGTGATCGGAATCGATGTGATTGCAACCATGATAATTCGGTCTGATTTTAATCGAAATTTGATTACGGTTCGATTGGTCGGTCAATCGGACGACGACGACGACGACGACGACCCTAATGGATTCATGGATTGTGTTATAGTACTCATTGGAGAAGAACATCATGGGCAGGTGCACTGTGTATTTTTCATTTACTGTGCAATTTCATAAATTGAACGGAGATTGAATGACTCACAATGCGCTGATATATATATATATATATATATATATATATATATATATATATATATATATATATATATATATATATATATATATATATATATATATTATCTATTGTGAACATATATATATATATATATTCGTTATTCGTAAATATTTTTATTATCCATCGTCTAATAGAATGAGCACTCTAGTTCAATCTTTGAATGATAATTTACCAAACAACGCTCCTGAAGTTTGGAATTGTCCAAAAAGCGCCCAATACTTTCATATTTATCAAATAACACACTTAATTCCCTTTTTATCCTTCAGAAATAGCGCACTTAATTTTCGAATGTGGTGTTAAGATTTGTAATTCCAGCGGTGGTGCGATTTTTTTACGGGAGGATAAAAGAAATTAAGTCTTGTTATTTGATAAATATGAAAAGTATTAGTATTACAAACGATTAAATTCGATATTTGATAAATCACCGATCTTTAAATCTTAGAAGATCGAAAGATGAATAATATAAACGTGCATGAATAAATTATATATATATATATAGTCTTTGTTTTATTATACTTTGCAATAACTGAAAAATACGGTGGAATACGCTTTTAATTTTGTTATTAAGATTTTTTTTAAAAAAATCAGATGTATTTTTTAATTTTTCATAAAAATTCGAAGAAAGAGAAAAGAAAAACATTTAAAAAAAAATCTGATGTTGACGATATTGAATCCGTGGCCATCTCTCAGCCAGCGCTTAGTAAAATATCGCATATTTTAAAATTTTAAAATCATGATTGCATTCAATAAATTATTCATCGGTCGATAACTTCACATTAAATTTTAAAATTACGATCATATTCGATCGAGACAATCATGATTTGGAGTTCTTAATCACAGGAGAAAAGTGGATTGTCTCGTAGGAACCTTTGGATGCTTTGGAGTTCTTAATAGGTTTAAATGGTGTTTGGTTGATGAATTTGGAATGAAAAAATGATAATGGAAATCATATGAGTTTGTCATCGATCATCGTCGATCGTTAATCGTCAGTCGTCGATCGTTGATCCATCGACGATTGTCGACGATGCCATCGATAAGGATATAAATGTCATCTCCATCTTCATTTTCAATTTATAAATCAAATAATATTATTAAAATGATTAAATTCATTTTTATTTTATCCTATTATTAAATTCTTTCTCTTTTTATGCCCACGCTCAAGTCAAACGCTCGTTCGGCTGGAAAATTCCAAAGGGTTTGTTTTGTTAGAATTCGAATTATTAATCGTACGCACGCTGATAAATCCCGCCTCCACGGACTCTTCAGTCTTCAGGCTTAACCGTTTTATCACGCACGAAACGCAAATCCCCCTTCGAGACAACTTGACAATTACGACAACTGCACCCAAGCGTCCCTCCCACGAGTCGTCCCGCACCCCAACTTCTTTCTTTTTACCCGGGCCGGATCCCTCCGACTGCCTCGCCAGTTCGAACACGAAGCGGTGCCGTCGGAAGTTCGGCGGAAGTCCAGGGCCGGCACGCGGAAGCAGCAGGCCGAGTACGATTCCTGTCACGCGTCCCGACGTCGCTCGCTCAATACTGCGTATTTTCCGCGCCGGACACGGAAGGGCGGGGCCACACAGAGACGCGCCTTGGGCGATGAAAATTGAAAGGAGGGTAAGTTCGAAGCAGCTCACAAGACGACTTAGATGCAGAACTGGATCGATGCATGTGCAAGGGCTGTTCGATTCTTGAAACTATCGATTTATAAGATAAAATAAACATAGATTGATTTGACTATTTCTATGGTGATTCAACGACTTCGAAAAATGGATTTGATTGCCTACAAAAACGATGGAATCCCACAGGTTGCTGCTCGTCGCATCGAAGGGGGTTTACTAGGGGAGGAGGAGACGGCCGTGCGGCGCACAGATCTGAGGCAGGTATGAGCCTCCGCCAGCGGGGAAGCCGTACAGGAGGTGGCGCCGCCTATGGCACGGCCCGTGGGATGGGCGAGGGTTCCGGGGAAGGGGAGGAGGTTTACAACGTCATCCCCATCCACAACTTACTGGCGGATCACCCGTCGCTCCGGTTCCCGGAGGTGCGAGCCGCCATGGCCGCGCTGCGCACCGTCGGGGAGCTCCGGAAGCCGCCCTTCGTACGCTGGCACGACGGCCTAGACATCCTCGATTGGCTCGGGTCCTTCTTCGGCTTCCAGCGCGACAACATCCGCAACCAGCGGGAGCACCTCGTGCTCCTCCTCGCCAACGCCCAAATGCGAATCCATCCCCCGCCGGACAACATCGACGTCCTCCATGCCAAGGTAGTCCGGCGTGTCCGCAAGAAACTCCTCCACAACTACACCGCATGGTGCTCCTACCTTGGCCGCAAGCCCAACGTCTGGATTGACATCCGCCGCGCCGCCTCCGACCCCCGCCGCGAGCTCCTCTATGCGGCCCTCTACCTGCTCATCTGGGGCGAGGCTGCCAACGTCCGTTTCGTTCCCGAATGCCTCTCCTATATCTTCCATCACATGGCCGGGGAACTCAACCGCATCCTCGAGGACTACATCGACGAGGCGACGGGCCAACCTGCCCTCCCAGCTATCTCTGGCGAGAACGCTTTCCTCACCCGTGTCATCACCCCCATATACGAAATCATCAAGCGCGAGGTTGACGCCAGCCGCAATGGCACAGAGCCCCACTCCGCCTGGCGCAACTATGATGACATCAACGAGTACTTTTGGAACAACAACTGCTTCGAGCGCCTCCGTTGGCCGCTCGATCGGTCTAAGAATTTCTTCGCCACTCCGCCTACCAAGAACCGCGTGGGGAAGACAGGCTTCGTTGAACAGCGCTCCTTCTGGAACCTTTATCGCAGTTTTGATCGCCTCTGGGTCATGCTCATCCTCTTCCTTCAGGCGGCCATCATTGTGGCCTGGCACGGAAGCAAGACGTACCCGTGGCAGAACCTCCAAAGGCGAGATGACCAGGTCCGTGTCCTGACCATCTTCATCACCTGGGCCGGCCTCCGCTTGCTGCAGTCCCTCCTCGACGTTGGCACCCAGTACAAGCTTGTCTCACGTGAGACCAGATTGCTCGGTGTGCGAATGGTGCTCAAAATAGTCGTTGCTGCGGCGTGGACGGTCGCATTCCCGATCCTGTATTCTCGAATGTGGAATCAGAGGAACCAAGACAGAACGTGGTCGGCTGCAGCGAATCGGCGGCTGATGAACATGTTGGAGGCTGCCGCAGTGTTTATCCTCCCTGAACTGGTTGCCGTCGCGCTCTTCGTTATCCCTTGGCTCCGGAATTTCCTTGAGAAGACCAATTGGAGGATTTTTTATGTTCTCACCTGGTGGTTCCAGAGTCGCACCTTCGTCGGCAGAGGACTACGAGAGGGTCCGCTGGACAACTTCAAGTATGCCCTTTTCTGGGTTGTACTCCTTGCTGTGAAGTTCATCTTCAGCTACTTCTTGCAAATCAAGCCAATGATCTCCCCAACTAAAACCATACTTAAGCTTCAAGGTGTTCAATACCAGTGGCATGAGTTCTTCTCCCACACAAACAGGTTTGGCGTGTTCATTTTGTGGCTCCCTGTCGTTCTTATTTATCTGATGGACATCCAGATCTGGTACTCTATCTTCTCTTCAATGGCCGGGGCGTTAGTAGGCCTGTTCTCACACCTTGGTGAGATTCGTGATGTGCGACAATTGAGGCTGAGATTCCAGTTCTTTGCTAGTGCCTTGCAGTTCCATCTGATGCCAGAAGAACATGTTTTCCGGCAGCATGGTTCACTGCGAAATAGAATCAGAGATACTGTGAACCGGCTGAAGCTGAGGTATGGCTTGGGCCGCCCGTACAACAAGATTGAATCAAATCAAGTTGGTCCTAGCAGGTTTGCGTTGATATGGAATGAGATCATTCACACATTCAGAGAGGAAGATATTGTGAATGACCGGGAAGTGGAGCTTCTTGAGCTGCCTCCATATGCATGGAATATCCAAGTGATCAGGTGGCCGTGCTTATTACTCTGCAATGAGCTTCTTCTTGCTCTTGGCCAAGCAAAGGAATTGAAGACTGATGACAGAAGACTATGGAGAAAGATTAGCAAAAATGAATATAGGCGTTGTGCGGTCATTGAGGCTTATGACAGCATCAAGTATTTGTTCCTGGAGATCATCAAGGAGGGAACCGAAGAGCACTCCATTGTTGTTGGATTGTTTGAGGAATTTGATAGCAGCATTCGTGTGGAGAAATTCACTGTAGAATATAATATGCGTGTGCTGCAGAATATTCATAACAAACTGCTTGACCTACTGAACACATTGATCAAGCCAAATAAAGATCTGTACAAAGTGGTCAACACACTGCAGACCCTATATGACATAGTTACTCGTGATTTCCCCAAGAACAAGAAGAGTTTAGAGAAACTTAAAGAAGCAGGTTGGGCACCAACTGGGTCAACCGAGTTGCTCTTTGAGAATGCTGTTGCGATACCCTCTGCAGAAAATGATAACTTCTATCGGCAGATAAGGAGACTACAAACAATCCTTACTTCTAAGGATTCCATGAATAACGTTCCAAAAAATCTCGAGGCCAGGAGACGCATTGCATTCTTCAGCAACTCATTGTTCATGAACATGCCTAGAGCTCCCCAAGTAGAAAAGATGCGAGCGTTCAGTGTGCTGACTCCATATTACAATGAGGAAGTTCTGTACAGCAAGGAACAACTCAAGTCAGAAAATGAGGATGGCATCTCCATCTTATTTTATTTGCAAAAGATTTATGAAGATGAATGGGCAAACTTCTTGGAACGCATGAAGAGAGAGGGTATGACTGATGAGGAGGAGTTATGGGGTAAAAGATCAAGGGATCTTCGACTTTGGGCCTCATATAGGGGTCAGACCTTGTCACGGACTGTGCGGGGAATGATGTACTACTACAGGGCTCTCAAGATGCTTGCATTTCTTGACTCTGCTTCCGAGATTGACATAAGGGCAGGATCAAGGGAGCTACCTTCAGTTGGTTCCTCGAGAAGGAAAATAGAAGATTTAGATAACTTGGAGGATGGTGGTAAGTCATCACCATCCCAAAGTCTGAGCAGAGCTAGCAGCAGTGCAAGTTTGTTGTTTAAAGGTCATGAACATGGAACGGCTCTAATGAAGTATACATATGTGGTTGCCTGCCAGATTTATGGAAACCAGAAAGCTAAAAATGACACACGTGCTAATGATATTTTGTATCTGATGAAGAACAATGAAGCCCTCCGTGTTGCTTATGTTGATGAAGTGAAATCGGTCAGGGATGAAGTGGAATATTTTTCTGTTCTTGTTAAATATGATCAACAACTGGAGAAAGAAGTGGAGATATACAGGGTCAAGCTGCCTGGACCTCTAAAGCTTGGAGAAGGCAAGCCAGAGAACCAGAACCATGCTCTTATCTTCACAAGGGGTGATGCAATACAAACAATTGACATGAATCAAGACAACTACTTTGAGGAGGCCCTCAAAATGCGCAACCTGTTAGAAGAGTACTCCTCCAATTATGGTGCTCGAAAACCAAATATCTTGGGAGTCCGTGAACATGTTTTTACAGGTTCTGTTTCTTCCCTGGCTGGGTTCATGTCAGCACAGGAGACAAGTTTTGTCACCCTTGGACAGAGGGTTCTGGCAAACCCTTTAAAGATACGGATGCATTATGGCCATCCTGATGTCTTTGACCGCCTTTGGTTTTTAAGTCGAGGAGGCATTAGTAAAGCATCAAGGGTCATCAATATAAGTGAGGATATTTTTGCTGGATTTAATTGTACACTTCGTGGTGGCAATGTTACCCACCATGAATATATACAAGTTGGTAAAGGCCGAGATGTTGGCCTGAATCAAATATCTATGTTTGAAGCCAAAGTGGCCAGTGGTAATGGCGAACAGACCTTAAGCAGAGATGTTTATAGGCTAGGTCATAGGTTGGATTTCTTCCGGATGCTCTCTTTCTTTTACACAACTGTGGGGTTCTATTTTAACACAATGATGGTGGTATTGACTGTCTATGCATTCGTCTGGGGTCGCCTTTATCTGGCCCTCAGTGGCCTTGAGAGTTCCATCAGAAGCAATGCTGTCTCTACAAATAATGCAGCTCTTCGTACTGTTCTCAATCAGCAATTCATTATCCAGCTTGGACTTTTTACTGCATTGCCAATGATTATAGAAAATTCTCTTGAGCATGGTTTTCTACCCGCAATCTGGGATTTCTTGACAATGCAATTACAGCTTGCATCAGTGTTCTATACTTTCTCAATGGGAACTAAGACCCATTATTATGGGCGTACTATTCTTCATGGAGGTGCAAAATATCGGGCTACCGGACGTGGTTTTGTTGTTGAACACAAGAAATTCGCTGAGAATTATAGACTCTATGCACGCAGCCATTTCATAAAAGGAATAGAGCTAGGGATAATATTGACATTGTATGCTGCCTATAGTGACACTGCAAAGAATACTCTTGTTTACATAGTGATGACCATCTCAAGCTGGTTTTTGGTCATCTCGTGGATCATGGCTCCATTTGCATTCAATCCATCTGGTTTTGATTGGTTGAAAACTGTTTATGACTATGATGATTTCATGAACTGGATTTGGTACCCTAGTTTTATTTCTGAAACATCTGATCAATCTTGGAGGAAATGGTGGGATGAAGAAAATGATCATCTTCGGACAACTGGACTTTGGGGAAAATTATTGGAGATCATATTAGATCTCCGCTATTTCTTCTTCCAGTATGGTATCGTATACCAGCTAAACATTGCAAGTCATAGCCATAGTGTTGCTGTGTATCTGCTTTCTTGGATATGCATCCTTGCTGCTTTTTTGATTTTCGTCATCGTGGATTATGCTCGAGATAGATACGCTGCCAAGAAACACTTGAAATATCGGGCCATTCAATCTTTAATAATAGTCTCTCTGGTAGTTGTCATCGTTCTACTGTTTCAGTTCACTTCCTTCAAAATTGTTGATTTCTTTACAAGCTTGTTAGCATTCATTCCCACTGGTTGGGGTTTAATCTCCATTGCTCAAGTTTTCAAACCATTTCTCCAAGACACTGTTCTATGGGAATCTGTGGTTGCTGTGGCTCGGTTCTATGAAATCATGTTTGGAGTAATTGTCATGGCTCCTGTGGCATTCCTCTCCTGGTTGCCTGGTTCCCAGGAAATGCAGACAAGAATGCTTTTTAATGAAGCATTTAGTCGAGGTCTCCAGATATCAAGAATTCTTACTGGAAAAAAGTCTAGTGACATTCGAGGTACTTTCTCATGCTTCTTTTGCTGTATACCATTTGAACTGTTTATCAACTTTTATTCTTCTATGCCTAAATTGAAGGATAGGAATTTTGTTCAAAATTCATTATTTTTTCTATTGGAATTTGTGCTGTTAGCTAGTTTACATGATCGCTTATCGTTAATTTAACTTTCTTTGATAAATGAACTTGAAAATTACCTCTTTCATACCTAGACTAAGGTAAAATCCTACTGCAAGTTTGACCCAAGATTAAATTTGACTTGCTGTTGAGTTCACATCTGTAATAACATTTCCACTAAGATTTAGTCTTGAATCTTAAAGCTAAAATCTTTATGTCAGCATGCTGAGTCTTGCTGCATTTGATCTCAGGGTCAGTCAAATCAATAATTTTGGTTCACAACATATAGTTGAATTAGTCGGTTAGGGAATCTTTGATTATTTGTTCCTGAGGTTCAACTGTTTTTTTTCTATCTTACTGCCATCTGCTTGTATACTGTATCCGTCCTCTTATATTGTAATTCTATATACATTAGAGTGCCTTTTTTATTTTATTTTATTTGAGGCTACAAGCGTTGGGTTTCATATATCTTTATTATGCCCAATATGATAAAAGATGCACGTTCAGTTTTTTCCCACTTTTTTTTTTAAAGAAAAAATTGGAAAACTGCATGGATTCATTTGAAATCCATTTTCCAATCATCTTAACTACGTTTATTTATTTTATTTTATTTTTAAAATATGGAACGATCGTGCTGGACGCCCTACACCATAGCCCCAAGGGCAACGTTTATTTTTTAAGCCACTAGAATCAAATACATCATACGTTTATCTGAAACACAGAATGGATTTGGATTAATAAAAGTTTTGAAAATCAAGTGAATAGATTTCAAGTTTTGAAATTTCCATAAGTTGTCTTGCTGAATTATTATATGAATTGGTTTGATCTCTTTAATCATTGCAATGTCCACAACTACAGAAAGTTACAGCCATGGTATTTTGGTTGCTGGCTTTTGTTTACCATAGTTTGTTGCAGCTCTTTGATTTTATGTCATTAAAAAGAAAATTTTCATCTAGAGTTGAGAAACTTTTGCCAAAATTTTTCTTAACTACTCTAATAGACAGCACTTTAAGCATTGAGATCTAGGCCTGACTTTATCGTTTAAAAAATATGAAATTTTATAAGTTTTTTTTTCACTTTATCATTTTTGTTCCATTTAGGGTGTTTTTTTTTTCACTTTATCATTTTTGTTCCATTTAGGGTGTTTTTTTTTCACTTTATCATTTTTGTTCCATTTAGAGTGTTTAACTTTTATCCTAAATTTTGTATTCTAAATGATGAGCAACTCATATTCTACAAAGTTGAGGATGATCAACCCATCTTGCATGTATATCTGTCCATGCAAATACCTCAATGCAACATCTTTCAATATGAAAAGTGGTTTCTAACCTTGGGTGACACTATCAGTATCAGAAATTCAAAGGAACCTAAGTATCAACTGGATCGGATTCCACCTAAAAATATTTAAAATATATATATAGAAAGAAAGTAATGATATTTATTAAATAAGACAACCAAGCATATATATAAAGTGTAATAATTATGAGTCTATATCTTCTTAAATACAAATATTATGAATTACAAAAATTTATTTTGTTTTGAAACAAAAATAGTTTACATTATTAATCAATGCAATCTTCATTTTCTCATAATTAAGTTTGATTTAATTTCCTTCTAATTTACTTCAATTTATAATTACATTAATTGTTTTTGGTTAAAATATGATATAATTTTGTTAATAAAATTAATCCATAGCCAAACTAATTAGCCAAATTTTAAAAGAAATTAATTGTCTAAAATCTAAATAAATTTAATTAAGTAATCTATGATCTAAATCCAATTTAATTATTTTTAATTTTAAATTAATTTAATTAAAAATTGTTTGTTTTAATCAATTTAATAAAATGCAAGAACAATAAAGTAAATTCATTGTTTAATTTGGTTTAGTTAGTAGAGTTATTAAAATAAATTAATTTAATGAGTATAAATATTTAAGTTACTCTAAATAAATTAATTAAATTTGTGCAAAACTTAATTATCGAAATAAATTTAATTAATTTTAATTTTCAACAGTAATAATATTTATTAAAACATCGATTAAATTTAATTAAGTTGAAATTGGCTAATTTAATTAACAGATAAATATTAATATTAATAACTATTGCAAATTAATTATTTATTTCTTAAATATATTAATAATTATTAAATATAAAACCAAATAGCTTTTATGCTTCTTGCCCCCACTTTCATATGTAAAATTCTCAAGACTCACAACTCCCGCCCCCTCCAACTCTTAAATCCCAAACTCACAAACATAAAATAAAGTTTGAAGTTTGCATTAAACTCAGAGAGGCAGCGTTAAAGTGTCAAGTTATGTACATGGAATATAGTCCCCACGGGGATGACGCGTTGGTTGGGACAGGACGACACTTGCAAAATGAGTACGGGTCGATTTCGGAAGAGGATCTAAACCTCCTCCCTAGACTTAGATGGTCCTCCTCTACCTTGGCCAATCGCGTCAAGGCCAAAGACCCTCTGCGATTTACCTCCCTCACAATGACCATGGGACAGGTCGGTGGGGTGGGGGTCACTAGGTTAGCGGTTCTAACCTTTTGTGAAATGTACATGGAACATAACAGTAGGTTACAAGACTAGGCGATATCGAGGATAGGATCCATAATAGTGCACCTTGTAGTTGGATTTGGAGCTCAGACTAGTAGTTGGCACTTTGATCTTTGAAATGGAACATTGGAATTTACTTGTTAACTCTGGCTAAACGTTATTATGAATCTTTGCAATATGCACATTCTATTGAGAATGTAGCTAATCCGCTGAAATCGTTCATCTAACTATTTCAATTAAGGTAATTAGCTTTTGGTTCACTTCAGTTCTTTTGCATGCTTCTGTGGTGGAAGTGTAATGAAATCATGGTTTTGACTCATCATTCAACGCTGAACAAAATAAGTATCATCAAGATAATTTTTATGAGTCACTGAGATTTAATAATCTGCATCATGATCTTGTAGTTCGTTGATATTCCATCAGTGTTTAATGTGGAAAACTATTTTTCAGGTTAACATCAAGTTCATGCTTGCTCATCGGAGATGCATCTGCGAGGCTAAAATTTTCTCCATTTCTTACTTGCGGGGTAATACATAATGTATAGGAGGTACTTTTTTTTTTCTCTGAGCTGAATCCCCTTCTCATATGATCTGTTTGTATGTATGTAAACATGGAACTAATCGACCAATATTTCCTCCCTTAGATTCTGTAAATTTGAGATGTATTGTAGATCTTGTAACCATAATTTGGTGTTGATACTGTTGTTTTGTTGAATTTTTTGTAAATAAAACATTTCATTCTCATAACCTGGTCACCTGAATTAATTTTCTAGATATTGTAACATATTTACATAAAAGATTGGCACTTTATGGAAATGGAAGTACCTTTTCATCTTTTCCATGTAAATTTATCAAAAACATTTCAACTACTACACAGCTCGATCGGAATTAAACTTGATCTTTGTTGTAGATTCTCTTATAAATGTCTAAACTTTAGTAAGAATGCAAGTAGAGATTGTTTATTCCCTTCTGCCTCCGAAATAGATTTTCCTCAAGGCTCTGTTTCGGGAAGGCAGTGGAAAATGATATCAATAATGGAAAAAGGAAACTTTGCGAGTACAAAATATTTTATTTAGAAATTATTGAAAGTATCAGGAGTACAATCAAAAATTTATATTGGTAAAATATGAAAAAGATTATAAATTTATAGGATGAAAAAAAAAATAAAACTAGGAGGATTTAAATTTAAAATGGATAATATCAAATTATTATAGAGATATGTAAATTTCATAGACATCAATAAAATATATGCATAATCATCAACATTATAATACATTTTATATGTACAAAATCAATTTTATAACAATTAACAGAAATATATATATATGAAAATTGTTCATTCGTGTAAGATAAAAACAAAACAGGCATTTGATAATTGAATATGAAGTTTATATTATCATTATTACCAGAATTCCACTCCAACTCTATGCACTAAAAAAAAAAAAAATTAAATCTCAAATTGTGAATTTCGCTCTTGATTTTTCTTCTCTTTCCTCGCTTAAGAGTTAAAGTTAGGTAAGGCTCAACATTCAGAGTGTTCCGATTTTGAAACTTAGGTCATTATATCTTGGAGGTGATTGTCGATAAAATGTTAGTATCTAAATGGATAATATTGTATTAAGAAAAAAAAATACATTTATTACTCGAAGAGATGTCTCGATAATAAAAAATGTATATAAAAAATTTAAACGGGAGAATGTCTATATCTCCATACCGAATTCCATCTGTTCAAGTCATCGACTCATCGTCGAACTGACTAACCGAACCCAACTATTGGATCAACACTGCCAAATACCAAATACCAAATTTTATACGTCCAACCTAGAATTTAACAATCTTAAGATGATATTGACCGTTATGATAACCATGGATCTCACTCCTATCAAAGAGAAATCAAAGATTTTTTTTCATAATTATCTTCCGGATATGATAAAACACTATATGCGTTACTTAAAGAAAATATACCTTGCACAATTACTATCGAAAGGTAGCTCAACATATTTGAAGATGAACTTTAAGCAAAAAGAGAGTTGATTTTTAAGAAAATAGAGATTTTCGATGCAATAACCATGCCCTTAGAGGGGTGGATAGTAAACTATACAATGAGTATAGTATCACAATGATTGTTAAAGGTTTGTAGGAGTCATTAGATTAAAATCACAAAGTTAAGGGCCTAATGAAAAGCTTCAGATAAAAGCTCAAATCCACTTTGATGAAAGCTCGACTTGAGTTTAAGTTAACGAAATCTAAATGGAGATCAAAAGAGATAGAGTCCAACTCTAGTTTTGATTCTGTGCAAAATCTCTCTCGGTTGATTTGGTAGCTCTTGGTTGAATCGATACTTAGCAGTTTTTAGCCGAATCAAAACTCAATAGTTCTCAGTTGACTTGGCACTTGGTAGCTTTCAGTCTTAAAGTTTGTGATCCAATAGTACATGACTATCAGTTGGATATATTGTGAAGAAATTATACTAATAAGAAATCACAAGTCTCATTTCGATAAAGATGAAAAATCTCTGAGTCATAGAAAGATCATGAACCTTCCTTCGGAGTCGAGAAACATAGAGTGAACTAGTAAATGTGAAATATTTAAATAAGTTAAAATATCTAAATTAAGACCAAAAGAATTAATTGAATAAAAAATGCATGATATTCGTCAATAGTTATAATACGCTATATTAGCTAAGAAACTGCTAAAAGGGTATTATATGAAATGGTAAGTCTTAAAATAATTATCAAAGATTTGACACTATTAAAGGAGTAGATTTTTAATTGTGAGATTCTTATTGAATATAGAAAATTATACGGATCCACTAGTTAAAATAGTCTATCAAGAGATCAAATATATTGCATGTTTAAAGGAATGAATTTAAATCCAATATTTGAATTAAGCAGCAATAACTCAACCATGCTAATTGAAGATTCAAATGAGACAACTAAGTTACAAAAATTTGAGGCTTCTAGGAGTAATTACTTCAACTTATTTTTCAGGACAAAAAAATGTGACTTGTAAAATGGATAGAGATTGAACAAAAGTTCTTAATAATTAGTTTATTATATGGTAAGGATACGATGAAATATTGTATGTTACTTTTAATAGAAGATCACAAGACGTTTTAATAAAATACTTGTGAATACTAACTTGTTGTCCTAGTAGGGGTGACCACGGTTTCCAAATTGTCGATTTCGATTTTGAAATCGTCGATTCTGATTTATCATTCAATGGAATCGGAACTAGATTGCTCATCAACGGTTTTGATTCCGATTTCAAAATCGCTGATTTCGATTCCTTACGGTTCGGTTTTGATTTTGAAAATGTCGATTTCAATTCATCATCCATCGGAATCGGAACTGAACCGTTAATCAACGGTTTCAGTTCCTTACGATTCGATTTCGGTTAAAACCGTTTAGAATCGAAATTTAAATTATTTAATTTTAAGTCTCTCATTTTTTTAATAAGACGATATAATTATATTATTTTTTAATTTATTAATTTGATCAATTTATTTTAATTTGAATTATATTTAAATTTAAATTTTATACGAGATTTAACATATCGATTTATTTATTTATATAACTCTTTAAATTAAATATTTTTCATAAAAAATATCATTGAAATATATTTAAATAATAAATTTACATTAATAAATTAAAAATAAAGAATATATATATATTATTATTATTATTTTTCATTTTTCATTTTTTGATTTAAAAAAAACACATAAAACTTAATTTATATAAATTAAGTTGTCTACGTTTGAAATTTGAAATTTAAAGGAATCAAAATTCTCATAGTTTATTTACCATTTAAATATTAAATTATTTTTAAAAATTCAATTCTAATTTTAACAAAAAAAGAAATACTTAGTTCTAGTTTCGATTTCGGTTCGGTTCCGGTTTGATTTCGGTTTCGATTCGATTCCATTTCGGTTCCGATTTCAAAATTTTAAGAACCATAATCGAACCATATGTCTCCAATTCCGATTCCGGTTTCGAAATTGGAACCGAAAAAGTAGTTTCGATTTGATTTTTGGGCCATCGGTTCGGATACAATTTACAGTTCAAACTGAACCATGATCACCCCTAGTCCATAGTAAAAACGAACAAAGAAATTAGTAAAAGCCTAGGAGCTATTTTATGGATATGGGCTTACATCGTCAACGACTGAACAATTCAAGTTCATTAGGCAAACAAATAAATTTGATTGTATTACACCACGGAAAATTCAAAGCCCTCTCTCGATGTGATAGTCTTTCACTAAAATTCTTGTTTGAAACTTAAAATTTATACATAAATTTCATTCGTACGAGGGATTGTAAAAAATTAATCTCGATAACCAATAAATTAAATAGGAATATGTACAACTATTAAATCAATTTCTCGAATGAATAAAAAAATAATATTTATGATTATTTGAGTAACGAAGGGTAAGTTTGATATGATGGAATGAAAGTTTGACTCATACACACCTTAGGTTTGATTAATTTTAGAGATGATCGATCATGTCTTATGAAAGTTTTTCATCGATCATTAAAGCACAATAGAAAATACTTACGTGGATAACCTTAGCTTCTTGGTTTATCATCTCATTTGAAGAAAAATCTTATAAATACATTATAGCTAAAAATTAAATCGTGGATATTTGAGAGCCAATTAAGCTAAACATCTTAACAACGTAGTCATAGGGGTATTAAATCAAAATTAATTTTTGAAAGAATTAATGATGGTTCAAGTTAATTGATTGATTGATTAATAAAAAATTAATCAAATTTCAATTTGATTAATCAAATAATTAAATGAAAATACACATCTATGTTTTGTATTTTTTGGAAAAATTTCTTCGTCTCGTGGGAGACATTTTTCATTCTCGTAGAACCCCACTCTTTCTATCCTATACACTCAAAATAAATTAAAAAATTCAAATTGTGAATTCTTTTCTATAATTTTCTATTTTTTCCCTTTAAAAGTTCTAAGGTTTTAAAAGAAAATTGGGAGTACTGCTATTTCGAAATATAAATCCTTATATTTTGAGATATAATTATTGGTAAATCATAAATAGTGAGACAAAACAATATCATTTTAATTAAGAGAAGAAAATTTATTTTCATCTCCATCTTAATATTCTTATCTTTTTCGTAGAAATAAATTTATTTGAAAAGATATATTTTCAAGTGGTATGCATTTGAAAAATATATTGATATTTAAAGGGATAATTCGGCAATTGACGAGATTAAATGGATAATAATAATATTATCAAAAAGGATATATTTATTATCTAAGAGATGTTTTGATAATTGAAAAGGTATATTTATTATCCCAATAGATGGTTCATTTACTTTGACAAATATGTCATCAGACACGAAAGCCTTCTGCAAATGTTGGAATCGTCAATCCAGTGATCCTTATCGATCAATTCCATGGCTATTGTGAGAAAAGTAAATCACAGAGAACCTTATGAATTTTGACGTGGTAACTAAGACATGTGGATGTCATCTAAAATCCAAGAAAATACTTTAGACTTCCTCCGAAATCCATCCATGACACTTTTGTAAATACCGTCGTGCCTTAGTCACCACGAAAGCCTTGTTCCATTATGAAGTATGGATGTACTCGAGAAGAAAAACATCAAAGTCGACTATGAACAAATTTGATTTGTAACGGTTACTATCATCTCTTAAATTCACTCCTGCATGGTTTGCTATTCGCGTTCCTTCAAGCACAAGCAATGTCGAGTCGATTGAAGCTTGCTCGAGTCACCCAAGGCGGATGCACTTTGGGTTAAAATGGATCGAGTCTATTAAGTTTGTTAGAGGTGGATGTAGTGTGGTCGAGGAGGTTTAGGTAGACATATGGTTCGCTCAAGATCACCATTAATTTATGAAGTTGCCGAGAAGGTTCGAAGTTGTCCGACCAATCGAGTTGCCAAGGAATACAAGCCGATCGAGATATATAACTCAAGCTCTATCTTGATAGGGTTGAAAACCATTTCCTTCAAATGCTGTTAATTATTTTTTTATTATTATTTCATGGATTATCTTGTGTTTCTATTATTATTTAATGAGTCATAGATATAAAAACTGGGCAATAATGAAAAATACATCCATAATTATATGAATAATTAAAAGGACATCGAGTCCGATAGGACCATAATCGTGAATTCAATCGAATTGTAGTCGTTGACAGCCGCAGTATAATTGGCGACCGTAATTTGATCGGATTCTGATCTCAATCGGACAACGGTCTAGTCGAACTTTGTGCTCGGTGAGCCGTAGTTGATTCGATCGAAAGTGTCGTCGTGAGTGTTGCGCGGCGATTGTAATTCGATCGAAATTGATCATGATCTTGATCAGACAACGACGACGACATCGATGATGCCCCGATGAATTCATGAGTTGATTATAATATTTATCGAAGAAGAATATGGTACGATGTACAATTTTCATTTGTTATATAATTTCGTGAATCGAATGGAGATTGAATTACTATACATATCATCCGATCAAATAATTGTAGGCATGGATGCACAACATAAGAAACATAGCATATCATTTATTCGTGCGCACATTGTTGTTGTTTTTTTTTAAATCAGATGTCCTTTTTTAATTTTTCATAAAAATTTGTTGCTTAAGAGAGAGAAAAGAAAAACATAAAAAAAAAATTGGAAGACTTATTGTCGATAAGATTTAATCAACGGCCATCTCCCAGCCAATCAGCCAGACGCCTAGCCAAAATGATGATTCGTCGGAACTGACGTGGAATGGTTGGAACGAACTTTTTAGCACGGAAATATCTTACATCGTGTTTAATTTTCAATAAATAATGTTATTGTTACGAACCGATATTTTTGGGTGTTATAACATTTTTTTTTTAAAAAAAATTGATATGAAAAGGAGCAGAATGGTTTGGAAAGGATTTTGATTTTATTTTTTGTTTTTTCGGTTTAATTTACATTTGAAACCGATTTAATTTTGCTTTAATATTTTTAATATTTTATTTGCATTCAAAGTAAAAAAAAAAAAAAATGATACATCACTATCTAATGACTTCATATAATTTATTTTTTTATTAATAGCATAATTTATATATTTATTATTTTTTTATTATTATAAATCCGCGCTGTGACCGTTTGAAATTATATTGCAAGTGAAACGACCGCAGCGGCCGTTCTTCGGAGCCCTGGCCGGAAACGCTCGAGCCCAGCACAATCGCCGTGGCACCTCGCCTCCTCCGCTGGCCGCTGCTAGTAAACACAGCCGCAACTCTTCAGCCTTAACCGTCTTTATCGCAGTTACACGCCCGTTGCGCACCCAACTGCTTTCTTTTTGCCCGGGCCAGTTCGAACGCGATGCGGCGCCGTCGGCAGATCGGCGGAGTATCGACGGAAGCCCACGGCCGGCACGGGGAAGCCGAAGCAGCAGGCCGAGTCCGATCCCGGTCCCGCGACCCGATCTCGCTCGCTCGCTGAACACTGCGTACTTTCCGCGGCGGACGCGGACGGGCGTGGCCACACAGAGACGCGCCTCCGGCGATGGAAATTGAAAGGAGGGAAAGTTCAAAGCAGGTCACAAGACGACTTGGTTGCAAAACTGGATCAGTGCGGGCGCAAGGGCTGTTCGATTGTCGAAGCAATCGATTTATATGATAAAATAAACATAGATTGATTTGACTATTTCTATGATGATCCAATTTCAAACAATGAATTTGATTGCCTACCAAAAAGATGGAATCCCACAGGCTGCTGCTCATCGCATTGAAGGGGGTTTACTGGGGGCGCACAGATCTGAGGCAAGCATGAGCCTCCGCCAGCAGCGAAGCCGTACTGGAGCTGGCGCCGGCTATGGCACGGCCCGTGGGATTGGCGAGGGTTCCGGGGAAGGGGAGGAGGTTTACAACGTCATCCCCATCCACAACTTGCTGGCGGATCACCCGTCGCTCCGGATCCCAGAGGTGCGAGCTGCCATAGCCGCGTTGCGCACCGTCGGGGAGCTCCGGAAGCCGCCCTTCGTACGCTGGCACGACGGCCTAGACATCCTCGATTGGCTCGGGGCCTTCTTCGGCTTCCAGCGCGACAACATCCGCAACCAGCGGGAGCACCTCGTGCTCCTCCTCGCCAACGCCCAAATGCGAATCCATCCCCCGCCGGACAACATCGATGTCCTCCATGCCAAGGTAGTCCGGCGTGTCCGCAAGAAACTCCTCCACAACTACACCGCATGGTGCTCCTACCTTGGCCGCACGCCCAACGTCTGGATTGACATCAGCCGCGCCGCCTCCGACCCCCGCCGCGAGCTCCTCTATGCGGCCCTCTACCTGCTCATCTGGGGCGAGGCTGCCAACGTCCGTTTCGTTCCCGAATGCCTCTCCTATATCTTCCATCACATGGCCGGGGAACTCAACCGTATCGTCGAGGACTACATCGACGAGGCGACGGGCCAACCTGCCCTCCCAGCTATCTCTGGCGAGAACGCTTTCCTCAACCGCGTCATCACCCCCATATACGAGACCATCAAGCGCGAGGTCGACGCCAGCCGCAACGGCACAGAGCCCCACTCCGCCTGGCGCAACTATGATGACATCAACGAGTACTTTTGGAACAACCACTGCTTCGAGCGCCTCCGTTGGCCGCTCGACCAGTCTAAGAATTTCTTCGCCACTCCGCCTGCCAAGAACCGCGTGGGGAAGACAGGCTTCGTTGAACAGCGCTCCTTCTGGAACATTTATCGCAGTTTTTATCGCCTCTGGGTCATGCTCATCCTCTTCCTTCAGGCGGCCATCATTGTGGCCTGGCACGGAAGCAAGACGTACCCGTGGCAGAACCTCCAAAGCCGAGATGACCAGGTCCGTGTCCTGACCATCTTCATTACCTGGGCCGGCCTCCGCTTGCTGCAGTCCCTCCTCGACGTTGGCACCCAGTACCAGCTTGTCTCACGTGAGACCAGATTGCTCGGTGTGCGAATGGTTCTCAAAATACTCGTTGCTGCCGCGTGGACGGTCGCATTCCCGATCCTGTACTCTCGAATGTGGAATCAGAGGAACCAAGACAGAACGTGGTCGGCTGCAGCGAATCTGCGGCTGACGAGCATGTTGGAGGCTGCCGCAGTTTTTATCCTCCCAGAATTGCTTGCCGACGGGCTCTTCGTTATCCCTTGGCTCGGGAATTTCCTTGAGAAGACCGATTGGAGGATTTTTTATGTTCTCGCCTGGTGGTTCCAGAGTCGCACCTTCGTCGGTAGAAGGCTACGAGAGGGTCCGCTGGACAACTTAAAGTATGCACTTTTCTGGGTTGTTCTCCTTGCTGTGAAGTTCATCCTCAGCTACTACTTGCAAATCAAGCCAATGATCTCCCCAACTAAAACCATGCTTAAGCTTCAAGATGTTCAATACCAGCGGCATGAGTTCTTCTTCCATACAAACAGGTTTGGTGTGTTCATTTTGTGGCTTCCTGTCGTTCTTATTTATCTGATGGACATACAGATCTGGTACTCTACCTTCTCTTCAATGGCCGGGGCGCTAGTAGGCCTGTTCTCGCACCTTGGTGAGATTCGTGATGTGCGACAATTTAGGCTGAGATTCCAGTTCTTTGCTAGTGCTTTGCAGTTCCATCTGATGCCAGAAGAACATGTTTTCCGGCAGCATGGTTCACTGCGAAATAGAATCAGAGATACTGTGAACCGGCTGAAGCTGAGGTATGGCTTGGGCCGCCCGTACAACAAGATTGAATCAAATCAAGTTGGTCCTAGCAGGTTTGCGTTGATATGGAATGAGATCATTCAGGCATTCAGAGAGGAAGATATTGTGAATGATCGGGAAGTGGAACTTCTTGAGCTGCCTCCCTATAAATGGAATATCCAAGTGATCAGGTGGCCGTGCTTATTACTCTGCAATGAGCTTCTTCTTGCTCTTGACCTAGCAAAGGAATTGAAGGCTGATGACATAAGACTATGGAGAAAGATTTGCAAAAATGAATATAGGCGTTGTGCAGTCATTGAGGCTTATGACAGCATCAAGTATTTGTTCCTGGAGATCATCAAGGAGGGAACCGAAGACCATTCCATTGTTGCTGGATTGTTTGAAGAATTTGATAGCAGCATTCGTGTGGAGAAATTCACTGTAGAATATAATATGCGTGTGCTGCAGAATATTCATGACAAACTGCTGGACCTACTGAACACATTAATCAAGCCAAATAAAGATCTGTACAAAGTGGTCAACACACTGCAGGCCCTGTATGACATAGTTACTCGTGATTTCCCCAGGAAAAAGAAGAGCTTAGAGAAACTTAAAGAAGCAGGTTTGGCACCAACTGGGTTTACTGAGTTGCTCTTTGAGAATGCTGTCGTGATACCCTCTGCAGAAAATGATGACTTCTATCGGCAGATAAGGAGACTACAAACAATCCTTACTTCTAAGGATTCCATGGATAACGTTCCAAAAAATCTTGAGGCCAGGAGACGCATTGCATTCTTCAGCAACTCATTGTTCATGAACATGCCTAGAGCTCCCCAAGTAGAAAAGATGCGGGCGTTCAGTGTGCTGACTCCATATTACAATGAGGAAGTTCTGTACAGCAAGGAACAACTCAAGTCAGAAAATGAGGATGGCATCTCCATCTTATTTTATTTGCAAAAGATTTATGAAGATGAATGGGCAAATTTCTTGGAACGCATGGAGAGAGAGGGTATGACTGATGAGGAGTTATGGGGTAAAAGATCAAGGGATCTTCGACTTTGGGCCTCATATAGGGGTCAGACCTTGTCGCGGACTGTGCGGGGAATGATGTACTACTACAGGGCTCTCAAGATGCTTGCATTTCTTGACTCTGCTTCCGAGATTGACATAAGGGAAGGATCAAGGGAGCTACCTTCAGTCGGTTCCTCGAGAAGGCAAATGGAAGATTTAGATAACTTGGAGGATGGTGGTAAGTCATCACCATCCCAAAGCCTGAGCAGAGCTAGCAGCAGTGCCGGTTTGTTGTTTAAAGGTCATGAACATGGAACTGCTATAATGAAGTATACATATGTGGTTGCCTGCCAGATTTATGGAAAGCAGAAAGCTAAAAATGACACACGTGGTAATGATATTTTGTATCTGATGAAGAACAATGAAGCCCTCCGTGTTGCTTATGTTGATGAAGTGAAATCGGTCAGGGATGAAGTGGAATATTTTTCTGTTCTTGTTAAATATGATCAACAACTGGAGAAAGAAGTGGAGATATACAGGGTCAAGCTGCCTGGACCTCTAAAGCTTGGAGAAGGCAAGCCAGAGAACCAGAACCATGCTCTTATCTTCACAAGGGGTGATGCAATACAAACAATTGACATGAATCAAGACAACTACTTTGAGGAGGCCCTCAAAATGCGCAACCTGTTAGAAGAGTACTCCTCCAATTATGGCGCTCGAAAACCAAATATCTTGGGAGTCCGTGAACATGTTTTTACAGGTTCTGTTTCTTCCCTGGCTTGGTTCATGTCAGCTCAGGAGACAAGTTTTGTCACCCTTGGACAGAGGGTTCGGGCAAACCCTTTAAAGATACGGATGCATTATGGCCATCCTGATGTCTTTGACCGCCTTTGGTTTTTAAGTCGAGGAGGCATTAGTAAAGCATCAAGGGTCATCAATATCAGTGAGGATATTTTTGCTGGATTTAATTGTACACTTCGTGGTGGCAATGTTACCCACCATGAATATATACAAGTTGGCAAAGGCCGAGAAGTTGGCCTGAATCAAATATCTACTTTTGAAGCCAAAGTGGCCAGTGGTAATGGCGAACAGACCTTAAGCAGAGATGTTTATAGGTTAGGCCATGGTTTGGATTTCTTCCGGATGCTCTCTTTCTTTTACACAACTGTGGGGTTCTATTTTAACACAATGATGGTGGTATTGACTGTCTATGCATTCTTCTGGTGTCGCCTTTATCTGGCTCTTAGTGGCCTCGAGAGTTCCATCACAAACAATACTTACTCTACAAATAATGCAACTCTTGGTACTGTTTTCAATCAGCAATTCACTATCCAGCTTGCGCTTTTTACTGCATTGCTAATGATTTTAAAAAATTCTCTTGAGCATGGTTTTCTACACGTGATCTGGGATTTCTTGACAATGCAATTACAGCTTGCATCAGTGTTCTATACCTTCACAATGGGAACTAAGGCCCATTATTATGGGCGTACTATTCTTCATGGAGGTGCAAAATATCTGGCTACAGGACGTGGTTTTGTTATTGAACACAAGAAATTTGCTGAGAATTATAGACTCTACGCACGCAGCCATTTCATAAAAGGAATAGAGCTAGGGATAATATTGAGCTTGTATGCTGTTTATAGCGACACTGCAAAGAATACTTTTGTTTACATAGTAATGACCATCTCAAGCTGGTTTTTGGTCATATCGTGGATCATTGCTCCATTTGCATTCAATCCATCTGGTTTTGATTGGTTGAAAACTGTTTATGACTATGATGATTTCATGAACTGGATCTGGTATCCTAGTTTTATTTCTGAAACATCTAAAGAAACATCTGATCAATCTTGGAGGAAATGGTGGGATGAAGAAAATGATCATCATCGGACAACCGGACTTTGGGGAAAATTATTGGAGATCATATTAGATCTCCGCTATTTCTTCTTCCAGTATGGTATCGTATACCAGCTAAACATTGCAAGTCATAGCCATAGTGTTGCTGTGTATCTGCTTTCTTGGATATGCATCCTTGCTACTTTTTTTATTTTTGTCATTGTGGATTATGCTCGAGATAGATACGCTGCCAAGAAACACTTGAAATATCGGGCCATTCTATCTTTAATAATAGTCTCTCTGGTATCTGTCATCGTTCTACTGTTGCAGTTCACTTCCTTCGAAATTGTTGATTTCTTTACAAGCTTGTTAGCATTCATTCCCACTGGTTGGGGTTTAATCTCCATTGCTCAAGTTTTCAAGCCATTTCTCCAAGACACTTTTCTATGGGAATCTGTGGTTGCTGTGGCTCGGTTCTATGAAATCATGTTTGGAGTAATTGTCATGGCTCCCGTGGCATTCCTGTCCTGGTTGCCTGGTTCCCAGGAAATGCAGACAAGAATGCTTTTTAATGAAGCATTTAGTCGAGGTCTCCAGATATCAAGAATTCTTACTGGAAAAAGGTCTAGTGACATTTGAGGTATTTTCTCATGCTTCTTTTGCTGTGTCATTTGAACTGTTTATCAACTTTTGTTCTTCTATGCCTAAATTGAAGGGATAGGATTTTTTTTTTCAAAATTCATTATTTTTCCTATTGGATTTTGTGCGGTTACCTAGTTTACATGATTGCTTATCGTTATTTAACTTCCTTTGATAAATGAACTTGAAAATTACCTATTTCATGCCTAGACTAAGGTAAAATCCTACTGAAGTTTGACCCAAGTTTAAAATTGAATTGCTGTCGAGTTCACATCTGTAATAACATTTCCACTAAGATTTAGTCTTGAATCTTAAAGCTAAAATCTTTATGGCATCATGCTGAGACTTACTGCATTTGATCTCAGGTTCAGTCAAATCAATAATTTTAGTTTACAACATATAGAATCAGTAGGTTTGGACATCTTTGATTATTTGTTCCTGAGGTTCAACAGTTTTTTTTTTATTAAATCTTACTGCCATCTGCTTGTATATACTGTATCCGTCCTCTTATGTCGTAATTCCATATTCATTACTGTGTCTTTTTTATTTTATTTTATTTTTGAAGCTACAAGCGTTTGGTTTCATAATCTTTATTTTTCCCAGTATGGTAAAAGACGCGTTCAGTTTTCCCCCCCTTTTTTTTTAAAGAAAAAATTGCAAGACTACATGGATTCATTTGAAATCCTTTTTCCAAACATCTTAACTAACTACGTTTATTTTTTAAGCCACTAGAAACAAATACATCAAACGTTTATCTGAAACACAGAGGCTACGTTTGATACGGGGTAATGTAATCAACCTTGTAATGTAATTAAATTTGTAATGTAATGTAATGTAATGTGTATTACATTACTGTGTTTGGTTAGCGATTGGTGTGTAATCTTTGATTACAAAAATGATTACATTCGTTTGTTTGGTATCCATATTTGTTATAAGGAATGTAATTCATATTATTATAAAATGACAAAAATAGCCTTATAAGATTGTTGCCGAAGGGCACCGGTGGGCGGTGGATGGTGTTTGGTCGTCGGCCGGCCGCCGGTCGCCGGTCGGTCGCCGGCCGCCAGCCGGCCGCCGGCCAACATCGAGAAGCAATTAGACAAAATAAAAGAAGGACATATTTGTAAAGACAAATATTGAGTCCGTAATGTAATCGGATTACATCGCTTTTCTTTCGTAATCGAGATTACGGATCTTGGCTCTTATTTTGTAATGCGATTACATTACATTACATCTTTAAAATGTTAACAAACAAAGTAAATCATCTTGTAATGTAATCCGATTACATTACAAGCCTGATTACCCCGTACCAAACATAGCCAGAATGGATTTGGATTAATAAAAGCTATGAAAGATCTCTTTAATCATTGCAATGTCCACAACTACGGAAAGTTACAGCCATGGTATTTTGGTTCCTGGCTTTTCGTTTACCATAGTCTGTTGCAGCTCTTTGATTTTGTGTCATTGAAAAGAAAATTTTCACCTAGAGTTCAAAAACTTTTGCCAAATTTTTTTTTTTTTTTTTTTTCACTTTTTGTTCCATTTAGGGTGTTAAACTTTTAGCCTAAATTTTGTATTCTAAATGATGAGCAACTCATATTCTACAAAGTCGAGGATGAACCCATCTTGCATGTATCAGTCTATACATATACCTCAATTGTTTCTAACCTTGGGTGCAAGTGTAAGGAAATCATGGTATTGACTCATCATTCAATACTGAACAAATAAGTATCATTTGTCTCCACGGAGATGACATGGTGGTTAAGATACTCTGGTGTTTGCAGAAGTGACATGGATCGATTCTGGAGAAAGTCTAAAATTCTTTTCTAAATTCAGATGACTTCTATGTGTCTTGACCATCACGTCAAGTCCATAGAACTCTCTGTGATTTACCTCTCTCACAATGTCATAGGACAAGTCGGTGGAGGCTGCTAGGTTGACGGTTGAGATTTAATAATCTGCATCGTGATCTTGTAGTTTGAAGATATTTCATCAGTATTTAATGTGGAAAATTATATTTCAAGTTAACATCAGGTTCATGCTTGCTCATCGGAGATACATCTGCACGGCTAAAATTTTCCTTTGTACTTACCAACTAAGCTTGAATCCAGAGTCAAGATCTCTCCGGAAATTGACCCCTATCCACTTAAAAATCATTCCTCTGTACTTGCCAACTAAACTTGAATCCCCTTTCTCATATGATTTAGTTGTGTGTATGTAAACATGGAACTAATCGACCAATATTTCCTCCCTTAGATTCAGTAAATTTGAGATGTACTTAGTCTTGTAGCCATAATTTGGCGTTGATACTGTCGTTTTGTAGAAATTTTGTAAAAAACATTTCATTCTCATATATAGGCCTGGTCACCTTAGTTTTCTAGATATAGTGACATATTTACATAAAGACTGACACTCTGTGGAAATGGAATTCCCTGTTCATCTTTTCCATATAAATTTATCAAATTTGTTTCAACTATTCCACAGTTCAATCGGAATTAAACTTGATCAATCGTGTTGTACGTAGATTCTTTTATAACTGCAAGTAGAGATTGTTCATTCCCTTCAGCCTCTTAAATAGATTCCCCTTGAGGCTTTATTTCAGGAAGGCAGTGGAAAAAAGATATCTATAGTGAAAAAAAGAAATCTGTGTCGAACTTAGCAAATACAAAATATTTCATCTAGAGTTTTTATTAAAAATGGACAGTTTAATGCACAAAATTGTCACATGGAGTCTTATTTTTTACAAGAGTTTTTTATTATTGTGAAAAAATAATCTTTATTTATTTATTATCGTATTCTTATAAACCAAAACATGAGGATTCCATTTTCTATATATTTGAAAACTTTTGTTATCTATATTTGATTCAAATCGTCAATCATGAGCATTATATAATACCCTATATAATCAAGGTTATAGAAAATAAGTCCCAATGGAAATAATAGGGTGGTTAAGATACGACAATACTTACAGAAATGACATGGATCGATTCTGGAGGAGATCTAAAATTCTTTTTTGAATTTAGATAATCCCTACATATCTTGACTACCACATCAAGATTCATAGATCCTTCGTGAATTGCTAGGTTATTTCAACCTTTGCATCATAGATCCTCCGTGAATTATCTCTCTCACAATGATCATGGAATAGATCGGTAGAGATTGCTACGTTGACGGTTCTAATTTTTTTATAGAAAGTTATAGAAAATAAAATATAATCTCAGTTGCTAGATAACTCTAAAAAAAATTATTTTTTCAAAATAGTGTGATTCCAAATTATATGCATGATTAAATAATATAATTAAGATTATCAACCATCATCTTCAACTAAATACACTAATGATAATAATTAATATCGAATTATGTCATCAGCAAAATCAATTCGATAACAATTATTCAATTAATGCCCTTTTATATATATATATATGCAAAATTCTTTATTCACGTAATATAAATACAAACGGGCATTTGATAGTTTAATATGCAGTTTATATTATTATCATGATTACAAGAATTCCATTGATACCAAGTACACAAGATTGGAATGGAAGAGTGCCAATTAAGTAAATCAAGGAATATATCTATCTTTCCCGAGGCGATCGAAGTTGAGAAGCCATGGAAATGGATGGAATAACCGAGCCCATGGAAATGGGGCACTTCGAGATTCTCCAAAGAGCTAGCACATATAAATAGACTCCTACCGTCTCCTCCTCCCTCATCGTCTCTCTCCCTGATCACCGTTCAAGAGCTAGAGCTCACCGAACAGAAGCCTCTCTCATGGAAACAGCCGGGCATGTTTACATGGACTTTGTTCCTTCGCACGAGTGGCTTCAAGATGATGCGGCCGATACGCTCATCGTTCACGTCCCAGGCATATCCAATTTCGCTCCTGTTTACGTTAGCTCGTCTAGAAGCTAGCAGACTTTGTGTTCGTCTTCATCGATCTGCGATTTGTTTTGTTTTGTTTTGTTTTCTCAGGCTTCGTAAAGGATCATCTCCGGGTTCACGTCGGCAGAGATGGGAAGCTAATCGTCAGCGGAGAACGCCCCTTGATCAAGGACCGATGGAGCCGCTTCCGCAAGGAATTCCAGCTGCCGGAGAATTGCAAGTCGGACCAAATCAGCGCCAAGTTCGAGAACGGGCTTCTCACCATCGTGCTCCCCAAACCGCAGCGCCACCGAGGCGCAGCGACGGAACAAAAGGAGAAGGGCGGTGCGAAAGAGACGGAAGGAGACGCTCATGGCCGGGGGGGCACTGGCAAGGCCGTCGCCGAGGCAGTGGCGGTTGGAAATCAAGCCTCGAGGACTGCGGCAGCGGCCCAAGGCGAGGAGGCCCCGAGCGATGAGCAGAAGAAGCTCACGAGCACCGTCAGCATGGACGTTCGCCTGCAGCCGCACGAAGGGAGAGTGTGGGTGGTAGCTTTGCTCGTGGCCGTGGCTGTGCTGGCTTGGTATTTGTATCAGAAGCTGAATCCAGAAGAAACCCACCGGCATGGTGCCCGCCCAGCTATCTGAAGGCTCGGTTCGATCGAGAAGATTGGACTGGAACATGCGCGATCGACGTGACCATGGCGAAGTGTTGCCATCGATACCGAGCTAATCCATTACAAACTTACTGTCGTCCTTGCTCATTTACGTTTCGATGATATAAGTTATCTCTCACTGCAACGAATGAAATTAACTGAATACAAGAGAGATTTGCAAGTAATTTGAGTTTCATACCATCAACCCCATCGACCTTGTTGAAGTCTTAACAACAACAACAATAAATAAATTAAAAAAAAAAAAAAAAAAACTTGATCGAGTACATCTACAGAAACAGTACGATCGAATAGTCTCACTTAATTATTTAACTACAAATACTTTGACGATGTACTATGATAATCGAAAAGGAATATATCTCTTTTAAGAATTATTTAGTACTCCATCGTAAATTTATAAGGTTAAATCTACATAATTAATCAGTTGAAAAATCTGAATATCTAATATTAATAATAAAAAAAAAGTAAAAAAATATTTTTTTTAACAAATCAAACTGATTAAATTTTTACAAAAAAAAAGCGAATTTATTAACCTTTGATTAATTTGGTCTGAAATCAAATTAATTGAAATTTTTTCATAATTTTCTATTCAATTTTTCAATTTGATTTTTCAATTGAGAAGTGGAATTTAGCGGTCAACTATTCAATTTTCAGAGACAACAATTAATTATTGATATTCGATTTAATTGATTTTCAGATTTTAAAATCGAATCAAATAAATCAAAATAATTCATATTTTTATTTTAAAAAATAAAATATCAGAATCAATCCAATTAAAATTTTAATTTCGATTAACTTGGTTTAGCCCATAACTTGCTCAGATCACCCCCTAGACCTATATATATATATATATTGTCTGAAAAAAAATATTTTATTTTCTAAATCTTTACGTTCAATTTCAGTATTTGAATATATATAAAAAATCGTCATATTAGTAGCTCCATTTCAATTGCTTTTATCGGTGAAAGAAATAAATCACAATTCCAAGTGACAAGTGTAAAGAAGAAAATTGATTGATAATTCAGGACAGTAAATCTCTCAAGAATTGTTCTATGTCCATTTAAAAATTATCTCTTTATATTTATCCACTCAGATAGTCTTGTGGCCCAATTGTAATATTTGAAACTCTTGCTGATAGGAGGATTCAACTCAGAGGCATCTTTGTAAATTACTGATAAGTAACATATCCTCCTATGATAATTTTCACTTAATATTTAAACAATCTTATATTTATTTATTCATTATATAAAATATTATTTGAATATTGATGATACAAAATTAACAAAACCCAAAAAACCTAGTAGAAGGTAGATAACTTTCTCCTCCACTTATTTCTTTCTTTTGCTCTAAGACGAGTCGTTTGATCTAACTTGTGTCGACACGGGCACCAGAGGGGTGTCCACCAAATCCCCCTCTGCAATTTAGTACTCACCCTTGCTTGTGTTCTTAAGATTGATTGAGGATTCACAGGTTCAATTAATACCATTAAGGAGGGAAAATGTCACTGCACCTTTGAGTTATTCATATCAGCAAACATTTCTTTGCATTTGCTCTAGTTGCAAGAGGAGAGGACAAGATGGGAGAGGAGGTGGACAAATCGTTTCTTGCACGTATGCTTTCCTATCTGCTCCACCAGCAAGTACTTTGTTTTCTAGCTACTTAGAACTCTATTAATAACTTTTATTGTCATGCTTTCATTTAAGTTACAGATGATAAATAAAAATCATACCTTTGCAAATTAATGTGACTAAAGTTCCGTATAACCTCTACATGACTTCATCCGAATACTCTTATTGTTAGATATTAGGATCTTAAAAAGATCAATATGGTTTATGGTTTTGAAAAGGAAAATCGAGGTACCATCAATCGATGAAAGTCTAAATTGACTTCAAAATTGAAATCTACGTTTCGAGTAGATGAATCTAGACTATTAATTTGCTCAAAATCGATTATGGATGAATGAGAAATTAATTATTAAAGTCCGCCTAAAAAAATATTAAAAGAAGTACGGGGAGCAATAGTCCCACATTGAAAATTTCATAGAGGATTTACTTCTTTATATGTGTTGCTGTGTTAATTGAGTTAACTCAACTAAGCACAAATACTCTCATCCAATGGGCAAGCAGGTGCTCGCACCTGCAAGCTCGCCACCCGCCACGCGCGCAATGGGCGGTTTGTTGGCACACTTTGCACTTTGGCACTCGGTTGGGCATAGAGAGGTGATTGGCTGTTGACTGGGCAATCGGATGGCCACCGTTGGAACGAAGAGAGTGATGGATCGCAAGTAGCGTGATCTAGAGCGTTGATCGCGAAGAATCACGATCGAACCGTTGGTGATTACGATTGATCTGGAGCATCGGATTGACTGGATCGTTGGATCCAGATCTGGCAGCTAAGATCAAAGGATGATCTGAAAGGTTACAATTATCCAGATCTAATGGCCGAGATTAAAAAGTTTGATGAAGGGTTACAACCCTCTACATCCAATGGCTCAGATGAAACTCACCAAAGGACACTTCACTTCTTCACCTAGTATAAATATGATCCCTAGATGATGGAATAGATCACTCAAAATTCACTCAATCTCACTCACCTTTGCATACCATCCATCATCTGCATCCGGAGTCCAGAAAATCTACGAGAAGGTTCGTCGGTCTTAGAATTTGTAGTGCTACTATTTCGAGACGTCGTCGTTGTATCTTGAAAACGAATTGCTGTTATCCGTAAGCACCTGAGCGGAGCAATATCGTTTTACAGAGATAGTGTTGAACACTAGCCTCGACGAGCTCATATCAGTTTGCTTTCTCCTCGACAATATTCATCACACCTTAGTATCTACAATCGTAAAACGATATTCGGTGCAATCTGATATGGCCATAATCAACGACGTTCCGACTACCGTTTCACCCGGAGTCACAACCTCCGTTCCACCTGGAGAGAAGCCGGAGAAATTCAACGGAGCTAATTTCAAAAGATGGCAACAGAAGATGATGTTTTATCTGACAACGCTAAACCTCGTAAGATTTTTGCGTGAAGACCCGCCTGCCGCTATGAAAGGAGATTCCAATAGTAAGGCTGCTTGCGATGCGTGATCGCACGGAGATTTCCTGTGCCGTAATTACATTTTCAATGCTTTGGACAATACATTGTATAATGTGTATAGTCTGATAGAAACGGCGAAATCTCTGTGGGAATCACTAGAGAAGAAAAACAAAACCGAAAATGTCGGTTTGAAAAAATTCATCGTCGACCGATTTCTGGATTTCAAAATGGTGGATTCCAAGAGTGTGACATCTCAAGTTCAAGATATGCAACTGATATTGCATGATCTGGATGCCGAAGGCATGAAGCTGAACGAGTCGTTCAAAGTAGTTGCGGTAATTGAGAAACTCCCCCCGTCGTGGAAGAATTTTAAAAATTACCTGAAGCATAAGCAAAAGGAGATGGGGCTTGAAGACCTGATCCTGAGGCTACGAATAGAGGAGGATAATCGAAGATTCTCCGACTCTAAAGGAACAAAGCGGACTATCGACGAGATGTCTAATCTGGCTGAGTCGAACACCAAAAAGCCGAAGCAATTTAAAAAGAAGGCTCCATACAAGAAATTCAAGGGCTCGTGCTACAACTGCGGAAAGCCAGGACACATGTCCAAAGATTGCAAACGCCTAAAGAAACCAACTAAGAGTCAGAAGGAAGTTGCGAACTAGGTCGCAACTTCTGACGATATGGAGCTTGATCTCACTGCGGTCGTATTTGAAACCAACACGGTGGTGGACAACCCGAAGCAGTGGTGGATCGATACTGGAGCAACACGTCATATCTGTTCTGATAAGGCGATGTTCTCCAAATATACTCCGATAAGTGGAAGAAAGCTCTATATGGGTAATTCCACAACATCGCAGATTGTCGGACTTAGAAAAGTTGTTCTGAAGATGACATCAAGAAAGGAGCTAACGCTTATTGATGTGCTCCATGTTCCTGACATCAGAAAGAACCTAGTTTCTGGATCGGCACTTGTCAAAGCCGGGTTCAGACTATTGTTCCAATCAAATAATTTTGTACTTACGAAGAATGGTGTATTCATCGGCAAAGGGTACTTAGAACAAAGTCTGTTCAAGATGGTTGTAATGACTGTACACCGTGAATTTGATGGTAATAAAATAAAAGCTTCCAGCTATGTTGTCGAGTGTTTTAATTTATGACATGATCGACTTGGACATATTAATAATAATACTCTGAAACATCTCGTCAAATTAAATTTATTACCAAATATCGATGTTGACAAAACACACAAATGTGAAGTGTGCGTGGAAGCAAAAATGACGAGACTACCTTTTCATTCGGTGGAAAGGTCAACGACTCCTCTAGAGTTAATACATAGTGATCTATGTGACTTAAAATTCATGCAAACCAGAAGAGGTAAAAAGTATTTTATTACCTTTATCGATGACTGCACGAGGTTCTGTTATGTCTTTCTTTTAAGAACTAAAGACGAAGCCTTAGAGGTTTTTAGAACCTATAAAACAGAAGTTGAGAATCAACTTGATAAACGAATTAAAATAATTCGTAGCGATAGAGGGGGAGAATATGGTGCATCGTTTGATGAATTTTGTTCAGAATCTGGCATTATCCATCAGACAACGGCGCCTTACTCACCTCAATCAAATGGTGTTGTCGAACATAAAAATTGGACACTCAAGGAAATGATGAATGTCTTTTTGATAAATTCAGACTTACCCCAGAACTTGTGGGGGGAAGCCTTATTATCGACAAATCATATTATTAATAAAATCCCTCACAAGAAAAATGATAAAACACCATATGAACTATGGAAAGGCCGCAAGTCATCATACAAATACTTGAAAGTGTGGGGGTGTCTGGCAAAGGTCGAAGTACCCAAGCCAAAGCAAATAAAATCGGACCTAAAACGTTCGATGCAATATTTGTCGGATATGCCCAAAATAGTAGTGCATATCGTTTCATAGTTCACAAGTCATACATTCCTGATATTCATGTGGGAACAACCATAGAATCTCGGAATGCAATATTCTTTGAAGATGTATTCCCAAATAAAAGGGAAACATTCAAATTGATAGCAACGGAAATTCTAACAACAATGACGTCCCTGAACTTAATTTTCGTAAAAGGACTATTGACTATCAAAATGAAGAGCCACGTCGGAGCAAATGGGCTAGAGTTGAGAAATCATTCGGGCCGGACTTTATGACTTTTATGTCAGAAATGAATCCAAGAACATTGAGTGGATCCAAGAACATTGAGTGAAGCTCTCTCTAGTCCCGACGCTCTATTATGGAAAGAAGCAGTCAATAGTGAAATCGAGTCCATCATGAATAATCATACTTGGGAATTAGTGGACCTTCCTTCTAGTGCTAAACCATTAGGTTGTAAGTGGATACTAAAACACAAGTATAAAGTTGATGGATCTATTGACAAGTATAAGGCTAGACTTGTAGCCAAAGGGTACAAGCAAAAAGAAGGTCTTGATTACTTCGACACCTACTCACTGGTGACAAGGATTACGTCCATACAAGTGCTGATAGCCATCGCAACATTGTATGACCTTGAAATACATCAAATGGATGTTAAGACTACATTCTTAAATGGTGAGTTGGAAGAAGAAATCTATATGGAGCAACCCGAGGGGTTCATAGTTCCAGGAAAAGAAGAAAAGGTGTGTCGACTTGTTAAGTCGTTGTACGGACTAAATCAAGTGCCTAAACAATGGCACGAGAAATTTGACAAAATAATGCTGTCAAACGAATTCAAAATAAATGAATGTGACAAATGCATTTATGTTAAAAACACACCTAAAGGTTATATAATCGTGCATACATCGTAGACGATATGCTTATAATGGGTAGTAACCATGAGATAATCATGAGTACAAAGAAAATATTGACCAAGAATTTCGATATGAATGATATGGGTCAAGCAGATGTTATATTGGGAATTAAAATTCTCAGAACATCTGAGGGGATAGTTTTGACACAATCTCACTATGTAGAATCGGTGTTGAAGAAGTTCAATGCGTACGATCTCTCTACAGTAAAAATACCTATGGATCTAAGTCAACACTTAGCGAAAAACCAAGGTGAGCCCATATCACAATTAGAATATTCCCGGATAATAGGCAGCTTGATGTATCTCACAAATTGCACATGTCGGAATATTTCCTATGTGGTTAGCAAACTAAGTCATTTTACATGTAATCCAAACGACACCCATTGGAAAGCACTGATGAGAGTTCTTAGATATTTGAAATATACTATGAACTATGGATTACATTTCAGAAAATGTCCCGCTGTCTTAGAGGGATATTGTGATGCTAATTGGATATCAGATACAAAAGATTCCAAATCCACTAGTGGATATGTATTCACAATTGGTGGAGGAGCGGTATCTTGGAAATCCACTAAGCAGACGTGCATTGCTCGGTCAACTATGGAATCCGAGTTTATAGCACTAGACAAAGCAGCTGAAGAAGCTGAATGGCTGTGGAATTTCTTGGAAGATATTCCGAGCTGGACAAAACCTGTGTCTGTCATACTTATACATTGTGATAGTCAATCGGCGATTGGAAGGGCACAGAGTAGTATGTATAATGGTAAGTCATGACATATACGTCGTAAACATAATACCATTAGGCAGTTAATCTCGAATGGAGTGATTGCAATCGACTATATCAAGTCTAAAAATAATTTAGCAGATCCTCTTATGAAGGGGCTAAATCGAGATCAAGTATACTGCTCATCGAGAGGAATGGGATTAAAAATCTACAACTAAAATGACTGTAGCGGTAACCCAACCTTGTTGACTGGAGATCCCAAGATCTTGGTTCAATGGGACAACGAAGTTACAGAAGTTGTATTACAGCACATGAGATATATTATCCCTATCCTAGTCCTAGGATGAATATGTGTTGTTCTACCACATGTAGTGAGGTTAAGCTTATGCTTTTAATGACTTCTATACCTTTATAAGGTGGAGTATGGTAGGATACTCTTGATAGAAGTGTCACCTATGTGAGTGTGCAGTGATTTCAATGAAACACTCATGAATCCAAGATGGTGTCCATGGCCAAAACGGAACCAACCATGAGAACCAAAAGTAGGTGAGATAAGTCCTTGTGTGGGTGTTATTGTCTAAGTATACACAAACAGCTGAGCAGTTCAAGACATCACGTTCACTGCGCAGCCTAGTATGCTCGATAGCATTCCACTACGGAAGGTTCAAAGTCACAAGCTATCTCTCTCGATGCATTGACTTATCGATTGGACTCTCGTAAAGTGTCAACATGCATACACACACATTAATTTTCATTCATGTGGGGGATGTTAGATATTGGGTCTTAAAAAGACCAATATGGTTTACGATTTTGAAAAGGAAAATCGAGGTGTCATCAATCGATGAAAGTCTAAATTGACTTCAAAATCGAAATTTACGTTTCGAGTAGATGAATCTAGAATATTAATTTGCTCAAAATCGATTATGAGTGAATGAGAAATTAATTGTTAAAGTCAGCCTAAAAATTTATTAAAGGAAGTAAGTGTTAGTGAAAGCCCTAGAGTCAATCATGTGATGATTGTTGTATATACTTTATTGTATCATATTCCTATTTATAAAGACATGGTTATTATATTTACTTGTATTGGTGCCAAATAACTAAATATAATAATGTCCTTGAGTAGTAGGTTCTTATCTATATCAATCGATTGGTTGAATCGATAATGAGATGATATAGAGAACACTACTCATAATCATTCATAGTCAAGTATTAACATTCAGAGACAATGTTAATACGTAGAGACTAGCATGTAGGTCAACACGATGACTTGATCTCACAAGTCATGGATATGAGATATCAAGTTGACACATAGGTATGCATTTGAGAATGTATACTGAATGACCCACCATGAGAAAGTATCATGGATCGTTATATGAGTGTCATATACTTTCTCATGTAGCTATTAGTATGACTATTAGTCCTTAGACCTGAAGTCACTATGGTTCCCTACATAAGGAGTTGCATACTTTGGCTTCGTCAAACGTCACCCGTAAATGGGTGGACTATAAAGGCGATTACTAGGTATGTAACAAATTATGCGGAGGGATGTGAGTGATGTAGATGAGATCTATCCCTCCTATATGACGCGAGTGACATCGATATTCTTGATAGAGTGAGACCACGAAGTGCATGGTCATGCCCAAATGAGTCAATATGAGATATTGAGCTCATTTGATTAGAGTGAGTCTACTTGGAGTTTAAGATATAGATTATACCGAGGATGACACGGTCTATGCCTCGATTGGTCAATCTAGATGTCAAGGATAGAGGGACATTGTCACATATTGTGAGAGTCACAATTAGTAGTCACAAAGGTGATGTTGGAGCTCAACATTCTTATAACTTGGGTAGCAATGATGTGTTGCTAGATACCGCTCATTGCTTATGTTCCTAAATCGGTTTAGGGGCATTGCCAACGTTACAAGAACCTATAGGGTCACACACATAAGGGCAATTAGATGGAGATTAGGTTCATATGATGAACCATGAGGATTAGGTTCATGAGATGAACCAAATTGGATTAAGAGTAATCCTAATTAGACTAATTGAGTTGGACTCAATTTGATTCAAGTGTTGAATGAGTATAATTTAGATTTGATTCATCAAATCAATTTAAATTAATGAATAAATATTCATTAAATTAAATTGACTTGAGTCAAGTGGTTAGATTTGATCAACCATGGGAGATAAGAGGTCAAGTTTGACTTGACTTGAGAGGAAGATGAAAGGTCAAGTTTGACTTGACCAAATGTCATGTCATGATGATGACTTGGCATGGCCGGCCAATGATGATGCTCCACATCATCATTGACTTATCAAGTGGTGCCACCTCATAAGGGAGACCAAGAGACATTGGCTCTTGGAGTTACATGCATGCATGTAACCCCCTCTCCATGAAGTGGCCAGCCACTTGATTGGCATTATATGAAAAAAATTCATTTTTTATGTGAGTTACCACAACTTCTTCTTCTTCCTTAGATCATCCTCTCAAGCTCTCTCCCTCTTCTTCCTCATCTTGCCGTGAGCATCTAAGGAGTGCTAGCACACTCAAGATTGCTTTTCTCCACCTATTGCTTGTGTGGATACTAATAGAGGAATGTGCACTTGATGCTCTTGAGTTCCGGCGAAGCTTTTGGACAAGCGGGATTTGCGAAGGGCGTCGCATCGAGGGTAATGATCTCACATTCTAGATCTAAGGTAGATCTAAGGTTTTTAGTAAACACATACATGTTTTTAGTTTTACACTTAGCAAAAGCGGTTTTTGCGGCTCGGAAAGTCTAACAGTGGTATCAGAGCCACGTGCGAAGCATGTATGTGTTTCATTTTTGTAGTTTTTGTATTAGATATAAAAATTATAAATTTTTATGTTTCTATAAATTTCCTATTTTTATATATTTTTTGGGTATTTTTCTCGAAGAGTCGAAGCAACGAGTGTTGGGACACTTGTAGGCTTCAACCATCGAGAAAAACTCTCCGAAACAGCGAGTTCTCACTTTAGGTTTTTGGGACAGTGACTTAAGTCGTAAGATCGTAGTAGGGACACTCGCAAAATTTATTTTGCGAGTAGGGGCGCTGCCCCTATCCCCGAAAAGGGTCTTGTCCCACGATCGCGCCCGGAAATCGCTTAGCGGGACCATTACGGAGAGGTGACTCATAAAATTGAAAAAAAAAATAGAAAAAATTATAGAAATTTTCTGTAAAAATACATAATTTAGAATTATGTATAATTCTGTGATTGTCATGGCCCAATGACCCCAATTTGATTGGATTATGATGTGTTGTAATTCATAATACTGTCTGCGTGTCGTTTTTGTGGTTGTGTGTGTTGTATAGTGTATGCGACCTACGCGTCGTACATCTTCTTTTGAAATTCTAATTGTAAATAGTTTTAGACTCGAATGTAACTCGAGTTTCATATTTGTAATGTACAAAATGGAGCGGTGGAAAGTCCACTTGTAGACGAAGTTACGAGAAGGGTGCCGACGACACATGACGATCAAAGGAAGCGCTTGGAGAAACCGCTAGCCTTAGGTTGACCGTCCGATCTTCTCATTGGCTTGAGAAGATCGTAGTAGGGTCATGACCACATCACAGTTATATATATATATATATATATATATATATATATATATATTTGATTTTGCTTCTATGTATGTGATGCATGCTAGTAGAATAATGCTTGTATGTATATGATGCATGCTAGGATATTTTTCTTGTATGTATATGATGCATGCTAGAATAATGCTTGTATGTATGTGATGCATGCTAATATAGGATAATAAATGCCTTAATGCGTATATGATACACATTACAATTAGATTAGATCTTAATCGAATCAACTCGTAAATGTCTACCAAGTCCTTGATACCCATCACTACCTCGATCATTTGTAGTTGTTGAATCTGCCAAAGCAGAGCAACGCATATTATCTTGGTAGGGTGCGGAGGGACAATCTTGGTCCCGCCTATCACGGCTTGGGTTAGAGTAAGCTCAATTAGATTGAGTAAAACTAGTTAACTCAATTGGATCGAGTAGAACTATAGACATATTCCAATCGTTGGAAAGATAGGATAAGATCGCATTTACACTAAATCTTGGGCGATTTAGCCAAATCTAACTCAAGGTCTTTTGTAAATGTGAGTCTTGATCCTATAAACAAGAGTTGCATAGAGATGTAATCGGTAATGTGTTACCCACCGATCGTACTAAGTCTTGGGCGATTTAGCCAAAGCTAACTCAAGGCTTAGTATGATGTGGATCTTGTCCCGCAAGAATTATAGCTAGTTTGTATGAATCTAGTAATGTGGTTTGACCACATCCATAACTCGATTCTACAAAATTCTTATAATTCAGTGGGAGCATCATTTGATTAAAGGCCTAATTAAATGATAAAAGGAATATGATATTAATTCTCTGCATTGTATGTTGTAGATTACTATGTCGACAAACACGAACACTCTCTCTCTGCGTTCTGTCCTTGAGAAGGACAAGCTCAATGGAGAAAATTTTCTGGACTGGTACAGGAACCTGAGAATTGTTCTCACCCAAGAAAGGAAGTTGTACGTCCTCGAGAAGCCCATTCCGGAGGCACCTCCTGCCACTGCCTCGCGAGCTGACAAAGATGTTTACAAGAAGCATCAAGATGATGCATTAGATGTGTCATGTCTAATGCTCACGACTATGAACTCTAAGCTTCAGAAGCAACACGAGTTCATGAATGCTTATGATATGGTTGAACATCTTCGTCAACTATATCAAGGACAAGCAAGGCATGAGAGATATGAAGTCTCTAAGGTATTGTTTGGGTCCAAAATGCAAGATGGGACTCCCGTAGGTCCATATGTACTCAAGATGATTAGGTACGTAGAAAACCTACAAAGGCTGGGATTCCCACTTGGCCAAGAGCTGGCCACTGACCTGATCTTGCAATCTTTGCCACAAGCCTACAATCAATTTGTCATGAATTATAACATGAATGAAATTAATAAGCCACTGCCTGAGATGCTCAACATGTTGAAAACTGCTGAGCTTAACCTTAAGAAGGGAAAATCTGACACCATTTTGATGGTGCAAAAGAAGAAAGGCAAGGGCAAGCCTAAAGGTAAGGGAAAGTCCCAAGCCAAGAGCAAAGGCAAGGAACTTAAACCCAAAGGAGGGGTGGCCAAGGAAGGGGCTTGCTTCCACTGCAAGGAAGCTGGACACTAGAAGCGCAACTGCAAGGCATACCTGGAAAATCTTAAGAATAAGAGAAGTGAGACTTCTACTTCAGGTATAAATGTTATAGAAGTCAATCTATCTATTTCTTCATCATGGGTATTAGATACCGGATGTGCATCTCACATTTGTACCAATGTGCAGGCGCTGAGAAATAGCAGGGCATTGACAAAGGGCGAGGTGGACCTACGAGTAGGCAATGGAGCAAGGGTTGCTGCTGTTGCTATAGGAACTTATGATCTATCTCTGTCCTCTGGGCTTGTACTAGAATTAGATGAATATTGTTATGTGTCTGTCTTAACTAAGAACATAATTTCGATTTCTTGTTTGGACAAGAAAGGATTTACATTTATAATAAAGAACAAATGTTGTTCAGTTTATTTAAATGATATGTTCTATTGTAGTGCACCTCTAATGAACGGACTCTACTTTCTAGACTTAGAGAGCCCTATCTATAACATAAGTATCAAAAGGTTCAAGGCAAATGAGTTAAACCAAACCTATCTCTGGCATTGTCGCTTAGGTCACATAAATGAGAGTCGCTTATCTCAGCTCCATAAGAATGGGTTGCTAGACTCATTTAATTTTGAATCATACGAGACATGTGAGTCTTGTCTTTTAGGCAAGATGACCAAGACTCCCTTTAGTGGACACAGCGAAAGAGCAACGAACTTGTTAGGACTTATACATAGTGATGTATGTGACCCTTTCAATGTTGCAGCTAGAGGTGGTTACAGGTACTTCATTACATTTACTGATGACTTCAGTAGATATGGTTATGTGTATCTTATGACACATAAATCAAAATCCTTTGAAAAATTCAAAGAATTCAAGAATGAAGTACAAAACCAGCTTGACAAGAGTATTAAGATACTTCGATCAGATCGAGGTGGTGAATATCTTAGCCATGAGTTTCGTGACTATCTAGCTGAGTGTGGGATTCTATCCCAACTCACTCCTCCTGGAACACCACAGTGGAATGATGTATCCGAAAGGAGGAATCGTACCCTATTAGATATGATACGATCTATGATGAGTCACACAGATCTTCCTACATCCTTTTGGGGATATGCTCTAGACACAGCAGCCTTTACCCTTAACCGTGTACCATCCAAGGTTGTGATAAAGACACCATATACGATATGGACAGGGAGAAATCCCAAGATATCTTTTATGAGGATTTGAGATTGTGAGGCTTACGTTCGACGTCAAGTCTCAGACAAACTGGGACCCAAATCCGATAGGTGCTATTTTGTTGGATATCCCAAGGATACAAAGGGATATTACTTCTACATTCCCAGTCGGCATAAAGTATTTGTGGCAAAGACTGGGGTTTTTCTAGAAAGAGATTTTGTTTCTAGAAAAACTAGTGGGAGTACGTTCGATCTTGAAGAAATTCAAGATAAGGACCATAACACTGAGACCTTGATGGAGGTTGAACATGAACCACAAAGTGTTGTGGGTGATGAGGTTATTGCACAAAGAGTTATGGAACAACCACCTGTTCATGTAGACTTACCTCTTCGCAGGCCTGATAGGGTACGCCGTCAGCCTGAGAGATATTCATTTCTCTTGTCTGACCATGATGACGTTATGCTCATTGAGAATGAGCCTACCTCCTATCAGGAAGCTGTGATGAGTCCAGATTCTGAGAAATTGCTAGAGGCCATGAGATCCGTGATGGAATCTATGTACAATAACCAAGTATGGACTTTGGTTGATCCACCTGAAGGGGTCAAACCCATTGGGTGTAAGTGGGTCTTTAGGAGAAAGACTGACATGAATGGACTTACACATACCTATAAGGGCCGATTGGTGGCTAAAGGTTTCAAGCAAATTCATGGTATTAACTATGATGAAACCTTTTCTCCAGTGGCGATGTTTAAGTCCATTCGGATCTTGCTTGCTATTGCAACATACCACAATTATGAGATCTGACAGATGGATGTCAAAACTGTATTTCTGAATGGAAACTTACTTGAGGATGTGTACATGACACAACCTGAGGGTTTTGAAGATCCACAACATACTGGGAAAGTATGCAAGCTGCAAAGGTCCATTTATGGGCTAAAGCAAGCTTCTTGGAGCTGGAATCTTCGATTCGATGATGCGATCAAATAGTTTGATTTCATCAAGAATGAAGATAAACCATGTGTCTACAAGAGGGTTAATGGGAACACAGTTATCTTTCTTGTATTGTATGTGGATGACATACTGCTCATTGGGAATGACATCCCTTCGCTACAGTTTGTGAAAACTTGGCTGGGGACGTGCTTCTCAATGAAGAACTTAGGTGAAGCAGCCTGTATTCTAGGCATCAAGATCTATAGAGATAGATCTAAGAGATTGCTTGGCCTAAGTCAGAGTACATATATTGACATGGTATTACTACGGTTTGCCATGCAGAATTCCAAGAAGGGACTTCTGCCAATGTCATATGGTGTGAGTCTTTCGAAGACTCAAAGTCCCTCTTCTAGAGAGGAGAGAGACCGCATGGATAAGATCCCTTACGCATCTGCTATAGAATCTATCATGTACGTCATACTGTATACTTGTCCTGATGTCTCGTACGCTTTGAGCATGACGAGTAGATACCAGTCAGATCTAGGTGAGCATCACTGGATAGCAGTCAAGAATATTCTTAAGTACTTGAGAAGGACTAAAGAATATTTCTTGATATTTGGAGGCGATGAGGAGCTAGCTGTAAAGGATTACAGCGATGTCAGCTTCCAAACTAACCAGGATGATTATAGATCGCAGTAAGGGTTTGTGTTTTGCTTGAATGGTGGTGCTGTGAGCTGGAAGAGTTCGAAGTAGGACATAGTTGCTGATTCTACAACAGAAGCCGAGTATATTGCTGCATTTGAGGCAAGAAAGGAGGCAGTTTGGATCCGCAAGTTCATTACTGAGCTTGGGGTGGTTCCTAGCATAGCAGATCCCATAGAGCTCTATTGTGACAACAATGGAGCGATTGCACAGGCTAAGGAACCTCGCTCACACCAGCGGACCAAACACATACTACGGCGCTTCCATCTCATTCGAGAGATTATCGATAGAGGAGATGTGAAGATTTGCAGAGTACCCACAGAGGCTAACATCGCAGATCCCTTGACCAAGGCTTTGGCACAAAAAAAACATGATGGTCACACTAGGTCATTGGGTATTAGATACTACGGTGATTGACACTAGTGCTAGTGGGAGATTGTTAGTGAAAGCCCTAGAGTCAATCATGTGATGATTGTTGTATGGACTTTATTGTATCATATTCCTATTTATAAAGGCATGGTTATTATATTTACTTGTATTGGTGCCAAATAACTAAATATAATAATATCCTTGAGTAGTAGGTTCTTATCTATATCAATCGATTGGTTGAATCGATAATGAGATGATATAGAGAACACTACTCTTAATCATTCCTAGTCAAGTATTAACATTCAAGGACAATGTTAATGCGTAAAGACTAGCATGTAGGTCAACATGATGACTTGATCTCACAAGTCATGGATATGAGATATCAAGTTAACACATAGGTATGCATTGGAGAATGTATACTGAATGACCCGTCATGAGAAAGTATCATGGATCGTTATATGAGTGTCATATACTTTCTCATGTAGCTATTAGTATGACTATTAGTCTTTAGACCTGAAGTCACCATGGTTCCCTACATAAGGAGTTGCATACTTTGGCTTCGTCAAACGTCACCCGTAAATGGGTGGACTATAAAGGCGATTACTGAGTATGTAACAAATTATGCGGAGGGATGTGAGTGATGTAGATGAGATCTATCCCTCCTATATGACGGGAGTGACATCGATATTCTTGATAGAGTGAGACCACGAAGTGCATGGTCATGCCCAAATGAGTCAATATGAGATATTGAGCTCATTTGATTAGAGTGAGTCTACTTGGAGTTCAAGATATAGATTGTACCAAGGATGACACGATCTATGCCTCGATTGGTCAATCTAGATGTCAAGGATAGAGGGACATTGTCACATATTATGAGAGTCACAATTAGTAGTTACAAAGGTGATGTTGGAGCTCAACATTCTTGTAACTTGGGTAGCAATGATGTGTTGCTAGATACCGCTCATTGCTTATGTTTCTAAATCGATTTAGGGACATTGCCAACATTACAAGAACCTATAGGGTTACACACATAAGGGCAATTAGATGGAGATTAGGTTCATATGATGAACCATGAGGATTAGGTTCATGGGATGAACCAAATTGGATTAAGAGTAATCCTAATTAGACTAATTAAGTTGGACTCAATTTGATTCAAGTGTTGAATGAGTCTAATTTAGATTTGATTCATCAAATCAATTTAAATTAATGAATAAAGATTCATTAAATTAAATTGACTTGAGTCAAGTGGTTAGATTTGATCAACCATGGGAGATAAGAGGTCAAGTTTGACTTGACTTGAGAGGAAGATGAAAGGTCAAGTTTGACTTGACCAAATGTCATGTCATGATGATGACTTGGCATGGCCGGCCAATGATGATGCTCCACATCATCATTGACTTATCAAGTGGTGTCACCTCATAAGGGAGACCAAGAGACATTGGCTCTTGGAGTTACATGCATGCATGTAACCCCCTCTCCATGAAGTGGTCGGCCACTTGATTGGCATTAGATGAAAAAAATTCATTTTTTGTGTGAGTTACCACAACTTCATCTTCTTCCTTGAATCATCCTCTCAAGCTCTCTCCCTCTTCTTCCTCATCTTGCCGTGAGCATCTAAGGAGTGCTAGCACACTCAAGATTGCTTTTCTCCACCTATTGCTTGTGTGGATACCAATAGAGGAGTGTGCACTTGACGCTCTTGTGTTCTGGCGAAGCTTTTGGACGAACGAGATTTGCGAAGGGCGTCGCATCGAGGGTAATGATCTCACCTTCTAGATCTAAGGTAGATCTAGGGTTTTTAGTAAACACATACATGTTTTTAGTTTTAATACATCTTCGCACGGATCCGTGGTCGGACTTCCGGAGTTTCCGCAACGTAAAAAGCGATTTTTGCGGCTCGGAAAGTCTAACAGTAAGGGGAGCAATAGTCTCACATTGGAAATTCTATAGAGGATTTACTTCCTTATATGTGTTGTTATGTTAATTGAGTTAACTCAACTAAGCACAGATACTCTCATCCAATGGACGAGCAGGTGCTCGCACCTGCAAGCCCGCCACCCGCCACGCGCGCACACATGCAATGGGCGATTTGTTGGCGCACTTTGCACTTTGGCACTCGGTTGGGCATAGAGAGGTGGCTGGCTGTTGACTGGGCAATCGGATGGCCACCGTTGGAACGAAGTGGGTGATGGATCGCAAGTAGCGCGATCTAGAGCATTGATCGCGAAGAATCATGATCGAATCGTTGGTGATTACGATTGATCTGGAGCGTCGGATTGACTAGATCGCTGGATCCATATCTGGCAGCTGAGATCAAAGGATGATCTGAAAGGTTACAATCATCCAGATCTAATGGCCGATATTAAAAGGTTTGATGAAGGGTTACAACCCTCTACATCCAATGGCTCAGATAAAACTCACCAAAGGGCACTTCACCTCTTCATCTAGTATAAATAGGATCGCTAGATGATGGAATAGATCACTCAAAATTCACTCAATCTCACTCACCTTTACATATCATCCATCCTCTGCATCCGGAGTCCAGAAAACCTACGAGAAGGTTCACCGGTCTCGGAATTTATAGTGATACTATTTCGAGACGTCGTCATTGTATCTTGGACACGAATTGCTGCTATCCGTAAGCACCTGAGCGGAACAATATCGTTTTACGGAGATAGTGTTGAACACTAGTCTCGATGAGCTCATATCAGTTTGCTTTCTCTCCGACAATATTCATCACACCTTAGTATCTACACTTATAACATACACAAGTTCTTAGAAGTTTCAACTTATATTTTTTTCTTTTGTTCTCTTATTTATGCTTCTTAGGTTAGGTTGGTTATGTGGTTGTACTATATTCTCTTGTGCTCTTGGTTCTAAGTGAACCTAATATACATGAATTTACATAGTGGTGAATTTTTAAACACCAAAATCAGCTATTATCTAGAGCAATTTGAAACTGAATTAAAATTATGGTACACTTTGATTTATTGTTTCAAACTAAGCTGCCATCAAAACCTCAAATTGTAATGTAAGCATGGTCAAGGAGCTAATTTATACATAATGTAGTCCAATTTGCTATCATTGATTTCGTTAAGATTGGGAGTTCAGAAGTTGACAGAAAAAGTGAGTGCCAATTGTTTGACTTAATCCCTGATATCAAATTGAAGGGAAATTTTTTAGTTTGGTTGAATATATGCTCCGACATTTTGTTTAGTTTTGTATAATTCCTAATTGAACTAAATTGGGATCTTTCTAATCAACTTCATGATGAATTATGAATTTTTTAATTTCATGAGCTGGTAATGAAGTTTTAAGTAAGATCCAATTGCCATGCATGATAATAGAATAACAACAAGAAATAAGTACTAATATGAAGTCAATTATCAAAGGTTTTTATGATTATTTCTTATGAGTTTAGTCTCACATTCGGTATTTAGTCTGTGGACAGAAAGTTCTAGTCCTATATATAATGTAACAGTCATATTTCTCGAGCACAATGTATAATACAATATTATCCCTCTCAACACAGTGCTAAAGCAACCTCCTTCCTGAGATTAGAGTTTTCTACAATCACTTTGACAACATCAAAGGCTTGCTGTTTTTCTACTACTTTAAACAACATTTTTGTCTCCTCTTCAACATCATTTTCTTTCTTCTTTTCTATATCTTGATCTTGCTCTATTCTTCATGTCTTTTAACCCTCTTTTTTTTTACATTCCCTTTGCTTATTTCATGCAACAGCCTAATCTCAACAGCGTTAACAATGATGTGTGCTGATTTTTTATTTATGATCACATATCGATCACTCAATACAAAGTGTCATCTTCTTTTGCATGTTAGCAAATTTTCACCTCGACCAAATCTATCATAGACTTGGTTTGGTAGAAAAAAGTAAAATATATATATATATATATATATATATATATATATATATATATATATATATATATATATATATATATATATATATATATATATATATATATATATATTAAATAATCCCGCCTCCCCTCCCCCTGCTCAAAAGAAAACACTAGATCATGATCCGATTTATTTTAATCTATCAGTTATTAATAATGTTATATATTCAAGTACTTTTGTTTTGTGTTTTAGGGAGAATTGAGGTTTGGGATGGTAAATTGTAATGTATAATAAAACATTTAAACTTTCTTTTTTTATGTAAGTCACAAGCAATTATTTCAGGGACTTATAAACTGGTTCATCGATCGTCTGACAATTTCCCACTGATCTATTGATAATATTAGCTATATTTTACTCTGAGAATTGATTGGCGAATTAAAGAGTGAAAAGGAACAAAAGTAGTAATTTGTGCATACTGGGTCATTATTTTTTTCATTTTTATTTTCTCGATATTATTGAGAGTATTGAGAATACAATTAAAATTCTATATTAGTAAGACATGGCAAAAATCATATACTTATAAAATGAAAAGATATCTCCATTAGTATGAGACTTTTTAGATAAAGTCCAAAAATAAAATCATGAGGACTTAGGTTCAAATTGAACAATATCATATCACGATGGAGATATGTAAATCTTATAAGCACTAACAATTAATATCAGAGTCATGGTTTATGTTAAGTCATGCACCTCGAATGAAGAAAGTGAGCTTCCATGTCCAGATCAAGAGAACCATATACCAGACAGGAAGTCTAGTTGGATCGGGAGGACCAGATAACTGATAGGAAATCCAACTAAGTCAGGAGGACCAGACAGTTAACAGAAAATCCTGATGGGTTAAAGATCGGACATCAAGGAAAGAAAGTTTTTCGAGGAGGGATAGACTTGAGGAGGGTCAATGTGGTTCTTCGTTTGAGGTGAATTGTTGAGAGTATTGAAAATACAATCAAAATTCTACATTGATAAGATATGGTAAAGATCATGTGCTTATAAGAAAAAAAAGATATCTCTATTGGTATGATATCTTTTGAATAAAATTCAAAAATAAAATCATGAGAGTTTAGATAAAATGGACAATATCATATCATTATAAAGATATATAAATCTTAGATATACTAACATGTATTACATCTATAATCAGGTTCTAATTTTACGTGATATTGTTTTCAAATTGCAGGTACTACACTGGATATCCAAAGGATCTTAGATACTAAAAATATCTTTTCCAAAGAATGTTAGTTCTGATACCAAATTTTTGGACATACAATTTTTTGAGAGTGAAGCTATGTTTGAGAGTGAAGCTCTCAAACTTACAAAGTGAAGCTCTCAATATAAATTAGTTTTTAGGGTTTTTTTAGCTACAGTGTTCGAGTGCTACAGTATTTTACTACAGTGTTTTGCTACAGTAGTACAAAAAAATGCATACAGAAAGCGAAGAAATAGAGAAGTAAAACTTGGTTAATATATGTTTCTGGGAACATAGAGAGAGAGACTTTGCTTCTTATCTTGATCTCTTCTTCCTAGTGAGCCTCACCTGGTGTCATACTACTGTGCCTCGACTTTTAGAGGTCTTATTCGTTGCCTCTGTCTGCACAGGTCTTACCAGGCTTATGACAACAATTACCTTCCCAAGGGGAAGGAAAAGGACTGAATGATCCAAGAAGATCAAGAGAAGAGGTGCATAGTTTCGCTCAATAAGTTCTCAGAAAAACAGAGAATATTTATCCATTCATGGCTTTAATAACGATGATATTAAAGATGATATAATGTACAAAGGACTTGCACAATAAGACTCTTTTTTTTTTAAATAAAAACTTACAGAAAATAAAAACTTACAAAGGGACTGGACTCTTGACTCTGGACAGAAAACACTCAAGCTCTCAAACTAGTAAAAGAAAACTTCTTAAGGGAGAGATGGATGCATTTAGCGGAGAGACTTGGGGGTCTCTTTATAACAGGGAAAGAAGCTGGTATCCCGCGGGTGCTAGGACACATTAAGTGTTAGTGGAGATATCACGGGTGTAAAGTGGTGTCACGAGTTGGTGTTGTAGATGTCCTTCCTGTCCTTTATGGTGGACTTTGTGTCACGGGTTGGTGTTGTGGATGTCCTTCTTGTCTGGTGTGGGTACTGTTAGATTTCCATCATATTATTGAGGTTGACTTCTTCTGCTGAACCTCCGATAGAGCCCATGGATGCAACTCTGGATGGCCTTTTGGTGGGCTATTTTGACGGGCTGCTGCAATCTTGGCCTATCTTAATTCCATTCTGTATTGTCGCGTCGTTTGGCGTGTTTTCTATTGGATCCATTTTTCGTTTATTTTCTGGTAATGACTTAGTAAGGTTGTGTGTTGGGTAGTAGTTTTGAAAGGGAAGAAAGTAGTACCATAGCTTGTCGGTCAGTAAATTTTTTCTGTAAATGTTTCTGCTGCCAGTATGTAATGGCGAGAGTCTACAGAGTCATTGTTAGGGGATCGAAGAGTGGTGATTGACCGGCTAGAGGGGGGTGAATAGCCCTCTTTAGTTCGATGACGGAATTTGCTCGTCTACAAAGAATATTAGCGCAAGCGGAATATGCAAATACAAACAAAGAAAGACAAAGCAAAGGAAACAAACAATGCTAACACAAAGTCGTAACGTGGTTCACGGCTACGCCGCTAATCTACGATCCCGATTGGTCCAAGGTGAATCACTCCTTTGTCAAATTCACTAGATCTCTCCTTTGCACCAAGCTAGGTAGAGGTAACCTCTTTACAATCCCTCTTCTTACAATTGAATGAGAATTAACACAAGTAGAAGAGTGGAAAAACCCTTAGAGCACTTTGGGAGATGTTATGAGTTGAAGCATTAGGCCCCCAAAGCCCCACACCCTTCCTCTTTATAGAGGAAGAGGGTTTCTTCCCGTTGACACAGGAGCAGTCGATTGATGTCCCTATCAGTCGACTGGTCCTGTAGTCGTTGCCCAATAACGATTGCTTTCCACGTTGGATTTCATCCAACGACAACATCATCAGTCGACTGATGGACCATCAGTCGACTGCTCGCGAGATCGACTCGCTTTTGTGCCCGACAATTCCTTCATCGATCATTGTCATTCCATGGCGGCGATCGATGGTCAATCGATCATTGTCATTCCATGGCGATCATTTGCTGCAAAACCCATCGATCGGATACGGTCGAACCCGTTCGACTCGGAAGCGATCATGATGTCATTCAATGGCAGTCGACTGATGTCGGAAAAACTCATCTGACATTTAGTCAAATGACCAAGTTTTACCTAAGAGCTACTACCCCTTCCCGGGTTACATTCGTTCACTCTCATCCCTCGGAGTCCCTCGCCTTTGAAGTTGTCTTCGTCCGGCCATGTCCCTCGGATGTGCCAAGCGCACGGCTCTGCAACGCCATCCTTCGCGTCTCGCCCTGAAGTCTACTTCCTCCGGCTTCACTCCAAGCTCCTCATCCGGCGGTCCCTCGGATGCTCCAAGCGCACGGCTTCCGCAAAGTCATCCTTCACCGACTCAAGGACCAAGTCATGAGAGGTGAAACTCGCCAAGGCTCCATGTGCGAATTACTAAGTCCTGCAAGACTCCAACGTACATATCAAATCATAATAACAACCTAACTTAAATCCTTTGTCACACACATCAAAACCATATCACGGTAAGAGATTGCTCTAACAATCTCCTCCTTTTTGATGTGTGACAATCCGTTTAAGTTAGGTAAAAATATTTGATAAAATATTAAGGAAAGAAAGCATGTAAATAATATGATTAGAAACTCTCCCCCTTAATATATGAAACTCCCCCTAAATATATTTCCCCTTACTTAAACATACATCTTTCTCCCCCTTTGACACCATCAAAAAAGATTAAACGAGGTTTATATATCAAGACATCAAGTCTTAGAGAGAAACAAAACCCAAAACATGCCTTAAAATCGGATAAAAGAAGTTATTGGGCATGTTATCAGGCTACCAGTCGACTGGTTCAGACTACCAGTCGACTGGCACGTGCATTTCGGGTTTTTCAAGTTTTTAGGGTGGATTTCAGAAATGCATTAGAAAATCTATAAAATTCGAAAAATCATGAAATTTGGGGAACATATTTCATGTAAGTATATTTATCAATGAAAAATAGTTTTCCATGAAAAATCAATATATTTTCAAGTATTTTCCAAAAATCTAAAAGTTTTAAAAACAACTAGGTTTTTGATCAAGTTAGTATCAAGTTTAACACCTAGTTTTGCTTTGGATTGTTTCAAAACATGAACACACAGATTTTAAAGTAAGAAATTATTTTGAAAACATATGAAATATGCAACCATGATCTTTGTACAATATGTCTATGAATTAAACATAAGTCTTCCCCATGATTGGTCTATTATTGCTATTTTGACACTTTAAATGACCATCTAAATGTCATAGGCATTAGTGGACATTTGTATCATCCTAACATCTCACTCATGCTATGTTTTCAATCATGGTAGCCTATGGTGAGTATGAGATACATCCTAAAGGTATTTGTATATACTTAACCATTATTTTCATGCAATTCTATACAAGGTTAAGTATCATTCTAATATTCCACATGATCATAAAGACATATATGAATTTATTTTACATTATGATCATGGAACACATGTATCTATCAATTTGTAATCATGCATTAGGTATGAAACATGATAATAAGGCAAATATCACCTAAAGCATGATTTATCTATTTATAGGTGCATTATCATCGCCTAACACTTTCTCAAAAACTTAGTCCCGCCATCCTAAGTTAACCAAAAATATGATATAGGTAAATTCCATTTGGTTGACTATCCTAGGGTTTTCCTAACCCTTTAGGATGGATTTAGGAACCCAAAATAAGTTCTTTCCTATTGGGTTCACTAAATACTCCTTAGGGATCCATTTTTTAGCAATTACCTTTTTTTTGTCTTGACCCCTAACTATTAGACATTTATAGGCCTTTTCATTTTTCTTTTCCTTATATCCTAGGCCTTTCTTGTTGAAACTAGTTCTTTGGCTCCCTATGAACATGTTAAGGGTGTTGGAGCCTATTGTAAACTTTTCTAGGGCTTTGGTCAAATAATCTATCTTTTCCCTTAAAGCCCTATTTTCATCCATACATGCATCACTAACATTAAATGACATATATTCATGTGAGCATGCATCATTTAAGCTAGAAGAAATATTATCATTTACATTTAAGCATGTTTTTTCTAATTTTTCTTCTAAGTCCTTAATTTGATCTAGCATGCTTTTGTTCTTTTTCTTTGCCCTAAATAAATCCTTAGTGAGACTAGAAATCATGGACATTATTTGCTTAGGGGGTAGATTTGTTACCTCACTTACCAAATCCTCTTCCAATGATGAGGATGTAGAGGAGGCTCCCCCTTCACTTGAGCTCTCTCCACTTGAGCTTGCTTCTTCACCATCGGAGGAGGAGGTGGAGAGATCATCAAACGCCATTAGGGCAAGGTTGGAGTAGACATGTTCTTCTTCTTCGGATGATGATGATGATGATGATGATGATAAAGGTTCATCCCAAGTCCTTGCCTTGAGAGCTTTGGTCTTCCCCTTTTTCTTGGCCTTCTTCTCTTCTTCCTTTTTCTTCTTGCTCCCCTTCTTCTTCTTTTCTTCCTTCTTTCTCCTCTCTTCCTTGCTCTTGTTTAGGAGGGGACAATTGTCCCTTATGTGTCCTTCTCCTTGGCAATTGTAGCAAATAACCTTCCCCCTTGGTCTTCTCCTCCTATCATTAGATTTATTAAATTTAAAATTTCTTAAAGCACGTCTTACCTTCTTTACCATGTAAGCTTATTCTGTGCTATCTATGGAGGAGGATGAGGATGCTTTATCAGAGGAGGAGAGGTTCTCCATCTTCTTCTTCCCTTTGCTAGCCATCAAGGCTACTCCTCTTAAAGGTTGAATTCTATGCTCTTCTACTATTCCTTCAAGTCTTGTTTCATGAAGCTCCATGGTTGAGAAGAACTCCTCCAAGGTGCTCACTTCTAAGTTCTTGGACATGTAGAAGGAGTCCACCATTGAGCTCCATTTTGATGACCGGGGAAAGGCATCAATTGCTTTCATGAGCATGTCCCGGTTCGAGAGTCTTTCTCCTACACTCGTTAGCCCAATTAAAATTTCTTTAAATCTAGAATGTAAGGAGGTTATCTTTTCTCCCTTTTCAAGCTTGATATTTGTTAGTTGGGAGCGGAGGAGGTCTCTCCTTGCAAGTTTGGCCTCCGAGGTACCTTCATGGAGCTCTACTAGCTTCTCCCACATCTCCTTGGCACTAGAGCATTCCCCAATCCGGTTTACTTCTTGTTGGGGGAATACATTGTAGAGGTGATGTTTGGCTTTTGAATTTGCCAAGTATTCTTCCCTTTGCCTCTTGCTCCACTTTGATTTCTCCAATGGCTCCCCTTCTTCATCCCTAGGCAATTCGAAACCGTTTTCCATAATTAAAAGAATTTCGAAATCGGTTTCGAAAAATACCTCCATTCTCTTTTTCCACCAAGAGAATTCGCCTTCAAATTTTGGTGGGTGAATGTCGGAGCCGGTCATTCTTGAATGTGCTTGTTGTGGCGATTAGTCCTCGATAAGCTTTTCTTGACTCTGATATCACTTGTTAGGAGATCAAAGAGTGGCGATTGACCGGCTAGAGGGGGGTGAATAGCCCTCTTTAGTTCGATGACGGAATTTGCTCCTCTACAAAGAATATTAGCGGAAGCGGAATATGCAAATACAAACAAAGAAAGACAAAGCAAAGGAAACAAACAATGCTAACACAAAGTCGTAACGTGGTTCACGACTACGCCGCTAATCCACGATCCTGATTCGTCCAAGGTGAATCACTCCTTTGCCAAATCCACTAGATCTCTCCTTTGCACCAAGCTAGGTGGAGGTAACCTCTTTACAATCCCTCTTCTTACAATTGAATGAGAATTAACACAAGTAGAAGAGTGGAAAAACCCTTAGAGCACTTTGGGAGATGTTATGAGTTGAAGCATTAGGCCCCCAAAGCCCCACACCCTTCCTCTTTATAGAGGAAGAGGGTTTCTTCCCGTTGACACAGGAGCAGTCGACTGATGTCCCTATCAGTCGACTGGTCCTGTAGTCATTGCCCAATAACGACTGCTTTCCACGTTGAATTTCATCCAACGGCAACATCATCAGTCGACTGATCTTACCATCAGTCGACTGATGGACCATCAGTTGAGTGCTCGCGAGATCGACTCACTTTTGTACCCGACAATTCCTTCATCACCGATCCGCATTCCATGCAGCGATCATTCCCAAAACCCATCGGTTGGATACTGCGAACCCGTTCGACTCGGAAGCGATCAGCTGTCATTCCATGATGATCGATGTCGAGAAAACTCATCCGACACTTAGTCAAATGGCCAAGTTTCACCTAAGAGCTACTACCCCTTCCCGGGTTATATTCGCTCACTCTCATCCCTCGGAGTCCCTCGCCTTTGAAGTTGTCTTCGTCCGGCCACGTCCCTCGGATGTGCCAAGCGCACGGCTCTGTAGCGTCATCCTTCGCGTCTCACCCTGAAGTCTACTTCCTCCAGCTTCACTCCAAGCTCCTCATCCGACGGTCCCTCGGATGCTCCAAGCACACAGCTTCCACAAAGCCATCCTTCACCGACTCAAGGACCGAGTCATGAGAGGTGAAACTCGCGAAGGCTCCATGTGTGAATTACTAAGTCCTGCAATACTCCAACGCACATATCAAATCATAATAACAACCTAACTTAAACCCTTTGTCACACACATCAAAATCATATCACGACAAGAGATTTCCCTAACAGTCATCCCAAAGCCAGTCAGAGCCTTGGATAGAGGCTCTCCAGTGTTTTACTTGATGTTCCGGACTGGAAGAGCCCTCCCAGTCTAGTTCTTCGTCTGAGAGGATAAAATCTTCAATCTTATCCTTTTTTTGATTGATTGTTTTGTGGATGTCCATCTTGATCAAGTGTCTTGCTGGTTTAACTTTTAGGTTTATCCATTCGGGAAGAGAACTTTCAAAAGTACATACTATTATGTTTCTGAAATGTTCTTCTACTAACAAGTGTCTTATGCACTGTCCGAGTTTCCATGGGAACTCCTGTGTTAGCTCAATGTCTCTTATCCAAAGCTTATATAATAACCCATAATCCATCAAGAGAAAAGGGGTTATTAGCTTGCCTCTGTATATGTGTGGCACGAATGTTTTCATGTCAATACTTGCTTTTCTGAAACTGTATATTACTTGACATTTATAACCAAATTTTACTTCACCATCTCTGCATGTAGGGAACTTATCTTGACATTTAAGTTTGTAATTGAACTCGGCCTCATAGCTAATTGTAATGCATGTATAAGAGGGTGCCAAGTTATGAAGCCATTTAAGAGCTTCTTGAATCTGTTGGAAATCTATCCAGTTTGATTTATCGGCCAGGGTTCTGATGTATGTAGTCAGATCTATTGGTAGGTTTGAACTCGTTGTAATGTCATTCTTTTTTGTTTGTTTTACTGGCTCGCTGGTAATTATATCTAAGTAAATCATATCTTTTAGGAATCATGAAGAGTCTGGGGTCATTTTTGTTACTGGTCCTTTCCCTTTTAATGAGGCACTTACAAAATAATTTGGGCCCGCCTTTGTCCTGACAACTGTTAATGCTTCAACGAGGTCTTTAAATTCTCTATAAGTGACTTGGATTTCAGTAGGCGTAGACTCTGCCATGATCCTGTTAGAATGGTGTAATAAATATTTTCTTGACCACCATGTTTTACTTTTGCTGTGTTTGTTGTGTGGTGGAAATGTTGTATCAGGGCTTTTATGACAACCACCTTTTGCTTGGTTGTTCCTGGTGTACTGAGAATATGTCACAGATTGTCTATAAGGCAGTTTTGTACTTGTGTCAACATATGTCTTGTGTCAAAATGGAACTGTTCTTCATGTTTGTTGTACTATGGGATCTCTACTTCCCCGAAAGTCATTAATCTTCTGTTGACAATTGGTTCTGATCTGTGATTTCTGAATTTATCCATCATGTTAGCAACCTGGAAAGAGTGTCAGCTAAAGAATTATTAATTCCTTTAATATGTTCCCAGTTTATTTTTAATCCTTTATTAATAATAGTGTCGACAAATTTTATCCATCTTCTTCTACTTAGAGATTTTCTAGTTCCCTTAGTCTGTTGGTTATATTTTATTATGGCTTCACAGTCTGTTCGTATGGTAATCTCCTTTTTGTCACAAATAAATAACATAAATGAGTCAAGACAGTAAATAACAGCTAATATTTCAAAATCTAAGGAAGTCAAATGACCTTTTTCTCTACATTTTCCTAAGGCATATCTACACAATGTCTGTAGATTTCGTATCATATTTTGTGGGTTTTTTATATAAAGCTTCTCCCCATCCTGTCTCACATCCGTCACTTTCTATGACTAGATAATCATTATCTAATGGTAGTGTTAGTTTGGGCAATGTTTTTACTAATTCTTTAATTTGTTTGACTACTAAAACATCTTGTTTATTAAAGTGTTTTTTCCTTTTGTTGATGTTTTATTGTATAGATTTTCACTTATTTTTCCTATATCTTTTAAATATGGTCTTGCTTAGTTTAAAAGTCCTAGAAAGGCTCTCAAAGATCTAGTATTTTCAATTTTGTCGAGAAATTCAAGTATCTTACTAGCAATATGTGGTTGCAAAGTTATTTTCCCTTGGCTTATTTCAGCTCCTAAAAATTCAATATGCTTTTTCATAAGTTGCATCTTTTTTCTGGAAATTATTAATCCGTGTTTTTCAAATAGGTTAAAAATCATATGTAGATGAGTTGTATGTTCTGATTTGGTCTTAGAGAAAACTAAAATGTCGTCAATATATATACATGTAAAATTTGTTGTGTCTTTAAAAATTATATCCATCTTTCTTTGGAATATTTGTAGTCCTATTTTTAGGCTAAATGACATAACTAACCATTCAAAATGTCCTTCAGGGCAAGAGAATGTTGTCCAGGTTACGGATTCTGGGTGCATCCGGACTTGCTAGAAACCAGATTTAAGGTCAAATTTTGAATACCATTGTGAATCTTGTATTTTATTAATTAATTGTTCTTTGTCAGGAATCTTATAATCATCCTCATTACAATTGTCATTTAGGCGTTTATAATTAAACATCATTCTTGACTGGCCACGCTTTTGTTATGATCCCTTGTTTACTATGAAAGCTAGGCTTCTATGTCTAGAAGTAGATCTTTGTATTAGTTTGTAATCTAAAAGTTGTTTAATATGTATTTTGCACTCTTGTGCTCCCCAATTTGTATATTTTAAGTCTTGGGCTTTAATTGTTAAATCTGGATTTATAATATCTAATTTACAATATATTTTATCCAGTTTCTAGTATTTAATAGGATTATCTCCTAAGGTTATCATTTTTTCTAGTTTTGAAATTATATCTTCTAAATTCTCTTGGGTGTTAATTAAATTTAGTATACTCCAAGGGGATATAGTATCGGTAGGGAAGTTATACTCATTTTCTGTGTCTATTTCAGATTCATCTGAGTCTGTACAGGTGCAAGAACAATCTTGTGTTTGACAGGAACAAGTTTGAGGTGAGTGTGAGGAGGAACTATTGTTAAGTTCCTCTTCCTGGTCTATGCAATCCAAATCTTAGGACTTTAGTCGAAAAAGTTCGGGTCTATCAAAGGTACCACCATGCTCCGTAGCACGATGGGAAGGAGGATATTCGGAAAGAATAGGAGCAATAATGGGGGTAGAGAGGAAAATGACGTAATCAAGGGTAAGCAGGAAAGCACAGTGTGGAGAGAGGAGAAAAGTTAGTCCGAGGATAAGGTGCACATTAGCAATATTAAGGTTGGTAACCCATAAGTGGGTAAGAAATAGAGGGATACTGTTGTTGCCACAGTTGGTATAAAAAGAAATAGTACAACTTAGCAAGTAAGTAGAGCAAGCCTTTTTGGTTCCATCAAACTAGGTACTGATCTGGGGTTGATTTGTTTGTCGCAAAAAAGAAGAGGGAATAACAGAAAGTAGTGTTTCTTTATCGATAGAAGAGCTAGAGGCGCCATTATCTATTAGGGCTTGCAAAGTTAATGTATGACCTTTGACTGTTAAGGTGCATTGGACATGCACGTCAGTGGCTCTTCCAGTGTTACACATACTTAGAGTTTTAACAAAAACCATATTAGTGTCATCTAGAATTTTGGAAGAATGTAACTGTTGAGGATCTCGAAAATCCTCGTAGTCTTGGTTAGCCACTTGATTCTGTAGCTGTCTAAGTTCAGTTTCAACGAGATTAAGCTGGGTTTCTAGCACAGAAAGACGGGTCTCTAGTAAGTGTGTCCGAGAGGAAACTAGCTTAGGTGTGTCAGGAATGTCAATATTAAAATTTTGTTTAAGATAGGTATTACAAATTTGTTGCCTATATTTTTTACAAGTTCCTCGTTTGTTGACTGCAGGGTAAAACCCACAAGAAGAACAAGGAGTATGTGCAGTTCCCTCTTTAAGTTGTCACTCATGTTCGCAGGTGACTGGTTGTTTTCCCTTGGAGCGATCGTCTAGACGGTACATTAAATTGATTTCTTCTTCTTTTTTTTCTGCCTCATTATTTAGAAATCCTAATTCATCAAAATCTCTATTTAAATAGCTCGGCATTTGAATGCCATATTTTTCGACATAACTACCAGGTGGTGTAGTGAGTGAATTTATTAATGAGTAGTCAGTTGTAGATTGGATTTCTTCCATGTCATCTACAGAGATAATTGAGTATATGAATGAGGTATCTGAAATATCTGATTGTATTTCCAGAAGATCTAAATTAGTACATTGGACTAAAGTGGATTCCTTAGTGTATAGATTTTTTCTATTGGGACAGGCTGAAGATAAATGTCTTGTTTTGTTACATGCGAAACAAGTAATGGTATTAGCATAAGTCTTTTTTGGATTAAATCGTCTAACATGTTTATTTTTATTTAGGTAAGGTTTTCGGGCTGTGCTTTTTCTTATATAGTATGTTCGTCTAGGTTTCCTTTTTGGTTTTGATGTAATTTTTCTGTGTCTAGTATTGGCCCCGTATTGTTGTGGCGTATATATGTGTTTACAGAATCCATATTGTTGGTGTTTCAAATGTTTTTGTATCTATATAAACGTACATTTTTCTTTTAATTTTGCTATGATATGTTGAATTCGTACTCCTATGTTATTGTGAATGGGTGCTATAGTCATGGCACTCCAGTCCTTATGCATTTCTCTTCCTAATTCTCCAGGAAGCTTACTAAAAAGTCTTTCTCCCAGCTCAGTGCTATAGTAGTTCCCAGAGATGGTTGTAAGCGCAAAGAAATCATTGCAAAATTCTTTCACTCTATTCCAATCTAATAATTGTAATTGCTCTAAATCTCTCATTGTTTCTTGTTGTCTTATATTTAGTCTTGTATTAGAGTCTCTGGCGGTAATCATTGTATGCACCGTATAACAAAAATTGTGTATATTGTTTCCTTGGGCGGCTATCCTGGCTACTTCTTCAGGGAAGTTTTGTTTAAAGGATTCCCAGGAGGCTCGTGCCACGTCTCCTAAATAGTTTTCTGCCACTCTAAGCATAGCCGCTCCAGTTTCTATATCCATTTCATGTTTAGCCACGTAATCTCTTGCTACAAAGACTTTCCACTGTTCAAGGTATAGGTCATGTAATTGTGGGTCACATTCTGTTATATTTAGTAATACGACATCTTTTCCAAAGAATGTTAATTCTGGGGGTCCTCTACGGCCAATGGTTTTTAGTAGTGGATTATTGTTAGTATACGGGTCGACTGCAATTCTAGGGGGATATCCTTGACTATAGTCTAACGTTCTCATAGTACTTTCGAGATATGTGATCTGGAATGGTCTTGAAGCAGAGGATTTTGCTGTATTCATTAAATTTACCTCTTTGATTATGTTATTTGTCTTAGTATCCAGAGGTGTGTAGTCAGTGGAGTATTCTTTTGCTATAATATTGTTTTCTTCGTCTTTATATAATTTTACATTTCCCGGAAGGCCTTTGTGTATTTTATCAAACCTTTCTAGTTCTTGTATTTCTGTTTCGTTTAGGTGAGAGGTCATTTCTGCTGGCAAATAGATATATTCATTTAAGTCATCAAATGCTCCTCCTATACCAGGTTGATATTATGTCTTCTATTATGTGTTTTTATTAATCGGAAATGTTTCTGTCCAAATTCTCTTAGTTGTTGTTGAGCGATCAGTAAGGGGTATTGTTCTTCTAAAAACACAAGGTTGTGTTCTTGGTTTTCAATGTCTTCTTCCTCAATTAACCTATTGGGTATATAATTTGTAAATCTTACACTTAGTTGTCCATTCCTATCTTTATACATTAATGATTCTGTAGGTTGTAGAAGAGCTGGTTGTTCCTCTTCTAAGTTAATTGTTCATTCTAGATTGGCTAGTTGTTTTGAACTATACTGTCTGGGTCTTTGAAATTGAATTCCCCTTGTACTAAGAGTCTCAATTATTCCATCTATTTGAATTTTAAAATTATTGTGTATATGATTCATAGTTTTTCCCAGAAATATCATTTCGAGTTGGATATTCTTTCCTTGAAAATTTCCATATCCTTTAGCCTGTATCACTATTTTAATGTGTTTAGTAAAGTTTTTAATAGTCATGTTGAAATTAGGACAAATGTAAGTGATTCCTAAATTATCATTCATGTCTATTCGGCTAAGCCAATAATGACTTTTTCTTTATCTGAGAATCTAGAGTCATATAAGACTATAAGGACCTTTCCTCATATTTTTTGTCTTGTCATTCCTCTTAATCCAAAGACTATTAAGCCTAGATGTATATAGTGGTGTTTCAAGGTTGCTAATTGTCTTGCTGACTGGTTAGTTATTAAATCTAAATGTTGTTCCTCACCATCTGGGAGATGTAAAGCTTCCGTTCTTCATTGTCTATATATATAAGTTGTTGATGTAAAATATGAAAATCTATTACTCTCATATAGGAGTCGCGGTTGTAGCATATTTAATTGTTCATTAGAAAATATTTTTAAGTCTCAATCTATGTTTATTACTTCTTCTAATGTTTGCTTAGACCAGGATGTGTCCGTATGTTGTCCAGCCAAGAAGTACTAGAGACTGATTTTCTTCCACTCAGTGTTCTGGATGTTCCAGTAAAACTTTTTGTCCTTGTTTGACTCATTTTGACTCTTCAGGTTTATATGTTAAAAATGTATATGCAGTAGGACAATGTCTTATGATTTTTCCCATAGATAGTTTCCCCAAACCTATATTTATATTTTTCAAAGCTGATTTCCAGTTATCTTTTATTGGCACTTTAGACAACTTTTATTTTAAATCAAATAATTTTCCTTCCAGTTTAATTATCCTAAAATGTAGGGATGTTAATAAGGCTATTATAGTATTATTTTGTTGTACCTGAATTTGATCATTTTTTTCTGTTAGTTCTGTTGAGGAATAATAATCGTCTTCCTTAGTTTTTGTATATTTTTGCACATAGTCTAAGGCTTCGTCATAATATCAATTGATATTAATTGATTAAAACACTGGAGAGCCTCTATCCAAGGCTCTGACTGGCTTTGGGATGACTCTGTAGACTCTCGCCATTACATACTGGCAGCAGAAATATTTACAAATAAAATTTACTGGCCGACAAGCTATGGTACTGCTTTCTTCCCTTTCAAAACTACTACCCAACACACAGCCTTACTAAGTCATTACCAGAAAATAAACAAAAAATGGATCCAACAGAAAACAGGCCAAACGACGAGACAGTACAAGATGGAATTAAGACAGGCCGAGATTGCAACAGCCTGTTAAAATAGCCCACCAGAAGACCCATCCAGAGTTGCATCCATGGGTTCTATCGGAGATTCAGTAGAAGAAGCCAACCTCAATAATATGATGAAAATTTAACAGTACCCACACCAGACAAGAAGGACATCCACAGCACCAACCCGTGACATAAAGTCCACCATAAAGGACAGGAAGGACATCTACAGCATTAACTCGTGACACCACTTTACACTCGTGATATCTCCACTAACACTTAATGTGTCCTAGCACCCACGGGATATCAGCTTCTTTCCCTGCTATAAAGAGACCCCCAAGTCTCTCCGCCAAATGCATCCATCTCTCCCTTAAGAAGTTTTCTTTTACTAGTTTGAGAGCTTGAGTGTTTTTTGTCCAGAGTCAAGAGTCCAGTCCCTCTATAAGTTTTTATTTTCTATAAGTTCTTATTTAAAAAAAAAAGAGTCTTATTGTGAAAGTCCTTTGTACATTATATCATCTTTAATATCATCACTATTAAAGCCATGAACGGCTAAATACAAGATTCCATCAAATTGTAATCTTCAATCTTATCCTTTTCTGGATTGACTATTTTGTGGACGTCCAGCTTGATCAAGTGCCTTGCTGGTTCAACTTTTAGGTTTATATATTCGGGAAGAGAACTTTCAAAAGTACATACTATTATGTTTCTGAAATGTTCTTCTACTAACAGGTGTCTTATGCATTGTCCGAGTTTCCATGGGAACTCCTGTGTTAGCTCAATGTCTCTTATCCAAAGCTTATATAATAACCCATAATCCATCAAGAGAAAAGGGGTTATTAGCTTGCCTTTGTATCCGTGTGGCACGAATGTTTTCATGTCAATACTTGCTTTTCTAAAATTGTATATTATTTGACATTTACAACCAAATTTTGCTTCACCGTCTCTGCATGTAGGGAACTTATCTTGACATTTAAGTTTGTAATTGAACTCAGCCTCATAGCTAATTGTAATGCCTGTATAAGAGGGTGCCAAGTTATGAAGCCATTTAAGAGCTTCCTGAATCTGCTGGAAATCTATCCAGTTTGATTTATCGGCCAGGGTTCTGATGTATGTAGTCAGATCTGTTGGTAGGTTTGAACTCGTTGTAATGTCATTCTTTTCTATTTGTTTTACTGACTCGCTAGTAATTATGTCTAAGTAAGTCATATCTTTTGAGAGCCATGAAGAATCTGGGGTCGTTTTTGTTACTGGTCTTTTCCCTTTTAATGAGGCACTTACAAAATAATTTGGGTCCACTTTTGTCCTGACAGCTGTTAATGCTTCTCTGAGGTTTTTAAATTCTCTGTAAGTGGCTTGAATTTCACTTCCAACAACAACCAGAGCTTCTTCATGTTGGGTGGCGTAAACTCCTGCTTGTGATCCTGTTAGAATGGTGTAATAAATATTTTCTTGACCACTATGTTTTATTTTTGCTGTGTTTGTTGTGTGGTGGAAATGTTGTATCAGGGCTTTTATGACAACCACCTTTTGCTTGGTTGTTCCTGGTGTACTGGGAATATACCACAGATTGTCTATAAGATAGTTTTGTACTTGTGTGAACATATGTCTTGTGTCAAAATGGAATTGTTCTTCATGTTTGTTGTACTGTGGGATCTCTACTTCCCCGAAAGTCATTAATCTTCTGTTGACAACTGGTTTTGATCTGTAATTTCTGAATTTATCCGTCATGTTAGCAACCTGAAAAAAGTGTCAGCTAAAGAATTATTAATTCCTTTAATATGTTCCTAGTTTATTTGTAATCCTTTATTAATAATAGTGTCAACAAATTTTATCCATCTTCTGCTACTTAGAGATTTTCTAGTTCCCTTAGTCTGTTGGTTATATTTTATTATGGCTTCACAGTTTGTTCGTATGATAATCTCCTTTTTGTCACAAATAAATAACATAAATGAGTCAAGGCAGTAAATAACAGCTAATATTTCAAAATCCAAGGAAGTCAAATGGTCTTTTTCTCTATATTTTCCTGAGGCATATCTACACAATTTCTCTGTAGATTTTGTATCATATTTTGTGGGTTTTTTATATAAAGCTCTTCCCCATCCTGTCTCACATCCGTCACTTTCTATGACTAGATAATCATTATCTAATGGTAGTGTTAGTTTGGACAATATTTTTACTAATTCTGTAAACACATATATATGCCACATTAATACGGGCCAATACTAGACACAGACAAATTACATCAAAACCAAAAAGGAAACCTAGACGAACATACTATCTAAGAAAAGCACAACCCAAAAACCTTACCTGAATAAAAATAAATATTTTAGACGATTTAATCCAAAAAAGACTTATGCTAATACCATTACTTGTTTCGCATGTAACAAAATAAAACATTTATCTTCAGCCTGTCCCAATAGAAAAAATCTATACACTAAGGAATCCACTTTAGTCCAATGTACTAATTTAGATCTTCTGGAAATACAATTAGATATTTCAGATACCTCCTCCATGTACTCAATTATCTCTGTAGATGACATGGAAGAAATCCAATCTACAACTGATTACTCATTAATAAATTCACTCACTACACCACCTGGTAGTTATGCCGAAAAATATGACATTCAAATGCCGAGCTATTTAAATAGAGATTTTGATGAATTAGGATTTCTA